>CM052893.1:17143494-17218886 GCA_028534135.1 Potos flavus | reverse complement strand
TGCAATTGCAGGGTCATAGGGTAGCTCTATTTTTAATTTCTTCAGGAATCTCCACACTGTTTTCCAAAGTGGCTGCACCAACTTGCATTCCCACCAACAGCGTAAGAGGGTTCCCCTTTCTCCACAACCTCTCCTATATTTGTTGTTTACTGTCTTGTTGATTTTGGCCATTCTAACTGGTGTAAGGTGGTATCTCAATGAAATAATCAGTTTCTTGATATTTATGCCATTTCATTTTCCTACGACATTACTCAGAAGAATGGTCTTCAAACTGACATACACAAACCTTTGGGGTACAGGTAGGAAAACTTTATCAGTCTCTAGATCCCCAGCTTATGTTGTGTTGTTCTTTTTCCAAAAGCAGATGATCATGCATTTCTCTTTCACATATTTTGAAAGGTACTTTTTGGTACTGATAGGATTGTAGTTAAACTTTCCAATGGTATATATATATATTCAAGTTATCTAACTCATCTCATTTTATAGTTCAAAGAAACCAAGTCTCAGTAAAACTAACACCTAAAGGTCTTACAGTTCCACATCACCTTCCTTTTATTTGATGGCAGATATATGCCAACTATACATAATTTTTTTCCAGCTTTGTTGAGATACAATTAACAAATAAAAGTTATATATATTTAAGGCATAAAACATGATGGCTTTTTTAAAAGATTTTAATTCTTTACTTAGAGCACACATATGAGTGTGAGTGAGTGGGGTGTGGGGGCAGTGGCAGAAAGAGAGGGAGAGAGCGGACTCCGAGCTGAGCTCTGAGCCTGATTTGGGGCTCGATCTCACAACCCTGAGATCATGACCTGAGCTGAAACCAAGAGTTGGATGCTTAACCAACTGTGCCATGCAGGCGCCCTACAACATGATGTTTTGACATACATATACATTATAAAATAGTTACCACAATCAAGGTAATTAACATGTTGGGAAAAAAAAATTTTTTTAAAGATTTTATTTATTTATTTGACAGAGAGAGAGAGATCACAAGTAGGCAGAGAGGCAGGCAGAGAGAGAGGGGGAAGCAGCCTCCAGAGAGCCCGATGCAGGGCTTGATCCCAGGACCCTGAGATCATGACCTGAGTGGAAGGCAGGGGCTTTAACCCATTGAGCCACCCAGGCGCCCCCAGGTTGGAAAAATTTTAAATGATTCTAATTTTAAATCTGTAATTGTATCAGGAAAATAAAATGATGGGGCACCTGGGTGGTTCAGCCGGTAAGCACCCGTTCTTGGTTTTTGGGCTCCGGTGATGATGGATGGGTCAATGATCCCATCGTTGATGGATGGGTCAACGATGGGTCAACGATCAAGCCCCATGACAGGTTCCACCCTGGGTGTGGAGCCTGCTTAAGATTCCCTCTTTTCCTCTTCTTCTGCCCCTCCCCCTCCAAATAAAATAAAATAAATTATTAGCATTCAGCAGCATAGAAACATCTTTTCTATGGCAGACGAGGACGATAGTCATCTTGAAGGCATATGTTTCAAGGGTACTACCTCTTTACATTTCTATAAAGTTAAATATCTCATTAAGTGCTTCTGCATGTTTTAAGGAAACTTAAAAGTCACCGAATACTTTTTTGTAAAAACCTCAATAACACAGGTAAACAAATCACTTCTTTAAAAGCAGTTGTGTACAAGGTATGCAATGCAGGATATTTAGCAGGTGAACTTCTTTTCATTTTCTTCGGTAAGAAGTTTATAAACTGAATGGAATTTGCCAGCATGTACATTTATACTGTCTGCTGAATGTACAGGTAGATGACCAAAGTGTCGTTTGCATTTAGACAAGATATAAGCAATCTTTTATTTTATGTATTATGCTCCTTCAATAAAATCTTCAGCCAAATCAGGAAGATCTTTTGAAAATCCTTTTTAAAAATCAAAATCCCTAAGGGCTAGGGAGAACGTTTTTGTTGTTCCTGTGATTCAAGGCATCCCTTGGTACACTGCAGAAAGCGTGATTGTCGGTAGGGCCTGTCAGAATCTGCTCTACATTCTAAGGGGCCAAATATCTGTCATCAAAAATTTCCCTTAGGTTTGCCAACAAGATATATTTTTTTAAGATTTTATTTATTTATTTGAGAGAGAGAGATAACTGGGGGGGGGGGTGTGAAGGAAAAATAGGCTTCCTCCTGAGCAGGGACCCCAACCTAGGGCTGGATTCCAGGACCCTGGGATCATGATCTGAGCTAAGGCAGACACTTAACCACCTGAGACCCCCAGGCGCCCCAACAAGACATTTTATTTTTATTTTATTTTATTTTTTTATTTTTTGACAACCAACAAGACATTTTAGTTGAAACCACCGAATTCAGAAATATAACTTTATCTAGTTTCATAAAACAACAATCAAGGAAAGATACAATAATGCATGTTCATCCAAGGTAGTTTGTTTGGAGCACCCAAGCTAATTAAACAGCAACTGTTTACATGAGTAATGGTATCTTTTGAGGAGATGAAAAACTTTTATTGTTATAGAAGTACTTGCCTTTCTTATCCTGAATTTGTGAGATTGTCAAAGTCAGTACTTTCCCTTGCTCTTCGCCATGTTCAATCCCCAAATTCTTTTCTGCAGATTGTGCAGTACACCCTGTTTTGATTATTTCCCTCCTTAATCCTAGGATATGGGCCCTCCTACCCACCTCTCATTAAAATAACACAGTTGCTCATGAGCCTTCTTTTTCAGTGATGTGTAGGTCTTGCGGGTGTAGGTACTATAAGTTTTTCATTATCTCAATTCTTACAAGGTATGGTCACAATATTCACAGTGTAAAAAATTAAATGAGCGTTATCTTGATACAAAGCACAATAGCTAATGCACAGACAAAACCAAAACCAGATTGTTACACAAAGCATTTAAATTTCCCATTTAAATTGCAAGATGAAGGGTAAGGCAACAATGGATGATCTGTTACTGTTAAAGGCTAATCAAGCTTGTCAACATCAGCCTCAGGGGAAAAACAGCAACCAGGGACTACAGAAGGTGGATAATTTGTGTCCAAGCCATTAGGCACTAAATGCTTTCAGCCTGTTTTTGTGGGCTGCCACATGGCTTTTGCACCTTTCCCCAGACCTACTGCAGGGGTGGGGAAGGACTGGCACTTTTCATGTCCCCATGAAGGGTTTCCAAGTAACTGGGCTTTTCCGTGCCAGAACTGGGGCAGTTGGGAAGCGTAATTCCTCTAGCATGGGCAGCAATCCCTAGAATATCAGAGACATGGCAATGAGACTAGCAATGAGAAATTTTCAGAAATATGTCCCTTCGAGACTGTAATCCCAGACCTTGACCGAAAGCTAACTGATAATTTGTCAGAATACACACACACACACACACACACACACACACGCAGTAACCATTACAGACATGAGGGATAGAAACGGAAAAATGTATATACCTTTAGCCCAGAAGGCTGACCTATAGCCTGCATAGCATAGTTTCAATAAAGATCAAATATGTGCTGGTTGCTATATTCTTTTTTAAAAATTTACTTTGTTTTTTGAGTAGTCTTTACACCCAGGATGGGGCTTGAACTGATGCCCCGAAGATCAAGCATTGCGTGCTCTTCCTACTGAGCCAGCCAGCCACCCCCGGTTGCTACATTTTTTTTTTATTTTTAAAGATTTTCTTTATATATTTGTCAGAGAGAGAAAAGCACAAGCACTGGGAGGGACAGGCAGAGGGAGAAGCAGGCTCCCCACCCAGCAAGGAGCCCGATGATGCGGTACTCGACCCCAAGACCCTGGGATCATGACCTGAGCCAAAGGCAGACAGATGATTAACTGACTGAGCCACCCAGGCATCCCTGGTTGCTACATTCTTAAAGGGTCTCATGACTGCCTGTATACTTCACTGATAGTTAATATCCAACTGAATGATAAGCACCAGAGAAATCTTGCAGAAGTAGTTTTATGAGAAGAAATTCGAAGCCTCTATGATTTAACAATCCCTGCATGTCCCTTCCCTCTTGAGCACTAAGCATATACCCACCAGCTTCATAAGGCAAAAGTGCAGCCTTTCTGCCCGTGGGTCCTGGCCCTGTGCTACTTAAATAAACTTACCAAGTTGCACCATACAATGTCTCAAGAATTCTTTCTTGGCCTTTGAGCTCCACAACCCTGCAACAGACAGATAGCCAGTGTTCATTAAAAATAAGTCATTCTAAGGTAACCTTGTTTCTTTTTTTGATAAGATTACTAGATTAGTCAATGAGGGGAATATTATAGACCTATATGTCTTATTTTGGATGTGGGGAAGCATCTGAGAGTGAGTTGCCAATTCGATGTGCCTTTATTCCTTACTACATTAGTGTGCATTTTTTTTTTTTAAGACTTTATTTATTTATTCGACAGAGAGATCACAAGTAGGTAGAGAGGCAGGCAGAGAGAGGGGGGAAGCAGGCTCCCTGCTGAGCAGAGAGCCCGACGCGGGGCTCGACCCCAGGACCCTGAGACCATGACCTGAGCCTAAGGCAGAGGCTTTAACGCACTGAGCCACCCAGGTGCCCCTAGTGTGCATTTTCTATAAACATTCGCCTATATAATCACAATTAATTAACACTCATATACTGGCAGCTTTTATTTCAGATCCCACTCAAATTTTGCCCAACATTCTTGTAATAAATAGATCTATCCAGGATCACATGTTGTCTTTACATTTGCAATGTCTCTTTAGCATTTAGACCTTTCATTCTGAAATAGTTCCCTAGTCTTTTCTTTGACTTTCATGATACACTATTGCAGATTTCAGGATAGTTATTGTGTAGAATGTCTCTCTTTTGGGATTTCAATGGGTTTCAGTTTTGGGTTTCCTAATGATTAAATTCAGATGACTCATTTTTTTTTTTTTTTAAGATTTTATTTATTTATTTGACAGAGAGAGAGAGAGAGAGAGATCACAAGTAGGCAGAAGCAGGCAGAGAGAGGGGGGAAGCAGGCTCCCTGCTGAGCAGAGAGCCCAATGTGGGCTCGATCCCAGGACCCTGAGATCATGACCTAAACCGAAGGCAGAGGCTTTAAACCACTGAGCCACCCAGGTGCCCCCAGATGACTCATTTTTGGTAGAAAGATCCATGTTCTCCTTGCAAGCTGTTGGCTGGAGCACAATCTTCATTAGTCCACAATGATGTTGTTTACTTCAATTACTCGATTAAGATGGTGTCTGTCAGTTTTCTCCATTCTAGAGCATGTCTTCCTTAATAAGCTCTTATTAATACATATTTTGTGGGGAGGGAATTTGAAACATATACATAACTTGTGACTTAAACTTTTGAGTTATTTATATATTGATTTATATCGGCATGCACTTAGGGTCCCTTATTTTATTCAATGGCTTTCTCCCTTTCCATGTCTGTAACATCCTTCTCCAATAGTGAGAAATCTGGATCCCATTATCCTGAATATATTTACTTTTTTCAAAATTGCTTATATCTTTTTTTTTTTTTGAAGATTTTATTTATTTTTTGAGAGAGAGAAAGGGAGAGCAGAGAGGGAGAGTAAGAGGGTGAAGTAGACTCCCCACTGAGCAGGGAGCCCAACGCGGGACTCGATCCCAGGACCCTGAGATCATGACCTGAGCTAAAGGCAGACACTTAACCAACTGAGCCACCCAGGTGCCCATATTTTTATTTTTTAAACAAATAGTATGCAACTTATTCCATCCTAAGAATTAAAGTATTATAGAACATAGATTAAAAAGTGAAAGTTGTCCTTTAACTCTGCTCCCAATTGCTAAAAGTGATATGATTTATGTATATATTGTGAAACAATTATCACAATAAGGTTAGTTAACACATCCATAAATACACACACATCCATCATGTCACATAGCTCCTGTTCCTGTGTATGTGTGTGTGATCCTTTTTTTTTTTTTTTTTTTAAGATTTTATTTATTTATTTGACAGAGAGAGACACAGCAAGAGGGAATAGAAGCAGGGAGAGTGTGAGAGAGAGAAGGAGGTTTCCTGCCACACAGGGAGCCCGATAGGACTCTGGGACCATGACCTGAGCTGAAGACAGATGCTTAATGACTAAGCCACCTAGGCACCACAAGTGTGTGATCCTTTTTAAAAAAGCAACATTGAAAAAAAAATAAAAAAATAAAAAAAAAAATAAAAATAAAAAAGCAACATTGAGGGTGGCTGGGTGGCTCAGGCAGTTAAGCGTCTGCCTTCAGCTCAGGTCATGATCCCAAGATTGGATTAAGCCCTGCGCGGTGGGCTCCCTGCTCAGTGGGGAGATTGCTTCTCCCTCTGCTTATCAAATAAATAAATTAATTAATTAAAAAGATGGTATAACTCTGTGTGTAAAAATCTTGAAAAAAATAAATAAAAAATGAAAGGAACATTGAGATCATACTGCGTATATATGGTTTTTGAATTTTGTTTTACTTTACTCCATAGTAAACAAAAATGTATTTTACATTCCAATTCAGTTATATATACACATACATGCACACATGTGCCTGCACACACACCCTGATACATGATTAAAATAAAAAAAATTCAGGAAACAATACTTACTCTTGTAATATACTCATATTTTCTAGTCTAGTCTAGTCTATGCCCATTTTTGTTTGTTTACACACTATGACGCCAGAGGGGTGACTCAGGATGGGTTGTCAGAGCCAGGCAGGGTAGAAGGAGAATCCATGCTGGGAGGACAGCCAGCTAGTGGGGAGGGTGTGTGTCAGAGCTCAAGTGGGGTAAGGACAGCATCTCTGTGGAGCGACAATCTTGCAGGAACTGTCAGGACACGAACAGCATGAGAAAAGCAACCATGTGGAAGGGTGGCCCGGTTTGAGGTGACAGAGCCTAAACGTCACGAGGAGTGTATCCACATAAGGGAGGAAGCAGCAGCACTCACGGGAGATCTATTCCTACAAGGGGCATAATCAGCGCCATAAATTTAGTCAGAAAATCAGCCAGGTTTCTTATTAGCAGAGAATGGACTTACCTGTTATAGAAAGGGAAAGAATTAAAAGAAATCCTATAGTGTTGCCTTCTAATGGAAGGTTTTAGTATATTCAGAACAGACTACTTCATTTAGGAGGCCCTGTGCAAAATGGAAATGTGGGGTCCCTTGTTAAAAATTAAGAATTTCAAGATAGTTAGCCTTAGCAACATAGTTATGGATGTGTCTCCTCAGGCGAAAGAAACAAAAGCAAAAATAAACTATTGGGACTACACCAACTACACCAAAATAAAAAGCTTTGTCACAACAAAAGAAACCATCAACAAAGCTAAAAGGCAACCTATTGAATGGAAGAGGATATTTGCAAATGACATATCTGATAAGGGGTTAATACCCAAAAAGGGTAAAGAACTCATACAACTCAACACCAAATAGTAGTCATAATATAATTTGATTAAAAATGGGCAGAGGACCTGAATAGACATTTTTCCAAAGAAGGCATATTGATAACCAACAGACACATGAAAAGATGCTCAACATTACAGATCATCAGGGAAATACAAATCAAAATCATCTAACGAGATATTACCACCCACCTGTCAGAATGGCTAGAATCAAAAAGACAAGAACTGACAAATGTTGGCAGGGATGGGGAGAGAAGGGAACCCTTGGGGCACCTGGCTGGCTTAGTCAATAGAGCATGCAACTCTTGATCTTGGGGTCATGAGTTCGAGCCCCACGTTGGGTGTAGAGATTAAATAAATAAATAAATAAATAAATAAATAAATAAATAAAATTTAAAATAAATAAAATTTAAAAACTAAATAAAACAGTTTTAAAAATAAAAAATATAAATAAATAAACAATAAATAGAAGAGTTTCAAGATGGTGAGAGCCCAGTTTTTATTAAACCAAGCTCAGGGTCCCTCTAAGTGGTGAGTCCTGTGTGACCACAGGTCTGATGCCCCTGAAGACAGCCCCGGGTGTTTTCATTGTTTTTCTATCTATAGAGATGGAAATGTACATCTATATTTATTTATAATTATGAAATGTGATGTATAATTTAAAATATATAATATTCCCCACTTTTATCCATGAAAATATGTGAGATTAGCAACACACCAAAAGCAGTAGTTCCTCTAGTGCCTAGATTTTGACTTCTGAATACCATCCTCTACTGAAAGGAACCAGAGCTCCTTGGAGAAACAGTCTGAAACAGATTTGGAGCAGGAAAAGAGCCGACTCTGGGGCTGTGCCAGAAGGCAGAGAAATGCTCAGAGAACAGTGAGACATGTCAAGAGAGCCCAAGGGCTCACTCAAATGCACTCTCATTTCCAAATCTGGGAAATTTGAGCATGGAAATAAGCAACTGATTGAGCCCAGCAGGGAGCCTGCTTCTCTCTCCTCCCACTCCCCCTGCTTGTGTTCTCTCTCTCACTGTCTCTCTCTCTGTCAAATAATTTTTAAAAATCTTTTAAAAAACAACAAAATAACAAAAACTTAAATGCATGTGTATATAGGCACAGAGGAAAAACCTGAAAGGAAAACCACCAAAAATATTTGTATCTGAATGGTGAGATTATAGAAACCATTGTCATTATTCTTAATAATTTTCCACATTTTCCAAATCTCCTAAAATGAAAATTTATCACTCTGATAGATTTCCACTTAACTTTTCAAAAGAAATATAATTGAGGGGGCACCCCGCTGCCTCAGTTGGTAGAGCATGCGACTCTTGATCTCAGGGTTGTAAGTTCGAGCCCCATGTTGGGTGTAGAGATTACTTAAAAATAAAATCTTAAAAAAGAAAAAGAAGTATATTTGAAAAGTGATTTGTAGAAAATATAGAAAATAGAGATTTCTAATGTTTTATTTTATTTAATAAAAATTTAATGAGCACTTTGTGTATATTAGGCACTGTACTAGTTGCTGGTGCATGAGACTGGTGAATGAGACTGACCCTCTCCTTGCCTTCATAGACCTTAAAATCTAGTGAGGAAGACAGATAAGAAACAAGTCATCACAATAATGTGGGATGTTGGTAGGGGATAAGGAGTTGCTATGAAAGCAGCATGAAGGTAAGGTAATCTAACCTAGACTAGGAGTTGGGAAGTCCTCTGAGGGGAAGACTGGGGCGAAGAGCTAGGTAGGAATTAGCCAGGCAACCTGGAAAGGGAACTGCATTTTAGCAGAGGGAACATTGAGAAATAAATTCAGCTTGCTTCTTTTGCAGAAAGCAGAGTCTCAAGAGATATAGTTATGAAGCTGGAGAGGAAGCAAGGAGGCTAAGGAAGGCCTGGCAAGGCGTCCTAAGGAAAACATGTGAAAATGTCTTTGTAGCTCCTTTATCAGCACTTGGAGCTTTTCTATCACTGAGATAGCTCAGTGGAAAATACAGCAGTTCTTGAAGCCAATAAACTAACCACTTGCCCACTAAAGGAAAGCACTTATAAAGGAAGGCATTTATATTTACAATAAAGGACTGCGGGATTTTCAGCTTTTTTTTTTCCACTTTAATTTTTTTTTTTAAAGATTTTATTTATTTATTTGAGAGAGAGAAAGAGAGAACATGAGAGAGGAGAAGGTCAGAGGGAGAAGCAGACTCCCCATGGAGCTGGGAGCCCGATGTGGGACTCGATTCCGGGACTCCGGGATCATGATCTGAGCCGAAGGCAGTCGCTTAACCAACTGAGCCACCCAGGCGCCCCTAATTTTTTTTTTTTTAAGTCTTCATTTATTGCTAAAACCTTCTCTTAAATTGTGAGGAAGGTTATTACTGATCATGTCACAATATTAACATTCTGGGAAAGGTCTGAATGACGTTGCACAACTTACTTGCTTTACTGATATTGTTCTCCAATTTACCATTTGTGTATAAGTAATTTGCATCAAATAAAAATGGCCGTAGCAGAGCATTTGCATTGATTGTATTGGTTAGGATTATGATAGAAAATCTGCTTAAGTTGGCCGAAGCAAAAAATAGATTATAAAGATAAATGCTTGGTTTTCTCCCTGCATGCCAGTTCCCTCTTCTTCTCTACTCCAAATAGAGGAAACATGGCTGCCAAAATATTTTGTTCTTTCCATCTCATGGTCCAGGTTCTCAAAGAGGGGCTGGCCTCTCAATTTCAATGTCAAATTTTGGGGGGAAGGATTGTAATCAATCAAGCTTGGGTCAGCTGACCATCCCTAGACCAATCTCCTCTGGCTGTTCTAGGAGCTTCACATATATAACTCCTCATCCAACTCTGGAAGATAGATGTTACTATTAACCTCATATTATAGGTAAAGAAACTGAAAGAGAAGTTTTCAGAAGAAGGCATAAACGTAATGGCAAATGCTGAAATTTGTCCAAACAATATGGTAGCAGGCCTGGTTATCAACACTACCCCCCCCTTCTTCTGGGAACTGTTCCCCAATACTGTGCCTGGAGAGGCTTTCATATTGTTTTGTGACTTGTTGGGTTTTTTTTTTTTCAATATACTTTGGATCTTCCTAAGCCCTTACATATGTACCTATTTCAACCTCCTTTAAAAAAACAAAGAAACAGGGGCACCTGGGTGGCTTAGTTGGTTAAGTCTCTGCCATCGGCTCAGGTCATGATCTTAGGATCCTGGGATGGAGCCCCGCATCAGGCTCTCTGCTCAGCAGGGAGCCTGCTTCCCTCTCTCTCTGCCTGCCTCTCTGCCTACTTGTGATATCTCTCTGTCAAATAAATAAATAAAATCTTTAAAAAAACAAACAAACAAATAAACCAGGGCTTAGCATTACATATTTCCACATTGGTGGAAAGTTAGTTGCTTTCAATTTTTCACTATTAAAAACAATACTGTGGGATGCCTGGGTGGCTTAGTTGGTTAAGCATCTGCCTTTGGCTCAGGTCATGATCCCAGGGTCTTGGGACCAAGTCCCATATCGGGCTCCTTGCTCAACGGGGAGCCTGCTTTTCCCTCTGCCTGCCGCTCCCCCTCCTCTCTCTCTCTTTCTCTCTCTCTCTGACAAATAAATAGATAAAATCTTTAAAAAAACACAAACAATACAGCGACCATACTTGAACATGTATCTTTGTGTACCTATACAAGTAATTTGTAGGAATTATTAGATAAAAGAATGTATGAATTGATATACTGTGTATCTATACTGAGTGTATATAATAGTAGATTCTGCAAAATTGCTCACCAAAGATGTGTTACAGTTTATACTTGGGCCTGTTGATCATTCTTCACACTAGCCTCAACAACTCTAAACAGATAGCTTCTAACAACTAGGGTACAGAGGGGCGCCTGGGTGGCTCAGTTGGTTAAGCCTCTGCCTTTGGCTCAGGTCATGATCTCAGGGTCTTGGGGTCAAGTCTCACATCGGGCTCCCTGCTCATCGGGGAGTATGCTTCTGCCTCTCCCTCTGCCCTTTCTCATGCTTCTGCTTACACTCTCTCTCTTTCTCTCTCAAATAAATAAAGTCTTAAAACAAAGAAACAAACAACTAGGGTACAGATAATGGTGCTTGCCGGGCCAGAGAAGGACTTCTAATCCAGGATGTTGGTTAGGTCTCTTAGAGAAGTTGACTCCTAAGCTGAGTCTTAAAAAAACAAATAGGAGTTGGGCAGCAAAAGAAGTGTAAACTAGATTAAAATCCTAAAGGATGGAGGTGAGCAATGATCTGGAGCAACTAAAACTCTTTCACACTATTTGTAGAAGTATAAATTGGTAAAAGCACTTTGGAATATCAGATATTATCTAGTTCTAACTTAATTCTAACTCCAAGTCCTAGGTAAATATCTAAAAAAATACTTATCTGTGGTCACCAGAAGACACGTACTAGGATATTAATAACAGCAGTATTTATAATAGCCCCAAATGAAAACTACTCAAATGTTCATCAGTAGTAGAATGGATAAATAAGGTATAACGTATCTCATACAGTGGAACATTATACACCAATGAAAATAACTTACAAGTATATGGGGTGCCTGGCTGGCTCAGTGGGAAGAGCATGTGACTCTTGATCTTGGGGTCATGGGTTCAAGCTCCACGTTGGGCCTAGAGCTTTCTTAAAAAAAAAAACAAACACCTACAAGTATAAACAAAAATAGCAATGAATCACACACACATTATTTTGAGTAAAAGATGTCAGACACAAAAGATTACATATTGTATGTTTCCATTATATAAAGCACAAAAACATGAAAAAATTAATGTATGCTATTAAAGTCAGAACAGTTGTTACCTTTGTGGCGCGGGGAGGGTACAGGTAAAGACTGGGAGAGGGCATGAGAGTGCTTCTGGGGTGCTGTTGATGTTATGCTTTTGGATTTTGATGCTGATGACATGGAGTGTTTTGTTTGTGAAACTCATCAAGCAGTATACGTGCATGTGCACTTTCCTATATAAAGATTATGCTTCAATAAGAAGAAGGAAATAAGGGAAGGGGTAATTGACTTTCAAGGTAGAGGTAACAGCATAAGCTCAGACACGGAGGCTTGATGAGTTCATGTAGAAATAGCCCATAGAACGGACAGAGAAGGGGAGCCTGGGAATAAGAAAGGGGCAGAGGAGGGGCGCCTGGGTGGCTCAGTGGGTTGGGCCTCTGCCTTCGGCTCAGGTCATGATCTCAGGGTCCTGGGATCGAGCCCCGCATTGGGCTCTCTGCTCAGCAGGGAGCCTGCTTCCCCCTCTCTCTCTGCCTGCCTCTCTGTCTACTTGTGATCTCTCTCTCTCTGTCAAATAAATAAATAAAATCTTAAAAAAAAACAACAAAAAAAACTTAAAAAAAAGAGAAAGGGGCAGAGGAAATATATGCATTAGTGGGAATAAGATTGGCCTCAGTGCCTTCTAAGAATCTATGCTTTTATTTTATTTTATTTATTTATTTATTTATTTAAAAGATTTTATTTATTTATTTGACAGAGAGAGGTCACAAGTAGGCAGAGAGGCAGGCAGAGAGAGAGAGGGAAGCAGGCTCCCTGCTGAGCAGAGAGCCCGATGCAGGACTCGATCCCAGGACCCTGGGATCATGACCTGAGCCGAAGGCAGAGGCTTTAACCCACTGAGCAACCCAGGTGCCCCTAGAATCTATCCTTTTATGATTAGCCTATGGTCATATAATAAATTGTAAAAAAGGATAAGACCCCATGGCAGATAAAAAACATGGCTATAATATTTTGCTAATCTTCCTATTAAGGCATGGGGTCTCTTTTGCCATTCTACAAGTCTGGGCTGGCTTTGTGACTTACTTTGATTAATGGAATGTGGTGGAAATGGTGCTGTGAGAGTCTTGGAGCCTAAGCCTCAAGAGATCTTTCAGTTTCTACTTTTGCTGCCTTAGAATCCTGAGACCAGCTACCATGCTATGAGGAAGCTCCGTGTTAGGGGTCGGATATTTTTCCCAAAGCTTGTATGTTGAAGTCTTCATTCTCAGTACCTCACAATGTCAATTTATTTGGAGATAGAGTCTGTAGGGAGGCAGTTAGGTTGAAATCAGGTCATTAGGATAGGCCCTAATCCAATAGGACCCATATCCTTAAACAGGGGGGAAATTTATTTATTCACTTATTTTTAAAGATTTTATTTATTTATCTGACAGAGAGAGATCACAAGCAGGGAGAGCGGCAGACAGAGGGAGAGGGAGAAGCAGGCTTCCTGCTAAGCAGGGAGCCTGATGCGGGACTCGATCCCAGGACCCTGGGATCATGACCTGAGCGCAAGACAGACACTTATCGACTGAGCCACCCCAGTGCCTCCAAATGGGGGGAACTTTAGATGTAGAAAAAGACAGAAAGAATAGTAAGCATGTGAAGATAGGCAGAGACGGGATGCTGCTTCTCCACACCAGAGATCACCAGCAAACCGCCAAGAGCTAGGAGAGAGGCAGAGAACAGATTCTTCCTCACAGCCTTCAGAATCAACCCTGCTGACCCTGTGGCCTCAGACTTCCAGCCTGCCGAACTGTGAGAAAACGAATTTCTGTCGTGTACGTCACCGTGGCTTTGGTGTGTTGTTACAGCACCCCTAGCAAACCAATAGCCCTCTGACTCCCTAAGGTTAGATTGTTTGTCTCAGTTTGCTAGTGTTGCCATAACAAAGTACCTCAGACTGGGCGAGTTAAACAACAGACATTAATTTTGTCAAAGTTCAGGAGGCTGGAAATATGAGATGAAGGCTTCGGTAAGGTTGGTTTCTTCCAAGACCTCTCCTTGGTGTGTAGATAGCCATCTTCTCTCTGAGTCTTCATGTGATCTTCCCCTGTGGGTTGCGTCCAGACATCCTCTTCTCATAAGGACACTGGTCATATTGGAATAGGGTCCACTCTAATGACCTCATTTTAACTTAATCACCTCTTTAAAGATCGTATCTTCAAATAGAGTCATAAGCTTCAACCTATGAATTTGGGGGAGGGCACAGTTCAGCCCGAGAGGCCAGATGGGGGAGAACCGAGAAGCTTGAACTGAGAGCAGCACCAACTGCCGGATATGTGAATGAGGCCATTGTGAACCTTCCAGCTCAGCTGACCCTTCCTTCAAATGCTGTCACATGAGTGAGCCGAGGTGCCTTCAGCAGAACTGTCCAGCCATCTGTAGAATTGCAAGAAGTAATAAATCACTGTCGTTTTAAACCCTAGGTTTGGGGATGGTTTGTTATGCAATTGAAACAACATGTATGTAGGGGAGCCTGGGAGGCTCAGCTGGTTAAGTGTCTGCTTTCGGCTCACGTCATGATCCCAGGGTCCTGGGATTGAGCCCTGAGTCAGACTCCCTGCTTGGCCTTCTTCCCTCTTGGGAGCCTGCTTCTCCTTCTTCCCTCTTGCGCTCTCTCTTGCTATCTCTGCTATTATCTCTGTCTCTCTCAAATAAATAACATCTTAAAAAAAAATAAAGCGTATGAGCAGCTGAGCATCTGCCTTTGGCTCAGGTCATGATCTCAGGGTCCTGGGATCGAGGACCCAGTTGAAACAATGTGTATAGTGACACATAAGTTCCAAACTAGGCCCAATTCCACTACACTACAGTTACTGATGGGCTACGTCAAATGGATTGTTTAGTCAGCTCTTCATTGTTACCATAGAAAAGAAGTACTAATTTATTAATTTACAATGAATAGATATTATTACTGCTACTTGTAACATTTTATATAGCACTTTGCTAATTGTTTGAAAGAGTGTCTTTAATAATTTATAAAGTTTTTTAATCAAAGAAATATTGAATCATAGACGCTTGGGGCTAAAAAAAACCAAGAGGTCATTTAATTCAACTCCTTATCTTCAAAGAGAATGACTTACTCTATCCCAGCCTGATAAGAATCCTCCTCCTCTTCATTGTCATCCAAAAAAACTTTTAAAATGTCGATCTATAAATGGAACGTATTTGGCACTGTACAGGCCTTTAAAGATTTAATACAAGAACAATGCAGAGACAAACCACACGTAAACAAATCTAAAGTACTGCATGCACAAACAGCTTAAAAAGAATGGATAAAAAAGATGTCACACACACACACACACACACACACGCACGCACATGGATGGGAATATCATTCAGCCACGAGAAAGATAAGATCCTGTCATTTGCAACAACATAAATTGACCTTGAGGGCATTGTGCTAAGTGAAATAAGTCAGACAGACAAGGACAAATACTATGTATCACTTAAATGTGGACTCCAAAAAAGTCAAACTCGGGGTACTCACTGGCTCAGTCCTTGATTTAGGGGTTGTGAGTTCGAGCCCTGTATAGAGATTACTTAAAAATAAAATCTTTAAAAAATAATAAAATAAAAATAAAAAAGCCAAACTCATAGAAACAGAAACTAGAATGGTCAGCAGGGGTGGAGTGGGGGAAATGGAGAGATGTTGGCCAAAGGATGCAAACATCTAATTTGGGGATAAGCTCTGGTGATCTAATGTACAGCTTGGTAATTATACCTAATAATACTGTATTATATACTTGGAAGTTGCTAAAAGAGTAGATCTTAAATGTTCTCACCACAAAAATGGAATGGTTATTATATGATGTGGTGGAGGTGTTTACTAAAGCTACAGTGGCAATCATTTTGCAAAATATGTGTATCAAATCACCACGTTGTACAACTTAAACTGCATGTTGTCTGTCAATTACATCTTAAAGCTGGGGAAAAAAGGAAAAAGCCTACATATAAAATGACATTTTTTTCTTCCAATTTATCTACATAAATATTTTTGCTCACGTAGATAATATAAACAGAGATAAACATAACTAAACAAGCACATACACGTATACAAGTAGTAAAAGAAAAGATTTGGGGCAACGGGACTAGTTCTCAAATATTTGAAGGGCGGTTATGTAGAAGAAAGGTTAGATTTGTTTTGTTCAGCTACTGGGTAGAACTAGGACCAGGGTGAAACAGGCAGAAGTTTCAAGGAGGCAGGTGTCAGTTTATCTTTAGGATGAACTTTTTAGCAGTTAGAACTCCTTAAGGGCACCTGGGGTTCTCAGTCGGCTGAGTGTCTGCCTTTGGCTCAGGTCATGATCTCAGGGTTCTGGGACTGAGCCCGTCTGGCTCCCTGTTCTGCTGGGAGGCTTCTTCTCCCCCCGCTCCACCCCGCTCTCTCTCTGTTTATTTATTTGAGATAGAGAGAGAGAGCATGAGTAGGGGCAGAGAGAGGGAGAAGCAGGCTCCCCATTGAGCAGGGAGCCGAACACCCACTGGGCTCAATCCCACGATCCTGAGATCATGACCTGAGCCGAAGGTACTCAACTGACTGAGCCACCCAGGTGCACCTGACTCTCTTAAAAAAATAAAAGAACTCAAAATAAATGAGTTCCATCGCTGGAGTTATTTTTTTTTTTTTAAAGATTTTATTTATTTATTTGAGAGAGAGAGAGAGAGAAAGAGAGCATGAGAGGGGAGAAGGTAAGAGGGAGAAGCAGACTCCCCGTGGAGCTGGGAGCCTGATGCGGGACTCGATCCTGGAACTCTAGGATCATGACCTGAGCTGAAGGCAGTTGCTTAACCAACTGAGCCACCCAGGCGCCCTGCTGCAGTTATTGTTGAGGGATTTCTAGATTAGCCTAGGTGACCTCTAAGGTTCTTTCCAGCTCTGTGATCCTGAGTCACATGTCAAGACTAAACACATTTACCAGCCTGGAAAGGCAGACTGGTAAAGACAGGGATCAGTGGAGCATTGCAACACTCCCCTCCCTCCAATTACATTAGAGGAAGGTAATTGAATGTTAAGGCAGAGAATTGTTACCAGCTGTGGTTGTTTTAGGTATGGACCGGTAGAATCCAGGGAAATTAAGTATCTGTGGATGTGTCTGGGATTCTCTTATGAAGGAGGCAGGATCCGAGTAGAATCCTGAGTACTGTAAGAGTAGTCACTTGGGAGCCATACTGGGGAGAATATGATTATTACAAAAGTCATAGCTAAGAAAGAAGACATCATGAAATAAGCTAATTGGATGAAACACACATGCATGTGATAGGAGGGGTGGGGTTTGAGGAACAAGAGATGACATACATTAAGCAATTATAATCCAGAGTGTCCTGGAAAATAATTTTGAAACAGGTGAAAAATTTGGGCATTGCACATAATGAAGAGCAGGGGAAACACAGTTGTCAAAGTGATGAGAGGAAGAAATTTTTGTTTTAGTGAGTTGCTTGGTATTAAAGGCCAGGAAACTAGGAAGGAAAGGCTTATACAGCAGGAGAATCCAGCAGAGATGACCTAAATGAGTCTAAATGAACACTGTGTTCATACAGAGGTAGAGAAAGAAGCAGATATGAAAGACAATATAAAAATGTAGCAATAGCCTGGAAACACAGACCGGTAAAGAAAGGGTTCAGCAAAGCGTTGCTCACAAGTCGCTTGCTTCTGGAAAATAGTGGTATTGCTCCTATTACAGGGAAGGTAGAGATGATAAGCATCTATGTCTTCAGTGTGCCTTGTTGATGTTGGTGATGTGTCTGTCTGATCTTTCATGCCAGCCCCAGGCTATTGGTTGGTTGAGGTTGTCCCTAGGCTACTGTGTATCATCCCTGCTACTTTTTTTCACCTGGTTGCTGTCCCTGCCTGGAGCTCACAGCTGCCCCTCAGTTCAGATTGAGATGGTACTGCTTGGGATTGGTTAAATGTTGTAATTGTTTTAAACGTTTAAATGTAATCCTTAGGTAAGTCACTTTGCTTTGGTTATAGTGAGATGAAATAATTTCCCACGCCTAATAAAATAGGTTTCTCCCTAGTCTATAAAGCTCCCATTCTTAAAGTTCCCATTTCACTTTGAAAATGAAAGAATGGAAAATATCTAGAAGATAATGCATATATCCTAATCTCCACTTACAGGATATTTGTTTTAGTCTAGATAGGATCTTAAGAATCAATGGTAGAAGAATCCTCATATGCAAAACAAAGTTATTATATAATAGCCCACGTGTGCATAATCATGTTGGAATGACTAATAAAGTGATATTTGATTCTACATGTTTTAATTGGTTGACTGGTGTTTTTGTTGTTAGCTGGTGGCAAGTGGGGGCTCACCTAAATAAATACTGTAGCATTTGTTCCACAATCTAAGTTGTACCACTTGAAAAAATTAGGCTTGGATAATCTGATGGACTTCTGAAAACATTAATTTTTTTGTACTAATACTTCTATGACACTTATTAAATGCCAAACACTGTTTTAAGAGCTTCATGTTAACCAATTTAACAATCTAACAACAGCACTATAAGGTAGGTATTATTGTTATCATCACCACTTCATGGATAAAAGAACTGACACAAAAAAGGTTAAGTATTTGCCCAAGAGCAAATACCTAATAAGTATCAGAGCCCAGTTTTGAACTCAGTCTGGCTTCAGAGTCCCTGCCCTTAACTACTGTTCTAATACTCATCTATTACGTACCATGCGTGAATTTGCAGAGAAGTCAGACTGTGATCCTCAAATTAATCTCTCAGATAATAAAAACCAAATAACAAACCAAGTTCTAGCTCTGTGATAACCTCTATCCCTTGTAAATGATTTTTCCCCAGTAGTTGCAAACACTTGGGAATTAAAAGGAAAAAAATATTTTAAAGGCAGGAAAACTTTGATCCAAAGGGAAAATTCATATTCTATCTAGTGCTAAAGCATAGTGTTTTCTGTTCCCTTTTCTTGGGGGGGGGATTTCAGTTGTTTCTGGTTACACCCTGGATGGCAACGGAATAATTCCATAGCGCTCTGATAGTAGTATCAATGTCAGTGGATGGTTCATCTAAGATCACCCTAGTTCTATGAAAGATGTGTAAAGGAGGGCTGCATCCATCTTTCTCCCCAAACCTATCTTCCCAGTGGGTGTTTTGTTGCTTCTTTGCAATGTCTCCCATCCAGTCTGCTTTAATTTTAAGCAAGTTTTCAGTGTGGTACCTGTAATAACTGATACTTTTTATCAGGGAAATAAGGGAGTGAAAGGAATACTAAGAGGATAGTTATGAAGTTCCTTGAAAATTAAAAAAAAACTGGGTCAATATTAAGATGCAAAAACATGCAATGGGGCAATGATTAGTGAATATTTGTACATATATATGTGTGTGTGCATGTATAAAAAACTGCTGTTTGCGTCACTCTCTTTAGACAATATAAATTAATGATGAGTAAGTTCTGACTCAGAATCAGGGTCAAAGAGAAATTTTTTTTCCCCTTTGTCACCAAAAGAAGACCTGACCACGAGCACCGTATATAAAGCACATCAGTGCGAAGATTAGCTTTACTGTCAAGCATTGTAAAGGTAACAGAAATACACATGTGGTTAGACGGTAAAGGAGTTCAAGAGAAATTCATGGTAATATAATATGAGGAATGGGGCCACAACTGCTTCTCCAATGAGACCGCAGAGTGCAGACAACGGAGGCGAGTGCAATTTAACATCATGAAATAATTTCAAAAAATTACAATAAAATAATAATGTACCTTTTTACTACCTTCATGTAAATTTTGTATAATCTTCGACTCTAGGCCTGCTGCTGACAATGGAGTCGAAAGGGATTCTCCTGGGCGTTTAATGATCCTCACCTGGATGGCAAGCAGCAAATGCCTTGTGTTTTCCTTTCTCAACTGTGCCTGGTGAAGAGCCCTGCACCTGGGGCGCTCAGCGCAACTGACTGCTTTGACAGGTGGAGGTGGGACAGGGAAGGCTTTAGACCGTCCAACTCCAAAAGGCGGTAGGTAGCATGTAGAGTCGAAGCTGGGAGGGGTCGGCTAAGACGAAGTCAGACCTGGGAGGCCCAGGTGGCGCGAAGGCACGCAGGGACCGAAATACCCGAAGGAGAAGTGTACGTGCCAACGAGGTGGGCACTCGGAGGACCCACCCGGCGAGGCGGCGGGGGCGGCGCGGGCGGGGTGGGGCCGGGGCGGGGCCGCCGGGAAGCCCTCCCTCCGAGTAGCGGAGGTGACTGGTCGGGTGGGGGGCGGGAGACGCTCTGTCCCACGCTCTCCCAGCGCTCGGTGGTTTAAAGATGGCGGCTGCGGCGTTGGGGGCGCGGGGCCGCGGGAGGAGGAGGGAGAAGGAAAATCTGTGAGTCGCCGAGAGGCAGCGCGGCGGCTGCTTTGAGGAGTCCGCGTGCGGAGTCGCCGGCGGCTCGACCGTTCGGGGCCGGGGCCTGGACTGGGAAGGAGAGGCCGGAGGAGCGCCGGGAGCTCGAGGCCGAAGCCGAGTAGGAATGTGATCAGGGGTCGGCGGCGCGGGCGTACGCGAGCGCAGGGATGGGGCAGCAGGTGGGCCGCGTTGGGGAGGCTCCGGGGCTTCAGCAGCCGCAACCTCGCGGGATCCGGGTCAGCAGTGCGGCCAGGCTCTCCGGCCGCAGGCGGGACCTGGCGGGGCGCACCACAGAGGCCGGCTTCAATATCTTCACCCAGCATGGTGAGTGTGTGTGGGAGCTGGCGTGAGGGCGTGGGGGAGGCCGGGGTTGGGGCGGGGTGGGGAGGAGACAGGCAGCTCTAAGGGGTCTAGGGGTGGCGGGGTGCCTGAGAGTGGGGGCGGAATCCGCTGCCATCTGGGCCAGTCACGGGAGGCGAGTCACACCCCTCCCCCCTCCCGTCTCCAGCCTGGCTGGCAGCTCCTGGGGGTGGAGAAGGAAAGAGAAGTGGTCTTAGGGACGGTGGATGGACTGTCCTTTACCCTGGGACAGACTGTGTGGCTCAGGGAAGACGGTGGGTAGTATCCCCAGGGGAGGCAAGGACGCTGGGAGGTGTGAGCTCAATCTGGTAGGTGTTAGTGTAAATCGGTCGTTAGTGAAGGGAACGGATTGTGCCTCGAGGGCTTTGGAAATAGGAACTGAATCTCAGGAGCGGCGTATAAAGTATATACACGTATAAGTCAGACTGTGAACAGTGTCAGAATAGTGAGCGGTGACTTGAAATACTCCAATATGGCAAAGATAAGGGTAGTATCTCAGCGCTTTTGAGATTTCCACCCCCCCCCCCCCAACTGGAAATGAAAGGCATTGCCAGACTGTCCTACGTTCTCCTCTTTTGAGTAGGACGCGATTCTGAGAAGCTGGCAGGGGTTAGAGGTCGGTGGGCATGGTTAGGACTTTGGATATGAACAAGAGTTTTCTTCCTAAAGTGTGTGCATATGTACATAAATCTGTATAGTTTGGAACATATTACTTTGGCCTCATTATCAAGGTATTTTTAGAATGGTTGTCTTCCAGCTCTTTTGATCATATCCTCTTATCAGTAAAAGAGCACATACTCCAAGAATTTATCTATTAATTATATATGTATTTGTTCTGCTGTACCAATATGTTATGTAACTTATAAATGCACACAGAAACAGAATTTAAGAAGGGATGAGATGAAAAAAATAAGTATAATGAGAGTTCTAATATATTATTTTTTCTGCAGCCCAGTGGATCCTTTTTGCGCTTGCTCTGAGCTGCACCCACACTACTTTTGAGACCACTTTTCTAGAGGAAAGAAGAGTGGAGAAGGGGGAAAAACAAATTGACCTTCATGGGGTTGGGATACCATAGATATGACTTACTATACAAAGGACTGGATAGTTGAGGTTGGATGAGCAGTAGCAAACTGAAGTTTCACTAATAAAGAATAAAAGAGACAGGGTGTCCAAATTGCACAATGTAGGGAAGAGGAGGAAGAAAAAGAAGTGTGAACTATTTGTTAGAAATGGGAGTTTTGGAGGAAGTAATGATAGATGGTGGTATGCAAAGAGAGATGATCCCAAGGAACTGTGGCTGCCAGCTGAGTTGTATCAGAGAGCTCTGGGTTTGGACTTTGTGAATATGCCGAGTTGTTTCTAAATGGAGAAGATACAAGTGATTTGGGGCCATTCAGGTGTTACATGTCTACTGTTAAAGATGTGAGTGAGCTTCTCTTCCATATATATGCACATTTTATGAAGGCACTATATGTGAGTTAGTCTTTATTAAAATCACTTTCTAGGGGCGCCTGGGTGGCCCAGTGGGTTAAGCCTCTGCCTTCGGCTCAGGTCATGATCTCAGGGTCCTGGGATCGAGCCCCGCATTGGGCTCTCCGCTCGGCGGGGAGCCTGCTTCCCCCTCTCTCTCTGCCTGCCTCTCTGCCTACTTGTGATCTCTCTCTCTGTCAAATAAATAAATAAAATCTTTAAAAAAATAAAATAAAATCACTTTCTAGAACAATGGAGGAAAGAATAGATGACACGCTTTCAAGGAAGATCATCCAAGTAGCCTAGCTTTAAGGAAAGTGTTAGAATGCATTAAGCTTGGCCCAGCAGGCAACAGTGGTTTTCTTCCTCCAGCATCTTATTGAAGACATAAACTTTTCAGAGAAGGAGGAATGTCACGAAGAACAGAATAGGAAGAAATTTTGAATGGTGGATAGGATTTGGACCTATGGAGCAAGGAAAAGAGGGCAGGCTGGGCTAGAGAGACAACTTGAGTATAAACAGTGGGGATTAACATGATTTCTTGGTGGGATAGTAAGGAGACATCTGTTGGGAGTGAAGCAAGTCCTCCAGGAGTGAATCCTAGAGCAAAAATTACAGGAATCAAATTCTGGTCCTGGCTCCACCTGGCTGCATGATTTAGTTACTTGCCATCTTTGGGTTTCTTTATCTGCAAAATGTTGGACTGGATGATCCTAAGGTACCGTCTGACTCTAAGATTTTATGATTCTAATTGAAGTGATGGCAAGAAAGCTTTGGATATGTTTGATTGGGGCCGGCTGATGGAAATTGTGGCAGAGGAGTTTGTATCAGTTTACATGATTGGCTAATTCATAAGATATATCAACAAACCCAGGTGCGTAATGCTGAAAGACTGGCCTTAAGTGGAGGCAAAGGAAATAGTAAGTTTGAGGGATATTTCATTCAATAAACAAAAGTTTTTTGAGTTCTCATTATCTAACTGGGCTCTGGGAATGTTCCTGTGGACATAACAAGAGTCCCTGTCCCTTGTAGAACTTAAAGGACTTCATGATTCAGTGTAGAGGATAAAAGAAGAGAGATCACTTTGGAATATTTATTAAGGGCATGAACTCTGGGGCCATTCTGCCTGGATTTGAAACCTGGCTCAGCTGTTTATTTGTGTGACCTTGGGCAAGCTTTTTAACCTTTTTATGCCTTGGACTCCATTGGTAAAATGGAGATAAGAGCACCAATAATAATAGTACCTAGATTAAATTAGTTAATATACATAAGGCACTTATTGCCTGACACATAGTTAGAGCTAATATGTGTTAACTGCTGCGATTACTACCACTACTATTATAAAAATAGGAGTGAGTCAGAGGCTATGAGATTTTGAAATTAGCTGAAGTAATAATTATTCTGTCAACAATTTTGGAAGTCAGAAGCTGATCGAAAGGATGGGACTAGGGTAAGTTTGTTGCTGAAGTCTGGTATGAAAAGACTGTCATTAGCAGATAATATAGGAAATGAAGGTGAAGTGAGTACTGTTTCTAGACAGATGAGTATTTATAAACTTAAAAGTTTTGCAACTTAGTTTATTATTTTTTTTGAAGATTTTATTTGAGAGAGAAAGAGTGAGACAGAGAGAAAGCACCTGTGGAGGCACAAGCAGAGTGAGGGGCAGAGAGAGAAGCAGACTCCCCGCTGCGCGGAGAGCCCATTCATTGAGGGGCTCAGTCCTGGGGCTCCAGGATCATGATCTGAGCCTAAGGCAGATGTTTAACCGGCTGAGCTGCCCAGGTGCCCCAAAGTGTTTATAAACTTTTCTATAGATCAGTTTCTCAGCCTTGGCACTATTGACATTTTGGGATGGATGGTTCCTTGTTGGGGAGCTGTGCTTTGTAGGATGTTTAGCAGCATCCCAGCCTCTACTCACTACATGCCAGTAGCACCTCTTTCTGGCAATCCTTGCCTCCAGTTGTGACAACCAGAAATGTTTTCAGACATTGCCCACCACCTCACTCCAGGGGACATTTAGCAAAATTGCTCCTAATTGAGCACTACTGCTTAGAAAAACGTGGTAGAGGGGTGCCTGGATAGCTCAGTCAGTTAAGTGTCTGCCTTTGGTTCAGGTCATGATCCCAGGGTCCTGAGAATCCCACTCCCTGCTCAGCCCTCTGCCCTGCTCCTGTGATCTCTTTCTCTTGCTCACTCTCTCTCAAATGAATAAAATTAAAAAAAAAAAAACCAACAAACCTGGTAGATCCTGAATTGAATGAATAAATGAGTCAGATTCAAAAGCTCCTGAACCTGTCATTTGACATTTACATAAAAAATCTGAATCCTGGAAGTAGTGTACAAATAGTGGTCTTGAATTTCGGTATTGAGGTATTAGCACATAATTTCATACATGAAATTATTAGGTCTGGCAGGGTTTTGAGCTTACATGTAGGTTTAGATATAGATCAAATATTGTTTGTAGTTAATCAGTAAAAATATACAGATGTTATAGAAGTGGCTTATCAGAGTCCATGATTTTTCTTCTGTAGAAAGAAATGGTATTTTTTATTGTTAATATATGGTAAGTTGTAATAATTTGCCTTGCCAAAAGTGATTTTTATGAAAATAATTGAGAAGGAATAAAAATAATAGGGCTGGCTTTGGTACAAAAGGGGTGAGTGCTGTATGACTTCTCTGAACTCACCTATTGAACCTTTTTGGTGAGTTGATGTTTTGTCACTAGTAATCTAGGGTTGGATACTTCTTTTTTTATATCTGACAGACCTTGCAACAGTTGAGTGATTTCACTTCAACTTCTCTCATTTGCTGAAAATACTATTAAAAAATGAACCTTAAATTGTGAAGTTTTGAATAATTCTTCTTAAATCAATCTCAGCATTTTAAATGGACTGATTTACTTATTCGTTTAGTTTGGATCTGTACTTCATGTTTTAATCTTTGCAGAATGAAAGATGTAGGTACCCCAGGTTGAAAATGATAACTGTAGAAGAGAATAGGAAGGGTGTTGCAAGAGAATTTTAATTATGGCTATGGTGGCCTAGTACAGTGGTCACTAATGCTTTTTTTTTTTTAAGTTTAAGTAATTTCTACACCCAGTGTGGGGCTTGAAGTCAGGACTCTAAGATCAGGAGTTGCATGCTCTTCTGACTGAGCCAGCCGGGCCCCCCAATGTGACCACTGATTCTTCTTTTTATTTCTTTTAAAGATTTTATTTATTTATTTATGAGAGAGAGAGAGAGAGAACAAGTGGGGGTGAGAGTTAGAGGGAGAAGCAGACTCCCTGCTGAGCAGGGAGCACGATATGGCTCTCGATCCCAGGACCCTGGGATTATGACCTGAGCCAAAGGCAGATGCTTAACCGACTGAGCCATCCAGGCGCTCCATGGTCACTGATTCTTATGAGAAACTAAACTTTTAAAAAGAAAGAAGCTGTTAGATTTTTATTAACCTTAAAATGTGCAGAAGTTACAGATACATAACTGTGTCTATACTTATAGCAAAGTGACAAAATAATACAGATTCTGTTCTCACAGCCCAATTGACAGTAAGGTCCTAGGTAAATTATGAAATCTGAAGATCCTTCTTAAAGGTCTTTAGCATGCTTAAAAAGAAGGCAAAGCCAAACAAAACCATCTTTCCCCCTGCAACCCCCTTTCACTGTTCTCTTTTCTCCTATTCATTCTTTATCAAAATCAGGAATAATGATAATTTTATTTGTGTATGTATTTTTAGAGTTTATGAAGACATTTTATGTCCTTTATCTCATTTGATCTTTAAAACTACTCTATTTACTCTGAAATAGGTAGGGGCAGGTATTGATCTTCTTGTTTTATAGATGATGATGAGTTAAAGGAATTAAATGACTTTCTAAGGTCGCATAACTATTAAATTATGGACCTGAAACTCATGCCTTTGCCTCCAAATTTTACTCTAGTGTAGAGATTTAGAGAACATGGGTTTTAGAAGTAGAATTGGATTCAGATCTTGTCTTCTGACATTAGTAGAGTTTACAGCTCCCAGCCTCATAAAATTATGTACTAAGTACTCGATAAGTAGCAGTGTTGTTATTTATTTTGAGATGGTTGTAGAGATTGTCAGTTGTATGTGAACATGTTTTGTACACTAAAACACTGCTATTGTCATTTTGAGGGCATGCTAAAGCATAGAATTGTCTTATCCCTTATATTTTAAGTCTATTTTCTCTAAGATTTTTTTCCTCTCAGGTGACTCTTGACTTTGAGAAAGCATCAAAAAGGTGGGGAAATTTTGTGGCCTAATGTGACCCGAATTCACATTAGGCCTTACTTTCTCTGAAAGTAAATGTTATCCTCTTTTTTTCTTTTCTTCCCATTTGAATTATAGGTAATACACAATGTTACATTAGTTTCAGGTGTACAACATAGAGATTCAACAATTTTATACATTACACTGTGCTCACCACATGTGTAACTACCATCTGTCACCATACAGCGCTATGACAGGACCAGTGAATATATTCCCCATGTTGTGCTTTTTATTCCTGTGACTTCCATAACTGGAAGCCTGTATCTCCCACACCTCTTCACTCATTTTGTTCATCCCTCCTCCCACTTCCCTCTGCTCTGGCAACCATCAGTTCTCTGTTTATAAGTCTGATTCTGCTTTCTGTTCATTCGTTAGTTTTTTAGATTCTACATGTAAGTGAAATCATGTGGTATTTGTTTTTCACCTACCATAATACCCTCCAGGTCCATCCATGTTGTCGCAAATGGCAAGATCTCATCTTTTATGGCTGAGTAATACTCTCTTTGGGTGCGCGTGTGTACCAGATATTTATCCATTCATCTGTGGTTGGACACTTGGGCTGCTTCCATACCTCGGCTATTGTACATGATGCTGCAGTGAACATAGGGGTACACATATATTTATTTTTTTATTTTTTAAGAATTTTTTTTTAAAAGATTTTATTTATTTATTTGACAGAGAGAGAGAGATCACAAATAGGCAGAGAGGCAGGCAGAGAGAGAGGGGGAAGCAGGCTCCCTGCTGAGCAGAGAGCCTGATGTGGGGCTCGATCCCAAGACCCTGAAATCATGACCTGAGCCGAAAGCAGAGGCTTTAACCCAGGAGCCCCATTTTTTAAGATTTTATTTATTTACTTGAGAGAGAGAGAGCATGAGCAGGGGGAGCAGCAGAGGGAGAGGGAGAGGGAGAAGGAGACTTCACGTTGAGCAGGGAGCCCGATCATGACCCGAGCCAAAGGGAGATGCTTAAATGACTGAGCCACCCAGGCGCCCCTGTATTTTCGAATTAGTGTTTTAAATGTTATCCTCTTAGAATGATTTGTCTTAGGGGCTGGGTGTCAGAGGACACACAGTTCATGGTTCTTTTTCACTCACTCTTTTTTTTTTTTAAGATTTTATTTATTTATTTGACAGAGAGAGAGATGACAAGCAGGCAGAGGCAGGCAGAGAGAGGGGGGGGGAAGCAGGCTCCCTGCCGGGCAGAGAGCCTGATGTGGGGCTCGATCCCAGGACCCTGAGATCACGGCCCGAGCCGAAGGCAGAGGCTTTAACCCACTGAGCCACCCGGGCGCCCCTCACTCACTCTTTATAGGAATGTTTTTTCTTCGGAGAAGGTGAACCAGAAACACAGGCCGATGCAAATGTAACGTTTAGGTAGAGACCTCATTCTGAGCTGGCACATTTGTTTTCTGGTTAATATTTAATGACTTCATAATATAACTTCCTTCATCTGATATCCTTTGAGACCTTTTTGTGCCTCCCTGCATTATTTTTACCCCTCATTATAATATTTCTTGTTAAAAGCATGTTTTAGTAGGACTTTTATATTGATTTTGTGAGTCAAATGGGCTTTTTGTCATATACTACACGTAGGAGATTTCAGAATACTTGAGAATGTTAACCTTATCAATGTTAACAGATTTCTCTTGAAAGAGGTAAATTTGGAGTTTCACTGTAGATTCTTCACCCGATCATATAGAATAGTTCTTAAACTTTAGTGCGGGGAGTTTGTTAAACACAGATTGCTGGGTCCCATCCCCAGTGGTTCTGATTCAGGTCTGAGGTGGGATTTAAGAATTTGCATTTCAGGGGCGCCTGAGTGGCTCAGTGGGTTAAAGCCTCTGCCTTCGGCTCAGGTCATGATCCCAGGGTCCTGGGATCGAGCCCCTCATCGGGCTCTCTGCTCAGCAGGGAGCCTGCTTCCCGCTGTCTCTCTGCCTGCCTCTCTGTCCACTTGTGATCTCTCTCTGTCAAATAAATAAATAAAATCTTAAAAAAAAAAAAAGAATTTGCATTTCTGACAAATTTCCAGGTATTGCTGATGCTGCTTCTTGGGGGCCACACTTTGGGAACTATGAGAACACTTTGAGTAATGTGAAATGAAGAAGAGTAATGGATCAAGGTTATTCAAAGATTTGTCATTTGTGTCAGAAAACCTAATGTAGTAACTTTGTTCTACTTAATACTGGTTCAAAAGTCCATTTATTCCAAGTCGATTGTGTCCACATGCAAGCGTCCACCGTCTTACACCATCTTTTGGTGGCAGGGAAAGATGTCTTTTTGCTTTGGCTTCAGCTTTTTTTAATCTCTGAAAGTTCATATGTTTGGAGGTCTGTTGAGAGACGCACTTTTGAAAGAATCTAGAGTATCAGGGAAAAGGAAGGTAGGACACAGGATTCTGCTGACAGGTTTAGGGTGGGCCTCAGTTCTTAGAAGAAGTGGTGAAGAAAGAATTGCCACTTATTGACTGCTATGTGCCAGGCATAAGTATCTGATTTTTCATTTAAACCCATAAACCCCTATTTGCCAACTGAAGGAGAGCCCAAAGATATTGGGATACCTATTTATAACTATATTTTTGGTATATGTTGGGCCTTTTGGAGGATGTGTCCATGTACATCTATATCTTTGAGTTTTAGTTTTTTTTTAAAATCACTCTTGAGACCAGTGATGAGGTTTTCAGAATGGTAGGCCCGAGTTGGATCTATATACTCTGTGGCTATGGATTGAGCCTCCAATATTATGGTATAATAAAGGGAGCAGTAAGCACTCATGATGCTATTTGGAATCTCACTGTAATGTTGAACTATGGTCCTAACTTCTAGGCTTAGTGTTACTGATATTTCATACTCAAAACCATATATATGTTTATCTGTTTATTTATATATAAAAAAATATATTTAAAGATTTTATTTATTTGATGGAGAATGAGAGCACAATTGATGGAGAATGAGAGCACAAGCAGGTGAAACAGCAGGCAGAGGGAGAGGGAGAAGCAGACTTCCTGCTGAACAGAGAGCCTGACATGGGGCTCGATCCCAGAACCCTGGGATCAGCAGTTGAAGTTCCCACTGCTTTGATGCTTAACCAACTGAACCACACAGGCACCCCTTAAAATTTTATATAATTTAACATAGAACTTATATTAATATGTTAATACATGTCTTATGTATTTATATATTTATATAATTTCATATATATATGAATATGTATTTTATATAATTTCAATATATAATTTCATACTTTATCCCTCTATGGATTACAACTCTCTTCTCTTGGCTTTTTAGAAATTAAGGCTTTTTTTTTTTTTTTTAAGATTTTACTTATTTATTAGAGAAAACAAGTGGGGGGCAGAGGGAGAAGGAGAAGCAGACTCCCCACTGAGCTGGGAGCCCGATGTAGGGATCCATCCCAGGACCCCGAGATCATGACCTGAGCTGATGGCAGATGCTTTACTGTCTGAGCTACCCAGGCGCCCCCGGTAATTGCCTATTTTAATGCCTCTGAGAGAATTTTTCAGGTGTAATTTCGAACTTCTGTCCAAGAGAATGATGCTTCTTAAATAGATGGTGAATATCCTAACTGGTTTGTGTGTCTGCATGTGTGGAAGTGTGATATTGTATACAATAACCCTTGGTTACTAATCCTGCCTTTTTGAGTTGAGTGCATAATTGCAGGATGTAAATTTATGATTATTACACTAGTTAGAAAAATTTCTCAGTATTGTTTTTGCTTAAACTTTCACTCAAATACATAGGTTGATACACATTAAATATAATACTATGCCACATTTCATTTTGGTTGCTAAAAACTTAGGAATCTGTTAAGCCCTCCCTGTGCCTCTTTGCTTCATAGTGTAAATGTGCTGAGTCTGTGGTGGTGGAATTGCTGGCTTCTCCATGGTGAACTCTGCCAGTATGGGATTTTGATTTAGCAGAACACAAAGCTCTGCAGGCCCAGGCAATTTATATTCCACGGTTTGCTTTCCAAGGAGAGGAAGGTTTTAGAAACCTCTCACTTGATATGGTCAAGGTCAAAGAAAATGATCTGTGGCTTCATCTAATATACAGTATGTATGCATACAGTCTGTTAGCATGTTCCTCTCTCTATGCTAATTCCAGCAAATTAAAATAACAATATTGAGTTAGGACTAAAGATTGCCACTTAGCATTTTGTGGTTCTAGGTAATTACTAAGAAAACATTTTCCTAAAACTAGCAGTACTAACAGGCACAATTGGTATCACCCATCTGTTTCTTTTTCTTTTTTTTTAAAGATTTTATTCGTTTGTCAAAGAGAGAGAGAGAGCACAAGCAGTGGGAGCGGCAGTCAGAGGGAGAAGCAGGCTCCCCGCTGACCAAGGAGCCCCATGATGATGTGGGATTCTACCCCAGGATCATGACCTGAGCGGAGGGCAGATGCTTAACTGACTGAGCCACCTTGGAGTCTCTCTTTCTTTCTTTCTTTCTTTTTTTTTTTTTAAGATTTTATTTATTCATTTGAGAGAGAGGAAGGAGCAGAGGGAAGGAGACAAGCAGACTCCATGCTGAGCACAGAGCCAGACACAGGGCTTGATCTCATAACCCTGAGATCATGACCTGAGCTAAACCAAGAGTTGAATGCTTAACCCACAGAGCCACCCAGGCACCCCTCACTTACCTGTTTCTTATAGGAAAGAAAGGTTGATACATGAAGGTTTTTGTTAAGTAGCTTTCTTTTTTGTTTTGAGATAGTATTTTTTAATTGTATATAAACCTATGAAGAGGTATCTCAATATAAAAAGACCAAATCAATACAGAAGCATATAACCAAGAATGAAAGTCCTCTTTGATATTCCCACCAATTCTCCTGTTCCGTTGTTAGTGGTTTAAGTACTGTTCATGGTTTGATGTGTATTTTCCCAGAACTTTGTATATATTTACATGTATATAAGTGTACACATTAATAGTTCTCTTGCTGTTTCATAAATAGCATTGTACTGTATGAATTTTTTCCTCCCAGATTTGTTTTTTGTATTTAATGTATCTGGAAGACCTTTCTATGCCAGTATGTGTCAATCTGTCATTCTTTTCAACAGCTTTATAATGTTGCATGCTTTAGATACATATAATAACCATTTTGTTTAGATATTAACCATTTTTTTAAGTTGATGAATATTTATTTACAAGATTATCAAAGATCTCCTGTTTTTCTCTTCTGGTATTTTTCCCCTTTACATCACCAACTTGAACCTATGTGAAACATTCATCCATCCATCCATTCCTTCATTCATTCATGGTTGGTTGGAACCAACTTAATGTTTTTCCATTAAACTAATACTATCAAAATAGTTCATCAGTTCCCACTGCTTTGAGAGCCATGTTTCTCATATATCAAATTCTCAAATGTACACACCTTTGAAAAATTATCTCCATGGTTCCATTCATCTTTCTCTTCCTCCACATTGTTTTACATATTATTTTCATTATAATAATTTGATTAAAAGCTTAAAGCATCTGTTTATTTGGGTAGCTCCCCATCATTGTGTTCTTTTTCAAAATGTATTTGGATATTATTATTATGTCCTTCAAAGATCACTAGGATTAGATTGTTAAGGTTTAGACATCTTGATAGGATTTGGAGAGTAATTCTATTGAATTATTGATTAATTTGCAGGCAAATTGACATTGTTGCATCATTGTGTACTTAATTAGAAGAATGTGGTATCCCTTTGCCTTTAAGTAAAAAATGTCTTTAAGTAAAAAAGAGTTTTCATTTACTGTAAGGATATTTCTTGTTAGGATATTTCTTGTTAGGCTTATTTGTGGACATTTTATAATTTTTGTTGTAATTTTAAGTGTCATTTTTTGGATACAAACTTAGAAGTGGGATTGCTGGCTCATATGGTAGTTCTATTTTTTAATTTTTTTGAGGAAACTTCATACTGTTTTCCATAGTGGCTCTACCAGTTTACATTCCCACCAACAATGCACAAGGGTGATAACACTGGTTATCTTATCTTTTTGGTTATAGCTTTTCTAACAGGTGTGAGGTGGTATCTCATTGTGGTTTTGATTCACATTTTCCTGATTAGTGATTTTTCAGCACCTTTTCATATCCTTGTTGGCTCTTCATGTGTCTTTGGAAAAATGTCTGTTCATTTCCTCTGCCCATTTTTTAATAGAATTTTTGTGTTATTGAGTTGTATAAAATTCTTCCTCTAAAGCTCAAGAGCTTGATAGGTAGATTTTTTTTTTTTAAAGATTTTATTTATTTATTTGACAGAGAGAGAGAGATCACAAGTAGGCAGAGAGGCAGGCAGAGAGAGGGGGAAGCAGTCTCCCTGCTGAGCAGAGAGCCTGATGCGGGGCTCGATCCCAGGACTCTGAGATCATGACCTGAGCCGAAGGCAGAGGCTTTAACTTACTGAGCCACCCAGGTGCCCCTTGATAGGTAGATCTTTGAGAAGTCTGTCTTAAAAGATTATTTCTGAATTTTTACATAACATACCACCTATATCTTTGGATTTTGGTTGTCTTGCTAGTTTAGGAAGTTTTTTATTAACATATAATGTATTATTTGTTTCAGGGGTACAGGTCTGTGATTCATCAGTTCACAGCACTCATCATAGCACATACCCTTCCCAATATCCATCACCTAGCCACCCCATCCCTCCTACTCCCCTCACTGGTTTAGGAAGTTTTGACTGTTTTCCTGGTTTTTTTGTTTGTTTGTTTGTTTGTTTTTTGTTTTCCTGGTTTTCACATTATTTGTCTAATCTATTTCCTCTGATATCCATATATTTATAGATTAGTAATCATTGATCTTTTTTCTCTGTCTCACCATTGGTTCTTGTTATTATAAAATTTCACCAAATTTATTTGATTTACTTATTTATTTCTGATTTAACAGTGTTGAACTATTGTATAGTCTTCTACCTTAGCAGTTTTCTGTGGGTGATATGTGTAAGGAGGACTCTTGGTTAAAAGTAATAGAGATCATTTCTAGATTATGTAATCCATAGAAAATTTATGTGGTGACAGTGGCGGCTCAAGTACAGGAATGCAGCTAGGCTGGTCCAGAAACAGGAAGTGAAAGGCTGCTAGAAAGGCGCCTGGGTGGCTCAATGGGTTAAAGCCTCTGCCTTTGGCTTAGGGTCCTGGGATCGAGCCCTGCGCCCAGCTCTCTGCTCAGCGGGGAGCCTGCTTCCCCTTCTCTCTCTGCCTGCCTCTCTGCCCACTTGTGATCTCTCTCTCTGTCAAATAAATTAATAACATCTTAAAAAAAAAAAAAAAACTCAGGCAGTATTTATTTTCTGTCTTTTGTTTTGACTATTTACTCACTTTATTCTTTCCTCTTCGACATTCAATTCATATCACACTTTCCAATTTTTTAAAATCTCTTTGATCAAGAGGATGGTTTATAGTAAACTTTCATTTCTTAGTCTCATTTCCAAACTCCCAGGACAGTCACTGTGATTGGTGGTCAGATCACCTATAATAGGGTTTCTCAGTCTCCATAATATTGACATTTGGGGCTGGATTTTGTTGTTGTGGTAGTGGGGACTGTCATGTGCATTGTAAGATGTTTAGCAGCATCTCTGGCCCCTAATAACTAAATGTCAATAGCACTCACCTTCTAATTGTGATGACCAAAAAATGTCTGTAGATATTGCCAGTATCCTTCTGGGGGTAATATTACCCCTGGTGGAAAACTACTGACCTAGAATGTGTTTGGCTGCTATGGGAATACCATGTATGAGAAGGACTTCTCAGGAGAGTCATTGTGAGCTAGGTAGGTACTCAAAACATTTGATAAGTATTTTCAGGGTTTTTTTTGTAGCAACTATAAATTTAGCATTTTTCCACTATTTTTAGGTATCTCTTTTAAGGGGTGCCTTGGTGGCTCAGTCAATTAAGTGTCCAACTCTTGATGTCAGCTCAGGTCTTGATCTCAGGGTTGGGAGTTAAAGGCATGTGTTGGGCTCCAAGCTGGGCATGGAGCTTAAAAAATTTTTTTTTCCCCCCGGGGCACCTGGCTGGCTCAGTCAGTAGAGCATGTGACTCTTGATCTCAGGGTCATGAATTCGAGCCCCACCTTGGCTTTAGAGATTTTTTTTATATTAACACATAATGTATTATTTGCTCCAGGGGTACAGGTCTGTGAATCATCAGGCTTACACATTTCACGGCACTCACCATAGCACATTCCCTCCCCAATGTCCATCACCCAGCCACCCTAACACTACCCCCCCCACCCCCCAGCAACCCTCAGTTTATTTTGTGAGATTAAGAATCTTTTATGGTTTGTCTCCCTCCTGGTTGGGAGGGAGAGTTTTTTTTTTTTTTTTTTTTAAAGATTTTATTTATTTATTTGACAGAGAGAGATCACAAGTAGGCAGAGAGGCAGGCGGGGGGGGGGGGAAAGCAGGCCTCCCTCCGAGCAGAGAGCCTGATGCGGGGCTCCATCCCAGGACCCTGAGATCATGACCTGAGCAGGAGGCAGAGGCTATAACCAACTGAGCCACCCAGGCGTCCCGAGTTTTTTTTTTTTTTTTTAAGATTTTATTTATTTGTTTGAGACAGAGCACAAGCAGGGGGAGAGACAGAGAGAGAGCGAGAAGCCCCTTGTGGGGCTTGATCTCACAACCTTGAGATCATGACCTGAGCCAAAATCAAGAGTCCAGTGCTCAACCAGCTAAGCCACTCAGGTGCCCCAGGGCATTGATTGTTTTGATATAAAATTTATGGTTTTGGTAGCCAGACAGACATAGGTATGAACATTTAGAACTGGGAGAGATCTTAGAAATCTTGTATTCTAATACACTTGATTTACACGTGGGTAAACTAATGCTTCAAGAGGTGAACAGATTGATCCTGGACACAGAGCTTAGCAGTGGATCACAGGAAGATTTAGAGTCTTCTTTTTCTAGGTTTAGTTTCTGATTATGTTTTGTTGGAACCTATTTTTTGCTTTTGGTAGTACTGTTTATATAATATTTAGCATTTATGTGCCAAACTGCTGCAAGAATCATGTTTAATCTTAATCCATTAAATAATGAAAATAGGTCTCAAAATAAGGCATGGCTAACTCGAAAAGTTATGCTCTTACCCATTATGCTTTCATACTAGCATAGTAGCATTGGGAGAGAATTGGGTGCTTGTGTGCCACTTTATTCTATAATCTCATTTATCCTCAAAACAACCCTGAGAAAAAAACAAGTAATCTGATTAAAAATGGGCAGAAGACATGATGATGGCCAGCAGATACATGAAAAGATGCTCAACATCACTCATCAGGGAAATGCAAATCAAAACTACAATGACGTAGCACCTCACACCTGTCAGAGTGGCTAAAATAAAAAACACAAGAAACAACAAGTGTTGGCAGTGATGTGGAGAAAAACCCCTCGTGTACTGTTGGTAAGAATGCAAGCTGGTGCAGCTACTGTGGAACATAGTATAGAGCTTCCTCAAAAAGTTAGAATTACCCTACGATCTAGTGATTGCACTATTGACCCAACGAATACAAAAACACTACTTCAGAGGGATACATGGGCCCGTATGTTTATGGGAATTATCTACAATAGGCAAACTGTGGAAGCAGCCCAAGTGTCCATAGACTGATAAATGGATAAACGTGTGTGTACACACACATATCTTGTTTATGTGTGTACACACACACACACACACTATGGAATATTAGTCATAAAAAGGAATGAAATCTTGCCATTTGCAACAATATGGTTAGAGCTAGAGAGCATTATGCTAAGCGAAATAAGTCTATCAGAGAAAAACACCATCTGATTCACACACATGGGGAATTTAAGAAACAAAATGAACAAAGGGAAAAAAAAAAAGACAAATCAAGAAGCCGACTCTAAACTATAGAGAACAAACTGATGGTTACCAGAGGGGAGGTGGGTGGCGGATGGGTGAAATAGGTGATGGGGATTAAAGAGTCAGCCATCATGATGGGAACTGAGTAATGTATAGAATTGTAGAATCACTATATTGTACCCCTGAAACTAATATAACACTGTATGTTAGCTATACTGGAATTAAAATAAAACTCAATAAAAAATATATACAATGCATAAAATAAAAAACCTGAGAGCTATACATACTTTGTAGTTTTAGCTGTGATGAAAATGAAGATGTTTAGCTGAGTTAGATTAAGTCTCCTTTAAGACCACAGAGCTAGTAGGAAGCAGAAGTTGGCTTAAGTTTTGTGGTTTTCCCAATTCTCTGTTGCCCTTATGGGGAGATATCCTGTAGTGATGCTCCACTATCTTCTTAAAGCCTTCATGATAACATAAAAGGAAAAAAGAATATAACATGTATAATTCACTTTATTTTTATTTATTTATTTATTTTTTTAAAAGATTTTAATTTTATTTGACAGAGAGAGAGATCACATGTAGGTAGAGAGGCAGGCAGAGAGAGAGGGAAGCAGACTCCCCGCTGAGCAGAGAGCCCGATGCGGGGCTCGATCCCAGGACCCTGAGATCATGACCCGGGCTGAAGGCAGAGGCTTTAACCCACTGAGCCACCCAGGCGCCCCTATAATTCACTTTAATAAGGATTAGTAAATATTACTATTTTGTTCATTTTGAGACTAACCTACATGTACTATTTTTATGCCTTCCTTAGATATTTTTTAGAATTGAATTTGAAAGAAATATTAAGGAAAGCTAGATAATTACTATTAACAGGAAAATATTTCTTTAAAAAAATATAAGAGATTACTGATCTACCAAGAATGACTTTGTGTTTGCTCTCTGATCTTGATGTAAACAGATTTTTTACACTTGGAATTCTTGAAGCATTTCGGTTCCCTAGTTGAGTGTTTTCAGTTGTAAACATCAGTCAGAGCTGCAACCAGTTTTTAGCATGCTGTTAACAGCAAGGATTCTCGTGTTAGACTATGTGGGTTTAAAGCCTGGATTATGTTTGTGACTTTGGTATCTTGACAGAGGTATGACAAATTTAGAACCCTGAGAGACCTTGGAAATTGTATTTGTGGACAAGTACTTATTTTCTCTGTTTCTTCATCGGTAAGATAGTCATGCTAATAGTACCTACTTTACAGAGTCGTGAAAATGATTATGTGTAAAATTCCCAGAGAGTGCATGGTGAACGATAAAAGTGCTCAAAAAATGATAAAAAAGGCAACAAAGCGATAGAAAAAAGTGGTAGAAAAGCAACCTAACAAAAAAGCCTAATATTTTATTGGTTAATATAGTTAAGTTTTAAAAGTTCTAAATTATTTAAATAACAATTATGATCATGTTGAGGCTTTAATACAAGGTAGTATATTGTACTTAGGCTTATTCCGTGCCTCCATTTAGTTACCAGATTTCAGTGCTTCTGGATACATAGGTAATTGTAATGTGTAGTTTTATTCTGTTTTGATACAATTATAAGCATTCTGATTAGTTATTTCTAGCACTTAGGTAAGTCATAATCTTTTCTCTCTACAAGGGGCACTTGGAAATCATCCTAAAGTACTTTCTCATTCATATAGGTAGAAAAGCTAGTTAGGGGCTCTAAGGAAAAAAGGAATGTCGAACCAGTGGTGCTAACTCTAGAAGGTGGTAGAAGGGAGTGTTGTATGTGGGTACACTGGGGATCATGACACTCCGTAGATAGCAATCATTGTGCAGTGGGTCCTTATGGAAACTGGAGCTGGTGAGCAATTAGGAATTAAGACTGCATGCTCCATCTTTCTCTTTCAGAGGCTGCAAGGTTTTGGCATCTTTTTTGCTGTGTACATCTGTTCAGTTTTCCTTTTTTTCCAGCTGGCTTTCTTGGTTTTAGCTTGTATATGGAGTGTAATGGCTGTTGAGCTTCTCTTTATCATGAAAACTTTCAATATATTCTTTTGGCATTAATCCTTGCTGCTAAATGGCTTAGTCTTACTCTTTTAAAATTTAAAAATCATTTGTCTATTTATTGAACGGTCAGTACCTTTACATGGTTTAAAATTCATATGGTACAGAAATGTTTCTGCCACTTCCTTCCCCCTGGCCACTCAAATTTTGGCAGTCCATTCACCAGTGTCTTGTGTATACTTCCAGAGTTATAGTATATGTGTATGTGTATGCCTGTATATCTTCCAGTCCTTTTTTTTTTTTAAAGACCAGTGGAAACATATATGTATTATTTTGCACCTTGCTTTTTTTCACTTAATTTATCTTGGGGATTTTTCCATTTTAGTAAATAAAGAACTTGCTTTTTTTTTTTTTTTTTTTTTTTTTTTAGCAGAATGCATAGCGTTTCAGATTAGGAATGAATTATATAATTAGGTTGTTTTCAAACAGCGCTGCAGTGAAAAGCCTTATTTTTTTTCAAACATGTTAGTGTAGCTATAGGATAAATGCCTTGAATTGGACTTGCTGACAAGAAAGGATATGGGTATTTCATAATAACCACTTATTGAATAAACTATCTTTTTTTTTTTTAAGATTTTATTTATTTGATAGAGTGAGAGAGAGAGAGCACAAGCAAGGGGAGCGACAGGTAGCGGGAGAAGCAAACTCCCTGCAAAGCAGGGAACCCAATGTGGGGCTCGATCCTAGGACCCTGGGATGATGACCTGAGCTGAACACAGACATTTAACTGACTGAGCCGCTCACATGCCCTGAGTAAACTATCTTTTATTCACCTTTTTGTATACTAAAATCCTGTGCACATTTAATTCTATTTTTGGATTTTCTGTTCCGATATTTGCCTGTCTAATCATGTGCCAGTATCATGTTGTTTTAATTTTGTTATTATTATTTTTTTAAGATTTTATTTATTAGAGAGTGCATGCGTGAGCAGGGAGGGGCAAAGGGGGAGGGAAAAGGAGAAAGAATCTGAAGCAGACATGGAGCCCCATGTGGGAGTCGATCTCCTGACCCTGAGATCATGATCTGAGCCAAAACCAAGGGTTGGATGTTCAACTGACTGAGCCACTCCAGTGCCTCCTAATTGTGGTACTTTCTGTAATGTGTGGGATAGCACGGTGGTTAGGAATATAGACTTGTGCTAAACTGCCTTGCCGTAAAATCTTGTCTTTACCACTTCCTTAGCTGTGTGCCCTTTGCCAAGTTACTTAACATCCCTGTAGTTTTGTGTCCTTATTTGTAAATTGGAGATGATGATAATATCTATTTGATTAGGTTGTTATGAGGAGTACAGGAGTTCATTTATGTAAAGTTCTTAGAACAGTATTTGGCATATAGTTAGTATTATAGTTGTTTTAATAGTTTATTGATGCTGCTAACTAGTAGGGCTGGTTCTTCATTGCTCTTCATTTTCAGAATATTCCTGGCTCTTCTTTCTTGCCTATTTTTTACATTAACTTTAGAATCAGTTTGTCTGTCTGGTTAGGGTAGACTAGGTTATGGGTTGGTAACAATAGCACCCCCCCATCTTAGTGGAATAACACTTCAAAAGTTTGTCACTCACACTACATGTTCAGTGTGGATCATTGCATGTATGTTGGTGAAAGGGCTTGGCGGGAGGTAGGAGAGGGGTATGCCCGTCTTTTGTAACCAGACACCCAGACTGATAGTCTTCACCTATCATTCTGGAAAACTGGCAGATGCCATTGCATGGGGAAAAAGAATGAGGACTCAAGTACTAGTGGAAACTTTAAAAGTTGGAAGAGACATATATCATCTGTTTGTTTGTTTTTTTTTTTTTTAATGTAGGCTCCTCACCCAGTGGGGAGCCCAGTGCGGGGTTTGAACTCATGACCCTGAGATCAAGACCTGAGCTGAGATCAAGAGCAGACACTTAATTGACTGAGCCAGGGAGGTGCCCCCATCATTACTTCTTCTATTTCATTGGCCAGAGCAAGTTGCATGGCCTTAAATCATGTCACAGGGATGGAAAAGGTGCAGTTTTGCCATGTGCCTGGGAAGGGAGCTAGAATATTTGGTGGAGAGCAGTGACGACTACCCTAGTTTGCTTTACTGTTTGCTAAATATTGAGTAACTGTTTGTGTTATATGCAACACACTAACCCCCGCCCTTAAAAATCCCTAATTTCTATCTAGTAACTATACTGAGTTCAAACTCTAGAATCTCTGAGTGATGTTCAGAGTCTGTTAGATTCAGAGGAGGTTCCTCTTGGTCCAAATAGCTGTGAATGAAACAGGTCAGTTAGCTGGTCTGTTCAACAACAACAACAACAACAACAACATTCTATTAATATTTTCTTAGGCTCCTTGGTGGGTGGTGGGAGTGTCTGTAAAGGGAACTTCCACCTTTGACTTTGCGTATGTCTATATTATCTGAATTGTTTTTCATGGTGAGTGTATGTTATGTAAAGAGAAATGTTAACACAGCCTACCACAAAAGGGTCCTCTTATTTCCTATTCATACTAAATTAAATAATGTATAGTAAGTGGCACAACCTGAACTGGAGTGTATTGTAAGACTCTGACCCACTGTGCTTTCTCATATACCAAGATGCCTCTTTTAATGCATGGGCTTCTGTGTATAGCTTTCTAAAAACAATGTAGATGTTTTTTGCTACTTGCAATGAACATAGAAAACTGTTTACCTTGAAGAAGTTGATCTTTGGGAAAATAATAGAAGTGAAGTGAAGAATAATTTAAGAAAGTTACCTTGAGGACCTCAGTGAGAGGGCAGTCTGTACTAACAGGGAGGGTGATGGTGCATATTAACTGTTTCCTCGCTTGAAGATCTTTCCTGGAGCATTTAGTTTTATATTTGACTGAGTTTTAAGGGACAGTTTACAAAGCCAGCAGAATGACCAAGTGTAGTATGTTTGTGTTTTATATCATTATTTATCCAAGTATAACATGTTTATTAAATATAAATCCCTTGTGGGACGTCTGGCTCCCTCAGTTGGTTAAGCGTTCAACTCTTGGTTTCTGCTCAGGTCATGGTCTCATGGGATCGAGTCCCGTGTTGGGCTCTGCGCTCAGCTTGGAGTCTGCTTGAGATTCTTTACCTTTCCCCTACCTGCACACATGCTCTCTTTCTCTCTCTCTCAAACTCTTTTAAAAAGATTATAAATTCCTTGCTTCATCTTTTAAATTAGAAAAAAGGGAAAAAAGAGCTAATTTACTACTCTATTTCTTTAAAGAGAAAGGAAAATAATTTTTCTTATTACAAAAGCATATATTTCATTACAGGGAAAAAAGTACATTAAAAAAAAGATAGGGGCGCCTGGGTGGCTCAGTGGGTTAAAGCCTGTGCCTTCGGCTTGGGTCATGATCTCAGGGTCCTGGGATCAAGTCCCGCATCAGGCTCTCTGCTCAGCGGGGAGCCTGCTTCCTCCTCTCTCTCTGCCTGCCTCTCTGCCTGCTTGTGATCTCTCTCTCTCTGTCAAATGAATAAATAAAATCTTAAAAAAAAAAAAAAGATAAAAACAAAACAAACCTTAAAACCCACCTTCCTATTTAGAGACAACAATCATTAAAGTTTTGGTATGTATCCTTTGAAACTCTTTATGCATATAATTTGTATTGTTAACCAAAGTGCTTACAAAACATACATGTAATTTTTTATTACTTTTTTCTTTAAAAAAATTTTTTTTATTGTATTATGTTAGTCGCCATACAGTACATCATTAGTTTTTGATGTAGTGTTCCCTGATTCGTTGTTTGTGTATAACAGCCAGTGCTCCATGCAATCCGTGTCCTCTTTAATACGCATCTCTAGGCCCACCCATTCCCCCAGCCCCCTCCCTTCTAAGACCCTCAGTTTGTTTCCTGGAGTTCGTAGTCTCTCATGGTACTTTTTTCACTTTATGCTTGATCCTTGAACAATATGGGGATTAAGGGTACCAGTCCCCTTGCAGTTAAAAATCCATGTATAACTTTTGACTTCCCAAAAACTTAACTACTAATAGTTTACTATTGACTAGAAGCCTTACTAATAACATAAACAGTCAATTAATACATAGTTTGTATGTTACACATATTGCATACTGTATACTTACAATAAAATAGAGAAAATAAAATGTTAAGAAAACCATATTATTTATAATAGCTGAGGTATGGAAGCAACCTAAATGTCCATATTAGATGAATGGGTTAGGAAGATGTGGTATATGTACACAATAGAATATTATGCAGCCATTAAAAAGGATGATATCTTGCCATTTGTGATAATGTGGATGAACCTAGAGGGTGTTATGCTAAGTGAAATAAGTCAGACTAAGAAAGATAAATATGATTTCACTCAATGTGGGGTCTAAAAACCAAAAGCAATGAATAAACAAAAAGCAGAATTAGACCTATAAATATAGAGAATAAACATATGGTTGCCAGAGTGTAGGGGAAATGGGAGGATGGGCAAAATGGGTAAATGGAAGTGGGAGGTGCAGGCTCCCGGTTATGGAATAAGTCACTGGATAAAAGGCACAGTGTAGAGAATATAGTCAGTGATATTGCGATAGTGTTACATGGTGACAAGTGGTAGCTATATTTGTGGTGAGCACAGCATAATGTATAGAGTTGTTAAATCACTGTTGTATACCTGAAACAAACGTAACATTGTGTGCCAACTATATTAAAAAAATTAAGATCCTAAGGAAAGTACATTTTATAGTAATGTACTGTATTTATTGAAAAGAATCCGTGTGTAAGTGCACCCATGCAGTTCAGTCCCATGTCTTTCAAAGGTCAACTGTATATATTTTGAACCTTATAAATCTTAAAGGAGGAAGGGTTTTTTGGGTCCTCTTTTTTTCTTTTTTAAAGATTTTATTTATTTGGCAGAGAGAGAGAGACATCAAGAGAAGGAATGCAGGCAGGGGGAGTGGGAGAGGGAGAAGCAGGCTTCCCGCCAAGCAGGGAGCCTGATGTAGGGCTCGATCCCAGGACCCTGGGATCATAACCTGAGCTGAAGGCAGACGCTTAACAACTGAGCCACTCAGGCGCCCCTTGGGTCCTCTTTTTAGGACTTCTGTATTTACTTCTCACACTATTTAATATCCATACTTTTGCACTACAATTTTTATTGTTATTCCTGTTTCCTCAGTTAGATTAAGTTCCTTGGAGGCTTCTGTATTCTTCATTCTGCTGAGCTAATACTAAGTTTAAGGACAGGATGTACATTAATGGAAGAGATTGTAGGGAAACAAGTAGAAGACATTTCATCAATTATTACGGGGTATAGATCAATCACTAAATCACTTACAGTCCAGCATTGTTCAATTTGCTGATATAACCAAAACTAAGTACAAACTTGTATACATACATTTAAAATCTTTCCCTTTTTTTTTAAGCTGGAGTAAAGTATTCCTATGATTATAATTTTTTTTATTATAATTTTTTATATGTTCCTTTGAACAGAACATACTTAGTCTGAGGAATTAACTCTTTTGAAAATAAAATGAGGACAGTAGGGTTATGTTCTATTTCTTTTAAATGTCGTGGGTGGTTTAATGTCTTTAGGAAGAAGGAAGTGTAGGTTTACTGTCTAGTTTTAAGGTGGTGATTTATAAAAGAATATCACTCCCACAGTGTTAACAGCTAATTTGTAAATGTACATATTAACTGGTAATATGTGGAAATCTCCTGGGACTGAGGCCTACTTAAAAAAAATTTTTTAAGAGCATTAACGGTTACTGATTCTGTTACAGTATAGATGAGGTTACTGATTCTGTTACAGTATAGATGATCAGTAATATGTATTAAATTGCATCAAATGATGTATATATTCAGTGGCTAAGATTAATTTTTTTTACTGTCTTTAAAGTTTAAAAGGATTTTTTTCCTCACAGGTATTCTCCTTAAGGATAGATATAGAATTTAATCATACCGTAGTGTGTGGCTTGTAAAAGAGTTTAAAACTTGGGCATAAGTAGCTGATAAGTTAGAAAAAAACATACAAATCTCAGAAAAGGACATTTTAGTTAAAATGACAGGAAATGGGGACCCATTTTGTATAGAAAACAAGACTGCTAAAAACAAAACAAAGTTTTCTTTTTTTTTTTTTTTAAAGATTTTACTTATTTGTCAGAGAATATGCACAAGCAGAGGGAGTGGCAGGCAGAGCAGGCATAGGAAGAAGCAGGCTCCCCACTGAGCAGGGAGAGCATGATATGGGACTTGATCCCAGGCCCCTGAGATCATGACCTGAGCCGAAGGCAGACGCTTAACCTACTGAGCCACCCAGGCATCCCACAAAATGTTATTTCTAAAGGGAACATCTCAGTTGTGCAGAAAAGAGTTAACAAGTGGACTTGAGACTGCTATCATTAGAACGGCCTGCTTACAATAAGGTTGGCTCTTTTTTTTTTTTTTAAGATTTTATTTATTTGAGAGAGAGCGTGTGCGTGCAGAAGTGGAGGTGGGAAGGGGGGGGTTGGAGTGGGATGTGGGAGGGGTAGAGGGAGAAGCAGACTCCCTGCTGAGCAAGGAGCCCAATGTGGGGCTCCATCCCAGGGTCCTGAGATCATGACCTGAGCTGAAGACAGATGCTTAACTGACCGAGCTACCCAGGCACCCACAAGGTGGGCCCCCCCTTTTTTTTTTCTTTTACAGATTTTATTTATTTATTTGACAGAGAGATAGAGAGTACAAGTAGGCAGAGCAGCAGGGAGAGGGAAAGGGAGAAGCAGGCTCTCTGCTGAGCAGGGAGCCGGATGCGGGGCTTGATCCCAGGACTCTGGGATCATGACCTGAGCCGAAGGCAGCGCTTAACTGACCTGAGCCATCCAGGTGCCCCACAAGGTTGGCTCTTGGCTGATGTTTGGGAACTTGGATTTTAAGAGGATTCCCACCATTCCCAGAACTGCGAAGAGTGGCTCACTGTGCCTAAACTGTACAGTGTGGTTCATGTGAAACACATGCTTTCCATCTAGGAGTCTAGAATTTTGGTACATGGTAGACAGAGGGTGCTTTCCTGACCAGCCCCCAGGAAAAACCTTGCTGAATCTCTAATGAGCTTACCCTGTAGACAGTATTTTACATGTATTATACTTAATGTTTCTGGAGGAGTTAAGTGTATCCAGTATGACTCCCATGGGAAAAGACTCTTGGAAACTTGTGTTTGGTTTCTCCTATATTTTGCCCCATCTGCCTTTTCTTTTTGCTGCTTTTGCTTTGTTTCCTTTTGCTTTAATAATGAGTATGACAATCTGCTGAGTCCTCTGAGTCTGCCTAGTGAAATCATCAAAAGCTGGGGGTGAAATGGGACCCTCTTCCCTCGATACAACAGTAGATCAGGTAACTTTGTAACTGGAGTCACTGCTCATATAAAGCCTCTAGACACAGAAGTCTCCCAATAGGTAGATGACATTTTTTTTGGGTTTAAGATGTGTCTGAATAGGGTAATAGAACAAATGATACTAAAAATAAGTTTGGGGTCTGTAAGAGAGGAAAAAAGTTCTTAATTTGTGACTGAGAAACTTCTGTCTAAGGTTCTGTTTTTGTGAAACTGGATCTTGGTGTCAGGTTCTCTGCTAAGTTTCTGTAACTTATAGAATGATGTTATTCTGCAAAGAGAACTGAAAATGACACAAATGTGACTCTAGAAAGCACTATGATGTAAGAATACAAGGTTTTGGAACTAGGCAGATTTTGGTTAGATTTCTGGTTTAACTGTGATTGAACTTATTTTATTTCATTATAAAATGAGGATAATACCTGCTGTATAGGGTGATTTGAGAAATAAGATAATGTATATAAAGCTTCTGCCATTATGTCTTGCACAAAATGACTGAAAAATTGTTAGTATTCTTTTTCGGCTCTTCCATGATGTGGAGAGATTGGAGAAGTTTAAGCGGGAGAAAGAGAAGGCCAAGTTTGTGTTTCTCTTTTAATTGGTTTAATGTGAGGTTGTGTAACAAGGTTAGTGAGTAAAGAAGAGGAAGTTTTAGACATTTAGAAGTTTAAAGTTTAGAACATTAAATTTTAGATTAATCTATCCATTTTAAATTTATCTCTGAAATTGCCCAGTGGAACTTTTCCTGGTTTAAGAGCTATGTGTGTATATATATATATATATATATATATATATATATATATTTCTAGAGCTATGAATATTTTAAGAACTAAGTATTTCAAGTGATGAGCACAAGGTGATTTATGGAATAGTTAAATTACTGTATTATACACCTGAATGTAATATACTGTAATATAGCACTGTATGTTAACTCGCCGGAATTAAAAACTTGGAAAAAAACTAAGAATATTGTAAGTACAAAATAAAGAAGGGGGTGGGAGGCACAGAAACTCTGAATGTTTTCCAAACCTTTATGGTGAGGTTGTCCTGAATTAGTGGACAGCCATGTGTTAGCAAGTTTTAATAACTGACTAAACACATATAACCTCTGTTTTCTTACCATGAATTCTTCCAGGTAATGGACAATTTGGATTAATTTAGGGGCATATTACCTTATTAGAATTTTTAGAATCAGTGTTTATAAAGATAGTGGCATTTTAAAACAGAATTGTATAATTCTGGTAGCGTGTATGTATTTTTTAAAAATAACTTTTAGGGGTGCCTCGCTGGCTCAGTTGGTGTAGCATGCAGCTCTTGATCTTAGGGTTGTGAGTTCAAGCCCCACATTGGTGGGTGTAGAGCTTACTTAAAAAAAAAATTAAAAAATAACTTTTATTTTGAAAGTTTCAAGATCATAGAAGAGTTGAAAGAAAAACATTAAGAACCCCCATTTACTCTTTGCCCAGATTCCCCAGTTGTTAATACTTTGTCTCATTTGTTTTATCATATTTCCTCTCTCTCCTTTTCCTCTTTTTCTTCTCATTTTCTCTGTAACAATGAGTGTATATAAAATCACCTCTAGAATTAAAAAAAAAAAAAAAAAAAAAGTGTTCCTGCTGAACCAAACAGGTGTATTCTGAAGAAAAAACCTTCCTTGTGATTTGGATATGCACATCAGGTAAAGAATGACAGATGATCCCTGACTTATGAGGATTTGACTTATGATTTTTCAACTTCACCATGGTGCGAAAGTGATACCATTCAGTAGAGACCATATTGCAAATTTTGAATTCGATATGTAGTATATTTTTTTGATGCTGGGCAGTGGCAGTGAGCTGAACCACAAGAGTTCCATCGGTGATGTAATCAGGAGGGTAAACAATTGATACCCTTATAACCATTCTGTACCGCTATAACCTGTTTGTCACTTACAGTACATTATTCCATAAATTGCATGAGCTGCGCCACACTTTATTATAAAATAGGCTTTGTGTTGGATGATTTTTCCTAACTGTAGGCTAATGTAACTGTTCTGAGCATGTTTAAGATAGGCTAGGCTAAGCTGTGGGGTTTGGTAGGTTAAGTGTATTTTCATCTTACAGTATTTCCACTTATGATGGCTTTGTTCGGATGTAACCTCATTGTAAGTTGAGGAAGGTCTGTATTTCATTACAGTATGATGAGAGTTTCTTTTCTTTTTGTGGGGCCAGAGGAGCTCTCAGAGTCATGTAGGCTAATTTGCACAACTGTGAAGCATGTCTGATTTAGTGTTCAGCCTTTTCAGTTTATTATGTTATTACCCCCTGGGTTCCATTATTGCTGTTGAGAATTTAGCTGTCAGTATAATTATCCTTCCTGGAGACAGTGTCATTTCTATGAAGTGGTTTTACAAATCTTATTGTCCTTAATATTCTACATTTTCACTGCAAAGTAATTAGGTATAGATTTCTTACTGTTTATCCTACTAGTGATTATTTGTGCTTCCTAAAACTTCAATTCTGGAGAAGTCTCAGCAGTTATATCTTCAAATATTGCCTCCTTCCCATTTTCTCTACTCTTTTCTTGAATATTGTTTAGACACTATGTTGGACTTTTTATTTTGTCCTCATGTTGCTTAACTGCTGTCTCATGTTTTCATTTGTTGTATACTGTGCTGCATTTTGTGTATTTCTTCAGTGGTCTTTAGCTGGTCTGATCTGCTGTTTATCCACTTCTCATTTTATTTACTATATTTTTCATTTCTGCAAGTTCTATTTGATTCTCCTTAAAATGTCTTGCCTTTTAAAAAAATTGTGAAATACACATAAAATTTACCATTTTAACTATTAAAAATATACAGTTAAAATATAAATTGTTATATTCACATGGTATAACCATCACCACCATCCATCCCCAGAACTCCTTCCATCTTACAAAACTGAAACTCTTTACCATTAAGCAAAATAACCCCCTATTGCCTCATCCCCTGGCCCTTGACAACCAATATGAATTTGACTGCACTAAGTACCATAAAGTGGAATTATACAATATTAGTCCCTTTGTGATTGTCTTATTTCATTTAACATGATGTCCTCAAGGTTCGCCCATGTTGTAGCATGTGTCAAAATTTCCTTTTTAAGGCTGAATGATATTTCATTGTATGTGTGTACCACATTTTATTTATTCATCTATCGATGGACCATTTGGGTTACTTCTGTGTTTTGACTATTGCGAATAATGCTGCTATGAACATAAGGTATACAAATGTCTCTTTGAGCCCTGCTTTAATTTCTTTGGGATATATATTGAGAGTGGAATTGTTGGATTGCATGGTAATTGTATTTTAATCTTTTGAGGAACTGCCGTACATTTTTTTTAAGATTTTATTTATCTGTTTGCCAGAGAGAGAGCACAAGAGCCAGAGAGAGCGGAAGAGTACAAGCAAGGGGAGCGGCAGGCAGAGGGAGAAGCAGGCTCCCCACTGAGCAGGGAGACGATATGGGACTTGATCCCAGGCCCCTGAGATCATGACCTGAGCCGAAGGCAGATGCTTAACTGACTGAGCCACCCAATAAAGTGGTTTTTAACAACAGAATAAAACTAAGGAATAATCTTAAATGACAGAAGCACATTTTATTTCTGACAGGTTTAATGGGGCCAGTACTAATAGTGTTTACATGATGGCTGGCATTGTTAAAAGGTGGTTACAGAGGTATCACTTAATTGTCACAATATCCCTGTAAGATAATAGACTCTCTAAATAACCCTGTAATAAAACAAGCAGACATTACTTAAATCTGTAAAAGTTGAGGTACATAATGCTATGAGAAGCAGTAATAGAATTGTATCTAGTCAGGGAGGTTAGTGTTGATTTAGTTGAGATTTGAAGGGTGCCTAGCCATTAATTAGGTCCATGGGTCGGAGTGGGGAAGAGTGTTTTAGATAGGGGGAACAGAATGTGTAAAGACAGTGTGGATGGAAGAAGGAGTATAGCATTGTTTTCAGTGTGTTCAAGTATGATTGAAAAGATTTTGTATGCTTTGTATTCTTTAGTAGATTTTGCTTGATTGTTTGCAAAAACATGAAATAGTCATTGTTTTGTTTTTGTGTATAGGTTGTTGATGCCTTAAAATTATTTTTTAGTCTTCAAATTCCATGTGTTTTCAGAAATTATATAGTATGTAAAAGAATCATTTTCAAACCCCTTTTATAGTTTCTCAAATTATTTCTGGTAACCTCTGGCTCTTTGGGAAGCACTCTACTTAATATTCATAATTTCATTGTTGATATTTAGATCAGTGAGATGGTACAAGTAATTTCCAAAATAACTTCCTTTGTTTTAAATTATTAGGAAATTTATTTTTTTTTAAAGATTTTATTTATTTATTTGACAGAGAGAGAGAGAGAGATCACAAGTAGGCAGAGAGGCAGGCAGAGAGAGGGGGAAGCAGGCTCCCCGCTGAGCAGAGAGCCCAATGCGGGGCCCGATCCCAAGACCCTGAGACCATGACCTGAGCCGAGGCAGAGGTTTAACCCACTGAGCCACCCAGGCGCCCCAATTATTAGGAAATTATTATAGAAGATTGGAAAAATACATACTTTTGGGGTTAGTATTGTTAGTGAATTTGTTATGATCAGAGACTTAAAGTTCAATTTAGTAAGCAAAAAAAAACCTGTTCCTAACCAGTCCACTAGGGGATACTCCAGGACTTAGAAAGAAGATACAGTTGCCACTATACATAGTTTTAAAATTATCTCCTGTTTAATAAAATTATTACTTTCCTATTTGCTTATATGGAAAAAAAAGAGACTTTTAGGTCTGGTTTGGGCTATTAATTTTACAGTAATAGTCACCTGTGGAAGAATTTGCAGCATTTTTCCAGCTTTTTAAAGGTATAATTGATAAACAGGAATTGTATAACTTGATTAGAATATCAAGTTGTGGGTGTCTGGGTGGCTCAGTCAGTTAAGTGTCTGCCTGCAGCTCAGGTGGTGATCCCAGGATCCTAGAATGGATGCTCAGCAGGGAGTCAACTTGTCCCTCTCACTCTGCCCCTCCCTCTCCCCCTGCTCATGCTCTCTCTCTCTCAAATAAATAAAATAAAAATATCAAGTTGTATGTTTATATTTTGATGTATGCTGACGATACAACATGATGTTTTGATATATGTATATGTTGTGAAGTGAACATAAGCTGATCATTTTTTTTTTTTTTTGGTATGGTGAGAACTCTTAAGATCTACTCTCAGCAAATTTCGGGTATACAACACATATTATTAAGCATATTCACCATGCTGGACAACAGTTCTCTAGAATTTATTCATTTCGCATATCTGAAACTTTATACCCTTTGACTAGCATCTCCTCATTCCCTTCCTCTCCCCAGCACAACCATCATTCTACTCTTCGTTTCTGAGTTGGACTATTTTAGACTCCACATATAAATGAGATCATGGGATTTGCTGCATTTTTAAAGTGTGGAAACTCAGTGTGATTCGTTGGCCAGTTTTTCTGATGGTAGTCCCTTAAACTTAATTGTTTGAGCACTTTAGAAAAACTGCTTATTTGTATATCTTAGTACAGGAAAGGTTTCTCATTTATTTTCGAAGTTGTGCTTTTCCTTGGAAAGGCAAAAAAGCTGATATTTGGTTTGAGTTTGTTAAAATTTTCTCCATTGTATGATGTATATTCTTTTAATCATTTAACTTAGAAATGAAATATGACCTTAGCTACACATAACACAGGACCATTGGTGCTGCTATTAAAGGCATCAACAGAGTTTAATATTATCTTGATTTCTTTCTGGTAATTTAAGTAGACACAATGCAATTATTTAATACTCTCAAGAAAAATGTAAAAAATTGAGTTCTATTTTTAAAATAGCAAAGTTTCAAGAAATTTAGTCTCAAGAAAACTTAGTCTCTTGAATTAAGAAAAGGTTATCAGACTTAATGTTTCAGAAAGTATTTCAGTTAATCAAAATTTTATTGGTTTTTCTAGATTCATTTTAAAAATTTTATCTATTAGAATTGTACGAGTTTTCTGCGTAGCATGTACCTGACTTCTGTGTCTGCACACAAATATGTTTAACTTAAGTGACTTTTCTGATTTAACTCTTCAGGTTACCTGTTTTCTACTATTTATAAACACAACAAATGGGTGAAATCATGTGCTATCATGACAACATGATTTAGAAAATGGAAAGGCAGGCTGGGATAAGAACAAGTATATTGTCATTTGAAAATAAGGCAGTGAAGGAATTATTCGGTAAGTTTGTTTTAATTAGAGTGTGGGCGATACCTTTACAGGGTATTATAGAAATAACAGTGTTGGGTGGAAGCATTTTATTTGACATTCTGATACCATATTTTTTTGTTTTATCTCTGTTTCCCTAGCAAAATGGAGAAAGAGCTAGAGAATGTTGGGATAATATGGCTTTCTGGTTGTGCTTCTGGATAGATCGACTGGCATGACCTTGATGCTAGGTGTACATACCTGTAGTATAATGAGAGCCAGAATAGTCCTATGAGCCATTTTTCATAACTAGTTTTGTAACTATTGAGTCTGATTAGTAAGCTCCCTCTTGTATACAGTGACTGATCGATACATTGAACTATGGTTCATGTTTTGTTATATTTTGGCTATAGAGGAAAGGCAGAATGTCCAGAGTGTTACAGTTGCCCTTCTGTTTTATATTTTTTCGTTTGCAATAAAATGTGTGTGTGTGTGTGTGTGTGTGTGTGTTTTAAAGAAAGGAAACAAAAGACCATTTATGGTGCTTTTGTTTAGGTCCAAACCTAATTGTATTTATTTATCTAAGTACAGTTTATAATACAGTATTATATATAATACATATAATACAGTTTAAATACAGTATTTATTTAAATGCTGTAATTACAGTTGAACTTAGTTTTTATATGACAGATTCCAATTGATTGTCAAACTTTTTTCTCTAATTTCAGTTTAGGGAGTAATTAATGGTTCCATCTTTCATATAATACTATGTAGACTGTTTCTTAATAATTTCAGGGGGAGAAGCTTTGTTTTTTTTTAATAATAGTAGAGATTATTTAAATAATGGGGAAATAGGTGTATATAGTTTAAGTGATTAAATACAGAAGGATTATGCTTGGCATACTACCATGTAATACCGAATGTCTTAATATACAAGAGTTAGAAAAGTGTATAGAACTATCTGAATTTGAAAATTAAGAAATGCAATAGTCTGTTACCTTATAGCTGGCAGAAATCAGTGTTTATTCTTTCCAGGTTGGTTTTATAATTCTCATCCTTTGCGATATAAGTAGAAAGTACTTGGAAGGCTGCTAGGTCTAATATTGATCCTTGGAGGAGTTTATTACATAATCATGCTGGGTTTCCTCTTTTGTAAGTAGCCATCTTCATGTGTCCTTCCTGTCCTGTTGAGAGGAGCACTGTTTTCAGGAGAACTAGGAGGGACTTTCTGGCTAACTAGTAGATTAGCTGTGATGACAAGGGGAGTGACAGTAGCTGCTTCCACTTCTCCTTTTTCAATGTTCTTCCCACCCAGTCCCATTACCAGAGCTAGGACTTTACATTCCTGATATACTAGAGCCTGTCCTGGAATATTCTTTGTTACTGCTGTTCTTAGTGACAAAGTTTCTGATAATATCTTTAGCACACAACCCTATAATTAGTAAAGGCGTTATCATACTTACTGTTTATCTGTTTTACTAGTGAACTAGTGAATGTAGCTAACAACTTCCTAGTGACAAGATGATTGCTAGTTAATATAAGACTGAAGGGAGCATTAAAGAAGGAACATATAACTTCTTGTACTCTGAGAAATTCCTGAAAAATCATATTAAAACATCCCAGAACAACATAAAGAATGCCGTATTTTTGCTAGTAGTATTCCATATCTCTTTTTCCTTAAAGGTTTTATTTATTTGACAGAGACGCAGCGAGAGAGGGAACACAAGCAGGGGGAGTGAGAGAGGGAGAAGCAGGCCTCCCGCAGAGCATGGGCGGGGCTTGAACCCAGGACCCCGGGATCATGACCTGAGCAGAAGGCAGACGCTTAATAACTGAGCCACCCAGGCGGCCCAGTATTCCAAATCTTGAAAATGCAGGATTGAACTGGAGTGTTTACATAAGTCAAGGAACACTATTACTATTAAATTTAAAATTTTATTAATATTAAGAAAAAGAACACTTTAGTACAGTTCAAGATTTAAGTTAACACATTAATAGAGTTAATGAAGTAAGGACATTAATATAGTGTTAACACATTAAGACAGTTCAAGATTTAAGAGGTATACATTTAATTGCCCTACATCTCTCTGCCTTCAGCTACCTGGTTCTCTTACTTAGAGGCAAGCGACGTTCCTAGTTTAAATAACACTTTAAATATAATTATTTAAAGGACTTCTTTAGTATGCATGAATAATTAAAGTTGACAGCATGACTTCTAGAGTCAGACATTTCAAATTTTCATGTATTTAAACGTATTGAGCACCTACCAGGCACTTTTTTGGCAATGGGAATATGTTTGTGAACAAATCAAGCTCCTTGCCTTTGTGGTAGGTGGTAGTGGGTGGAGACAGGCACTAAACATTTATTTATTTACTATCTGTGATGATGAGTTTTAGGAGAAAAATACAGCGGGGTAGAAGAACAGACCCATAGGGGAGATGGCCGTTGATGATAGGATGGTCAGAGAAAGCCTCTGGCTGGGAAGGTGATATTTCAGCAGAGAATTGAATGATCAGAAGGAAGGAGACTTAGGACTTTCAGGAGAAAAGTATTCCAGGGAGAGGACCATCAAGGACAAAGTTTTGGAGAACATTTTCAAGGCAGAGGTATCCTTCTGGAGTGGTAGAGGAGGACTGGCTAGAGAGGACTGACCTGGTGGGAGAATGCTGAGAAGTAATCTGTAGAAGGAGAGAGAAGGTAAAAGTTGCATGTGGAATTAGGGAGACTACAGAGGGCCAGTTTATAGAAGGCTTGCATACCGTCATAAGGAATTAGGACTTTATTCTGAGTAGGATGGGAATCTTGGGCCATGGGGGTTATATTTAAAAGTTTCAGTCTGACTGCTTTGTGGAGAATAAACTCTTGGGGCAAGGATGAAAGCAGAGAGAAACATTACGAGTCTAAAATAGCCATAGGATGTGTAGCACTGCACTAGATACAGTGGGTTTTATAAAATTTAGTTAGGTATCATTTCTCTCTGGCATGTGACTTTCTACCATTGAAGACAGGGCTATGAAATAAGAGTGAATTCATAATAAGTGTTTATATTTTCAAATGGTAACTTTAGGAATTATAGTTAAACTCTGTGGTCATTTAAATTTGTTTTTGTAGATCCCCTAAGTATCACTTGGATCTCGAAGAAATGTAGTAAGATTTCCAAAAGAATCTTCAATACCTTTTATAGTTACAGCATGCAATAAATCTTTTCTTCTTAGGCATTCCAAAAAAGGCTGAGTGGCAGAGTTTTGACAAATTAAATATTGGGTGCTATTTTTTCCTCTCTACTTTTACTAGGTGACATTTCAAATTTGAAACTGCTTTGGTTTCTCTAGCATCTATCAATATGCTGAAAAGTATTTAAAAGTAAAAATTCTTAGACTTTAAGCAAGCAGGTTGCTAGTAATGAAAACAAATGGAATATAAAAATGCCAACATGTAAAATTTAAACTTTTGAATGACTGAATAATATGTCTGGATTTGCTAGCAAACCTGCTATGTCTGTTAGTGTGGAAAGGAGTTGCATCATAGGAAGTAAATCTGAAATTTGAGGATCTCAGAACTCTTAATATCTAACCAGGTCAACAGAGGCCCTTTTTTTGGGGGGGGGGGGAAATAGAGACACTTTGAATAAAAAGTGGGGCTACCTGGGTGGCTCACTTGACTCTTGATCTTGGCTCACGTCATGGCTCAGGTTATGATCTCAGAGTCCTGACATTGAGCCCCACCTCCTCAGTAGGTATGGAGCCTGCTTGGGATTCTCTCTCACCCTCTCCCATGCCCCTCTCCCATCCCCTTGCATGTGTGGAAGCATGCTCTGTCTTAAAAAGAAAAGTGAAATCATGGATAAGGGAGGCATTAAAAACTAGGCATGGTAAAGGTGTAGGAAGTAGATAAGCAAAATGGTCACTGTGAAGCATACTTAAATGTAAAAAGTGTTGGAAGGAGAAGAGGAGTAGAAAATGAAAGTTAAAGGTAAAGCCTAGCATATTGAGAGTTTAGGAAAACTTTTAAATAAGGAATTGCTAGATCCAGTCAAGTTTAGAGAGAGTGTTAAAATGACTTAACATATACACTCAAAAAGAAGTCTGAGAATGAATAACAAAGCTATCTTTTACAACTTAGGCATACTACATAATTGTAGTTATATTCTAAAAGGGCATCAATAATTTATTCTTGATTTCAATTAATTTGATCTGCTTCTCTAGAGTTCCTGAAATATGAAAACAAAATATGTACTTCAGTTTGGTTCATGGAATCATAAGATTTTTGAGCTGAAAATAACCTTAGAGTGATCTCTTCCCCTGCCTCTTAGTTTTACAGGTTGGAGAAGTAGAAACACAGCGGTAAATTTTTATATCCAGTTATGATGGAGGAAAGATTCAAACTCAGGTCTTCTGACTTCCAGTTCAGTGCTCTTCCACAATGTTTTGCCTTATGTTTGTTTTTGAGTTACAGTTGTTTGACTATTTCAGTTGTATATTAACACAGGAATTTTGTTGTTGTTAAATTACTAAGAAGGTAACAGTCTTGTGATTATCCTCCTCCAAGCGAAAGTCAACCTGTATTTTGTAGGAATACATTATCTTAACTTTCAGTCTTTTTTTTTTAAAATAGATTTTATTTATTTATTTATTTGACAGAGAGAGAGAGAGAGAGATCACAAGTAGGCAGAGAGGCAGGCAGAGAGAGAGGAGGAAGCAGACTCCCTGCTGAGGGAGCCTGATGTGGGGCTCGATCCCAGGACCCTGAGATCATGACCTGAACCGAAGGCAGAGGCTTTAACCCACTGAGCCACCCAGGTGCCCCTAAACTTCAGTCTTAATTGCCAGCTGTATGACTGTTTATTGCTTCCTTATATATTTTTATTTGAATTAGTATTTTTCATAGTTAAATTTATTTAGAGGAGTTAAGTATGCAAAGTGTAAGTGGAAACTTATCTGTTAAAAGCTTCTAGAACCTTACCAATTTATTTTTATTTTTTAAAGACTTTATTTATTCGAGACAGAGCACAAGTGCATGTGGGTCGGGGGAAGGGCAGAGGGAGAAGCAGACTCCCCCGCTGATTAGGGAGCCCCATACTTGGCTCAGTCCCAGGTCCCTGAGATCATAACCTGAGCCGAAGGCAGAGGCTTTAACCCACTGAGCCACCCAGGCGCCCCAAGGTAATGAGGCTCTTAAGAATCAAATTCTGATGGAATAATTTTTTTGTAAAAGCATACTTAAGAGGACTGTAAATATAATATATATCCTGTGTATCTTTTTGTTTTGAAAGTTTTACCTCAATTCTGAATATAGCATAGTTGTTAAACAAATACATTTTTTTGGTGGATGTGTATTAAATCACTGAATCTAGCTAAGTCAGTTTCCCCATTTGTAAAATGGGAATAATACCAGTGCTATGTCCACAATATTGTAAAGGTTTAATGGGATAGTGTGTGTTAAGAATGTGGACCTTTTCTTCTCCTTGAAAACACCAATCTGTGGATGATGCTGGTGCTGTGGGAGGGCCCAGAGACCCAAGGTGGGTGTGGGAGGCTGCAATGGGAGGCTGAGGTGGTGGCATCGAGGGTGAGTCTTGCTGTGGGTGGGGTGGGGCTGAGGCCTAGCCGAGGTCAAGGAGTGGCTCCTGGTCACCAATCTGGGCCACCTCATCAAGGACATGAAGATCAAGTCCCTGGAGATCTCTTCTCCCAGCCCATCAGGGAATCTGAGATCACTGACTCTTTCCTTGGGGCATCCCTCAAGGATGAGGTTTTGAAGATTATGCCTGTGCAAAAGCAGATGCCTGCTGCCCTGCAGACCAAGTTCTAGGCATTTGTTGCCATTGGAGAGTATAGTGGACACGTTGGTCTGGGTGTTAAGTGCTCCAAGGAGGTAGCCACTGCCATCCATGGGGCCATCATCCTGGCTAAGCTCTCCATTGTCCCTGTGCTGTGAAACTACTAGGGGAACAAGATCAGCTAGCCCCACCCTGTCCCTCACAAGGTGACCAGCCACGGTGGCTCTGTGCTTGTGTGCCTCATCCCTGCCTTCAGAGGCGCTGGCGTTGTCTCAGCCCCAGTGCCCAAGGAGCTCCTGATGATGGCTGATATTGATAACTGCTGCATCTTGGCCAGGGGCTGCACTGTTACCCTGGGGCGACTTTGCCAAGGCCACTTTGTATGCCATTTCCAAGACCTACAGCTGTCTCTCATCCACCCTGCCCCTGCCTCCCCCCCCCCCCCCCGCCCCCACCTCTGAAAGAGACTGTGTTCACCAAATCTCCCTATCCGGGATTCACTGACCAGCTTGTAAAGACCCACACTAGAGTCTTGGTGTAGAGGACCCAGGCTCCAGCTGTGGCCACCACATAGTTTTATATAAGAAAAATAAAGTGAGGGGTGCCTGGTGGCTCAGTGGGTTAAAGCCTCTGCCTTCAGCTCACATCATGATCTCAGGGTCCTGGGATGAGCCCTGCATCGGGCTCTCTGCTCAGCAGGGAGCCTGCTTCCCCCTCTCTCTCTGCCTGCCTCTCTGTCTACTTATGATCCCTCTCTCTCTCTCTCTCTCTGTCAAATAAATAAGTAAAATATTAAAAAAGAAAAAGTGAAAGCCTGGGAGGGGGAAAAGAATGTAGCCTTTCCGAGTTCATATCCCAATTCTGCCGCTTATGTAGTTGTATGACCTTGTAAAAGTTATGTAGCCCTTCTTACCTTCCTTTGTTCAGTCCTCTTCAGTCTTCCATGAAGGAAGTTCATGTTTGCAATGGAATAATTTTTTTCTTATAGCCAGTTACCTGCTCAGAGATGTGGGGATCCAGAGGCCTGTTTTCATTTTGCATTGTGTTTCTTTTTAGTTCCACCTGGCAGTGTTTTCTGCTCGTACAGTTTTTGTGGTAGGAGTTACAGCATTTTCGTAGGTATTTTGTATGCTCATGGAAGTGATGTGGTAGAGAGGGGGAAAAGGGAAGGAAAGAAGCTGATGATACAAAAGAGGAGGAGAATTGCTGGTGGTAGGGATTGGAGCTTGTGCAGGAGGGAAGGGGTTAGAGAAAAGATACAGTAGTTCATTTATCATAACAAGAAGGAAGGCATAGCATATGGGCGCATAGATGCAGATACTGTGGGTTGATGTGATGATAATTCCTGGAAATCCCCTTCTGACTGCTTTAATTTTCTAAGCAAGTCAGCTGAGAGTGGGAAAGGGCATGGAAAAAGATACTAGAAGTTTGAGAAGAGAGGAGAGAGCATGTAAATGTTTAGAGAAGTAGGAGAATGAATGGGCTAGGGAAATAGATCATGATTACCAGGCAGAACTCAGGGCTCAGTTGAAGTTAAAAGTCACGAGTTAAAACTGAGGCCATTCAGCTTGGTTGTGTGCTTTTTTGCTCCAATATTCTTGAGTAGTAGGAGAACAGAGAATTGAATTTAAGCAGGATTGTGGTTTTGCAAAGTGAATATGGCCCAAGTGAAAGAGGAGCGAATGATCATAATGATGCATCATGGAATTTAAACTGGGTAAGGAGAGAGGAGAGGACTTCCAGCGGGAAGGAAGAGTGAAAAGATAGTTGGGTTAGTAGATTTGAGGTTCTGCTGGGATCAAATGATGGCAGGAGTTCCTGTACGAGAAGGAATGAGCTAGTAGGATAGAAGATGTATTCAAAAGTCGTTGCATGAAATTGAAATTGTTGAGAAGGGTGCATTGCAGTGTGTGGCTAAGGTAGGGTTACATTTAGTTCTTTGATCTTCAAGCAACTCTGTGATGTAACTAGTGTAAGCATCATTGTTCATGTTTTATAGATGAAAAAACTGAAGCTCAGAGAGGTTGGACAGTTGCCCCGAGGTCACAAAGCTAAGACTCATACTCTATTACTCTGATTCTCAATATGCACTCCTCTACCATACTATATCAATTTTCTGAAAGTTAGTGGCTTATTACCTTCCCTTTGAAACTAAAGGGCATCTTCAAATCAAGACTTAATAAATGTACGTGAACAAAATTATTTTGTTCATAAATCTTTAGAGACTAACTTTAGGGTAAGGGTGATGTTAAAGGGTTTATTGCTTCTGATATTATCTAACTGACCTTACTGAACACACACACACACACACACACACACACACACACACACACACACACACACTAGAGGCTTAAATATGACAGTTTTGTTTAAACCTCCTTTTGTAGGGAGACTTAAGGTGGATGGAGGACAGGACAAGTAGGAATGTACTATTCTTTCAGCAGCGTGCCTGGACAGACAGCTGTGCTGTCAAATGTGTCTGCCCAAATCCATGTGCATTCTTTATGGTGGCAGTTTGCACCATTGCAAGTCTCTTGGAAAGGATAGTTGGCTATTAGATAACATCCGTTTGGGATGATTGTCTTCTGTCACCCAGTAAGGTAGTAATTATTCTTTTTCTTTGTGTTCTTATACATTTAGTTTTGTGTTTGGGGGTAGACTTTAAAGAGTTCTTTAAATGTGAAGGAAGAATGGGAATTGTAATTAAATATAATATGAACTTATACTTACCATTTTTAATGTTTGCCAGAGTATAAAAATAGGATGTCTAAATTTCAGATTTTTTTTCATTTTTTTTAAAGTTGTTTTAATCATGGTAAAATACACATGACATCAAACTCATCATCTTCTCAGATAATGTTTTAATATACTTTATATATATTTTGTTTGTATAATACTCTGTTTAAAATAGGAATAATTTTCTATGGATGATCCTTAAATGCACTTTGGCCAGAGGAACTCCCCTTTCTTATCTGTTACCACTCTTCTCTCTTGTGCCTGCTACTGGTACTGAAACCTTTTACCTCACTAGAATGGAGTCTTATGACAGAACAGGAGGGTAGGGAAGTGGTAAACCTTAGCAGCTGACGCTCCCTCCTACAATATCTGTGAAATGGGGGTTGTATCTGCTTCTTTCTTCCCTCGCCCTGGAGACTTCGTGCCAGCTCATTGGAGAGAATGTGTAAGAAAACCTGAGTCTGAGTGGATCAGCTTTGATCTTACTACTTCCTTAAGAGCTTTCATTTCTGGGGCACCTGGGTGGCTCAGTTGTTAGGTGTCTGCCTTCGGCTTGGGTCATGATCCCAGCGTCCTGGGATCAAGCCCCTCATCGGGCTCCTTGCTCAGTGGGGAGCCTGCTTCTCCCTCTCCCACTCCTCCCGCTTGTATTCCATCTCTCGCTGTCTCTCTCTCTCTGCGTCAAATAAATAGATAAAAATCTAAAAGAAAAAAAAAAGAGCTTTCATTTCTTAACCATCTTAATGATGACGTCTAAACTCCTTAGCAGAGCATCATCCAAGGCTTTCATGATCTGGTGCCTGCCTTGTCTCATACATGCTCTCTAGGTTCCAGCCATACTAAAATATGTGCAGTTCCATAAGTATGGCCTGTGCCTGGCATGTAGATGGTCCAGAAATATTTCTGGAGAGAATGAATCAATATCTCTCTCTCTCTAGCTGTATCTTTTTTTTTTTTTTTTTAAGATTTTATTTATTTATTTGACAGAGAGAAAGAGATCACAAGTAGGCAGAGAGGCAGGCAGAGGGAGAGGGGGAAGCAGGCTCCCTGCTGAGCAGAGAGTCCGATGTGGAGCTCGATCCCAGGACCCTGAGACCATGACCTGAGCCGAAGGCAGAGGCTTTAACCCACTGAGCCACCCAGGCGCCCCTATATCTGTATCTTTAAGTTGTAGTTTTTTACATGCTAACTTTTATTCCATGGCTAACTCTTTAAGACTCAGGCCAAGAGTCCTTTATCAGGAGGCCGCCTCTGCTTTTGTTTATTCTAGTAAGCACTCTTTTTCTATGATATCAAAACAATCAGGCCACATCTCTGTATATGATAGCCGATTGACTTCTTTGTTTCTCTCATAAGTATATGAGATGCTTGAGGGCCAGGGACTATGTGTTATTTCCCTTAGTACCCCATAGCTTTTGGCCTATTCTTCATAGGCATCTTCTATTATTAAAAGTCTTTAAGTAAGCTGTTCTTGTTTCCTGATGTTTATTTTATGTAATGTTATGTATTCAGTATTTCTGCCCTTTTTATTTCATTTCTTTGCCTTCCTACGTGACAATTACATGGACACTTCACTTGTGAAAGAATCAGTATTTTATTTTATTTTATTTATTTATTTATTTATTTATTTATTTATTTTTTAAGATTTTATTTATGTATTTGTCAGAGAGAGAGAGAGAGAGCACAAGCAGGCAGAGTGGCAGACAGAGGCAGAGGGAGAAGTAGGCTCCCCGCCAAGCAAGGAGCCCGATGCGGGACTCGATCCCAGGACCCCGGGATCATGACCTGAGCCGAAGGCAGCCGCTTAACCAGCTGAGCCACCCAGGCATCCCAAGAATCAGTATTTTAATGAGTACATATCATACATCATAATTAGTACAATCTTGCTTATTGGGGGATTGGGATGTTGGGTACGAAAATTAGAATTTCACACTTCATTTCCTGTAGAGGAATTATCTGAGCACTTTAAGTAGCTAGACAAGATTATATAAGCTTTACCCTTCTAGATTAGTACATTCGAGTTTGCACATTTTATTTTATTTTTTTATATTTTATTTTTTATTATTAACATATAATGTATTATTTGTTTCAGGGGCACGGGTCTGTGATTCATCAGTCTTACACAATTCACAGCACTCACCACAATACATACCCTCCCCAGTCTCCGTCACCCAGCTACCCCTCCAGCAGCCCTCAGTTTGTTTCCTAAGACTAAGGGTCTCTTATGGTTTGTCTTTCTCTCTGGTTTTGTCTTGTTTCATTTTTATCCCTCTCTTCCCCTATGATCCTCTGCCCTATTTCTTAAATTCTGCATATCAGTGAGATCATATGATAATTGTCCTCGATTGACTTATTTTGCTTAGCATAATACCTTCTATTCCATCCACGTTTTTGCAAATGGCAAGATTTCATTTTTTATGGTTGCATAATATTCCTGCGCGTGCACACACACACACACACACACGTGTATACATACCACATCTTCTTTATCTATTCATCTGTCAGTTGACATCTGAGCTCTTTCCATAGTTTGGCTATTGTGGACATTGCTGCTATAATCATTGGGGTGCAGGTGCCCCTTCAGATCACTACATTTGTATATTTGGGATAAATATCCAGTAGTGCAATTGCTGGGCACAGGGTAGCTCTATTTTCAACTTTTGAGGAACCTCCATACTGTTTTCCAGAGTGGCTGCACCAGCTTGCATGCCCACCAACAGTGTAGGAGGGTTCTCCTTTCTCTGGATCCTCACCAGTATCTGTCATTTCCTGACTTGATCATTTTAGCTATTCTGATTGGAGTGAGGTGGTATCTCACTGTGGTTTTGATTTGGATTTCTCTGATGCTGAGTGATGTTGAGCATTTTTTCATGTGGCGGTTGGCCATTTATATGTATTCTTTGGGGAAATGTCTGTTCATGTCTTCTGCCCGTTTTTGATTGAATTATTTGTTCTTTGGGTGTTGAGTTCGATAAGTTCTTTGTAGATTTTGGATACTAGCCCTTTATCTGATATGTCATTTGCAAGTATCTTCTCCCATTCTGTCAGTTGTCTTTTCTCTTTGTTGACAGTTTCCTTTGCTGTGCAAAAGGTTTTTATCTTGATGAAGTGAGTTTGTACATTTTAAATTGGTGACTTGTTAAATTGTTCCTACTTAAGATGTGACTATTGTTAATGCATTTCTGTTTCCTAATTTCCACTCTCTTTTATCACTATTGCTTTTCTTTCTTACTGCTCTTTATTTTAAAGATTTATTTATTTTAGAGAGAGAGAGAGAGAGAAAGTAAGTGTGCAAGTTGGGGGCGGGGAGTGGGAGAAGGAGAGAGAATCTTAAGCCGACTGTGCTGAGCACAGAGCCTGAGGTGGGGCTCTATCTCATGACCCTGAGATCATGACCTGAGCTGAAATCGAGAGTTGGGTGCTAAACCGACTGACCAACCCAGGTGCCCCTTTTCTTACTCTTTTTTTTTTTTTTCCTTACTCTTGACATCAAAAGTTGTGTCAATTGTGTATTCCTTAGAATTAATGACTTAGTGGGTGACACATTATTTGTTTATATGAGAAGGCTTTATTTTAGATGTTCTTCCTTTTTAGTGTCCAGAATCTTAATCATTTTACCGTAAGTTACACTCTCTCTGTTCCTAATTTTAGTGTGAAATCATTTAGGTGAAACAATAGTCAAGGAAACTGTAGGCATACTAAACATGTCTTGGATTTTTTTGGCATGAACCTAAGTACAATAGAGATTTATTATATAAGCAGCAATGTGTGAAACCCCTGATTTATTTAGATGTATTTAAATAATTTTTTAAAATTAAAATTAGCATGTGGCATTGAAAACATTTCTAGGAACTTTTTTTCCTGGTGTAGGCCCACTTTTCTATGCTAGAGCTACCTGCTTACAGCAGATAAGCTTTTATGGGATTTACTCTTTTAAAACATTTTTGTATTTTATTTTTTATTATTATTATTTTTTTAAAGATTTTATTAATTTATTTGACAGAGAGAGAGAGAGAGATCACAAGTAGGCAGAGAGGCAGGCAGAGGGAGAGGGGGAAGCAGGCTCCCTGCTGAGCAGAGAGCCCGATGCGGGACTCGATCCCAGGACCCTGAGATCATGACCTGAGCCGAAGGCAGAGGCTTTAACCCACTGAGCCACCCAGGCGCCCTGTTATATATATTTTAAAATACAAAAATGGGGGCGCCTGGGTGGCTCAGTGGGTTAAAGCCTCTGCCTTCGGCTCAGGTCTTGGTCCCAGGGTCCTGGGATCGAGTCCCGCATCGGGCTCTCTGCTCAGCAGGGAGCCTGCTTCCCCCTCTCCCTCTGCCTGCCTCTCTGCCTACTTGTGATCTCTCTCTCTCTGTCAAATAAATAAATAAAAAAAAAAGTTTAAAATATATATAACAAAAAATTCGCCATTTTAATCATTTTTAAGTATACAATTGAATGGCATTAAGGACATTTACAGTGTAATGCAACCATCACCACTATCTATTTGCAAACCTCTTCAAACAATCCAAAAATGTCTCCCCATTCGTCTCTCCTCGCAGTCCCTGGGAACCTCGAATCTACTTTCTGTCTCTAAGAATTTGCCCATTCTAGATATTTCACGTAAATGTATTTAGTTTATTTCACTAGCACAATTTTCAAGGTTCACTATGTTATGGCATGTACCAGAACTTTGTCCTTTTTTTTTAAATTTAAAGTTTTATTATTTTTTTAAAAGATTTTATTTATTTATTTGACAGGGAGAGAGAGAGAGCCAGTGAGCACAAGCAGGGGGGGGAGTAGCAGAGGGAGAGGGACAAGCAGACTCCCTGCTGAGCAGGGAGCCTGACACCGGGCTCCTGAGCCAAAGGCAGCCAGCCGCATAACCGACTGAGCCATCCAGGCGCTCCTAAAGTTTTATTTTAAGTAATATCTACATCTAGTGTGGGGCTCCAGCTCACAGCCCTGAGATCAAGCATCACATGCTTTTCTGACTGAGTCAGTCAGGCGCCCCAGAACTTCATTCCTTTTTATGGCTGAATAATATTCTATTGTATGTACATACAACAGTTTATTCATTTCTCGGTGGACACTTGGGTTGTTTCCACCTTTTGACTATTGGGAATAGTGCTGCAATGAACATTAGCATGTAAGCTTCTGTTTGAATCTCTGTTCTGGGTTCTTTTGAGTATATATTTGGGAGTGGAATTGTGGGGTCATTTGATAATTTTTTGCTTAGTTTTTTGAGAAATCACTAAACTTTTCCTTTTACAAGGACCATACCATTTTACATTCCTACCTGCAATGTCCTGGGTTTCTTTTTTTTTTTTAAGATTTTATTTATTTATTTGACAGAGAGATCACAAGTAGGCAGAGAGGCAGGCAGAGAGAGAGGGGGAAGCAGGCTCCCCGCTGAGCGGAGAGCCTGATGTGGGGCTTGATCCCAGGACCCTGAGATCATGTTGTGAGCCGAAGGCAGAGGCTTTAACCCACTGAGCCACCCAGGCGCCCCTGTCCTGGGATTCTTAAGAGGGAATTCTACCTACAACATCTTTAACTAGTTATGTATACCTTGGATGAATCTCACTTAACCTCTCTTTGTATTTCAGTTACCTCATTGTTAAAACTGGAGCTTGAATTAGATAATCAAAAAAGTTGTCTTCTATCTCTAAAATTCTATGATACTACAATGAATTGCCATGATTTGCAGTTCTTTAGTTCTTCTCTCCCCCTTTTTTTAACAAACAATTTGACTGTATAGTGGGAGGCAGAGCCTTTATATGCCTGGTGATACAAGTGTTTGTAAATCTCCAAATACTTTTAAATTTTTATTCCATTATGTATGAGCCACTTTACAGAGTTAGTTTATTGAAGACTTTTTCAGGTACATCTACACTGAAATATCATAAACTTTTATTAATTTGCACTGTATGGATATAAAAACCATAACTTGGAGGAAAATTTATTTTTTGCCCAATTTATGTCACAAAAAGTTTTGCTATCCACTATTCTACACTGGTGATATATATAAAAATATGTATTTATATATAATTTATATGTAAATATGTTATATAATATATGTAACTACATATAGATGTTACATAATATATTTAGAATAGTATAATAAAATACTTAATTATAAGAAAGGTTATTTTTGGGGCACCTGGGTGGCTCAGTGGGTTAAAGCCTCTGCCTTCGGCTCACATCATGATCTCAGGGTCCTGGGATCGAGCCCCGCATCGGGCTCTGCTCAGCAGGGAGCCTGCTTCCCCCTCTCTCTCTGCCTGCCTTTCTGCCTACTTGTGATCTCTCTCTCTGTCAAATAAATAAATAAAATATTTAAAAAAAAAAAAAGGTTATTTTTAGGAGTGTAGCACCATTTGCATAAAGGTAATTATCTCTAGATGTTTAATGAAAACTTGAAATAAAGGCGAGAATGGAATCAAGGATAATTGCAAATTTAAAACCTGAAAGAAGAGTAGTTCTTATAATAAAAAATGGAAATTTTGAAATAGAAGTATATTTAGTTGACGTATGAGCAAGAACTTAAGTCAGTATCACCTTGATAGTACAGTTGTTGCTTTGAGTAGAATTTTGGCATGTTGGAACTTGAACCTTTTGTTGCCAAAATTGTATTCCATTCTGTTTAATTATATGATGATGATATATAAGTAAGTATATTTGCATGGCACCTGAATTACATAACAAAATATATTATAGGTACAATGAGTAGGGAGGCCAGAAGTCTTGTATCTTGTGTTACAGGCATCCTTTTAGAAGGCCGTGATGCCCCAGTAGGTCCTAATGGGCTACTGAAAAGAAGTTTTAGCAGAAATTTTTCCCTTGGCTACGATGCCTGAACTGGGAGTACACTATGAATAGTCCTTCTTCCCTAAAAGCCACTTTTAAACTGGTTATGTAACCCGTAAATATGTAACAGTCTACCCCAGCATTGCAGCGAAAGGACCACCTTGTATACTTAAATATTTTAAAAGTTGATTTTAGTGGTTAATTGTTTTCCATATAGCCCCTGAAAATAAGATTTGTGAAAGAGGTAACAGTTTTAGCTGATTCTCTCCACCCCCAATAAATTACATGAAGTAATTGCTATTAAATGAATGAATTGCTATTAAATTTAAAGTTTCTTATTCTGTTTATTTGGGTTTCAGTGATTGTGCCTTTAGTCCCAGGACAATCTACTTCCCAAGACTGACAGTCTCCCTGAGGATAACTGTAGTTAGAAGGGGATGGTATGTCATGACTATTCTTGGAACTTGACTTGGCTGTTAACTGCTTCTCTGGCAGAAGCCAGAAGGGTTGGGTTGGATCTCAGGGCATCTTTGGAATAATCGAGATGCTTAGTGTAGCAGCCCAGCTTGCAACAGGGCTCAGTCCTCTTACAGTGTTTGTTTGTGTTTTGTTTTGTTTTGTTTTGTTTTTGATTAGTTTTTAATCTCCTTACCGTGGTTTTAATCATTTTCTTCTTCAACAGAAACCTCCTTACTAGTCCATCTCTTCTACCTGGGCTGGTGTGTGAAATTAGCTTATTTTTTCTGTTGGCATACTGACTCCTATGCTTGGCTCCTCAAAATCCATTTTATTTCTAAAAAATACTCACCTGTTTCTATTTTATTTTTCTTAGGATAGGAAAATGTAACATTAAAAAATTAAAACCAGCTGCTATTAATAACAGCTTTATTACTTTTGTTTTCTTGAATAGCACGTCACTCTCCCAGATATTTGCCTTTATCTCCCAAGTGGAATACTCTTAGAACTTTAAAAATTCTTTTATGCATATAATTAAAAAGGAGCGATAATTGATTTTCATTAATTTGTTATAACTTCTTTTGATTGTAGGGACTGTGGTAGGAATTTGTCTAGCCTGTGATCTCCTGTATTAATTTGCTTCATCATTCCCTTTCATCAGTGTTTATGTGTTACTGCCTAGGGCATGAGCTCACATTCCCATTTATTGGACTTACAAGACAGTGGCATGCCAGACAGTAGTAAAACTTCCTAGGATATCTGTCTGCTAGGAGACTAAAATTAAGAGCTAGATGTTTATTCCTTAAGGACATCCATTTAAGGAGAGTAGTTCCTCCCCTCCTTACCCCACTCCTCAAATAGCTAATTTATTTCTTCTAGGTGCTTCACACTTGTCTGTTCTAATATTCTAAATACACCACCAAATATTTATTAAGCTTCTACTATTGTGAAACAGCCTTAGCAGGAGTCTGGTCTCTGTCAGCTCCAAGTGACTGGTGATAGCTTTGCTTTTCTGAGTTGGACAGGGGACAGAAGGCCAATTCACCGGGTCCAGGGAAGAGCGTAAAGGAGCTAGCCGAACGTCGTTCAGCCTGGACTAACATCTTGTCCTCCTTTATTTTCTGTCTCTGGCTTTGGCATCCCTAACTTTCTTGCTGCTCTGGCTATGTGGGTTTTCTACTTTGCCAATCTGGGCCAAAAACAAAAAACAAAAAACAAAATCCATCTTTTCTCCTCTTACTGAGATAAAAAATGCTCTAAGAAATTTCACAGGGAGTAACAAAAGGTAAAGACAGTAAAGGGACGACAGGGGATAGTCTCCCTTTTATATTTCTAAGCCTTCTTCCTCTTTTTTGCTGAGAATCAGTAGAAAAGTTGAGAGGTATGAAATTGCGGAAGGTTTTAAGACTACACTGGACTGAATGAAGTAATATTCATATATATACATATATATATCAAAGTATTTCAGACTAATTTTCAAGTGTACATACAGATGTGGAAATTTCAGTGGGCAATATCAAAGAGGAACTATAGTAACTAGGAAGGCTTTGCATTTCATCTGTCTATAAGAACAGCTGTAGGGTAAGCTTCTTATTCCTGGTCTGAGGTGAGGACGTAGGAGAAGAGAGCATCATATGTTGCCAGGACATGCAGGGGAGGGTGATGGAACGTCAGAGAGAAACAAAGGAAGAGAACCTGATGGGGTAAAGGAGGGAGGCTCTGTAGCTGCTTTTAGGGCATTATATGTAGGGCCAGCATATACAAAATGCAAATTTTTTTCTTCACATAAAATTTGATATGAATACAAGCACAATAATAAAGGAAAACTGTAATAAAAATGCTGGTTTGCTAGTACATTTGAATTTTTTTTTTCTTGCAAATAACAATATCACGCTTCAGGATTTTTTTGAAAGGGTGTCATTGTAATTTATACTTTTTAAAAAATACTTATTTGTTTTGCTATAGTCCCATATTCAGTGAGTGTTCAAATATTATTCTTTTTCAGTTCATTTGAATCCAGATAAGGCCTGTTTGTCACAGTGATATATTTAATAATTGATGTAATTATTAAACGATATATCTAACAGAATTAATAGGTATTTCAGATCTCTGATCTGTAGGTTCTCTGCCCATCATTCTTCCTTGTGCACAAAGGAAGGGGTTGTTATTTCTAAAAAACCATTAAAGCCTTTTCCGGGGGCACCTGGGTGGCTAAGTTGTTTAAGTGTCTGCCTTTGGCTCAGGTCACCATCCCAGGACCTTGGGATCCAGCCCACAGAGCCCACATCAGGTTCCCTCCTTAGCAGGGAGCCTGCTTCTCCCTCTGCCCCTCCCCCTGCTTACGCACTCTTGCAAAAATAAATAAATAAATAAATCTTTACAAAGCCATTAAAGCCTTTTGTAGCTTTAAAATTTGTTGTTCATTATTCTGATTATATCAGCTGTTTCCTAGAACATGCTTCCAAAATATTTCTTTAATGGTTTTGGAAGAGTGCATATGGAAATTTTTCTTAAAGTAAACCTTTTCTTCTAAATATCCAGATGGCTCATATTATATCCATATTTTATACTACAAGTTTCCTCATAATATTCTGGGTGGGCATTTGTCTGACCCTGTTAATTTAGTATCTTCAGTGGAGATTTGCTTGTTAAAACAGAGCTAGCCCATTTGTATTTCTAGCAGGGATAGAATAAGCTTTATGGCATGATTTGAGAAACACCAGCAGTGTCTCTCTGCCTACTTGTTAATGATTAAAATTCTTTCTTTGGGGAAATTTCTTTTATTTTTAACTGCCTAACCTATTAAGCTGTAAATATTACTGTAGTGGCTGGTGGTGTGGGGAGGCTGGGGAGGTTGGGTAGGGGGATTCAGTACCATTATACTTTGTAAATGTTACGTATGAAATTATCTTTAAATTTCATAGATTAAATTCTAAGGTTCTAGAGCACAGTTGTTCTGGCGACCTTGCTTAGAGAAATAAACACCTTTAAATCTTTATAAGTGGAATCCACTCTTTTCCTCCTATTACTATCCTCCAATCAAAGATAAATAGGAGTGGTTCAGTCTGTTGAGCATCTGATCTTTATTTCAGCTTAGGTCTTGATCTCAAGGTCGTGAGATCAAGGCCCGCATTGGAGCCTGCTAAAAACAAATAAAAAAAAAAAAACCCAAAAACATAAAATAACTTCAACTCTTTAGATAGAAAAAAACTCACTTGGGGCAGTCTGTATGTGCATTCAAGTAAGAGTGTCTATCTTGAGGGGTTAAAGGCCTTGGAAAATAGGAAGAGAGGTCAGGAAAGGAGGGTACTTGCTTGTCAAGGCCTACTTTACCATCTTCTCTAGGATAAATTAAGGAGTTACCTTATCTTGAATAGAACATACACCAAATTTTAATTCTAGTCTGCCATTTGAAAATGATTACCTGTTATTTCTCTTGAGGTAAATTAATTTGTTGTTTCATTTTGTCATGAATTCTTTTAAGATCTAACTCTGTGATCAGTTTTAGTGACGAGAAAAGTATTTGTGGTTTCTGCTGGGATTTTTTTTCTTGGGGAGATAACATAGCAAGCAATAAGGGACATTTGTGATCATTGGTACTTAGGTTTGATGATTTTTATTTTTATTTTTTTAGAAATGAGAACATAAATTATGCAGAACTTTTTTGGACATATGAAAACGTGAACATGAAAACCCATTCTTTGAAGTTTCATGGAGCTCCTTATAGAATTGTATTTCTGTTTCATTGTAGTTAGGTGTAGAATAATTGAGTACATGTTGTACTTTATTTCGTAAGTGTAAAATGAACTTATTCTAACCAAATCTCTCAGACATGAAGCTTCTTGAGTGTAGTGTCCATATCTTTCATCTTTGTACTTCCCACAGTATCTAAGTAACAGGACCCTATTGTAAGTGGGGTCCAAAATGTGGTATATAATTTTTTTTTAAAGATTCTGTTTATTCATTTGAGAGAGAGGCAGAGAAAGCACAAGCAGGGTGAGGGGCAAAGGGAGAAGAAGCAGGCCCCCCCGCCTAGCCGGGAGCCCGACGGGGGCTCGATCCCAGGACTTGGAGATCATGACCCAAGCTGAAGGCAGACACCCAACTGACTGAGCCACCCAGGAGCCCTGAAAATGTGGTATATAATTAAGAAGTTAGTAAAATTACCAATATGGTCAGTCAGTAGACATATAGCCAATCACCAGTCATAGTATATCAGAACTGTAGTCTCTTGAGGGGCACCTGGGTGACTCAGTCATTAAGCGTCTGCCTTCGGCTCAGGTTGGTCCTGGGATCGAGCCTGGCATCGGGCTCCCTGCTCAGCGGGAGGCCTCCTTCTCCCACTGCCTGCTGCTCCCTCTGCTTGTGTTCCCTCTCGCTGTCTCTCTGTCAAATAAATAAATACAATCTTTAAAAAAAAAAAACAAAACAAAACTGTAGTCTCTTGAGCAAAGTAAGTTGTTCAGAATTTTTTGAGCATTTTTGTTTGTATTAATACTAATAGAGATTATTAAGTTCCTACTTTCCATTTAATTCTTTGTTATTCTCAAATACAACAGTGTTGGGGTTTATACTGTATTTTTTTGTTTTTTTAGAAAAAGGTGATTTTTAACGTTTGGCCTTAATGACTAAATCCATCGTTATTACCAGTCTTTTTTTGTTTTGTAAGAAATAAATCAATGTTCTTAAATAATTCAACAAGAACCACTTTAGGTTATGTCCTATATTTGACCTTACTTGCTTAAATTTTTCATAATTGTTTGAAGTCCTTTGCTTTTAACTTTTTTGTTTAAAAGATTTTAATTCTATTTAGAGAGAGAAAGAGAATGCATGCTGTGCGTGCGGGTGCCTAGAGAGAGGCACAGAGAGAGAGAATCTCAAGCAAACTATGTTAAGCACGGAGCCCAAGTCTCAGGGCTCAATCTCATGTCTGTGGGATCTTGACCTGAGCTGAAATCAAGAGTCCGATGCTTAACTGACTGAGCCATGTTAGTACTCCCGCTTGGTTTTGACTTTTGATGTCTCTCCTAGTGGTGGTATGCTTGGTGGTTTTGAGAAAGACTGGTTGAAACCCTTTTGTGTGCAAAAGGGTTTATTCTTATTTGTATTATACTTCTTTGATTTTCATTTGGAATTGCTCCTTAGAAGTGATATTTATCTAAGTCTCAACTTCCTGTAAAATTAAGGCAAGCAGAAATGGAAGAAAATTCTAACTCGGAGGTCTTTTAATACTGTCCGATATAACCAAGCAGATCTATTTAAAAATACTAGTTTCTAGATGAAAATAGTCATCCTTTGCGAGTATTGTGGAGAAACTTTAAGTCTTGGCTGCAGTGGACTATGAGTCAGTAAATATATTAACCGACTTAAGACTGACTGACTTGGATATATTGTTTAGCCCATAGAGTAGATTTTACTATTGCTTATTGGATGTTTTGGGCATTCTTAATATTGCTAAATGTGAACTTGAATTTGGCTAAAAATTTGAGGCTTCTGTAACTGGGCTAGTAAATCATGCTTGTTAGTGTCATATAGCAGTGTTCTTCACACTTTTTTGTTCACATATTTCCTGAAAGAACTTCTAAAAGATCTAGGTGAGAAGAGGATGTGACAGGGACAGGGATATACTGTGAAGGGACAGCATGAGAGGGATGATTGTTCTGTATCTTATACAAATAGGTATTGATTACATGAAATTCACAGAACTATACACCAAGAGAAAGTAGCTCTGTACTCTCTTGCACATGTTTTGGGTGATAACAAAAGCAGTTTTCATCATAAGTTTAAAAATGGCAAATTATGTAATTTTTGGTGCGTTATAAATAATGACATTTTAAAATAAGACATCATTTAAAAAAAGTATCTAGGAATCTAAATGCTATAGGTTCATCATTACCATAATCCATTTTACAAAGTACATGAACAGGCTCTTTTGTAACAGCTGAAAGTCGTAAGTTATTCCTGTTTTTCTTTGGATTTGTATTTCTATTCCATTTCCTTCATAGAAGTTTATCCTAACGAATTTTGACTATCCAAATATCATATCATAATTCTCTGCACCTAAGATAGGTAAATAAATTGAAGTTAGATTTTTCAGTATCTGTTTAAAATTTTTATGATTGATTTAAGATTTTAACCTATTAGTACATAATCAAGACAATATAAGAATATATTTTGATAATTAAAAGTAAAATTTTATTGGAAATGCATTATATCAGCCATTGCTGTAAAAATGCTATGTAATAAATAATCTGAATCTCGGTAGCTTAAAACAGCATTTCTTTTTTTTCCTCATAAGTCTCTGGGTCAGCTGGGATTTGGTTGATCCCAGCTTAGCTTGCCTAGGTTTAGCTAGATTGGGCTCCACGCCCACAGGTCTGCTCTGCGTGTCTCACTGGAGACTCATCTCCTAGAGATAGCGGGAGCACAAGAAGGGTCAGAAACAAACAGACATGAGGCCTGGTAAAGCCCCAGTTCAAAATTGGCACACTGTTCATACTCTTGACATGACCAAGCCCAGCATCAGTGGGGAAGGGAAATATACTTTGCCCATTCCAGTGGTATGTAACTGCAAAGTCTTTTGGCCAAAGATATGCATGTATAATTCTGTAACAGTGAGGAACTGAAAAATTGGGAACAATAATCTAACTTATTTTGTGCATCTTTTAAAGGGATATTTTTTCCTGTGTCTGTGGATGCTGTTTATTAGAATGAGACATCTGATTGAGATCTGAAGCAGTAGGAGTTAATTAAGCCAGGCAAAATGGCGGTAGAGACAATGGGCAGAAAATATTTGGGGCTGAGGGAATAGTATTTGCCAAAATAAGAGAGAGTTTGGGAAACCAGAGAGTTGAGTATGTCCAAAGCATAGGGTGAGAGGTCAGGTGTTTATCAAAAAGAATGGGCAGGAGATTAAGGCCTCCGTCCCTGCAAAAGAGCCTTTTATGCCATTTGAGGGAGATTAGACTTTAACTTGAATGCAGTAGGGAAGTCATTGGAATGTTTTAAACAGAGTAGTGATGTGGTCAGACTTTCTTCTGCTCAAGGAAAAAAAAAGAATCATTTTGGCTGTTTATGCACATTAGAATGTTGTTAGAGAAGACCAGAGTCTGAGAGACCAGTGATTAGACCATTGCAGGAAGTTAGGTGAGGAATGAAAGTGGCCTAAACTAAGGGAGTGGAATTAGGGCTGGAAAGAGATGGTGTTAAGCCACAGAGAACTAATTTGATCTGTTTTCAGCCAGGGAGTATATTGGTCACGTTTTCTCATTTATATATAATTTGAATGTTAGAACAAGGGCAATTTTCAATTAATATATGTCATCAGTCTTTTTTTTATTATGTTCAGTTAGCCAACATATTATATCATTAGTTTTGATGTAGAGTTCGACGATTACTTAGTTGCATATAACACCCAGTGCTCATCACAACATGTGCCCTCCTTAATACTCACCCGGTTACGCTATTCCCCCTACCCTCCTCCCTTCTGTAACCCTGTTTGGTTCCCAGAGTCCAGAATCTCTCATGGTTTGTCTCCCTCTCTCTCATTTTTTCCCATTTATTTTTCCCTCCCTTCCCCTGTGGTCCTCCTTGCTATTGCTTATGTTCCACATATGAGTGAAACCATATGATAATTGTCTTTCTCTGCTTGACTTA
>CM052893.1:17021922-17143394 GCA_028534135.1 Potos flavus | reverse complement strand
GTCCTGGGATTGAGTCCCGAATTGGGCTCCTTGCTCAGTGGGGAGCCTGCTTCTCTCTCTGCCTCTGCCTGCCACTCTGCCTGCTTGTGCTCTTTCTCTCTGACAAATAAATAATAAATAAAATCTTTAAAAAGAAAAAAGAATACTTGTCTTTAAACCAGAGGTGATATGTGAGAGACCCAGATTTCATCTTTCCACTTACTGATATATTCCTGGTGCTTGTTAATAGTGTGCTTGGTTCAAAGTGGATATTCAATAAATATTTCAGTAATCATCAATGTATGAATTATTCAGAGTTAAGCATTTCCGTATTTCCTGTGGATTGAGTTATTTTGTTTCTTTCTGGGTATACAGATACATTCATAAACATTCCATGCACAGAAAAGTGTGTGTGTGTGTGTGTATATGTGTGTAAAAGCAGTTGTTACATACTTCCATAGTCTCAAACAGCTGACTGCTTGGATTACAGAGGATTGTATTATAGATCTTTAGGAATGATCTGGGTTTATTTGTGAGTCCCTCCGTAGGAATGTGAGCGCTGAGCTTGCATTGAAGTCATTATACCAGGTGCCAGCTACACTGACTTTGGGAATTCCACGAGGGAAAGAGGATTGGCACATTCCTTTCATCCCTTAGATATTTCATTATCTTTTCCGTGACAACATAGGCAATGATGTGTCTCTGTTAAGATGTGAAGATCTTGGAATGCTAAATTCCACAAATTTCATGTGTTTAGGAAGGATCTTTCCTCTAAACTTCTGTCACAATTCTGAACAGAAGGGTGTTTATATCTAAAAATAAGTATGGAAATTTTAAATTCTTAAGCCGCAAATCCTCATATGTAGGTATTGCTAAATTTTAGTGTTTTGTTCATCTGATATTTATGACATGGTTTTTGATTTTTTTCATGTAACTGGTGCGAAATGTGCTTCGACTTATTTCTTTGCCTTTTTTTCTCTACTTCTAAAATTATCATACAGTAAAATTGACTTTTATGTCTGTACAGTTCTATGAATTTTAACCCCTTTAGATTTGTTTAACCTCACAATCAGCAGCAGAGTAATTACATCATCCCTAAAAACTTTGTTGTGCATTCCCTCTGTAGTTTCGTCTTCTCCCTACCTCATCATTCCTGGCAACTGCTGATCTGTTCTCTATCACTATAGTCTTGCCTTTTCCAGAATGTCCCTTAAGAAAGAACCATGCAGCATGTAACTTTTTTTTTTTTTAAAGATTTTATTTATTTATTTATTTGACAGAGAGAGAGAGAGATCACAAGTAGGCAGAGAGGCAGGCAGAGAGAGGGGGGAAGCAGGCTCCCTGCTGAGCAGAGAGCCTGATGTGGGGCTGGATCCCAGGACCCTGAGATCATGACCTGAGCTGAAGGCAGAGTCTTTAACCCACTGAGCCACCCAGGCGCCCCAGCATGTAACTTCTTGACTCTGGCTTCTCTTGGAAACTAAGCACGCTATCTTTGAGACTCATCCAAGTTGCTGTGTGTGTCAATAGTTCATTCCTTTTATATTGCTGCTTGTGTTCCATTGTGTGGATTTATCACTCATCTATTGAAGGACATTTAGGTTGTCTGCAGTTTGGGGCAGTTATAAATAGCTCTGCCATAAACATTTCCTTACAGGTTTTTGTGAATAGAAATTTTCATTTCTCTGTGGTGGAATACCCACCAGTGGGATTGCTGGGTCATGTGATAAGTGTATGTTTTACTTTATGAGAAACTGCCAAACTGTTTTCCAGAGTGCCTATTATCATTTTATGTTTTCCCTAGCAAAGTATGAGAGTTCCAGTTGGTCAGCATCCTTGTCAGTACTTGATATTGTCAGTGTTTTTTATAATAGTCATTCTCTTGGGCATGTAGTGGTATTTCATGGTTTTAATTTGCATTTCCTTAGAGGCTGCTGCTGTTCAACATCTTTTCATGTGCCTATTTGCCATTCATATAACCTCTTTGGTAGAGTTTTGCCTGGTTTTGTTGTTGTTGTTATTACTGTTTTCTTAGTGTCTTCACCCATTTTCGTTTGGCCTTTGTATATCCTCAGTAAGTAATGTTTCCTGTTCCCATCACTTTTCTTATTTTCTTGTTAAAAGACAGTGTCACAGGACTTTGGAGACAGACCAGCAACTGGGTTTTAAATGTGGGTTACTCTGTAAATCACCTTGTGATCTGGGACAAATTATTTACCTGACAGGATTATTATGAAAATTAGAAAATATGGGGATGCCTGGGTGGCTCAGTTGTTAAATGTCTGCCTTTGGCTCAGGTCATGATCCTAGGGTCCTGGGATCAAGCCCTGTATCGGGCTCCCTGCTCAGCGGAAAGCCTGTTTGTCCCTCTCCTCCTGCTTGTATTCCCTCTCTCGCTGTCTCTCTCTCTCTCTCTGTCAAATAATTAAATAAAATCTTTAAAAAAAAATTAGAAAAATTTAATTGGTGTACATGAAGTGCTTGACACATAGCTATATCTAAGCCTTTCTTTCCCCCCTCAATTCGTATCTTAGAATACATTCCCTGGAATACGAGTCTTTTAAAATGCTCAGTGAAAAGAAATCTGAGATAGGCTACATGATGTAGCTGGTTTTTGGAGGGCTACTATGAACGTGAGTATATTACTGGCCCTAATAAGTTAGACTTTTTTTGTTGTAGAACTACTTTTATTTAGCATTTTCCAATCTTACTCAACTATGGAAATACTTGGCCTATGACATCTACTTAACTTGCTTGTATGGAACACACTTTGGGGAATACTGACTTAGCATGTTATCCCAAATAGTGTGGCACATGATAACATGATAAATATTCATTATTTATACACACACACACATATACACATACATATGTGTATATATATACACATACATATATATATATATATACACATACATATATATATGTGATTCATTTAGTTTTAAGTCTTGAAATAGCATTTAAAAATATATTAACTCTTGGGGCACCTGGGTGGCTCAATTGGTTAAGCATCCAACTCTTGGTTTGGGCTTGGTCATGCTCTTTAGGGTCGTGAGATTGAGCCCTTTTGAGATTCTCTCTCTTCCTCTCCTTCTGCCTCTCCCCCTGTTCTCTTGCTCTCTCTAAAATAAATAAATCTTTAAAAAATATATTAACTCTTAATTTGGGATGGGTTATGTAGATTATCATAATCTTCCTCTTTTTTAAATATTCAGTTTGTGATTCCTTTTCTTCATTTCTTTTTTTTAAATTCCAGTATAATTAACACACAGTGTTAGTTTCACTAAGGTGTTACAACATAGTGTACAACATAGTGTTATATATACATACACTGTTTCAGGTGTACAACATAGTGATTTGAACAGTTCTGTACATTACTCAGTGCTCATCACAATAAGTTTACCTTCATCTTAATCCTCTTCATCCCCTTCATCTATTCATACATGTCCTATCCCCCTTTCTAAGAAAGTTCTGGACAATGGTTTGAAAGTTTGATTCGTAGACCATTAGCCTCAATGTCAGTTCTGGGTGAGATTGGAAAGCATATTCTTAGGCCAACCGAGTCAGAAACTCAGAATGATGCCCTGTAATCTGTATTTTCTAACAAGTCCTTCAGGTGATTGCAGAACTCACTCTAGGGAATCATTCAGTTCGGGGTTTTGTTGACAGAGCAACAAAATGTGAGAAGATTCAGGTCATCTAGGTGTGACTTGGATGAACTAGAACACCTTACTCTACTATCTCTTAATGTTGAAAAACTTTGTAAAATACATTAGAACACTAATACAACAGATTGGCTCATTTTATTGCCTTGGATAGTAGTTTTCCAGTTGCAGGTTGTGAAATCAGTTCAGTGGGAAGTCACCAGCAGTTGAGAAGGTAGAGAGGGAAGGGAAAGAGACGATGAGTGCATCACCTGTGGTAAAAAATGTTTTATGAGTTTATTTCACTTGTACATGTTGGTATGGAGTGTCACACTATCACATGTTTTCTTTACTGTGGCTTTTGAGTTGGGGGCATGTAAGGGGAGGCAGATGTGTTGTAGAGGAGGGAGCCCTGGATTCAAAGTCTGAAAACTTGTATACCACTCAGTTATTACTTTTGTCAAAGCTTTGTATATCATAGGATTGTCCTAACAATAAAATCAGTGGTTCTCAACTTGCCGTCCAAGAGACTTTAACCTTTGGAGACATTTTTGGTTGTCACAAGTGGTGATAGGGTGCTACTGATGTTTAGTGGGTAGAGAGGCTAGGGATGCTGCTAAACATTTTCCAAAACAAAGAACTATCTGGCTCAAATGTCAGTGTCGTGGTTGAGATACTCTAGATTAAATGATTACATTTTTAAAAATTATAAATTGTCATATAAGGTACATAATATTTTTTATTAAGAAATATTTAAGGGGTGCTTGGGGTGGCTCAGTCAGTTGGGCATCTGTGTTCGACTCAGGTTGTGATCCCGGGGCCTTGGGATCCAGCCTGCGTTGGGCTCCCTGCTCAGTGGGGAGTCTGCTTCTCCCTCTCCCTCTGCCCCTTCCCCTGGCTCATGCTTTCTCTCTCTCTCAAATAAACAAATACAATCTTTAGAAAAAAAAAAGAATATATTTAAGTACTTTATTTTTTAATTTTAATTTTTTGGGAGAGAGCAAGTGTGGAGATGGGGAGAGGGAGAGAGAGAATCCACACCCTAAGCTGGGCATGGAGCCCCACGCTGCCCTGTGTCATGACCAGAGCTGAAATCAAGAGTCGGGCGCTTAACCAACTGAGCCACTGAAGTGCCCCATATCTAAGTATTTTAAAAAGACCTATGTCTCAGTATTATCTTTCAAAGATGAATTTTTGTCATAAAATATAGCATATAGGGAAGATAAAGGAAATTGGAGCAGATCTGTATGATCTTGGTTAAATTCTTTACCCAATAGGGTATTATGAGAATTTGATTATGAGAATTTGATAATTAGATACATCCCAATTAGATACATACTAATACAATAATTAGATATATACTGATACATTTTTCAAAGCCTCATTTGGTTAAAGTAATATGTTGATATATAGGAGCAGTGCAGAAGGTAGAGTACTTGTATAAGAAATGATTTTGTATCAATACAAGCAACTTCAGAGAAACTTGCATTTAAACACATTACACCAATCCAGGTTATTTGAGAGATTAATATAATTCTGTGCAATTCTATGTTAGCCAAGTATAAAAAAGTGTAGCTATTTAATAGCTTTTAATCAGATTTTCAGGAAGGCTGCAAGGTAATGATAATCCCTTACAAAAACAACCAGAATCAGCAAATTTTGAAAGGATAGGCACAGTTCACACTGTATTTTCTAGCTCGTTCTAAAACAGAACAATCTCTTATATTTATGGTCAGAAAATCAAGATACCTCCTGAGCCAGAAATTCCATTATTAACATCTGTTACTGATAATTTATGAAACAGCCGTCAGTATATTACAGTCTTTTCTAGGACTGCTGACCACTCCTTTACCAGCAAGATGTGATAATCCTCATGTACCCTGTTGACTGTTTCACCATGTATTACCTTGTGAAAAAGGAAAGGGTTAGCATAGACTCTCTCTGTGAAGTAGAAAATTGTCCTTGGACATCAAGTTCTGAAGATTCCAGATTAAAGAGACTGTCTGTACTTAGAGTGTGCATATTATCTACTTTAAATTGAAACCAGCTTTCATCCAAGCATCCCATGCAGTCTGTTAGAAAAGGCAGAAATTTTATTGTTAAGGTTTGAAGGTAATGCTTGGTGTACATTTCTTCTATTTAGCCTTTTTGTCTTCATCAACTAAATAACATTTTATACAGCTCTTCATATCAGACATTGTTTTATGGTCTTTACATACAAGGAACATTTAATTCTTATTTCTAGAGGAGTACTACTATTACATTCTTTTGGATGAAGAAACTGAGGCAAAGATATGTTAATTTAATGAAGGTCACACAGTTAGTAAGTGGTAGAACTAGGATTCAAACCTGGGGAATCTGGCTCCGCAGTTTATGTTCTTATCGACTGTGTTCTGACTGTTCTGCCTCTTCTATAACAGCTGCCTTGCAGGGTTGTTGTAATTAAATCAAACTTCATGTACCTAACACTTCACATGTGTTACGTACTCAATAATTGAGAGATGATATTATATATTTTTGTTAAACACAACTAGGAGGAGTTCTGCAAAGCATCACTTTTAAACATCTCTTTAAAAAAAAAAAGCCAGAAATTACATATTTAAATCAAGAATTCATGCTTTAATTTTTTTTTTTTTAATATTGAGATAACCATATGCTTTTTCACCTTTATTTTATTAACATGGGGTATCACCTTGACTGATTTTTGTGTGTTCAACCAACCTTGCATTCCTGGGCTATATCCCACATGATATGGTGAATAATCCTTTTAATAAACTCCTGGATTTGGTTTGCTAGTAATTTATTGAGGATTTTTGCATCTATGTTTGTAAGGGATGTTGGTCTGTATTTTTTTTTTTTCTTGTGATATCTTTGTCTGGCTTTATATTTTCTTGAAGTCCTTCTCTACCCTCTTTGCCCCCATCATGGAAGAGGCCTTATTTTACTCACCCATTTCTAGCTGTAGGTCAATTTTACTACATAAGTACAGATACCCAAATAATCAGGCAATTATGGGGACCTTTAAAACATTCTGGCTTTGGCAGCCCAGGGCAAGTGATCTCTGGCATAGGAGGATATTTAATAAGACACATATGCTTTTGCAAGACTGTTACGGTTCCGTTGTGCCTTGCTGATAATAGGATGGCTTTATTTTTAGTTATTAATTACCCATGGTTTCAAGGCTTATAAGTGCTAGAGGCAGAATTTCAAATCTTACTCCAAAATTGTCTCTGTAGGGGTGCCTGGGTGGCTCAGTCGGTTAAGCATCTGACTCTTGATTTCAGCTTAGGTCATGATCTCAGGATCTTGAGTTCGAGCTCTGCTTGAGATTCTCTCCCTCCCTCTCTCTCTCTCTCTCCCTCCACTTGTGCACATACTCTCTCTCTCTCTCTCTAAATAAATAAATAAATCTATCTTTCTTTTAAAAATTTCACAAAATTGTCTCCCTGCATTATAGCACATGGCTATTCATCTGAGAAATGGGGTAATAGTACTTTTCTATCAGTGTTAAGATGAGAATTAGTGATAATATAGGTAAATTCCTTGGCTTATATAAGCAAATACTCAACAACTGTTAGATTTTAATTTTCTATCTCTGTCTTCTATTCTCTACTAGATGGTATGGTGCTCAAAAGTCCAGACTTGGAGTGCCTGGGTGGCTCAGTTGGTTAAGTGTCTGACTTTGGCTCAGGTCAAGATCCCCCGGAGTCCTGAGATCAAGCCCCATATCAGGCTTCCTGCTCAGTGGGGAGCCTGCTTCTCCCTCTACCTGCTGTTCGCCCTGCTTGTGCTTACATGCTCTCTCAAATAAAATCTTAAAAAAAAAAAAAAAAAAAGTCCAAACTTCAAGTTTTATTCTTGGGGTTGGTATAACATTCCTTTTTCCCCCCACACACTCTTACTATTTTTTTCTGTCCCTTATCCCTGTTCCTCACAGTCTTGCTCACCATTTAGGAGGAATTTTGATGTCTGATTTACGTTCTTTCTTGGTCCCATAGATGCTGCTACTAAGCACAATATTTTGCCCTCTGTCATCAGGATAGAATCAGTGGAAATCTAACAAAACTGAAAAGGAAAATTGAAATTAGTCATACCTTTGGGATAGTTTAAATATGTAAAGCCACTCCTTTCTTGACCTGGGCCCAACTATCTTGGTGAAGAAACTTAGCTGGCTCCTGCTCTTGAGGATTCTGTATTTTTATCTTTAGAGACCCTAAATTATTCATTTTCTTTCTTTTTAAATTCTTTATGGCTCTCAACTGATATTTGGACTAGTGGTCTGGGAAGACATTATTGGTAGTCATAGGAGTGTTGACACAGACTTTTCTGCTGTCCTGGGGCTTTTACCTTGCATCATAAATTAAGCCATAGTAAAGTCAACTTTACTATGAGTCATAGTACACAGTCATGTGAATACATAGTATTCACGTCGCCCTTAGCATACTGGGGACTCACAGTTTGATGCTGACAGATGTGCAAATAAAAATAACTTCATTAGAGAGCTTTATTAACAAAGGTGTATCATTAAAATTTTTCAATAATTTTTTAATTTCAGTGATAGTCTTGTTTTAAGCTGGAGATAAATACAGAGTTTTGCAATGGAATCATAGGGTTTAAGTCCTGGGCATATTTTTTTTTTTTTTTTAATAGATTGTTTGAACAAAAAGTATATATTAACATGAGCACTAAACCAAAAGAATTTTGTAATTTGAACTATGTTTTTCTTCTTCTTACCTCTAACACTCATGCTGTAGGGAGGATTCTGTTGCTTTGGACAGCTAGTAGCTGCTGAAATAAAGGTCATGAATAAGGTCTTTGTTTCTCTTAGTTAAGGTAATGGGAAATATCTGAGTTCAGCAAGAAGTAGCTTGTAGCCAGGACCCAAGTATAGGGAGTATAGTATATGCACAGACATGCCTTTTCAGAGATACTAGAAAACTAGCTCCATGGATCTGAAAAAGGAAAAACCAGCTTATTTTATTTTATTTTATTTTATTTTTTTGAGCATTGCATGAAAGGATTGTTACGTTACTAAGTTATCTGCAGAGCAGTGACAGGTGTCCTAAAAGATAAGGTTAGAGAACCTTAAGAACAGTAAGAATTATTTCCTAATGAAAACCCACATATACATTACTTTTTGTGTGTGATGTTTGTGAGATGAACCATATATTAAGGGAAGACTTGTTCAGCTCGTCCTTTCTTCGAGGACAAATCAAAAGAAAAGACACAATCTGTTCCATTTTGGTCTAAATAAGATTGTTCAAAGAAGAGATGAAAGTTGTCCAGTTAATTAGAGAAGAGGTTATATTTTTGCATGCATTCTGGATTTTGGCATGACCTATACAAATATTTACAACTCTTTCCTGAGTCATTGTGCATTAATTCTGGAAAAATCTGTGATTATTCTGCCGGGATTAAATGGCAGAAATTTTCAGTTTTCTGTAATGGAATGGACTAGTTGGTAAGCACTGGCTTATCATTCTAATTAGTCTCTCAGGTTTGATTGTTAAATGTCATTCTTACATATGGACAGAGGAATCAGTCATTTCACTTGGGGAGTCTGGCTCTTCTGAAATTCTTCTCCAGGAGGTAAAAGGACTTTTTCCAGTTCTGGTATCCCTCTCTATTGAATGAGAGAGGCATCCTGAAGTTGTGAAAGGAGCATGGGCTTTGGAGTTAGACCAGAGCGAGGGTTTTGTATACTGGCTTCACCAACTCTTGGAACTTGAATGAGTTACCTAACATTTCTGAGCATTTGTGTGTTGGCAATAATAATGTCTGTCTTTCAGAGCTGTAGGTAATATTATAAATTATAATACATCAGTTAAATTTTGTAAAGTGCCTTGTACATATGTGCTCCATAAATGGTAGCTGTCATTATAGTACTACTGTAGAGGACTAGAATTGCTTTGAGTCATTTTTAGTTTGCATAAAAACTTCATGCTGGTAGAGATTTGTGAACATTAATTATAAATACTTGAGGGCCTACTCTGTGCAAGATACAGTGATGAAGGGCCGCCTGGGTGGCTCAGAGGGTTAAAGCCTCTGCTTTTGGCTCAGTTCATGATCTCAGGGACCCGAGATCGAGACCTGCATCTGGCTCTCTGCTCAGCAGGGAGCCTGCTTCCCCCTCGCTCTCTGCCTACTTGTGATCTCTCTCTCTGTCAAATAAATAAATAAAATCTTTAAAAAAACAAAAGATACAGTGATTAATACGGAGGAAAATTAGTGATCATATTGTTAAATGCAAACAGCTATCTATTTAAAGAGTCTGATCTGTGGCTAGGTGACTCTTTCCCAAGTGCATATATCCTAATATTATCTCAAGAGAACTATACCTTCAAAAAACTATACCTTCAAAAAGAGGGCAAATGATAATGTAAGAAATAATGAGAAGTGGGTGCTGTTAGGGAGATGTTCTAAGAGATGCTCTTAGAACACAAGAATTCCAAAGTCCCACATTATATCACTCCCTTTGTACAAGATCCTCTTTCAAGAATGACATTTGCATGTGGAACTAAGCAAGGCAGGACAAGAGTTTTGGCTTTGGACCCCATTGAAGAAATACAATTCAGTAGGATCAAATTATAGATCTTACCTCTAGCTGCCTGAAAAGACTATACCTTCTAATAAGAAAAAGGTGGAAAACACAAGAGATAGGGAAAAATGTGGCATACTCGTTGTCTCGAATATAATAAATCACAAGTCCTCCATCTCTTTGATGGTTGAGTTGGAAGCCAAGCTTCTGATTCAACTTTGTGAGGAAATGAAGATCTGGGAAGGGAGAAGGGAGCCTTCAACTTCTCTTTAATAAAGACCAGTACATAGGGACGCCTGGGTGGCTCAGTTGGTTAAGCAGCTGCCTTCGGCTCAGGCCATGATCCCAGAGTCCTGGGATCGAGTCCCACATCGGGCTCCTTGCTCAGCAGGGAGCCTGCTTCTCCCTCTTTCTCCGCCTGCCACTCTGCCTGCTTGTGCTCTCTCTCTCTCTGACAAATAAATAAATAATAAAATCTTAAAATAAATAAATAAAGACCAGTACATAATTAAGCATGCCATTTAAAAATAAAATTATAAGCTCATTAGACTCAATTTCTGAAACACTTTGAAAACTTTGCAGTTTGATTTTGACAATATGTAAGGACTATTTATACTTTTGGGGAGTTGGTATTTTGGCCATAAAATGGGTAAACTACTTCAGGAATGGATCACATCTTGTGGGGTTTTTTGTTTTTTTTTTTTCTTTTAAAGATTTTATTTGGCAGAGAGAGAGAGATCACAAGTAGGCAGAGAGGCAGAGAGAGGGGAAAGCAGCTTCGGCTCCCTGCTGAGCAGAGAGTCCGATGCGGGGCTCAATCCCAGGACCCTGAGATCATGACCTGAGCCGAAGGCAGAGGCTTTAACCCACTGAGCCACCCAGGCGCTCCACACATCTTGTGTTTTATTTTAAATTTTGTTCATCCTTGAAAATTAAAATTATTTGTTTTATAAATGTATAAAAACTACCTAATGATGAAATTTGCTTTGAAATTCCTTAAAACCATATCACTTCTACAGATCTTGGATCTTAGGGATCTGAATATCTAGAACAGAAATTTAAATGAAATAAATCAAATTTGCACATTTCCCAAACAAATCTGTGGACTAAATTCCTTCTATTGTCAAATTCCAAACTTAACTTACAGGAATTGGTAGGTTATGTTTTAGCCTTAAGGTTAGCCTTAAGGCTAAAATTGCTGTAAAAGTATATAAGGGAACATCTTTAGGAACAAGATGAGGAAAAGACTATTAAAATGTATGAACATTGTTGTCAGTAATTATTTCTGGATATTGGGATCATGGCTGCTTTTAATTGTCTTCGTTACTGTGTCTTTTAGTTTCTAAAAAAAATGGGCAAGTGTTCTATAATTAAGAAAAAATGATGTGTCAACAAATGTTTATTGAATACATATTCTAGGCAAATAGATATGGATAAGACATAATCCTGCCCTTACATAATCCTGCCCTTACATAAGGCTGGAGTCATACATTGTAAATAATAGTACTTTGTATTTTTCTGTATTACGCAATATTTCCTCCCCACAGATAACTACTAATAACAAAAATCTGTGTGAATGTGATGCAGTGTAGAGTTATAGACTTTATTTTAGGGGAGAGGGAAAATACTTTTGAGAACATTGAACAGAAGAAATATGAATTGTATTAAATGAGTTCACTAGGTAACTGAAAAGGGAGATTATAGGAGGAGAGAATTAGCAACAACAAAGATTGAACAAATTGATATATTCAGAGAACTGTTGGGAGAGTTGTATGTGGATGAACGTAAGATTGAGGAGAGGCAGAAGAGGCTTAGTGCCAGATCATGGCTAATCTTTCTCATACTGTGGTGAGAAATTTGGAATTTAACTCTGTGCAGTAGAGAGCCCAAACCCTTAAAGGTGTTTTTTTTTTTTTTTAAGGTTTATTTATTTATTGGAGAGAGACATGTACATGAGCGCGGGTGAAGACGGGCAGAGGGAGAGAGAGAGAAACCTGAGCAGACTCTGCCATGGAGCCTGACACAGGGCTCGATCCTAGGACTCTCACCACCAACTGAGTTGAAACCAAGAGTCAGTCTGACTGTGCCCCCTCCCCAAGAGCCCCCCCAAACCTTAAAGGTTTTAAGTAGGAACATAACTCTAGGTGGTCTTGCCCTTTCAAAACTGCAGTTTAGAGGCAATGTGGATATTAGATTGGAGCAGAGTGAAACAAGTCAGGAAGATCAGGTGGATGAATGTTGTAGCAGCTCAGGCAAGGAGATAAAGAGGGCCTAAATGAGGACAGTAGTAAGGGAGTAGAGTTCATGGATTTGAGAGAGATTTAGGAGCTGGAATCTGTAGGATAATAGTGTTAGAGGGAATTAGGGAAGAAAGAGGATTCTAGAATGATGATGGAGTTTCTGGATTGGATACCTGGGTGAATGGGTATGCCATTTACAACAAGAACACACGTGCACGCACAGATGCTTAACTGAAAAAGAAATGAAAGCAAAAGTAGGAACAAAATGGGTTTTTGGTTCTTTTAGGATATCTAAGCGTACTTACCCATAAGCTATAGGAGTCAGCTGGCCAGGAGAGTGATTTAGAGTTGGTGGGATTTGGGAGCTATGGTAGGCTGAAAAGTGCCCCCTCAAAAGATATCCATGCCCTAATCCCTGGAATTTATCAATGTTACGTGGCAAAAAAGTGGGAAGGGGAGATATTGTTATAGATAGAGAGATTATCTTGTATTATCTAAGTGAGCCCTAAATGAAATCAGTATCTCTCTCAGAGGGAGACAGAGGGAAACTTCACATAAAGAGGAGATGATGATATGAAGCTGGAGCAGAGAGCTCTGAAGATGCTGATTTTGAAGATTGGAGTGATGTGGCCACAAACCAAGGGATGCTGGTAGCAACCAGAAATTAGAAGAGGCAAGGGATGGATTCTCCCCTAGAGCCTCTAAAGGGGGCCGAGGCCTTGTCAACACCATTTTGTCTTAGTGATACCAGTCCTTGTGATTATGGCCACTTTTTTAGTTGGTTAAAAATGGCCTCTGCCTTTGGCTCAGGTCATGATCTCAGGGTCCTGGGATCGAGCCCCGCGTCGGGCTCTCTGCTTGGCGGGGAGCCTGCTTCCCCCTCTCTCTCTGCCTGCCTCTCTGCCTACTTGTGATCTCTCTCCTCTCTGTCAAATAAATAAATAAAATCTTAAAAAAAAAAAAAAGTCTTGATGGAATTCTACTTTCCATTGCCTTTTGTATAAAATGTTGAACCATGTTGACAGCTCCTACAGTAATGTCCTTAATGGATATACCTCATTTATATTCTAGTCTTATAACTCTGGCTTTGAAATCTGGATGTTACTTTATATTCATTTTGCTCCAAACCACAGATAGATTTATTAGTTTCCTTTCCTATATCCTCTATTACTACATAATTGTCAACTCCCTTCTTCAAAAGGTTTCTTGAATCTGTCATTGTCTATGCCATGAACAGGCTATTATCCCTGCTTAGTTTTCTGCGGCAAACTTTTAGTCTCTGTAAATGCAGGGGGTCCATCAGGAGCATTATAGACCAGTCTCCTTTCCTTATTTTTTAAAAAAGATTTATTTATTTACAAAACTCTCTCTGCCTGTGTGGGGAGGGGCAGGAGGAGAGTATCTTGAAGCAGACTCCACACTGCGTGTGGAGCTTGACACAGGGTTCAATCCCATGAGATCATGACCTGAGCCGAAACCAAGAGTTGGACACTTAACTGACTGAGCCACCTAGGTGCCCCAAATTTTCCTTTTTTTCCCCCCCAAATAGGCTCCATGTCCAGCATGCGGTCCAATGCAGGGCTTGAACTCATGACCCTGAGATCAAGAACCAGAACCTTAACTGACTGAACCACCCAGGTGTCTTAGAGCAGTCTTCAAATAGCACAATCAATGTGTTACTACTTCTCACAAATCTACAATGATTACTTACTATATCTCAATATAGTCTGAATTCTTTTGTCTGGTGGTCAAGGTTGTCTGTCATTTGGCCCACAAATATCTCACATTACTTGAATATGACATAGATTTCCAGGCTTCTCGTCTCTTCTAATCAGGCCAAGTTTCTCATGCAGCAGAATCACTGAGCTAGATTAAGGATTGGGCCAGCTGGGCTCCTCTCCAGAGTGTCAGTTTCTAAAGGTTCACTGGAAGTGTAACAGGGAGAAGAAATTGGTTTCTAAAAATCTTCTCATAAAGAGTATTATCTGTGGTATTGGGGAATATTTTCATAAGCTGTTTGGGCTAGAGCCTGAGACCACCAAAGGGCGTGAGAAAGTGCCTGCTGAGGTGGGTAATTCTGGTTAGCTGGTTAGCTGCAGGGTCTCTTGCTGAGTCAGGGCTGCTGAATTTAGGGCCAGAGATGAATTATTCAGGACCACTTCTTTCTTTCTGTTTTCCCTTCTCCTTTAGCACAAACTTCAGGCTTCTTGATGAGTAAATGTTCATCACTTTTAAGGAGTGTTGTTTTGAAGCTGTATTAATTATTAGCCTACCCAGGTTACCACATGTCTTGGTCTGGTCTTGTAAAACTTAGAATGCTCATTGCTTTTTCTTCTCTGCCTTTGTCGTGCGTTGTGTGTGTGTGTGTTTATGTTCTTATCCTCTGCTTAGAAAAATGTGTTCTTCTTTTCTCTGTAACAGAAAACTTTGAGTCTGAAGTATGTTGACATCTTTGGTTTTGTAATTAAGAGAAAGCTCCTCCTCTAACAGGAACAAATGAATCCTGTTTGGACCTTCAAGTGTTTATAGAGGATTTGGTTAAGTATAGAGCAGGCATTCTCAACAGGGCTGATAATAACTTAGGTATTTACAGTGGTTTGTGACCCTTCAAAGCTCAATGCTACCCTACAAAATCTTACCCTTTTAATTTTTACTTTCTCTTGTTAGGGAGAAATTGAATTAAGTTAAATTATTTAGTTAATTTAAGTTAAATGTAATTTAGTCCTTAGAGTAGTGGTAATGAAAAAAAAAAGTCCGAGAAACGCTGGTGTAGAGAAAGGGAAAAGATGGTGTTAATAGATTTTATTTTTGGTAGCAAGAAGTCACACTGAATTTTTTAAATGAGTTAGTCCTTTTTACCAGTCGTTATTTATTAGTAAAGCACTTTGCTGGGTTTCATTGGACAGAGAAACATAATGGTTCTATACCTGTAGAAACTTAATCTTATTGGAGGAAAAAAGACACGAAAAGAAGTAATAAATTATAGTAAATACACTAAAGAAGATGTCCCAATATAGTATGACGGTTGCTGTTGTAGGCAAAGGCAGAGATTACTTACTCAGAAATGGTCAGAGAGGTCGTGTTCAGGGAGAAAACTAGGAACTTTAGCTACACTTTGAAAGATAATACAGAATTTGAACAAAGGAAGAGGGTAAGTATGGCCCTGATAAGTATGGCCCTGATTAAATAGTGTTTTGATTTTTGTGACTTTTTGTGAAATACTCAAATTGAGAGTATATGAGAGCTTGGGAGATCATCTATAACTGCTATTACTAACTGACCTTAAGAGAGTTATTTTTGCAAAAGTTTAGAGTTGCTTACTTTTATTTCTGTACCTTTGACTTCTTCTTAGCTATATAGATCGTCTAACTCGAGCCCAACAAATTTATTATCTTTTAATAGATGTATTTTCCAGGCAGGAAGGCATACCTTTTAGACTAAAGTTTTAAGTTATGGTGTCAGGTTTTCCCCTAAGCACTTTACATCCGTTTAATCTCATTTAAGAACTACATAAAAGTACTTACCATTTTCTTCCTGTTTTACGAATGAAAATTGTACACTCAGATATTGTAAATAGCTTAACCAAGTTGACACCTCATGTTTTGAATGGCAGAGCCCAGGGCTACTTACTACAGGACCTGCGGTCTTGGATTAAAACAAAACAAAACAAAATAAAAACCCAAAAAAGTTAACATTAGGGATTGGTTTTTGTAATGAGAGGCCAGTTTTTGTTTCTAAAGCCTTGAGTTCCCAAAAGGAAACGTAAGGTGGTGAACACTAAGAGTGAGGTAGCGTGACATGGAATTGGCGCTCTGCTTTCTTAGAATGCTAGTCAGCTGCCGTGTTGGGAGGCTGAGGGGCGAGGGTTGGTAGCAGCCAGGACTGTGGCAGCTGCCACCCTGGAGGTCATCTGGTTCTGACACTAGCTTTGTTTCTTCACTCAGTAATGATGGAATTGAACATGTTTTAAGGTCTACCATTCCATCCCACAATATTACTTGAAAATTCAGACCCCTGTCTTAGAAAGTACCTTTCTGTGCATTGGACTCTGTAATGCTATCTGTCTGATGCTGATAGGAAAAAGGGATGGGCGGTCTGGTCTGTTGGGGAGAGTTCATCTGGTGTGGCTGTCCACTCTAAGAATACACGCTGGTATAGAAATGACAGCTTCAGTGGTGAGCTGTTTGAAATTGAGGGCCTACATAGGCAAGAATCGGAATTTTTTCTTTGCCATATCTAGAGGGAAGAGTGCCACTAAAAGTTATATATTGGTATATTTCCCGTTGTTAATTTTTATTTACTGCTTGTGCCTCTTAACAGCTTGCAAAATAGGAAACAAATAGCAAAAGAAATGAGAAACTGTTTGATGTCATGAGGACTAAATTGCTGTGTAGTTAGCCAAAGAAATGGGAAGTGAATTGTGAATTTAAACAAGTTACTTTTGTTTGCCTTTAAAATTAAAAAAATAAATAAAAATAAACAAAAATTTAAATTTATATAATATATAAATACATATATTATATAAATACCTTGGTAAAATGAACATTTATACATCGTTATGAGTGTAAAGTGGTAAAACATTTTGGAAAGTGGTTTGGAAATATGTATCATGAGCTGAAAAGGTCCTTTGACTAGAAAATTTGTTCTAATGAGGTCATGTTAATCAGAATAAAATCGGGGATACAAAGTGCATATAGGTATTATTAGGCGACTTGTAACTTGGTACATGTAAGTGTTACTGGAAATGGTGGTACCTCTGCAAGATGAAATATATATAACTATTAAAAAGACTTTTGAAGATTTATAAGACTATGGGGAAATTTTTGATGTATAGCTTTTGTAAAAGTAGTGAATACTCTTATGTACTCATTTATCAACATGTCAGCAGTTAAAGCTGTGGATTCTTTACTCCTCCTGCATACAGTCCCCCTTCTCAGCCTTTGGTATTTTCTCTTCCTTCCTTGCTGACTGTTCTTTTTTTTTTTTTTTTTTTTTTTTTAAGATTTTATGTATTTATTTGACAGAGAGATCACAGGTAGGCAGAGAGAGAGGGGGAAGCAGGCTCCCTGCTGAGCAGAGAGCCCAATGCGGGGCTCGATCCCAGGACCCTGAGATCATGACCTGAGCCAAAGGCAGAGGCTTTAACCCACTGAGCCACCCAGGTGCCCCTTTGCTGACTGTTCTTAGTCTCCTTTGCTGACACCTCTTCTGTTTGCTCTCTAAATGTGGGTGTTCTTGGGGCACCTGGGTGGCTCAGTCCTTAAACATTGGCCTTTGGCTCAGGTCCTGAATCCAGCCCCGCATCAGGCTCCCTGCTCGGTGGAAAGCCTGCTTCTCCCTCTCTTACTCCCCCTGCTTGTGTTCCCTCTCTCGCTGTGTCTCTCTCTTTCAAAAAAATAAAATCTTTAAAAAATATATTAAATAAATGTGGTGTTCTTTAGGGCTTAGTACTGGATACTGAACTTCAATTTTTAAAAATTTTTTTAATGTAATAAAATCAACTATTTTAGAGCATGTAAAGTACTTTGAATTTTAGTTCATGCAGAGATATGTGTAACCATCACCACTCTCAGGAAACAGAATAGCCATATCATTTTCCCCAGATGTCCATTGTGCTCACTTTGTAGTTACACCTTCCCTACTCCTGACCCCTGGCAACCACAGTGGTTTTTGTCTTTTGGAGAATGTATGCTTTTGATACCAGGTTCTTTGGGAAGCTCGACATAATGCCTTTGAGATCCATTCAGGTTGTTGTGTGTATCAGTAGTTCATTCTTTTTTTATTGCTGAGTGGTATTCCATTGTATGGATGTACTACAGTTTGTTCATCCATCCAGTAAAGGACATGGAGATTATTTCCAGTTTGGGGTGGTCGGGAATAGAGCTGCCATAAACAATTTATATACAGGTTTTTGTTTGAATGTAAGTTTTCATTTCTCCAGGACAAATACTTAGGAGTGGTATTGCTGGATCATTTAAGTGATGTTTTATGAGAAATTGCCAGATTGCTTTCTAGAGTGGCCGTACCATTTGGCATTCCACCCAGCAATTTATGAGAGTTCCAGTTGGTTTGTATCTGTAGTATTATTAGTATTTTTAAGTTAGTCCCTCTAATACATGTGGTATCTCATTGTGTTTTAATTTGCATTTTTTTTTGCATTTTTTTTTTTTAAGATTTTATTTATTTATTTGACAGAGAGAGAGAGATCACAAGTAGGCAGACAGGCAGGCAGAGAGAGAGGAGGAAGCAGGCTCCCTGCTGAGCAGAGGGCCCGATGCGGGGCTCGATCCCAGGACCCTGAGATCATGACCTGAGCCGAAGACAGAGGCTTTAACCCACTGAGACACCCAGGCGCCCCTTAATTTGCATTTTTTAATGGTTGCTGATGTTGAGCATCTTATTTTTCATTCCTGTATTATCTTTGTTGAAGAGAATTTTTATCCATTTTTTAATTGAGTGGTTTGTTTTCATACTGTTGAGTTCGAGAGTTCTTGATATATTCTGGATATATATCCTTTGTCAGAAAATATAACTTGCAAATATTTTCTCCTGTCTATGGCTTATCGTTTGATTCTCTTAATGATATATTTCAGAGAACAAAACTCTGAATTTGCTTTTTGTTTTTTACCTTTCGTGCTTTAAGAAAAATAGCTTTATTGAGCTATGATTTACATTTCATCAAACAAAATTTAAAAGATATATAATTCAGTGATTTTTTAAAAAAATGTACGTAGTTTTGTAACCCTCACCACAATCCAGTTTTAGAGCATTTCCATCACCCAAAATGTTCCTTGTACATTTTTATAGTCAGTTAGCCTTCCTACCCCAGTCCCAGGTAACCACTAATTTGCTTTCTGTCTCTATATACATGCTCTTTTGGGGTATTTCATATGAATGGAATCATGCAACATGTAGACTTTAAATCTGGCCCTTTTCCCATAGCATAATGTTTTTAATGCTTTATGGAAATATAAATCCACATATAAAATTCACCCATTTAAAGTGTATGATTCAGTGGTTTTAGTATATTCAAAGTTCTTCAGCCATCAGTACAATATACTCTTATAATATTTTCATCACCCCCAAAAAGAAACCCCATAGCCCTTAGCAATCATTCCATATTCCTCCCCACATCCCAACCCTACCTAGGCTACCACAAATCTACTTTCTGTCTTATGGATTTACCAATTCTAGACCTTTCATCTAAATGGAATCACACCAAAATGTATTCATTTTGACTGGCTTCTTTCACTTGGCATGTTTTCATGGTTCATCTATGTTACAGCCTGTATTAGTACTTCCTTTTTATTTGCTGAGATGTTTTATTTATCCATTCATTAACTGATGGGACATTTCGGTTTCTACTTTTGGCTATTAGTAATAATGCTATGAAGGTTCATATACAGGTTTTTCTGTGGACATATGTTTTCATCCTTTTATTTTTAACCTACCTCTATGGTTATATTTGAAGTGAGTTTCTTTTAGATAGCCTATAGTTGTATCATACATATCTATTAGGACAAACTAGCTTGTAAATATATTTAGATCATTTTCATTAATGTTAACCATTTATATGTTTGGATTCCAGTCTACAATTTTTTTTTCTGTTATTTCTTCTCTTTCCCCTTTCCTGCTTTCTCTTGCATTATTAACATGTCTTTTTAATATGCCATATTCACTTACCTGTAGTTGCTGGCTGTATCTCTTTGGATAGGTTTTCCTGTGGTTGCTGTAGGGATTTCAATATACATATTGAACTCTTCACACTACTTAGATTCAGTATTTTGCCACCTCAAGTGAAATATGGGAACCTTGCCATCATATAGATTTTTCTTTTCACTATGTTATATAGTTGTCATATATCTACATGCATTGAAAAGTCCCTACAGATGGCATTACACTGTATGCTGTATGTCTGTATCCTCCCTCTCCTTCTCCTTTCCTTCCTCTCCCTCCCCCTTCCCCTTTTCCTTCTTCTTCTTTTAAAGCTTTTATTTATTTATAGAGATAATGAGCAGGGGAGGGGTAAAGGGAGAGGAGCAGAGGGAGAGAGAGAAACAGACTCCCTCTGAGCAGGGAGCCTGACACAGGGCTTAATCCCAGAACCCTGGGATCATGACCTGAGCCAAAGGAAGACCCTTAACTGACTGAGCAACCCAGGCACCCCTCACCTTCTTTAAAGTAGTGAAATTCCTCCCCTCCCAACCCATTATCTTCATCTGTTATGGACTTTATTTCTTGCCTAGCACCTGATATTTCCTGCCTAGTGAAGTGCTTTGCACATAGTAGCCACTCAAGAAATATTGCCTGAATGAATGAAACATGCAGATTAAAAAGGTATCAATGTTATTTTAATAAATATAACAAATGGTGCTGTAGAAATGGGTGATGTGCTGTTGCCTTTTTATTTATATATAGTTTCCAAATTTTCTTTTTCTTTTCTTTTTTTTTTTTAAGATTTTATTTATTTATTTGACAGAGAGATCACAAGTAGGCAGAGAGGCAGACAGAGAGAGAGGGGGAAGCAGGCTCCCCGCTGAGCAGAGAGCCCGATGCGGGGCTCAATCCCAGGACCCTGAGATCATGACCTGAGCCGAAGACAGAGGCTTTAACCCACTGAGCCACCCAGGCGCCCCTCCAAATTTTCTATAATAAGCATGTGTCACTTTTATAAACTGAAGACAAAGAACTTTAAAAAATAAGAACTTGTCTTTCTAATAGTTTTGTTGAGTTTAATCTTCTTAGATTTCATATATCATTTTTGGTGATTAGTTTTGCGTGCATTCTTTTTCATTTTACTTAAAATGTTTAAAAGCTATTAGATGGTTTAGATAGTTAAAAGCAGCATAAAATCACAAAAGTGTTTGTTTTCTTTATATTATACTTTTGTAGTGTCTTAATTTTTATAGTTTTCTGAGTTTTAACTATTATTAGTAATTTGAAGAGCAGATTTTCTGACTAAATAGTAAATTATATGGTATGGAATATAGGTATGTATAGAATATGGATTATGGAGCTCCTTTCTGTTATATGTCTATATTTTTAAAGATTTTTATTTATTTGACAGATCACAAGTAGGCAGAGAGAGCGGGGGAAGTAGGCTCCCTGCCGAGCAGAGAGCCTGATGCAGGGCTTGATCCCAGGACCCCGAGATCATGACCCGAGCCAAAGGCAGAGGCTTAATCCACTGAGCCACCCCAGCACCCCTTTTATATTTTTAAAGATTAGGGAAGGAGAAATTCACCCTGGTATTTGAAACACTGAGTCATTAATTGAGGTAACATTAGTCATTTAACTCTTGCTTTTCCCATGATGTTAACAATACTGGCTTTATAAAAGGTTAATTTCATTGAAAGTGTAAACTTTGTGTTTTTAAGCTATTAGTAATTACATCAGAGACAGTCTTTCTGTAAGGTTACATTATAATTTTGTTTCCACTTTACAAAAGGCTGTTTCAGTCCTGGTATATTATAATTTTATCCTGTTTCCTTTATGGACCTGAAACCTAGCACACTGGCTGGTACATAGTAGGTGGTTATTAAATATTGATCAATGAGTGTTGTTTTTTTTTTAAAGATTTTATTTTATTTATTTATTTATTTATTTATTATTTGTCAGAGAGAGCACAAGCAGGCAGAGTGGCAGGCAGAGGCAGAGGGAGAAGCAGGCTCCCTGCCGAGCAAGGAGCCTGATGTGGGACTCGATCCCAGGACCCTGGGATCCTGACCTGAGCCGAAGGCAGCTGCTCAACAAACTGAGCCACTCAGGTGTCCTGAGTGTACAGTTAGAAAAACTGTACAGTTAGAAAAACTTTTTTTAAAAAAAGTTTTTAACTTTTTAACTGTACAGTTAGAAAAACTTTTTTTTAACAAAGATTTTATTTATTTGAGAGAGAGAGTGAACTCGAGCAGGGGCGAGAGGCAGAGGCAGAGGGAGAAGGAGAAGCAGACTCCCCACTGAGCAGTGAGCCTGATGTGGGACTTGATCCCAGGACCCTGCGATCATGACCTAAACTTAACTGACTGAGCCACCCAGGGACCCAATTAGAAACATTCTTGTGTTATTTGTTTAGATAATACCACTAAACAATTTAGTGTATTATTTGCAGATTTTACTAGTTTAATTCTCAACAAGGTACTCTCAGATTTTTACATTTTATTTAACTTTGTTCCTATATACTAATAAAGATTTGCTTTTTTAAGTTTAAGTTTTCACATTCAGAAATTTTCAACACGGTCATGCCATGTTATTTATTTTTAAATATTTTTTTAAAAAATTGATTTATTTTTATTTTAAGTTTATTTAAGTAATCTCTACACCCTATGTGGGCTCAAACTCACCACCTGAAATCAAGAGTTGCACCCTCTTTTGGGGCACCTGGATGGCGCAGGCGGTTAAGCGTCAGACTCTTGGTTTCAGCTCAGGTCGTATTCTCGGGGCCTTGTTGTCAGGGTCATGAGATAAAGCCCTGTGTCCAGCTCTGCGATTGGCGTGGAGTCTGCTTGAGATTCCCTCTCCCTCTGCCCCTCCTGCTCATGGTCTCTCTCTCTCTTCAATGGATAAATAAATCTTTAAAAAAAAAAGTCACATGCTTTACCAGCTGAGCCAGCCAGGTGCCCCTAAAATTTTATTTATTTTTTAAATTGAGGTATAACTGACACACAATGTTGCATTAGTTTCAGTGATTGAACAAATTTATATGCTATGCTGTGCTCCCCACAAGTGTAGTTATCATCTGTCGCCACACAGTGCTATCACAGTGCCATTGATTGTATTCCCTACACAGTACCTTTCATCCCTGTGACTTATCTATTCCATAACTGGAATCCTATGTCGGCCGCCCAACTCCCCAACCCCCCTCTCCTCTGACAACCATCCGTTCTCTGTATTTATGGGTGTGTTTCTGCTTTTTGTTTCTTTATTCGTTTGTTTCCTTTTTTAGATTCCACATTTAAATGAAATCATAAGATATTTGTCTTTCTCAGTCTGACTAATTTCACTTAACATAATACCCTCTAGGTCTATCTATGTTGTCGCAATCGTGCCATATTTTTTTTTATGCCATATTTTTAACTGTATTAAGCTGTAGAGCCAAAATGTTAGTGAAGGCAGTTATTTCCTGGCTTCTGTGCTCATGAATCAGATTGTAACTATTTCTTTGACTTTGGAGTTGTGGTTACTTGAGCTAATTTAAGCCATGCAAAAGATGAGTCTCCTTAGGGCGTTTCCTCTTTTAAAAGTGTATTTGGTGTTTTATTGTAAACAGGTTTTCTCCAAGGAAACTTTTCTCTACAGGCTTACTTCATCATCCATTTAGGAACACCATCTCATCTATATATACTGATCCCTACATATTTTATTATTTGTTACTCTTATGTGTGTTGGTGTTTATTTTACTTATTTTTTTCAAAACATTCCCAGAGGTTCTTCTGAATAACCCTGTTGTGACTCAGTCTTTGCTGATTACTAGACATTTTCCTTTAGGTTACTCTCCACCCACTTTGGGACTTAAAAATGCTTACCCTCCTATTGGTTCCCTGTGGCCACTGAGTACATGAGTAAATGCCACATGCATGTGGTATGGCTTGTCAGGGAGTGGAATTCTAAGACTTCCTCTACACAGAACAGTTTAACTTTTGTGCTTCTGGGCAGAGGAATGGTCCTTGGAACAGTCCTGCTTTCACCCAATAGTTATGGCAGAGATCAGGACACGTCGTCGCTTTGCTGCCTGTGTAGTAGTGAGGCCTCAGACACTGCTGTACCCAACTTGACAGGTATGGTTCAGAGGTGATAGCTTGAGGGGGATGGGTGGATGTTCACAGCAATCAAGCATGAATGGAGATTTCAAAAAAATTCTCTCTACTGTTACTGTCCTCATTACTGGCCAGGGAAGTTATATATGCTTTGTTTCTGGTATTTCATAGTAGGATCTCAGTTAGTACTTACTGAAAGAAAGAATAAGTGAATAATATGTAATATTTTGTGCTGTTAAGATATGTATAGCTTGATATGAAGAACTTAAGCTATATTGAGAACTGTTGAATGATTAATCCAAGTACCTTACATGGTTTTTAAAAGAGGTATTAAAAAGTAGTAGCTTTTTAGAGAATAAGCAATCAGATATAGTAGAATTCTGGCAAGATACGGATTTGTAAAATGCTTGGAAATAAATTCCTCAACTGAAAAATTTTTATATTTAATTCTCCAGTTACATACCTGACAAATTTCTAATTAAAATGATAAAAGTTATTGAATGACTAATTGGTGAAAGTGTTTTTTAATAAAATTAAACATTAAATTTAGGGATTATCTCTGAATTTGAGTCTGAGTCTTATTCTGGATTTTAACTTGTTTAATCCTGATAATTTACTTTGTACAAACTGCTATTTCTATGTTTTGCCTTATTTTTATTGTCTTCTGCAAGTCTATCAGAAAAAAGTAATAAAATTACCTTTACTTAATAGTCATATTTCTGCTAGCTGGGTCCTGTGCTGCATAAGTGAAAATCAAGTCATTGTCTCATCTTAAGTCCATTATCTACCTCAATAATAGTGATTAATTAAAGATTAACCCTCTAAGGCACCTAACATATAGTAGTCAGTTCACATTGTTCAAAAACAAAAACAAAAACCCCATTCCCAACCTTCACACTTGGATTTGTGAGGGCACAGTATATCTGAATCATCCAGCTGTGTCTGTTTTAAGCTGATGAGGAAAGTGGCATAGACTAGACCCACTAGATAACACAGTGACGTTTACTTGCCCTTCCTATGGGTTTTTTTTTCCCCCTTGCCTTTATTCCTTAGTTTGTTCTCCTGCATTTAGTTCTTTAACTCTTCATGATTTAATACATGTTCATTCTTGGCCTCAGGAAAATGTTAGGATGTTTTTTGTCTTCAAAACATTTTCCCTTTTGTTTGGCGCTAGCGGATAGGATGGTGTTTAAGTGGATATCCTGTGCAGACGGATTGTACAGGAAATTGACCCTTAGTTCTATGAGAACAAAAGTGTGAGTGGGAAGAAAGAAGAAAGGAAGGAAATAAGATCTTTGACTTGACCAAAAAGATCATAGAAGCAGAGATGGGAAGAAGGGGAGTGGGGAATGAAAAGGATTGTTTTCCAAGTCATGGTTCTTTTAGTACTTTGGCCTCAAAAATTGCTTTTATCCTGTATTTGTTGTTTTGTATATTTGAGAAATGTACAGTATTGTTTGGCCTATATACATCTTTTTAAGTTTACATAAAATTGTGCTCTTTGCCTTTTTTCAAATAATGTGGTTTTTAAGAAGCTGAACTTGCCTTTAACAAACCTCCTTTGAGCTGATGGAGCTTGTCTCCAGTACAGATGAATCACATGTCGTAGACATGTCCTCACACGTTGACAACCTGTCACTCTGTCATCAGTGCACAGTTCCTGCTCATCTAATTTAAATGCTTTCTCTTCTCTGAAACCTTTTCTGGTCCAGAGTTTTGTTTTCTAATCTGTCCTCTCATAGCACTACAGCAAGTGAGTATAACACTACACATGATTCATTATTCAACAAATGTTTTTTGAGAGACTCTTACATACATGCACTATTCTGGGTGCTTGGAATTTATCAGTGAACAAAAGCAGGCAAAAATCCTTGTCTTCATAAAATTGATATTCTAGTTGAGGGGAGTTAGATAATATACATGAATATAATTAGTAAATTATATCATTTGTGGTAATAAGAGCTGTGGAGAGAACTAGGGAAGGAGACATGAGGGGAGGTGGGAGTGTTGTCAGGAATAGCCGCATTTTAAAATAGGATAGTCAGAGAATGCTGGGCCAGGAGGGACACATTTGAGTGAAGTGTCATGTGAATGTCTTGGGGAAGGAATGTTTTAGACAGAAGAAATAGCCAGTATAAACGTCCTGAGGCAGGAGGGTGCCTGCCTTGTTCAGGTAATAGCAGGGAGGCCAGTATCCAGGATGAGGTAAACTAGGGGAGGAGTATAGGCAAATATGGGCAAGACAAGTTGTGAAGAGCCTTGCAGGCTCTTGCAAGCCTTTTGCTTTTTACTCTATGGTAGGGAACCATCAAAGAGTTTGAGCAGAGGAGTAGCACGATTTGACTTAGGCTTTAAAAACTGGCTGGTGTGTTGAGAATAGACAGAGAACAAGGCTAGAAGTGTGGAAATCAGGAGTGTGGTGAAACCCAGGAGAGAGATGATGGTGGTAACAGGGCAGTAGTGGTGGAGGGCGTGAGAAATGGACAGGTTCTGGGTATGTTTTTGAAGGCAGTGCCAATATAGTTTCCTTATGGATTAGATGTAGTATGTGAGTGCAGAAAAGGAGTCCTGAGGGGCACCTGGGTGGCTCAGTCGGTTAAGTGGCTGCTTTCGGCTCAGGTCATGATCCCAGGATCCTGAGATTGAGCCCTGCGTCGAACTCCTTTCTCAGTGGAGAGCCTGCTTCTCCCTTTCCCTCTGCTAGCCGCTCTACCTACTTGTGATCTCTCTCTGTCAGATAAATAAATAAAATCTTAAAAAAAAAAAAAAAAGGGTCCTGAGTGATTCTAAGGATTTTACTTTTGTTCCCCGCCCCCAGCTTTATTGATATAATTGACATATTGTGTAAGTTTAAGGTGTGCAGTGTGTTGATTTGATACTTAGGTATTGCATAATGATTACCACCACAGCATTAGCTAATACCTGCACCACATCACATAATTATTTCTTTTTTTGTGGTAAGAACATTTAATATCTACTCTAGCAACTTTCAAGTAGATAATACAGTATTATTAACTATAATCACTGGGCTATATGTTAGATGCCCAGAACTTACTCATCTTATAGCTAGTTTTTTTAATAAATTATATATTTTTCTTTAAAAATTGTTTATGTTCAATTAGCTAACATATATCATTAGGTTTTTTTTTTTAAATTTTATTCATTTGTCAGAGAGAGAGAGAGAGAGGCAGGCAGAGGGAGAAGCAGGGTCCCCGCTGAGCAAGGAGCCTAGTGTGGGACTCGATCCCAACCCCAGCCAAAGGCAGATGCTTAACCAACTGAGCCACCCAGGCGTCCCTTATAGCGAGAAGTTTGTATTCAAACTTCAAGGTTTTTGGCCTGAGCAGCTGAAAAGAGGAAATTGCAATTAACTGAGATGAGGAATTCTAGGGGAGAAGCAGATTTGGGGACAGAACAGAGAGTGTTTTTTTTCTAAGTCCAAATAGTGTTATTAGTGATTTTTAATCCTTATATTCTGAAACTCAGAATGACGTATAGTAGATGTTCACTAAAATGATTAGATTTGTAAACCTTAGGTGTTCATATATTGGGTTTCACAAAGTAAGGTATAATTGTTTGACATTTGCTGGTTTTGTTCTGCTAGGATTTAAGAGTTGGCTTCAATATCTGCTTACTATATTGTTTCTAACTTTGTCAGTGATAGTACAGAAGTTCTTGTTACCCTTGATTTTTGTTCCTCGCATAACCTCAAACAAGGAGGACTTCTATCCCAAAATAAGAAAATGTTCTTGAACAGTTTGATAATCAATAAACAAGGTAATAATCACAAAACATTATAATGTTAACACCATCATTGGCAAGAAACATTTATTAGTGAGGATCATGTGATACTCAGTATGGAATCTAATAAATATTACAAATATTCTCTATACTTTTTGGCAGTTCCTTTCATTTTAATAAAAGATTGGCATTTTGTAGCCTCATGGAAATTCTCTAGAGTGGATACTTGCTCAAGCATAAGGAAAAACATAGTACATGTGACTTGTTTGAAGGATGTTTCATAAAATATGGTGTTTTGTTTGGTAATCCTACTTGGTTATCTTAGTACATAATACAGCTGTTTCCAATCCTTGTAACTGCATTTAAACAAGGCGCAATACATCTGATTCACATTAACTTTTCAGGGCATCTGGATATACCTTCAGATTTGTCATAATTTTTTTTTTTTTTAAGGATTTTATTTATTTGGCAGAGAGAGGGAACACAAGCAGGAGGAGTGGGAAAGGGAGAAGCAGGCTTCCCACTGAGCAGGGAGCCCGATGCAGGGCTTGAACCCAGTACCCTGGGATCATGACCTGAGCTGAAGGCAGATGCTTAACGACTAAGCCACCCAGGCGCCCCGGTCATAATATTCTTTTTTTTTTTTTTTTTAAAGATTTTATTTATTTATTTGAGAGAGAGAGATCACAAGTAGGCAGAGAGGCAGGCAGAGAGAGAGAGAGGGAAGCAGGCTCCCTGATGAGCAGAGAGCCCGATGCGGGGCTCGATCCCAGGATCCTGAGATCATGACCTGAGCCGAAGGCAGAGGCTTTAACCCACTGAGCCACCCAGGTGCCCCCGGTCATAATATTCTTAATGTGAAACAAATGTAATTAGCTCTGAAATTGTAAAGATACATTCCTTTTAAGAGGAGGAAAGCATGTGATGAAGTGAACTCAAACGATTAGGAAAATTACGATCCATCCTACCACAGGAATGTCTGTATACCATTAGGAAGCCATTTTTAAAACATTGGTGAATTCCGTTTTAAGATTAAAATACATCTCACTGAGTGTTACAAAATGAGGAGAAGTGAGCCAGTCAAAAGAAGGGCGGGATGAGATCACATTCCATGTAGCCAGGACTGTGTGAACAAAGGCACAAAAAAGCAGGAAGCATCATGGTGTGTGTTAAAGTTTAGAATTTGAAGTTTGGAGGGGGGAAAGGTAAGCTGGAGAAGTAGGTAGAGAACTGATCATAAAAGACTTTGAAGGCCATTAAAGAGATTTTAGCTTGATGGTGAACTATTAAAGAATCTTAAGAAGAGTGACCTGGTCAAATTTTTGTTTTAAACAGATCGCTTTGCCAGCTGTGTGGAGGATGGCTTTGAGGGAGACAAGACTGGAGGCAGTAGTCCAGGTGAGAGATGGCGGGGTCTGATCTGTGGTGTTGGCGGTAGAGATGGAGAGGAGGGAGTGGGTTTGAAAAGAAAGAAGACCACAGATGCAAGGATTTTTCTCCTTCAGATATAATAAAGTCAATTTTAAATTAAAAATGAGTGGAGGGAGGAGAGAGAGATGAAAGTAAAGTGTTCTATCTTAGTAGGTAGTTGGAGAGTGGCAGAGAGCCGCTATAAACGGTTCCGTGATCGAGAAGATCACTACTGAAGGCATAGTGTATTTTTTGTATAAGTGACCTGGACTGCAAGAAGCAGGCGGTCTTTATAGGGCTCACCTATTTGCGTAGTGTGACTAAATTTAGGAACCCATAAAGCCTTGAGGAAAAAACTAGGTCTTATAAGTCTTCAACCATTACACATAGTAGATACTCAAATGGCTATTGTTGGTGATATTTTCTAGAGCCGTCAATTAAGTTCTCAAGATGTTTTTAAAAATGTACCACCTAGGAAAAGGAAATAAGGTAAAAACATTTTAAAACAATTAAGTGTTGGAAGCCGTTACATTATAGACCGTGCATAGTAATACAAAGGTATTTTGGAGTGCCGAGAACATTTGTATTAAGCCAAAACATTTTTCTGTTGTTTAACAGATAATTTTAGTATTTTTGCTTTTTTCTGGAAACACTATTTCTATAATTTTTCTATATGTAGATGGAGGATCTGGATTTATGCAATATGTACATATTTCTTAAAGTCTCTGTTATCTTTTCCACAATTTGTTTTGTATGGAGAGAGTCAGCGAAGAAGGGTAGTTTGGGAGGACTTGTAAAACAGAACTTAAAACCACCACCACCACCACCACCACAAAGTAGCCTATATGTTTTATAAAACGAATTGCCATTTTTTTGAGGCCCTCCCCCCATTTTGAGAAACTCTACTTTTTCTATTTATTTCTGATTTTGGTGGGAGTGTATATAAATCACAGCTAAATGCTCATTTTGTGATCTCTTCTATGTCTTGTTGCATTTTCAACAAGTAGACTTCTCTGATGCTTAGGAGACAGTGCCATTTGCTCATTCGTCATGGCTCCATATTATACAGTTCTTTTCCACCCTGGAGCCGTCGGTATATACATGCCAGCAGCTAAAATACTGTGTGTGTTCTGAATTCAAGTGAACTTAATTTAACTGTTGAACATTCTCTGAATTCCTTTCTCTTTTTATGTCTTTCAGAAGCCTTGCACCGCCCCTATGGTTGTGATGTTGAACCCCAGGCACTAAACGAAGCCATCAGGTGGAGCTCCAAAGAGAACTTACTTGGAGCCACGGAGAGCGACCCTAATCTCTTTGTTGCACTTTATGATTTTGTAGCCAGTGGTGATAATACACTCAGCATTACTAAAGGTGAGCTTCACTTTTCAGCTTTCATTAGTGGTTAAGAAATAAAGGGGTCTGTTCTAGATTCTGCCTCTGACTAAAATTAGGTGATTTGGGCCCAAATACTTTGCGGTTCATTATCTTGGTTTGGTTTTATTTTTTAAAAAACCTGTGTAAGGGATAATGCCAGTTATTAAAGGTAAGAGGAGATAAAGTACTTTAGAAAAAGCGCCACACGATATATACATAAACTTTTCTCATTCTCGGGATTCAGTACTGTCTGTAATAGGCCAGCACTCATCTGATGGGACGGTAAGGTTTACTGTACATCCCGTCTAATGGAGCTGTGGCTCAGACGAGTCATTCTGCCAGAGCCGGGTGCTGCTCAGAGTGTTGTCCCTGGGCTGCCTGCCCATCTGAGAACAGTTCGGTACCAGTCCTCACTGCTACGATTTAGAACTTGTTCCCAATATGTAAACCAACTACATCACTAGGTATACTACTTATTATTTAGTTTAGCTGGCATTTTCTCTTTTTTTTTTTTTGGAGCCAGACTTTCAACAAGAAGAAAGTGGTCCAGTGATTTCATATTCTGGTGTGAGTGTCATGTCTTATTGTGGACCTGCTTTGAGCAGCACTGGTGGAGACAATCTCTCATCTTTGTTTAAGTGGGTTAATGAAAGGGGTCATAGAAAAGGTTTCTATTGTAGTAATACTCTCAAGAGAGGAGTAGTTTATTTCAGTAGAAAATTCTTATAAAAAGGGAGGACTAAGAACATGACCAAGTAAAATCATTCATCATTAGTGTTTTTGAACAAAGACAGAAAATGTGGAACTTCTATGAGAAAGAGCGCCTGGCTGGCTCATTCGGTAGAGTGTGTTGACTCTTGATCTTGGGGTCATGAGTTTGAGCCCCTCGTTGGGTGTAGAGATTACTTTTAAAAAAAATTAATGAAAGAAAGAAGCATGGGCCATTCTCATTGTGTCCTTGAATTGGATTGCTAACCTGCCTAAGCTTGTTCTTGTGAACCTATGAAAGCCTCCTACTGGGAAAAAATATATTTCAGGATAATTTTTTAAAAAAGATTTTATTTATTTATTTATTTGTCAGTGAGAGAGAGAGAGAGCACAAGCAGGAGGAGTGGTAGGCAGAGGGAGAAGCAGGCTCCCTACTGAGCAAGGAGCCCAATGCGGGACTCGATCCCAGGACTCTGGGATCATGATCTGAGCCGAACAAAGACAGACGCTTAACCAGCTGAGCCACGCTGGCATTCCAAGGATGATTTAAAAAAAAAAAAGATTTATTTATTTGACAGAGAGAGAGGGAGAGCACAAGCAGGGGGAGCAGCAGGCAGAGGGAGAAGCAGGCTCCCTGCTGAGCAAGGAGCCCAATTCAGGACTCGATCCCAGGACCCCGGATCATGACCTGAACCGAAGGCAGACACTTAACAACTGAACCACCCAGTCGCCCCCCCCCAGGATAATTTTTAAACTTAAATGAAATTGTACTTTAGATGATAATTTGTCAAATATATGCCTTTTATTTATAAGGTTCAGAATGAGGTATTAAATGTGCGTGAATGTACCAAATTAAGATAGGCCTCCATTCAGGGAATGTCACCCTTTTATAAGATTTTTATGTGCTTCTATTTTTTTAAATCCAGTCACGTTAATCCAGAGCAGAAGCCCGTAACTCAAACTGGGGTATAGATGTGTTCCAGAGTGGGTGTGAGGCATGAATACACATACCTGTGCCAGGAGGTGTCAAAGGCAAAGAAAAAGTAACGTGTGTGATCTCTGAGTGTCAAGTTACTTGAAGACTTTGGGAATTTTGGGGGGAGAGTGGTGATAGTATATGTATGTGTGTGAGGTTTATGCATCGGAGGAAAGTTTTACACAAAGTTTTAGGATAAAACAAAAGATTTCAAAGAATTTTATGCTGTGCAGTAGTCTCTTTGGGCTACAACACACTTTTACCGTTATCAGTACTTCAGTGGAGACGTTCGTGAAGCAGTGACTCAGAACATCCTTTCCTAGATACACTTTTCATGTCACCGTTTTCCAAGATAGCTCCGTCACCAAGGAAACATCGATAAAGACAGTCTGTTGCTGCCTCAGTTACCAGTTATGGCAGCTGCTGGTGTGCAGCTCAAGGGCTGGGATTCTTGTTCTCTCCTGGCGAACAGTGATTTGTCTTAAAACCCATGAAATACCAGATTTTTCTATCAGGTTCTTATTGATATAAAGTGATGTCCTGCTAAAGCTATCTTATTATTTTAAAGGACAAGAAAATATATTTGAAAAATAACGATACTTTAGTTCCTTCTTTGAAGATTGTTTTTTGCTTGAATTAAAAAACGAGTTCTCCCAACATTCCTGTCAGTAGGGCCGATGTGTACATCCCCATTAGTCATACTCTTACTCAATTTCCATGGTACTCACAACTTCCAGAGTAGGAAATTCTCCTAACTTCCAAAAGAGAGGAAAACAAACAAAAGCCTAGGGTTTTTTTATTGTATCCTACTTATGATGACCTGCTATTACCAGAAACAATATACCTGATGTTTACTTTTTCTAGTTTTTATGGTACAACACAGGAAAGCTACGGAGGAGTGAGTTTTATTTAGCTTTTCTAGTAGCACTGAGTTTTTTGTTTTTGTTTTCCTGCAGATATGGCTGGGGAGTATTTATCTGCGTACTGGTGCATTTCCACAGCCACCCCACACACACTCCTATCTGTCCATCTGTACATATGTATATTTTAGGAGTACATACTGCTAGGTTTTTGTCATTAACTGTCTCACATCCAGGTGTCAGTGGTGAGATAGAGGGAGCTGATAAATTTATCCTATGGTAAACATTTCTGTGGGTTGCTGGAAAAGTTTGATGACTGCCAGAATAATGATTCTGAGCTTTTCCTCAGTGGCCTTTGCCTGATAACTAGTGGGCCATATGCTTTTAATTGGTTTGATTTTCTTCTGCTGACACTGAGAAGTAGGTGTGAACTCTGTAGGAAGGCATGCCTATCATAGATAGGGGCCCAAGGCCTTATAGCGTTTCTTTAGGTTATTAGTTATTACTAATGATATCTCTCACCTTTCCTGTTTTGTCTGAGTTGCACGTTTAGGGGCGAAATGTATATTAGTGAGTTTAAAGTTCACAACTTTAACAGAAATCAAGGATATTGACGTTGATAGCAAGCAAAGACATTCTGAATAACTTGTCTTGGGTTCCAGCTTCAGTGTCAGCTTCCCTTCCCACACACTAATTTTAGAGGAATGAATAGGACTGACTCATATTCTTGGGAAATGGGAGGGAAGTTTGGAAATTACAACTGTTAAAAACTTGAGTACTGGAATGTGGGAGTTCTACCTGCCTGCCCCCCCCACCCCCCCACCCCCCGCCCAGCAGTTTTCTTTCTGAAAGCATTGCTCAAAGCTCTTTGTTCTGCTTCTGTTTTGTCTTGTTTTCTTGTTTATTTTTTTGTTTTTTACATAAATGGTTTTGTTGCCTCGGTGCCAACTGAAATTTAGAAGTAACTTGGTATTTCATAGTTCTTATTCCTAAGCCTTGATAGTTACTAACATCGAACCATATATAAGATATATTCCCTGACAAACTGTTATATGAGAAAAAATGAATTTTTTTTGAGGGGCGAGGCTGTCATTTTCCAGAATAATTTTTTTTTTTTTTTTTTTTTTTTTAACTGAAGGGTAGTTGACACACAATATTACTTTCGGGTATATAACATAGTGATTTATTCTATACATTATGCTGTGCCTACCACAAGTGTAACTACCATCCGTCACCACACAATGCTGTTATAATACGATCAGCTGTATTCCCTGTGCTGCTGTACCTTTTATCCTGGTGATTTATTCATTCTCTAAAGGGCTTTAAGCCTATATCTCCTACTCCCCTTAACCCATTTTGCCCGTTGCCCCTCTCTCTCCCCTCTGATAACCATCAGTGTCTTCTCTGTATTTATGGGTCCGTAACCTTTCTATCTTTGTATGCCACTGTACTATACCACACATGGAGTTGCCTAAAGACATTTTTTTAGTTGGTGTAAAAACCATTAGTAAATGCCAGAAGGTTATTTCTAACTATGCTGCTTCTGTTTAAGCTACAAGCTAAAGAGATCATCAGGTTATGATGAACAGCCAAGTTTGTTTTCATTATTTTTTTAAAAAACGTTGGCATAGGAGTTCCTGATGGATTTTTCACTGAGTTCTGAGTTTGACAATAGACTGCTGCTGCTTGAGATAAATTCCTAACATCTTCTCTTCTCTTCTCTGATGACTTCATGGCTAGGTGAAAAGCTACGAGTCCTTGGTTATAACCAGAATGGCGAGTGGAGTGAAGTTCGCTCCAAGAATGGACAAGGTTGGGTGCCAAGCAACTACATCACCCCAGTGAACAGCTTGGAAAAACATTCCTGGTACCATGGACCCGTGTCACGCAGTGCAGCAGAGTATCTACTCAGCAGTCTAATCAATGGCAGTTTCCTGGTGCGAGAAAGTGAGAGCAGCCCCGGGCAGCTATCGATCTCGCTCAGGTACGAGGGGCGTGTGTATCACTACAGGATCAATACGACCACAGATGGCAAGGTAAGACGGGCCAGCACCGCCTATAGGTGTGGACTGGTTGTTCTTTAGAAAAAATACTGAGAATGACTAAAGAATATGGTTTTTATGTAAGACATGAAATGAAATAATCACTGATGTGAGTTTGGGCCATTTGGCGTGTGAAAGCTTACTCTTTTCAAAAGAATATGGTAATAGAAATTAAAAACAGTGTGACATTAATAGTTTAATGATGAGATATATTTGAAGGTGAATGAAGGGAACTGCTGTATAAGTTAGCGGTTCTAATCATCATATACATATACGTATATACATATATATGTATGTGATATTATATATGTATATACATATATATATAGGTGCATCTAATATGTTGTACAGAATTGGCAAATTAAGCCTTGGATCTTTGAAACTTCTAATAATCTCTATGAGAAAGTTCACAGAGTAAGAATTTTGGGCTTCTGAGACTGGGATTGATGGGTAGTGTATGTTACTATAAATAGATTAATCGGACATTTAGCAATGTACATGTTAGAAAGAGCAACTATTGCAGAGTGGTAGTGTTAGAATGGAGCTGTTTTACTTTCTAAACTGTGAAGCACAGGTTTATGTCTGTTCTATTGAACAGTAAATTTACATTGAATCATTTGTCGTTTCCGTCTGTGCGATATGCATAGTAGGGGAGAGCACACAGGCTTTGCCAAGAGCAAGCAGACCTGGTTTGCTGGGTAACTCCACCGTTTCTGTTTGTTAACTTTGTGACCTTACTATAAGCCTCAGTTTCTCATCCCACTTTATTGGATTGTCATGAGGATTAAATGAAATAATTTCCTTAAAACATAATGGGTGGTACAAAGTAGGAAATAATTATTCTCTTTCTCTTTTGCATCACCCTACAGACGTAGTGTGTCCTGATGAAACCACATAGAATCACATAAGTGATAATGTAGGAGGGACCCAGCAGCTCTACTTCTGGTTACACACCCAACAGAAATGAGTGCATATGTAAACAGAAAACATGTCCAGGATGTTCATAGTGGCATTATTTGTAATAGCCCCAAACTAGAAACACTTAATTGTCTAACAACAGAATGAATTAATAAATTGTGGCATATTCATAAAGTAGAATCTCATACAGCAACAAAAAATGAATGTGGTACTGCTGTGTACATTCTGAGGAACGTCTGCGGCCCGCCCAGTTTCCTGCTTTCATAAATAAAATTTTATTGGAACACAGGCTCCCGCTTGTTTATGTATTGTCTATGGCTGCCTTCTCATTCTTACAGCAGCTTTGAGTAGTTATGACAGAGGCACTATGGCCACAAGCCTAAAATATTTACTCTCTGGCTCTTTGCAGGAAAGTGTGTTGACCCATGTCGTAGGTGAGTCTCACACATGTAAAGTTGAGTGAAAGGGGTTGGGGAGTGGCAGGGGCTGCTGAGGGTATGGGGTTTCTTCGTAGGCTGATGGAAATGTTCTAGAGTTACATAGTGGTGATGGTTGGACAACTTTGTGGATGTATTAAAGCCACTGAATTGTATACTTGAAAATGGTGGATATTACGGTATGTGAGTCCTTTCACGATAAAGAAAAGTGGAATGAAAGAAAGCAGGCACAGCAATGCATGTAGTATGATTCCATTTGTGTAAGTTCAGAAGCAGGCAAAGCTAATGTAAGGTGTGAGAAGTCAGGAGAGTGGTTATCTTCGAGGAGTGAATAGCTTAGCTGGGAGGGTGCTGGTAGAGTTATAATTCTTGGTGTGGGACAGGTTTATGTGTGTGAGTTCACTTTGTAAAAATCATCAATTCTGCATGTAATATTTATTCTGTATACAACACAAGTTTCTTTTTTGCAAAACAATAAACAGACTAGCTCCCTTGGGACATAGGGTTCAAAGACTGCTCATCTTTTATACTTTAATTACTTGTCGCAAATTAACTACCCTTTTGTTAACAACCCTGAAATAAAATTGTGGCTCTTTTTTTAATGGCCTAGCTACTCAAAAGCACATCTTAATTAAGTAAAAATTATAAGATCCTTAAATACTCTCTTCTTACAAAAAAAAAAAAAAAAAATGGAATCCAGTGGTTCTCAAGTTATATGTTCTGTACAAGATTCTGAGGTAGTATTTCATGACCTTTCAGAGGAGGCCAACTCTCTCCCCTTTCCTACTTAAATCAGAATTTTTGCCTTTGTCTTATGAATTTGGGTTTCACAGTCTTGTTGTTTCAACATATTTGAAGACCAGTGATCTTGATGATCCAGAAAGATAGCTTGGAAGTCCCGTTCCCCCCACTCCGCCTGGGAAGAGTGTTGTAAAGAGGATTAAACTGAAGTTATGTTTCCCCTTCTCCTCATCATTTAATTCTTTCATTTACCTCCATAAGATAACCTCCTATCTTCATATCTTCAGACCAGTGAAATATTGGGCTTTGAAAAAGGTTTTCTGACCTCTTTTCAAGTTGCTTTAGCTTTTCTCCTGCCTGTCTCACCAGGTGTACGTCACTGCCGAGAGCCGCTTTAGCACCCTGGCAGAGCTCGTGCACCATCACTCCACGGTGGCCGATGGGCTGGTGACAACGCTACACTACCCGGCGCCCAAGTGTAATAAGCCCACAGTCTATGGGGTGTCCCCCATCCATGACAAATGGGAAATGGAACGAACGGATATTACCATGAAGCACAAGCTTGGGGGTGGTCAGTATGGAGAAGTTTATGTTGGCGTCTGGAAGAAATACAGCCTTACGGTTGCCGTGAAGACATTGAAGGTGAGTTGCTGAGAATTACAGTTTCCAGGCCTTTTTTTTTCTTTTGTGTTGAATCACTTGGAAATATGAGTGTTCCCCTCTTTAACTTTAGAACACTTTCCACCCACTGGTGCCAAGCACATCAGTGAATTGATGAGTAACCTTAGTGCCATTGCTGACAGTGCAGGGGCGGATTATTCACTGCGATGCAGCGAAACCCACATGTGGGGAAGGTTGGTCTCTGGAGGCTGTTGATGTAGGTCTCAGTGGAAGGTTAGGAGCAGATTAAATAAGTTCTAAAAGCAAAACAAGCTGTTTGCTTCCTGAGAATGACCCCTGCTGGACGACATTGTTCATGCAGTGCTCAAGAATCGTGGGTTCTCTCTTCTGTCCTTGAGCTCTCTGCCTCGTGCTCCCCCATCTCTCCGAGACTAGATCACTTCTTCTTGCTCCTCATAGTCACAGCAATCTTCTTTCTGATGCCAATGCCTTCTTTAAGCATCCTAGTATCCAATTACGGAGTTGTCACTCATTGCATTCTCTGAAGATCTCTCGTATGCCTCCATAGTTCTGGCGAATCACGTTTAAGGGCTGCTCTTCGGCTTCCTGAGTGTGATAAGTTTCGGTCAGCAAGCATTTATTAAGCATATTTTGAGTTCGAGACAGTATACATGGCTTTGCACACATGTATTGCTCCTTAAGGAATTTGTCAGAAAGACAAATGTGTAAACAGCTAACTCTTCTGTCTCCTCTTTGGAAGGCTGAGCTCTCTAGGGAAGTAAACTATCAGAGAACTGAATTATCCATCCGGGTCTCCCAGGCCTCAGTTGTGATGGGATACGATGCTGAATTTTGCTTGCCCTGCTAATTTTCACTCCAGTTTCAAATATTGGATAAATTTGGAGACATTCTTCTTTCTTAATTGGATGTCTCTGAAGCCTATTATTAGGTTCTGATAAAATTTATTTAAGTAATCTGCTAAAATATTCAAAAGATACCTCCTTTTAAAGCTGTGGTTTTAGGATTGGGAGTTGACTCAAATGATTAAAATAGGGGTTTGTCCCCTGTTCTTTTTTGTTCGGTGTTCGTTTTTCTTATTTTTCCCCCTATCCAGGAAGATACCATGGAGGTAGAAGAGTTCCTGAAGGAAGCTGCAGTGATGAAGGAAATCAAGCATCCTAATCTGGTCCAACTGTTAGGTGAGGAAGCTTGCCTGAACCATATCCTCCAAGGTCCTTGTCTCCCAACCCCATTATTTCTAAATGCTGCTTTTGTATCACCATGGTGGAAGCTCCAGGTACAAATCTACCTCAATAAGTGGTTGTCATTTTCATCAGCAGGCTCTCTGTTTAAAAATTGCCCTGGAACGGGGTCCCTCGCTTGCTCATTCAGTAGAGCATCTGACTCTTAATCTTGGGGTCATGAATTTGAGCCCCAAGTTTGGTGTAGAGATCACATATATACATACGTAAATTAATTCAAAACTTTTTAATAAAAATTGCCCAGGAAGCAGGGCCTGGGTTGATTATAATATATAAAACTGGCCAAATTATGGTAATTGCCCCAGAATCAAAGTTCAAGATTACTCAGAATGATACCAAACCAAACACTGTCACAAAATGTTTTTACAAAATAGACGGACGTGAAACAAAGAACTGTTGCAAAGAAGCAGATTACAAATTGTAGCCACGCGCATTGGTTTACCTTGCTCAGCAGCAGGTGCTGTGCTGTGGCAGAATGGCTCCTCACCCGTTCAGGTCACGAAGAAACTAGTGACTGAACTCTCGGCCCTTCTTAAAGGAGGACCAGTTTCTTTGGCTGTTCACCTTGAGCCATGCTGTCCCAAAGGAAATAGTTTCTTGTTGAGTCTTTACAAGGAGTCTGCCATGTATCAGTGAAATCCTTGACTATGGAAACAATATTTTTATAAAGCATGATAAGGGCTGGGTTCACATGGTCTTCAACATACACACAGTTGCTGTTACTTTTAGATAAACATTGTTAGTGTGCAGGCGAGGATGGGAATCACGGGCATATATGGAACTTAAGACATTTTGGTCTTCTAGACCCCTTATGGAATTAATGCTTTTGCCCAAACAGGCAAATATTCAGATGCATGTGGATTTCCAAAGAACGATGTAATGAAAGCCAGGACTCCCTTATAAACCACCTTCATCTGAACTTTGCTGTGTTATTTTAGGAGAATGTGGTAGCGAGAAGGGAAAAGATTACCGCCAAGCTAGACTTTAAAATGTGTCTGTTAATCTTGCCGAAGTGGTTGGGAATTTTTGGAAATATCCTAATAAAACAAGCTCTGTTCTTCAACTATCAGGTGTGTGTACTTTGGAGCCACCATTTTACATCGTGACCGAATACATGCCGTATGGCAACTTGCTTGATTATCTCCGAGAATGCAGCCGGGAAGAGGTGACTGCGGTGGTCCTGCTGTACATGGCCACTCAGATCTCTTCTGCAATGGAGTATCTAGAGAAGAAGAATTTCATCCATAGGTGTGTAAAGCGTGATTATGGCCTGTGACTAACCGTGAAGCTACCTTGCTTGATGTGCAGATAAAGAAAAGAATGTGAGAACCTTACTGGAAATTTTCAGATGACCCAGAAAAGCAATTTTCTCTTTCATAGGGCCCACTCACTATAATGTCATTTCCAGTTTATAAACCTACGGTATTTTGGTTAAAGTATTAATGGGCCTTTGCTAATTCTTAAAACAGAATGCTCTTTATTTTGCCCAGGACCATTTCCAAGAGCCTTTTGCTCTACCTAATGGCTTAATTTTAAAAATAGCTTTCTGTCTTTGTAAAGAGCTTAAAGCCTTGTAGAAAAGCATCTTTTGCTCACCTCTGAAACCTCTCCCAGCGTACTTGTAAATAGGAACCCATTTTCTGAAGTCTGCTTTATTCTAGTATCAGATAACTGCCTCTTGATGATGATGCTACAAGTGATATATAATTAGTGGCTTTCTACCATCTTAGCAGCTATCATCAAGTACTACTGTATCTGTCAGCATGGACTTATCAACTCTGCTTATAGTACCAAGAACCAAGAAGAGAGTGTTCATGGCCATCTTTCTCACCATCTAAAGGGAATCACATTAAGGTTCTCTTTTCCACAGAGATCTCGCAGCCCGTAACTGCCTAGTAGGAGAAAACCATGTGGTGAAAGTGGCTGACTTTGGCTTAAGTAGATTGATGACTGGAGACACCTATACTGCTCATGCTGGAGCCAAATTTCCTATTAAATGGACAGCACCAGAGAGTCTTGCCTACAATACCTTCTCAATTAAATCGGACGTCTGGGGTAAGGTTGGAAGGGACTTTTTCTGTGTCTGTCATTTTAGATTTTTAATGTTCTTATTTCTTTAGAGCTTCTCATTTATGTAATCAGTAAACTCTGCCTTAACCCCCATCCTTCATCAGTCATTCAGCAAGAATTTATTAAATACCTACTATCTGCCAGGCATTGTGTTAGACACTTAGCATAGAAAGAAGTGTAAAGAAGAAAGTGGAAAAAAAAAAAGTCCTCACTTTCAAAGGGCTCACAATCTAGATCTTGGATTGCATTGGAATCCTCTCTCTGTAAAGCTCCCCGTTTTCCATATTAGGTTTATTGCTCATTTCTGAAGTACTGTGACAGAGTAGTCTCTTCTTTTCAAGGAAGGCATGATGGAATTGCACCTAGAGTTTGTCCTTATAATTAACTCATCTTGTTTCTGTTACCCTGGAAAGCAGTCTGATTTAGCAGAGGCTCATGGACTGAACAAGTCTAAAATTTGGGTTGTAGGCCAATAGAAATAGTTGTAAGATGCTAAGTCACTTTTTACGGAAATCTCAAACTCAGAAATAATGTGTGACAAAATCATGCAAATTTTCTTAGCTAGTGTGATTTTTTTTTTTTTCTGACTTTGAAAGAGTCCATTTCTATTTTACTCCTTTAATATTAGCTGATCTAAAAACTGGAACTCATTAAATAGATCATAGATTGTTCTAAGAGTAGTTTGGTTCTGTCCCAGACTTTTTATGGTCATAATTTATTCTCCCTCACTACAGTTAAAGAAATCTAAAAATTGGGAAATTTATGGGGCACCTGGGTAACTAACTTGGTTGAGTGTCGGACTCTTGGTTTTGGCTTGATTTGTGGTTTTGGCTTGATTTGTGGTTTTGGTGTCTTGGTGACGTGGGATCAAGCCCTCCTCACACTCAATGGGGAGTCTGCTTGGGATTCTCTCTCCCTCTTCTGCCCCTCCCCTCCCTGCTCATGTACTGTGTGCTCATGCGTGCTCTTTCTCTCAAATAAAAAATCTTTCAAAAAAAATTGGGAAATTTATAGAAAAGAGTCTTGAGGTTATACCTGAAGCATTTCATGGCAGATAGCTTAGAAGGACAAGTTTAGGTATAAGAATTAGAACAGTATTCTCATGTTGTAACAGTGTGAATGTTATCCAAAATTTGAAAGAGAAGTTACCTAATAGTATAAAATAGATAACAAATCAGAGAAGAAACATTCACCTTTTTTTTTTAATCCCTTACGCAGCTTTCGGGGTACTATTGTGGGAAATTGCTACATATGGAATGTCACCGTATCCAGGTATTGACCTGTCTCAGGTGTATGATCTACTGGAAAAAGGATATCGAATGGAACAACCTGAAGGATGCCCCCCTAAGGTTTACGAACTTATGAGAGCATGTGAGTGTTTTCTTTTGTATTTTAATTTTGAAGGGTTAAGTCAGTGATTCAGGATGATTAAAGAAATAGGAAACCGTTTCTTCTCAGTGTTAGATTGACTCCAACCTCCTGACAAATAAAGGATTGGTCAGGGGCACCTGGGTGGCTTAGTCAGTTAAGCTTCTGCCTTTAGCTCAGGTCATGATCTCAGGGTCCTGGGATCAAGCCTCTGTTGGGCTCCCTGCTCAGCGGGGAGCCTACTTCTCCCTCTACCTCTGCCTTCCCCCTCATGCCTCTGCCCTTCCCCGCCACCCTCACTCATGCTCTCTCTCTCAAATAAATAAATAAAATCTTAAAAAAAAGAGAAAAGGTTGGCTATTGATCAGCCAGTTGGCATATATGATAAACCATCGAGTTTAATTGGAATCCTAACAACAATTGTCCATGGCCCATATATTGACTAAATTTTCCCAACCCACTTGCATAATAAGGATAATAAGAAATTGGCTTTAGAGTTTGGGTAGGGGAAGGCTTTCAAGCAGATAAAAATTATTGCCAAAGCCTGGAGAATACTTGAAAGTAACCTCTCATGAATAAACACAAGCATTTGACTTCTTACAGATGAGAAAGCTGGAAGGTGAGTAGGGAATTAAATTGCATTGTGTTTAAGCATACGTCTTGTTATTTTCCTTACTGTCCTATTTTTGTCAAAGTGAACTCTTAAGTTCCTCCTTTCTGGTATCCTGTTATATTTCTGAACATGGACAACTGATTGTAAGGTTAGAATGAGTTTGAAGACAGGTCTCACTTCTTTTATTTTTCCAGTAGAAAACAACTTTCCATTTTGTAAACCATCTCCCTACCCCTCTTTATCCCTATAGTAGAAAGAACAGAAGCTGAGGCTACACAGAAGGACCAGCCCTGGGAAGTGGGTTTATTACCCCTGAGTCTGGAGCTGAGAAGCAGCTGCCTCCCTCACTGTGAACATGCTGTCCCCCTGCCTCAGTAGCCTCACTCACAGGTGTGCCACTGGGTATTTAATTTCTGCAAGGAACTTTCAGTATTTTCTTCTTCTGTTACATAGGCTGGAAGTGGAGCCCTGCCGACAGGCCCTCTTTTGCTGAAACACATCAGGCTTTTGAAACCATGTTCCATGACTCCAGCATTTCTGAAGGTGGGACTCTGGCAGGTTATTGGTGGTGGCCAGGTCTGGGTGGTGGTAGGGGTCATAATAACATTGCAAAAATGATAGACTCCTCTAGTTTGGGACTCCATTTCAGGGGACTGAATTAATTCTTGGCCCTGATTATTTTTATTTTGCCCTTTGTTTTGTAATTTTTAAATGTGTTTCTATGTTTCAAGCTCATTTCTAACATTGAAATTGTATTTTAATTAGGAATTCAATCTCTTCTAAAGAGAAGAAGTTGGATAGTAGTTCTTAAACCACCAACACTTAACCATATATGGAAAGGAATTAAAAATGAGTATGAAGAATATTCCACCTCCCTGAACCATACCTACAAAGAAAGAATCAAATCATAAAAGCAATATCCAGAAATTCCATTTCTGGAAATAGATCTTAAGGAAATAATTAAGGGTATGAATAAAGATTTAGCTACAAGGATGTTACATCAGTGTGTAGTTTTTAATATTGAAAAATGAAGAATTTAAAAATCCAGTGGGCTGCTAATTAATACATTAATATAATTGAATATTTAAAATTATATTCTTAAATATATTGACATGGAAAATAGTTTAAAAATGAGCATGTTAAGCTATGAACAGTGAGAACCCTTTTCATATCCGAAAAACGAGTGCATGGGCACATACAGGCGGCTTCCGTGTCAGTATCACAGTGCCTTTACGATTATGTGCTAAAGTCAGACAGTACGCTTGTTACAGAGACAGCCTATTCCTAGAGAGCTAAAAACAGAATTCTTAGTTATGTGTGCTGATTGGATTCTCCAGTATAACTCCAGAATTTCGCACATATTTTTCAAATTTTTTCTTTCCTTCATAATTGAGCAAAAGAGCTTATGATTTAAGTTCAGGTTTTAAAATATAAGAACAGGAAATCAGGCAAGTTGAATTTTGTTGTCTTCCATTAGCCCTTTATCATTTCAGGTAAGAAGAAAGGGGAAAGTACAACACTGAAGTTGAATGAAAAGTATTTTCTTCCTAGTTCCTTGCTAGCTGAAATGTCTGCCCATCACCCTTTGGGCCAGATTGAGCAGCTGCCCCTCACGGCCCTCTTCTCTCCACTTTGTGCTTTACTTCGTGTGGAGTTCAAGTGGTAGAAGTCACAGGCTACATTGTCTTTGGTGCTTCTGTGTCAACTTTAACTTCTGTTGACTCCTTAGTTAAATATTTGTTTCTCTTGAAAATGTTCTGTCCTTTTAGAAAATCAACCATTATCACTTTTCAAAGGTAACCGCAATTCAAAATTGCTAAAAAAAAGAAATTTATGATTATTTAACCCACATTTTATTAAGCATTTAATCTGTGACACAGAGATAAGACACAGTTCTTACCTTAAAAGGATGTACTTATTGGTTGGTCATGAGTGGGAAAAAACCTAACTCAAGCTTTCTAAAGCAATAAAAGGAGGATTTATTGGTTCATAACCAAACGCTGGTTTGGTTCAGAGTCAGTAGAAGCCACAGACTCAAGTAGCTTTGGGACTTCCTTCTTCCACAGCCTCTCCCACCCAGTATCACTTTACTTTTGCCTCTGCGTTGATGTCATCCTCAGAATCTTCCAAGAGGCATGGGGCGCAGTTGCTAGCATCCTCGAGGTCCTATCTTCATAGTTTACGTCTCTCTCCAAGCTGCTGTGTATAGCAGGGTAGGAAAAGAGTCTTGCTGGTATGGCTTGGGTTATATGCCATTTACCCATTCTTGTGGGGCAGTCGATTTTTAAAATAGTTACCCAAAACTATAAAATAGTCACAGTATTTTACAATTTAATTGCTCTCACTTGCTTCATTTTTGTTCTGGAATGAATAGCAAAGTATGTCTTTGCCCCAGTAGAAGCCACAAAACACATAGCCATGTTCAAAAGGATGAATGCTTCTTCAGGAGCCTCCTTTGCTTCATTTGCATGAAATGAAATGTATCTATCCTCCTTCTTGGTGTAAGGTGCAACCTAAAAATAAAAATAACTCCAGAAATCTGTCGGCTTTGTTCAGCCTCTGAACAAGCACTCAGTAAACAAAGCTAGCCAAATGATATGAAAGCCTATGAAACCATGCTTACTTTACATTACTCCTCATCAGAGAAGTCCAAAATAGAACAATGCGATGCCACTATATACCAACACCAGAATGGCTAAAATTAAAATCGAACCAAAAAAACCTGGTAATATCAAACCCTGGCAAGCATGCAGAGTAACCAGAACTTTTATACAGCGCTAGTGGGAGTATGGATTGGTACAGCCATCGCGGGAGACAGTTTGGCAGAACCCAGCGAAGCTGAGTTACGTGCGCCCTGTAACCCACCAGTGCTGCTCCTGGGGATGGACCCGGCAGACATAGACCTACGATTCTGAAGCAAAAGACACGTAGCCGGGCGTTCCTAGTGGCGTAGTCACAGTAGCCCCAAACTGGAAGCAACCTAAATACCCATCAAAAGAGGAACGGACTCATGTTGGTAGAGTCACACGTTTGAACGACACGCCATGAGAGCAGCCCCCCGCCACGGGCAACATCGTGGATGAATTTGCACCCAGTGTTGAGCCACAGAAGCCAGGCCTAAAAGAGTCCCTACTCTGATTCCGTTACATAGTTTAGTGCTGTTTTCTCCAGTTTTTTCTCTATTGTATATGTTTTCTGAAAAGAAAACCTTTTCTGTGTCATGAAATGGTTTTTTATCAGTCCCCTTGTCGTCCTCACAGAGGTAGCTGAGGAGCTTGGGAGAGCCGCCGCCTCCTCCTCCGTTGTTCCGTACCTGCCCCGACTGCCTGTCCTTCCTTCCAAGACGCGGACGCTGAAGAAACAGGGGGAGAACAAGGAGAACATCGAAGGGCCACAGGATGCCACAGAAAATTCTGCTTCTAGTTCAGCACCAGGTAGGGGGCGCTAGACGGGTAGAAGGAAGCTGTCTCGTTTCCAGAACCTTGGGGATGACGCCCTATCTGCGCTGTGCTGTCCGTCTTCCCTGAGGAGAGAGCGGCTGCCATTGAAACAGCTCCTGCTCTTGTGCTCGGTCCCGCAGTGCCGGTGTTAGTCCTGATCTCCGTCTGCCATCCGGCTCGGCCTCCCGCTCTCTTTCCTCATCTCCCGAATCCCAGACGCTTCGTGTCTTTACAGTTCTGGCAAAAACTGCTTCATTGATCCTGGTAGATGAGGTCGTTTTTAGAGAAAAGATAGATGCCGAGGTGAAAATCAGCGGGTTGTTCCTTTGCGTTTATATCCTATGTTGTATTTGGAACACTCGTGTCGGTGTGAGATGATAACGTGTGTATTAGTTTCCTCTGAGTCCTGCTAATGCCTGACATTTAAGAGATCCTGAAGAAACACAACGAAACCATAGTTACTCAAGTGTAATAGAGTCACTATTTGTCTTTCACATTACTGATCGGCCGTTTCTCATCAGGGTTCCTTAGAGGCGCACAGGCCCCCAGTGGGTCCCCAGCACTGCCTCGAAAACAAAGAGACAAATCACCCAGCAGCCTCTTGGAAGATGCCAAAGAGACATGCTTCACCAGAGACAGGAAGGGAGGCTTCTTCAGCTCCTTCATGAAAAAGAGAAATGCTCCCACACCCCCTAAACGCAGCAGCTCCTTCCGAGAAATGGAGAATCAACCCCACAAGAAATATGAGCTCACGGGTAACTTCTCATCTGTTGCTTCTCTACAGCATGCTGATGGGTTCTCTTTCACTCCTGCCCAGCAAGAGGCGAATCTGGTGCCACCCAAGTGCTATGGGGGGAGCTTTGCACAGAGGAACCTCTGTAATGACGATGGCGGTGGGGGCGGGGGCAGTGGCACCGCTGGGGGCGGGTGGTCTGGCATCACAGGCTTCTTTACACCACGCTTAATCAAAAAGACACTGGGCTTACGAGCGGGGAAACCCACAGCCATTGATGACACTTCCAAGCCTTTTCCAAGGTCAAACTCTACATCTTCCATGTCCTCAGGGCTTCCAGAGCAGGATAGGATGGCAATGACCCTTCCCAGGAACTGCCAGAGGTCCAAACTCCAGCTGGAAAGGACAGTGTCCACCTCTTCTCAGCCAGAAGAGAGTGTGGACAGGGCCAATGACATGCTTCCAAAAAAATCCGAGGAAGGTGCTGCTCCAAGCAGGGAGAGACCAAAAGCCAAACTTCTGCCCAGAGGAGCCACAGCTCTTCCTCTCAGAACCCCCTCTGGGGATCCAGCCATCACAGAGAAGGACTCTCCAGGGGCAGGGGTGGCTGCAGTGGCAGCTGCCCCAAAGAGCAAGGAGAGGAATGGTGGGGCGCGGCTCGGCATGGCTGGAGTCCCAGAGGACGGCGAGCAGACAGGCTGGGCTTCTCCGGCCAAGGCTGCAGCCGCCCTCCCAACCACTCACAACCACAAAGTGCCGGTCCTTATCTCACCCACTCTGAAGCACACTCCCGCTGACGTGCAGCTCATTGGCACAGACTCTCAGGGCAATAAATTCAAACTCTTATCTGAGCATCAGGTCACATCCTCTGGAGACAAGGACCGACCCCGACGGGTAAAACCAAAGTGTGCCCCACCCCCACCCCCAGTGATGAGACTACTGCAGCATCCGTCCATGTGCTCAGACCCCACAGAAGAGCCGACCGCCCCAACTGCCGGACAGCCCGCTCCAGAAACACAGGAAGGAGGGAAAAAGGCCGCTCTGGGGGCAGTGGCTGGCAGCGGGAAAGTCGGGAGGCCGGTGATGCCTCCGCCTCAAGTGCCTCTGCCCACATCTTCCATCTCCCCAGCCAAAATGGCTAATGGCACAGCAGGTACTAAAGTGGCTCTGAGAAAAACCAAACAGGCGGCTGAGAAAATCTCAGCAGACAAAATCAGCAAAGAGGCCCTGCTGGAATGTGCTGACCTACTGTCCAGTGCCATCACGGAACCTGTGCCCAACAGCCAGCTGGTGGACACTGGCCACCAGCTCCTCGACTACTGCTCAGGCTATGTGGACTGCATCCCTCAAACGCGCAACAAATTTGCCTTCCGAGAGGCTGTGAGCAAACTGGAACTCAGCCTGCAGGAGCTGCAGGTGTCTTCGGTGGCTGCCGGGGTGCCCGGGGCCAACCCTGTCCTTAATAACTTACTGTCATGTGTGCAGGAGATCAGTGACGTGGTGCAGAGGTAGCCGCTGTGAGCCTCGTGGGAAGATGCTCACAGTTCTGAGGAGAGAGGGAGAGGGGCTTGTTTTCCTGTGTTCTCGTTTTCAAAAAATGAAAGACTGATACTTGAGTGTGTTTATGTGAAGTACCTCAGATCTCTGAGTTCTCACGTTTACAGGTTCATCTCAAAAATAAAAAGCAAAACACATAGGACAGGGAAATGAGATGGGGACGGAGCAGTCGTGGACAGCATTGGAAGGTGCACCGGAACATCAGGGAACCTTGTGTGTGTGCGCGCGTCAGGCCACGAAGAACCCAGTCCAGTCCGCTCCTACCGGACTGCTGCGCGGTGGCGACATGGGGCTGCTCTCGGCAAGGCTGCAGGCCTGCGCCTGCCTGAGGGCTGGCCGTGGCACTCACTCCGCACCACGCACAGGACGGTTGACTTGGGGCTCCAGTAGGTACTATCGGTAACGACGCGCCACCTCGCCAAATGAATCAGGTGGGACAGAAGAAGGGAAAGCTGGGAATGTACCGAGGGACCTTTTCTTTGAGGCTGTTGAATGCAGCTGTTTCCACAGAGCTCCCTGCGGCAGTAGGAACTGCGGGTCAGATTGCTAGGGTGTGCTCCTGTCCTCTTCCCCATGGGTGTGCTAGTTGGTGCAGGAAGTAAAGAATGCTAGGAAGTAGTCAGGGAGATTGAAACCTCCTCCTCACATCTCCACTGATGAGCAGAAGTCCTTTCTCCCAGTCTCGTAGGTTATTTCCTGATGGACCAGGATTGGCTTTCTGCTTGCTGGTCCCCATCTATAAATCGTAGGCGTAGGGGTCTCCTTAGTGGTTCCTCTCTGCTCTTTGCTGGGCAGGCTGTCTTCCTTTATCTCTGGCAGCATTCAGGGCATTAACCAATGTTGATTTTGAAAATAGTGGTCATGTACAGGTTCTCTTGGGAATCCTTTTCTGATAAGATGCCCCTGCATACCAACATAATGGCCAAGGAATTGAGCAGCTCTGTGTTTCTTTATCAGCTAAAATACCAGGGAGGGAGGTCTCTTCTTGGAATCCAACAGCCAGGTTCAGAGGTCTGTGACTGAGCGTTTTCGAGAAGCTGACTTGGTCCCAATGGCCATTTCTCTGTACCTTTCTCCTCCCTTATCACCTCAGACCCAGGATAGGTAGAGGATAAGGAGAAACATTCTCTCACTTCTGTGGATTTCAAGTGAATCACCCCCAATTATTCTTTGCTTCTCTCCTTTCATATATCCCCCTCCCCCTCGTTGTTGTACTTGTCTGTAAATATCCTATTGGGAATACTCTTTGATATTTATTTTGTCATTTCACCTCTCTTTGAAGAATGCGTAATTGGAGGGGCAGGTCATTTCCAGGCAACACTGATTAAATCCTAGAAACCTAATGACTTAACCCCCAAATATGTTTTGCCGTTGAAAAATGGGCCTTTTCCTTTCCTATTCATTTATTATTATGGAAGCTAATTAGGATCATATGGAACTGAACCTAATCAGTTAGATATTACTAATATTCTTGATATCAGATCTAATTTTAATTAACACTACATTCTCTTTTTAAAGCTTTACAACCACCTCCCTCACCTGCCCAAGGAGAACCTGATACAAGAGAATAAATACATTATTTTCCTCCCAAAGGAATATTAACTTAGGAAGATAGGAATTGAATACTGATGACCTGTGAGTTTTCATCCTGGCTCTGTCATCGATCCTCTGTCAAGCCACAGCCCCATCTCTTAATCCGTTAAATGAAGGTAACGCTACATCTTCTCAAGGGCCTTTTGCAAATAAGTGTATAGCTATCCCTTTGAGAGCCGCTTCAGTGTAGCCTTGTTATGTTGAATGATTTTCATTCTCTTCTTTACTCATTTCCAGGTAATGGAAATGTTGAAGTGCTGAGATGATGCTAACTGGGCTAGAATACTGAGGAAAAAACTATGTTTTGGACAGAGTTTGTCATCTTTGACCAAGGAGGAAATTCAGTTTTCATTAGAAAGACAGAAAACCTTGATTCTTACTGTGGCTTCTCTAAAGGAGGCCCAGGCCAGGAGCAGGGTAAGAAGGGAGGAGACAGTCCCGGGCCTCCCTGGAAGGGCGTGGGTGAGCCGTGGCCGGAGGTAACTGACAGAGGCGGCTCAGTTACTGACAGAGGAGGTTACCGGCAGAGGCAGCACGGATCGGCTAGCGATCCGGCTGAGCTTCCTGTGGTGGTCGGACGAGGAGACCGAGTTCCCTTTAACCTGGACGTGGGCCCACGGTCCTCCCACCTTCCTCTCTGCCGTCCCCCTTCAGCAGCCATTTCCGTGAACTTGAAATTGTTTTAGCCATTAGCCTTTTAAGGGTGGGACAGGGAAAGCTAAAACTTTAGAGTATTATGCTGCTTTTTAAGTTTATCCATCATTGTGGGATGCAAGTTAAGGGGTTACTTATAATTGTGTTTTTTCAGGGGATTTTTTTTTTTTTTTTTTTTTTTTTTTTTAAAGCAAGGGATCTGTCCTTGAGAGCTCTGAAAATAAGCCTTGGAGGAACACTACTGAGTGTTTGTAAGCTCCCTGGTTTTCTCACGGCAGAATAGTCTTGAGGTTGGGGACTGTGTCTTAACTCAGGGGCAGCACCTGGCTCTGTCTTGCCTACAGTAGGTGCTCAGTAAGTTCATGAAATGAATTTGCTTTTTCTTAACACTGTCAAGAGCAGCATGAACGATTGTAGCACAGCCCATCCACATGATGCTTGAACTGTGTGGGACTCCAGGGTCAAGTGAAAGAGGCACTGTCAACTTACTCTAAAAATATCATTCAGATTGCTCCTTTTTCTAATTGAAAAGGACCAGATTTTTAAAATAATCTTGTGTAAATTTAAAAGTTTGAATTCACAGCAGAGAAAACTACTTCTCCAAACTAAAAACATAGTCTACTTTAAAAGCAAAGCCAGGAGCAAGAGGCCTTCTGCAAGTGTTGACAACTTTCTAAAGTGGTTGATACGTGTGCACACCGTTGGGCTGACACCGCTCGCGTCCTTTCACGTATGGCTAATATGATTTCAGCTTACATTTCTTACCTTAAAATGCAGTGTTTTGTGTAGAATACATTTTGATTGTGCTTTACATGAAATATTTTCTTAACAGGCTTTGTGTAAAATTAAAGTGTGTATATTTTCCTATAGACTTCCATTGTGATTTTCAGAGATACAGCCTTAAAAAAGATTGGCCCTAAGAAATTCAGTGTTTTTCCAAATGAACCCCTGTTCATTGATATCATTAGAGACCCTTTGCCAGTTGCATTTTGGGGTTTAAATTAGAATTTTCTTACAATGCAATTGAAAATTGGCTAGTAAAATAGTGCCCAGTTAATAAAACATGCTGACTTTGCTAAGGTACAGCCCGTGTTTATTTAACTAAATTCACAGAGCTTTTGAGTTTTAAAGGATAATGATTAAGAGTTGAGACTCTGAAGCCAGTCTAGAAGGCAAGTCATTTAACCTTCCTGAGCCTTAGTTTCCACATTGGAAAACAGGGATAAGAATAGTAACTACCTCAGGGTTATGTAAGGATTCAATGAGATAATGTATGTAAGATACTTAGCTTGAGTGCCTGGCATATAACGAGCACTCCCTAAGTGGTCACTGCTCCTGCTGTTATTAACACTCAGTCTGGTGAGTCTTGCCCCGGGATGAGCAACAAAAGCCCTGGAATTTAAAAAACAGTCTGATGCCTTGGCTCAGCCCAGATCAGACTTCCCAGTGGGGTGCGGTCTCAGCGGAGAATGCCTCCAGGTGTTTTAGATACCCAGCACTGTCTGAACACTATCAGGACCGCAGCCCTTTCCGTCATAGCTTCAGAAATTGGAAGAGAGCATGGTGAAGTTACTTGCCCATCGTCTCAGTTAGTGGCAGAGCCAAGGCTATAGGGTTCAGGTCTCTTGACTTTCTGGTTGTGGGGTCTTTCCACCTTTCCTGCTGCCTTGTGAGATACTGAAAAAAAAAAAAAAAAAAAAAAGGTGGCTCAGATAGACAATCAGTCTGCACAGTGCTGCACACTTTCTAAAGCACACGCGCCTGGCACCCTCTAACCTTAAGGGGCTTGAATGTTGAGTCATGGCAACACTAGTGAAGCAGGCATTTAGTAGAGCTCAGTAATTTAGAAAAATGTGTGGGGTCATTCTTTTGGACAGACCCTGGCAACACAGCAGTAGTCTGCACTTTGTAATAAAGAAATACCAACTTGAGTTTTAAAAAACCTAGTCCTACATTCCTTTTTCTTAAAAATAAAACTTTATTCCGTATCATTTTAATGACTATGAGGTAATGTATATGAAAGCACTTTGAGAAAAGTATCAAATGTAATTTAACTCTAAGGTTGTATTATTACTGTCTATATTTAGAAGATCAAACAGTCGGTTAGATGCTAATTGACTTAATATGCTTTTACCTGTGGGAGACCGGAAAATGCAAATATATAAATAATCACCCCTATGACTTCTCACACTTGTAAATAGGAAACTGCCAAATGAGTATGTGCAGGCATCGTAAGTGTTTTGCTAAAATTGTAGCTCAGCCAAATACCTTCAGAAAACTGCGGACCAACTTTCTGGTTTAAAGATTTTATTTATTTGAGAGAGAGAGAGAGAGAGAGAGAGAGAGCGCAAGGGGGGAGGGGTAGAAGGAGAAACAGACTCCCCGCTGAGCAGGGAGCCTGATGTGGGACTCCATGTGGGACTCGATCCTAGGACCCTGGGATCAGGACCGGAGATGAAGGCAGACACTTAACTGACAGAGCCACCCAGGTGCCCCCAACTTTCTGGTTTAATTGTAATCATTAAAAAGTAGTAATGTGTACTCCAGCATAAAGCAGCTCTTGCAGGGACCTTGACTCAGGAAGAATTGAGGCCCTCTTTTCCTTGACCGTTTTTCCACGACGTGTTCAGCCAGTTAGCATCCCCACATGGTGGGCACAGACTTGTACCTGTTGATGTTGACAGTGTCTTTTTAAACCAATGTCCAATTTTGTTTTGTTGGGGGTTTTCAGAGGAGAGGGGAGGGGTGGGATCGGATGGCTGTAGAACCAGTGCGCTTTGGGAGTTAGTTTTCTAGGATTTCCTGCCAGTTAGAAATGAGCTTGACATTCATCATCTGTGTGCGTGTGTGTGTGTGTTTCTGAAATGAATAGCTAAGTACAGTTTGCCTATTAGATTATAAAATACCCCAGAGTCAATTGCATTGGTGGCCACTTTTGAGTTATAGCTACACTGCATTCTGGCCTCTCCCTTCCCAGCTTTTGCTGTTGATGCCATTGTTCCTATCAGGCTCTGCCTCCACGGGAGTTCACATTGGGCCGACAGGGTTGTCTGTGTTTTCGTTCATCACGATTTTTGGGGTTTCATCATCTTGCTTGGCATTAACTTGTTTTACCTGGATTTGGGTCCAGCTCTGTGCCCTAAGCATTTGTTACAACCAGTTTTCTTATGTAGATGGGTCTCTGGATGTAAGTTTCTTCTTACGAATTAATAGAACCGCGCCCCCCCCCCCCCCGCCCCCAGCTGTCTATAGCTCTGTCTCAGCTCTGTCAAGCCAGTAGCTCAGTTTTTTTTTAAAATGTCCGCTTTGGTTTGGGATGTGTGGGAGCAGGCCTTCTGACAAAGGCAGGCCAGGGCAGCCCCACAGATGCCTGTCCCTTCCGTGTGACAACCCAGGAAATTGTTGCTGGCCATTAGCCTCACTAGTTAGGGAGGAGAGCCCTGGGGCTGGTTCTAAAGCTTGTCCCACTCTTAAGAGTCAGGATAGTTAAATCTTTTGGATAGAATTCCACTTTTCCAACTACTAGAATTTAAAAATTCAAATTCAAGGCTTGCTTATTTTGGGCAAGTGCCTGGAGTAGCAATGATTGTTGTTACCTGCCCTGTTACCGCCAGAACTTTGCTGCCATTCCCTGCCCTCCTGTATTGCTGGGAAGTGTGGGCGGATTTCCGGGCTGTGCAATGGGCCACCTGTGCAGAGCGTCTACCCAGTGACTAAGACAGCATCCAAGTCTGTCTCACTTGAAGTTTATTGCAGTGTCCAAAAAGAGTTTTCCTGCTCTAGGGCTGCTGTTTCTCATGCCCTTCCGGAGGTGTAGGTTTCTTCTGGAGATAACACATGTGTAAGGCGGTATTTCCTTCATTTCTGACTCTGTACCCTAGAGCCCAAGAGCAGGACATTAGGGAAGGCTCCACCCGATGATGATCAGGGTAGGAAAACCGCATGCTTCTCCCTGGGTGAGGAGGCCAAGGCAGGTCATCTTGATTCTAGGATGACTTGGAGCGGTAGAGGTCACTGAAGATTGTGCCTTCAAAGATGAGTATTGTGCATTTTGCGGAGGAGGGACTTGTAAGCTGGGTTGATGGTGCACGATTAGTGAGCTGGAACTGGTTAGGTGGTTGGCGGTCGCTCAGTGCCCCAGTCAGGGAGAGTCCCTGCTTGAGATGTTCCCCCTACAGGACGCCGATGTGAAAAGTGTACTTTTCTCCAGCCCGCTTGGTGAGCTGGGGGAAGGCTGCTCTCATTGCACCCTTCCCTCCCTCCAAGTGCACTTCTTTGCTCTTGTGTACAATGATGAATTTGAAACTGTTTACGTCTCTTAGAAAAATTACATCCTTTAACTTTCCCGTTGTTGAGTACACATATTGAGCCCAGTAGCACGGCCCTTGTAACGGGCCAAGGTCCCAGATGGCGTGTGAACAGATCTAAGCCACAGACCATCGGAAGGAAAGCGTGTCTCCTCTAAAGTCGAAAGCTTGGCCTCCACTTTTTCCCCAGACTACACCCCATACGTGCCCTCCATGTGTGTTCTGTGAAATCCTTTGTTCATCATTTTACTCAGAGGAGCAAGTTTCTGGGTCCCACATATCCCTCCAAGCTGCTGAGCTGTACACGCAGGGCTTGAGGTCTGGGAGTGTTCTAGTCAGTTCTTCAGGACATGGTGGTGATGAACTGTCCAATGCTAGCAGGCTTCAAGAAAGGAAATAGTTCATATTGTTGAAGCTTGCTATTGGCTTTTTTTCTGAGCCTCAGGATAGGAGTTTCAAATGCTGTAATTAAGCAGCATAAACTTCATTTGGAGAATGGGACTTCTAGTTAATAAAATTTTCACATGTAAGGATAGTTTTCATCAGTCGTGACACAACCGTAACACAGGTATGCCAAATAAATTTATTTTTGATTCAGAAGATATTGCAGGATCCTGTAGGGCTTTAGGGTCCTCACTGGGGAATCCCAAATACTGTTCTGCACAATTCAGAAGTACTTGTACCATGTGTTGAGAATTGGCAAGAATGCCAAGAGACTGAGATGTTTCTGGTAGGTGAAGGCCAGGTTAGCCAGCCTGCCTCCATTTTGACAAGCCGTTTTTCACTGTGGCCATTGTTATTGGGATTCCGTTATGAGAGAGATTTCCTGAGATCTTGAGAAATCACCTTGGTTAGGGTGATTGTCCTTCGGAGAAAGTAGTATTCAGAAACTAGAAAGGACAATGAGGTACCCAGAGTTCTTTAGGGCATATGTTTGAAAACGCTCATCTCTCAGATCTGTGTAGAGGGTACGTGTTATGTCCACATCCTGTACCTGCACCCTCGTGCTGAGAGAGGGGAGTCGAGCTTTCCCTGTGGTGAACAGAAACTGCCCTGGTTTGGTGTGTTGGCCACAAGCAGGCTGACTGAGCTGTGTATGCATCCTCAGAAACCCCATCTCCCGGGTAGACCCCACACTTTTCCTTCTTACAATCTGATTCTGTAATGACTATCAGTGGAGAAACCCAGTTTTATGCTCGCTTGTCAAAAATAAGTTTGAACATTTTATGGCGGTTGACAGAACTTTGTTCTAAAACCTATGATTCAGTCTTTAAAACGAGTTTAGCGTTTATACCAAAGGTCACGCTCCGCAAGTGTGCGCGTGGCGAGTGCACGGGGGTGAGGCCTGGAGGGCCTGGCACTGTGCACCACTGAGGGGACGCAGTGAGACAATATGGGATGTCACTGAAAATACATCAATCATGGGTCACACTACCAGTATTGTCAGGTATTTGTTCTTGTAATATATTTTCAGGTGTTTTGTTTTTCTAATTTAATTCTCTCACCCTGTTGTCTGACTGTGAACTGCTAACAGTGTTAAACTTGATGGAAATAAATGAGGCCCTTGAAAGGGGAACGCTGTCTGCCTGTTGTCTCACAAGGCTTGCCAACTTGTGTTTTATTTTAAATAAAGGTTGCAATATTTTATTGGCAAAGTGGCTTCTGATCGGAGTGTTTCTCCCACAGTTTTAACTGAGAGGGAATCTGTGCAGAATATATCTTTCCCCACAGTGAAATAGAAGTCTGTAAGGTAAAGAAGCTGGTTTTAGCGACATCCTCTCTGGCACATTCTTTCGATTGTCCACCGTGGGAGTGAATGCTCACTCTTTGATGGATTACACCTCTTGGAAACGGCCAAAGGCATCCCTGGAGCCCAGCAGGTACATGTGGTGGGCAATGTGAGTACGTGCGTGCGGGAATCTAAGGTGACTGAAGGGAGACTTAATTCTCTCAAAGTCCATTCTGAAAACACTCCAAATAGGTTCTGCAAAAATGTGTGTGTGTGTGTTTGTGTGTGTTTTTAATTACTCTATCCAAGTGCCAATTGTATAACTAGAAAGGTTTTTTTTTTTTTTTAAGATTTTTTATTTATTCATTTGACAGAGATCACAAGCAGGCAGAGCAGCTGGCAGAAGGAGAGGGAGAAGCAGGCTCCTCGCCAAGCAGGGAGCCTGACGTGGGGCTCAATTCCAGGACCCTGGGATCATGACCCAAGCTAAAGGTAGGCACTTAACTGATGGAGCCCTCCAGGCGCCTTGTTTCTGAAAAAGGTTTGAGCCAAAGTAGCATTAATAGAGCACGCATAGAATTTTTGGGACATTCTACTCTTGCTTGACTTGGTCTTCATTTTTTTTTTTGAAAACGCGAGTCATTGCTTTTAGAAGTACTGCTGTAATTAGGTAGGAGTAGCCGTATTTGTGTGGCGCACCTGTGAGGTCCGGTTGGAGGGGCTGTTAAACATCCCCTTCCCCACCTCCTTGCGCTCCCCCTGCAGTCCTTTTCTCCCATCCAGTTTTTTGGTTTAGTTGGGAAATCCTGTTTTAGAGTCTCTGGAGGAGAACCTTCCATTGTGATTTTCTCCCTCTTTTGTATTATTTGTAACATCCTGCACAGCTGAGGAAATCTGTTGTAGGAACAAGTCACGAAAGCATGGCAGCTGGAGTTGGACTGCCTGGGTCGAACCCCTCCGATCCACTGACTGTGACTTTGTGCACCATCTTTCACCTCTCAGAGCCTCGATTTCCTTGTCCCCGAAGTCAGCATTAAAGATGACATGAAGTAATGGCTATAAAGTGCTCAGCACAGGGCATGCGGGGCCCACGGGAAGTTCTCAAGTGTTGGCTATGGACAACAGACTTCAGCTGGGGTTGTGCGGACTAGATTGGGGCTGGGGGGCGGGGAGGCCCTGCCTTGGCTTGGAGTATGGTGCCAACTGACAGCAGTTTTATTAGATTGTCCTTTATTAAATACCAAAGCTCTGTGTCCTGAGTGCTTTATAAAGATGGATCTGTTCGATCCTCACAGCAGCTCTGCGAGGGAGGTGCAGGGAACGCTCACTTGGACAAAGGTAGAAAGCAAGGCTCAGCTGCGGTCCGTGGCCTTCTGTGGTCTCACAGCGCTAAGTGGCTGAGCACCAGGGAAGTGTGTGAGGCCGCTGGGGCCTGCTGCCTGCCTTCATCCCTCACATGCAAGCGGGTCACACCCTCTGTTTACGCCATCAGCTGTGGCTAGCCAGTGCTCAAAGGATGGCAGCAGGTGTGTGGCTCTGAGAAGGTGTACCTCGTAAAGTGTCGGTGTGCAGGGGCGCCTGGCTGGCTCAGTCCTGAAGCGTCTGCCTTCGGCTCGGGTCACGATCCCAGGGTCCTGGGATTGGTCCTGGGGTCAGGGCTTGGGTCCGGCTCCCTGCTCAACAGGGAGCCTGCTTCTCCCTCTCTGCCTACCGTCCCGACTCGTGCATGCTGTCTCGCAAATAAAATCTAAAAAAGATAAAATCGTATTTACAGAGTGTGGAGCTGGGGTTCTAACGGGGTCAGGTAGGCCGCATCTTCTTCCCAAAACAGTCTAGACTGAGACACCGAGCCAGTGGCTAACACTGACCCCCACACCCCCACCCAGCCTCGGTTATTGTGCGGCGAAGCGGAGCTTACTTTTGTCCCGTGGGTGGTGAGGAAAAGTCCCTTCCACCACGTATTTGAATACTGAGAAGGTAATGTGGCTCAGGCTTCAGGCACTCCCCGACCTTGAGACAGTGTAAATGAGTGCGATCAAGTGCTCAATGGGAGAGAGCCCGAAGCGTTGTTCTTCCAGGGCTAGATGGAAGAGGGTTGGGGAGGGCTTTAAATCAGAGGGGGTACTTGAGGGGATGACAAATGTAAGAGAAAGACCTGTGTGCAATTCCAGAAAAGCAAAAGAACCAAGAGAAGGGAAAGACACAATGCACATCCCATGTGTGTCTAGAAACACAATATATGCATTTATACATGGCCATTCAAACCTCAAAAATGACTTTTGTTTTCATAGCTGGGGGCCCGGGAGTGATGTTCCCACGTACAGGAGCACGATGCTGGGAGAGGCTCCTCAGTACGGGGTTGAAGTAACAGCGTGGCCGCTGCGCGAAGCCTCGGGAAGTGACCTGGCAGAGGCGCGGTGGCCCCGTCAGCCCTGAGCGCCAGCACCCGCCCCCTCCCCTGCTCTTGGAGTGTTGCTGAGTGAGCATGATGACTGGGTCTCAGTAAGAAAGTAGGCCGAGGGTTTTAGAAAAATACAGATTTTTAATCTTTACACATGACACAGCCATGTCAAAGCCTCTTAAATTTTTCTTTTAAATTTAAGAGAACAAGTCTTAACCTCACTGACATGATAGATATGTGTGCGTCAGTTATTCCTTTGTGTACTTTTCCCTTCAGCCTGAGGCTCTCTGCTGATCTTCGGCTCAGACAAGCTGCTCAGCTTCCCTCTGGGAGCAGCCTGAAAGCAAAGCCCGCCAGCCTGCACGCCTGAGGCGCAGCCCGGCCGCTGGTAAGCAGAACTGGAGTCTCCCTTCCCTGCCAGGGAGGACCCCGCGGCCTCCGGCCTCACACCCAAGTCCAGGCATCTGCAGGCAAGAGCGGCGATGCAGGCGAGGCCTTGGGACTCCTCTGGCCTGTGGCTTTCTCCAGCCACCTGGCCCACATTTTGGAATGTGGCTCTTTAAGGCACCGAGTGATTAAAAGCGTTGGCTCTGGTTCTGATTTAAGGCCTTCCTTTTTACACACCTTTTGTGTGTCAGTGACGGCTGCAGGCCAGCCTGCCCCTCCTGCCCTCAGAGTCCCAGAGAGTGCCCTGAGCGGCCCCAGGGTCCCATTGGTGGAAGGCAGGCAGTTGCAGGCAGTCCTCCTCTAGCCCTCAAGGGAGGAAATAGTTAATTCTGTGGGAAATAGATTTGCAGCCCTGAGACGAGAAGAGTTGCTCCTCCTTGGGGATATACACCATCATCTTGGCAATTTGGTCCAGGGCCTCTTCCGTGTACGGGAGCCCCTGGCTCAGGAAAGCGTCGCGTGCGCACAGCCTCACGTGGCGGTACTCCAGCGGCAGGAAGGGGATGAAGAGGTCAATCAGGTTTTCCTTGACAAGACAGCTGTGGCCAAAGCCAGTGTCTGAAATGGAGACCAGAGTTACATGGCGCCCACCCTGGGGCTGACCCCAACCCTAAAGCCCGTGTCAGGAACTACAGAGCCGCGTCTCCTCTGAGGGACAGCGTGCCCCGCTAACTCGGAATGCGAGCTCCAGGGGAAGTGGGACACCGCGTGCAGGTTTACGGTTTGGTTTCACAGCAGAGAGCAGGAGGTGGCGGGAGGCGCAAACCACTGAGCCCACAGACGCTCTTGCTCGGGGTCCACGGCCTCGGGCGCCAGGGCTGGGGCAACTACTGTCAAAGCCTTCTCAGAAGAGGAGTTCCGCTTTCTGGGACCATCTGTGTCTACCTAGAGCTGACAGTGAGGTGTATCCTCTGGGCCTTGTCGCCCCCCCAGCAGCCCACATCCTAGCCCAGACGTCCCCCCGCCCCCAGGCAGCCCCAGAAGCTGGGAGCCACTTACCCGTGGACTCCGCAATCTCGGCCTGGAGCCGGGGCACCAGCTGGTCCAGCCTGATTTCTTCCCGGGCGCCTCCGGCCTGAAGCAGATTCAGGACAGCGTCATTGATGGTACTGCCGCCAAGGTTACTGAAAGAGACAAGAGCTTGTGAACACATTTTATTCTTTTTATATTTAGCTCTACGGACCACTGAGGCTGTGCACGGGTGACTGGAAGAATGGAGGTCGAGGGGGCTTCTCCTCCAGGAGCTCTCATCACAACCCAAAGTCTGCACAGAAGGCACTGTCCTCCTGCCTCGCTCCCTTTTGACACACGCACACAGCGATGGGACGATGTGGGGCTTTCCCTTGACCCCTGTAGGGAAGGGGAGGCTTGTGATTCCAGGACTGAGTGGCAGGTGCTAAGGGAGGAGCGCCTAAGGCCCAGGGAGATGATTTAAGAGGGAGGATGGGGCTTCTGAGTGCGAGCAGACTGGCCAGTGATCTCCAGACCGGGCAGCGTGTGTGTCCCGGCCTCGACGACCAGAGGGCTTGTTGGCTTCGGGGCCGGGAGCAGCAGAGGCATGAAGGCAGGCGGAGGCTACCGTCTGCCGTGCACACACACACACACACACACACACACACACGCTAGCTTACGAGCCGAAGAGAACCACTGAAGGGGTTCGAACGTGGGAGTGCAGGGTGGTGGGTGACCTCATGTGCTTTACCTCCTAAGAAGGTCATTCTAGGGCCACAGAGGTTGGATTGAAGAGGCGGGGTGCGGTTACAGAAAGCAAGTCGGGAGCTTTCTGCAGCAGTCCATGTTTAGAGGTAGAAGGACTGAAGAATTAGTTTCGGAGGCCTAATTGCCAGGCCCTTGTGACAGAGATGTGAGAAGTGAGGGAAAGGAAGTCATCAAAACACACAAGCATCTGTCAGGAGCTGCCTGCTGTCCCCCAGCCGCCGACGAGTGGCGTGAGTGTAAGAGAAGGGTGGTGATGGAAACTTGGATCGACACACACACACACATTTTAAACACCTCACGATCTAAGGGTTGTGATAGCAACAGGCAACTGGAATGGGTCCAAAGCACGAGAGAGGACTGGGTTAGGGAGATGAGAAAGGGGGTAAAGGGAGAAGAAATCAGGGGCACCCGGCTGGCTCAGTTGGAGGAGTATGCGACTCCTGATCTCCGGGTCGTGAGCTCAAGCCCCATGTTGGGTGTAGAGGTAAATAAAACTTAAAAAAGAGATGGGAGCCAGCACCGGGGAAGCTGGGAGGAGGAGGTGGGGACCGGGGGCCGGGGGCCAGCAGCACTTCCTCCGTGCCCCTCTCCCCCCAGCTGGGTGCGTCCTCCTCACCCGACGCGCAGCTTCCCAGGCCCCTGCCAGCTCCTTCCGCCAAGCTCTGCTCAGGCCCGCAGCGTGAGGGAGTAGCTCCACTCTCTCCTCCCGAAGCTCTGGCTAGTTCTCGGACGCTCGCAGCTACGTTAACCCACGTGTCTGCTTGTTGAGCGTTTGTGTGTGTCCTGTGTGTCCTGTGTGCCGAGCTCCGTGCGGGGCTCCGGGACACAGAGACGCCAACTGCTTCTCTCCCTGGCTGCCTCTGCCGCCGGGAAGCCAGCACTGCCCAGTGAGCCCGTGCCTCCTACCCGTGGGTGCCGGTGCACCCCTCCCTGCCCGATGTTCCCAGGGGTCCTGAGTCCCAGCTGGAGAGCCCGGCAGGGACAACGGTCGTCCCCACCCCTTTGCTCAAGTTCAGCTACCCGGCCAGACTTCCCATGACACCTGCACATAGGGAGGCTGCTGCCCCCATCCCACCGCTCCAGGAAGGCCTAGCCGGGTCCTCCGCACACACCACGAGTGGCCACAATTCCATCAGCAGAGGCAAGAGCTGTGCCCTGCTAAGGGACTGCCCCACCCTGCATTCCTCATGGGTGGCAAGGGGAGGTGGACATGGGGGTGGGCTGGAGGGGGAGGCACTCATCCAGCGCACAGCCACAGAGCATGGACTGCCATGCTTGGTGCTCAATAAACGTTATTTAACAAATCTCCGTGTCTGCATGTTTGTCTACACCGTTTCCATCTCTCTTCTCAATTCTCGTTTTGTCCCACAGCCCAGGTCGTCTTCCTCTTTGTTATGGACAGGTTTTATCTCAGACAGACCCTGGGCCCCCTCTCTGTTCACCTGCCCTAGTCTTCAGCACCTCAGGACTGCCCCTCTGGCCCCAGGATGACTGCGTTGGTGAGCTGGGGCCTTCCTGGAGCACCTCTGTTCTCCACATCGTCCTGGGTCCGCGGCTGCTGAGGGGGCTGGAGGCCCCTCTGGAGCCCAGCCCTGAGTCCTGAGACCCCAAAGGAAGGGGACTTAAAGGCCTCTCCAGAACTCTCAAACCCCCATCCCTAATTGCTAAGTCTTTCTTAAAGAAGTGATGTAGGGGCGCCTGGGTGGCTCAGTGGCATAAATCCTCTGCCTCCAGCTCAGGTCATGATCTCAGGGTCCTGGGATCGAGCCCCGCATCGGGCTCTCTGCTCAGCGGGGAGCCTGCTTCCCCCTCTCTCTCTGCCTGCCTCTCTGCCTACTTGTGATCTCGCTCGCTCTGTCAAATAAATAAATAAAATCTTAAAAAAAAAAGATGTAAACACTCCATTATTAATCTCTCAGAGCCTCAGTGTCCTTATTTGTAAAATAAGAGAATCGGAGCAATTTGTTTGCCTCCTTACGTCACCTTCGATTCAATGGTCAACAAACACATTTCTACAAGGCCTTTGATTCCATGAACAATTTACATTCATGTTCTTTTGTTAAAAGTCCTTTCTCTTCTTTCCCTGACAACAGCCCAAAGAGAACAGACGTTACTCACCCTTTCACTGAACCGATTCACTGAGAAGATGACAAAGCTCTGATCTCCAGAGTTCCATGACCCCATTCCAGCACATCTTCTAGAATGGTAGGGACGGGTGAAAGTCCTCGCCGTTAGTGGAGGCCCTCGAGCCTGGGGCCCAGGACACCCCAGCTCCGACTGCCGCCGCCACGGGCGGGACCGCAACGCCCCTCACACCTCACTGCAAGCAGCACGGTGAGGAGTTTTCTCAGGATTAAACTGCTGGCCTTCACCAAATGTGACTTGTTCTCACCGACAGTTCAAATCAGCCCTGCTTTTCTAACACAAGAGCCCTGAGCACACGGGTGAGGCCACCGTAGACCTCAAAACCAGAGACTCAAATACAGTCTTCCCCGACCCATCCCTAGGATAGACACAGTCCCCGACTTAGGACTGTCCTACTTGACAAGGGTACAAAAGTAGTAACCATTCAGAAGAAATCTCACTTTGAATTTCGATCTTTTCCTGGGCTAGCAGTGCACACGGTACGATCCTGACTCGTGATGCGGGGCAGCGGCCACGCGATCACAGGGGCCGCCAAGGGACACCCGCACAACCATGCTGTTTGTGTCAGCGCGGCATTCGGCCAATGACATGAGTCAGTCGTCGGTTAGAAGACAGGCTTTGTGTTGGATGATTTTGCCCACCTGCAGGCTAATGTGTGTGTTGTGAGCACATTTAAAGTAGGCTAGGCTGAGCGACAGTGTTTGGTGGGTTAGGTGTGTTAAATACATTTTCGACTTATGGTGAGCTCGTTGGGCCACAATCCCACTGCAAACAGAGGAGGGTCTGCACCTGGAGACCATCAGGGTTTGGAAGTGCTCCTTTCTGGTCGCGCGGGGGCAGGTGTGGGGCTGGCACGCAGCTGCACAGTCAGCCTGGCTGGCCTGACGGCTCCGCGTGAGGGGGCGCCCAGGCCTGTCAAACCCCACTGACTCTCCTAGGCTGGGCCCAGGCCTGCCCCAGAGCCACTGGAACTGGAGACCACATCGTTGCGGCCCTGTCACAGGTGTGCATCCTCCCCAGGGGGTTCCTCCTGGAGGGCTGGCATGGCCTCTCCATCCCCCAGCAAGTGTGGGCCCCACAGGTGGCTTTTCCCCCGGCGGCTCTCTGCCCAGGCCCAGCCACCAACCCAGCCTCATGTCTGTTCCCTGGTGACCGCCTGGCCTCGGACAGTGCCCAGGGGCCAGGTCACTGGGGGAAAGGGCAGGGCTAGAGGGGACTAAGGGCACTGCTCGAAGGTCAATGACCAAAACACTACAAAGGCAAATGTTTGCCTCGAGACCACAAGTTCAGCTGGGTGGCATTAGGAAATGCTGGCTCTGGCAAGGGTTTTCCCTTTCCAAGGGCTTTCCAAGCTGAGAACTGCGCAGGAAAAGGCAGCGCCCAGGCACCACAGCTCAAGTCAGGGAAATGTCAGATTCTCTGCTTGTCTTTTAAAATCGCTTACCTTGGGGGGTGCCGGGGGGCTCAGTCAAGCGTCTCCTTCGGCTCAGGTCATGGTCCTGGAACCGGAGTTGAGCTCCCTCCTCAGCAGGAAGCCTGCTTCTCCCTTTGCTCCTCAGCCTGCTTCTGTTCTCTCTCACTCTCTAATATATATATTTTTAATTAAAAAAATAAAATCCCCTTGGGAGCACCCCCCCACCACGCTGCACCCCTCCACAGTGTACGGTCGAGTCCCATAAGCCATAATCATAGACCACACACTGAAATCCCAATGCGGCAAGTTTCAACTGATTTCATCTTGTCTTGTGGGTCCACAGTGACACAAGCTCTGCCTCCACACCTGGCGCCTTGACACGTTCCCAGCTGGATGGAAATCCAGATTCCCTACTTCTCTACCTTCACAGGGTGCATGCAAAACCGAAGGAAAGCCCCTAGCTGACACGTACGGGCCTGTGGAAGGTGAGAAGGGGGTTGAGGGAGAAGGAACAATGGGTTACCCTTCCACTCTGAGTGCAAGAAGCTGCTTGTGAAGCATTTCAGGCTGAGCCAACAGTAACCCAAACTTGACCTCTAACAGATGTTGGGCAGGACCTTCCCAGTTGGAGCCACCACAAAAAGATAGGATTGGACAAGCTGATTTCTCAAGTCACTCTTTACAAAGCCATTTCCAGAGCATACAGGCAAACAAAACAGGTAACGTTGTATAATGGCTAAGGGATGAGTCCTGCATGGTCAGGGTGCATCTCAGCACAGGTATGAAAGTGTGAGCTTTTCATTCAACACACCATACCCTGAACTTTGAGTAAGTAACTTCCTCTCGTGATAAGAGTAAGAAATGGACCTTCCAAGGCTAGAGAAAGAACCGGCCATGTTGGACTTAGTGGGACACCATCCTCCAACTGGGTCTATCTTGGGAATTTTCAAGGATACTTTAACTTAATTTTCAACAAATGTGATGATGGCAGAGGAGTAGGAGATCTAAATTTTGTCAGGTCCCAGGATTCCAGCTAGATAGTTATCAAACCATCCTGAACACCTACAAACTCAACAGGAGAGTGAAGAGAAGAAGAGGAGCAATTCTAGGAACAGAAAATCGACCACTTTCTGGAAGGTAGGACGTGCGGAGAAGTGAATCCGAGGCGATACAGGGGAAGATAGATCGCGAGGGAGGGGCTGGCTCCCAGCAGGTGAGAGAGCGGCGGAGCACAAGATCGGAACTTTTTAGAGTCTGCTCCACTGACGGACGTGGCTCCAGAGGCTAAGCGGGGGGTGGAGCCCTCGCGGGGACAGTGTGGTCTCAGGACCCGCGGGGTCACAGAAAGACCCGGGATGTCTGAGTGCGGCAGAGCTCCCGGATATCAGAGTGGGGAAGCCGGTGGCAGAGAAGGAGCCAAAGTGGGGGCTCTCAGCTCAGGGTTGCCATCAACCGTGATCCAAGGCACAGCCAACAAGTGGCAGAGGCGGAGAGACCCCCTCTTTCCTCCTCCGGGAGGAGCGGCGCGGGAGCGCGCTGCAGGAATCTGCAGGGTTTGGAGACTCCAAACGGGGCGGTGGGCCAGAGACAGAAATGCTCGGTCACAGGCCGGGTGAGCTCGGAGCACGGCCAGAGACCAGGGAGACGGGAGGGATTGACCGCTTTTCTCTGAGGGCGCACTGAGGAGTGGGGCCCCGAGCTCTCGGCTCCTCCCAAACCGGAGACTGGGAGGCCGCCATTTTTATTCTCCTCCTCTGAAGCTGTACGGAAAGCGTTCAGGGAACAAAAGCTCCGAGAGCGAACCCGAGCCGGTTACCTAGCCCGGCCCCTGGCAAGGGCGGTGCAATTCCGCCTCGGGCAAAGACATTCCAGAATCAATACAACAGGCCCCTCCCCCAGAAGATCAACAAGAACATCCAGCCACGACCAAGTTCACCGATCAATGAGAACTGCAAAACTTGAGAGCTACAGAATACAGCACATAGAATTCATGGCTTTTTCCCCGTGATTCTTTATAGTCTTTCAAAGTTAAATTTTTAAAAATTTTATTTTTTTCTATTTCTTGAATGTTTCCTCTTTCCTATTTAACCTATTTTAACTATTATCAATATCTTTTTAAAAATCTTTTTTAATTTTCATTTTTATATTCATATTCTATCCCTTCATTGTATTTAACCTTATTTTTTGTATACATATAAGTTTTTCTTTCTTTAAAATTTTGGGATACAGTTTCTTCTAAAAGACCAAAATATACCCTAAATCTAGTGTATGGCTTTGTTCTAGTCTCCAGCCTGATCACGTTCTCCCTTTTTTTTTCTTTTTTCAACTAACTTCTTATTAACTCCTTTTTTAAAATCTTTTTATATTTGCATCTTTACAGTCATATTCCATCCCTTCATTGTGCTTACCCATATATATATGTGTGTGTGTATATATATATATGTAAGTTTTTCTTCAAAGATTTATTTATTTATATGTCAGAGAGAGAGAGAGAGAGAGCGCGCGCACAAACAGGCAGAGAGGCAGAGGCAGAGGGAGAAACAGGCTCCCCGCCGAGCAAGGAGCCCAATGCAGGACTCGATCCCAGGACCCTGGGATCATGACCTGAGCCAAAGGCAGCTGCTTAACCAACGAAGCCACCCAGGCATCCCTATGTAAGTTTTTCTTTAAAATTTTGGGATATAGTTTCTTCTAATAGACCAAAATATACCCTAAATCAAGTGTGTGGCTCTGTTCTATTCACCAGCCTAATCATGTATCCTTTTTTTTTTCCTTTCTTCTCTACCTGCTCCCCCCTCACCCGTTTCAGGTCTCTTCTGATTTGGTGAGTGTATATTTTTCTGGGGTTGTTGTTACCCTTTTAGCATATTGTTCTCTCATTCATCTGTTCTCTAGACAAAGTGACAAGCTGGAAAAACTCACCTCATAAAAATAGAACAAGAGGCAGTACCGATTGCTGGGGACCTAATCAATATAGACATTAGTAAGATGTCAGAACTAGAGTTCAGAATGATGATTATAAAGATGCTAGTTGGGCTTGAAAAAAGCATAGAAGATACTAGAGAATCCGTTTCTGGAGAAATAAAATCCCTTTCTGGAGAAATAAAAGAACTAAAATCTAACCAAGTTGAAATCAAAAAAGCTATTAATGAGGTGCAATCAAAAATAGCAGCTCTTACTGCTAAGATAAATGAAGCAGAAGAGAGAATTAGTGATATAGAAGACCAAATGATGAAGAATAAAGAGGTGAGAAAAAGAGATAAACAACTACTGGATCACAAGGGGAGAATTCAAGAGATAACTGATACCATAAGATCAAACAATATTAGAATAACTGGGATCCCAGAAGAAGAAAGAGAGGGGCAGAAGGTATATTGCAGAGAATTTCCCTAATTTGGTGAAGGGAACAAGCATCAAAATCCAGGAGGCACAGAGAACCCCCCTCAAAATCAATAAAAATAGGTCAACACCCCATCATCTAATAGTAAAACTTACAAGTTTCAGAGACAAAGAGAAAATCCTCAAAGCAACTCAGGACAAGAAGTCTATAACCTACAAAAGTAAAAATACTAGATTGGCAGCAGACCTATCCACAGAGACCTGGCAGGCCAGAAAGGACTAGCATGATATATTCAGAGCACTAAACGAGAAAAATATGCAGCGAAGAATACTATATCTGGCTAGGCTGTCATTGAAAATAGAATGAGAAATAAAAAGCTTCCAGGATAAACAAAAAAGAATCTGCAAACACCAAATCAGCCCTACAGGAAATATTGAAAGGGGTACTCTAAGCAAAAAGAGAGTCTAAAAGTAACAGACCAGAAAGGAACAGAGACAACAGACAGTAACAGCCACCTTACAGGCAATACAATGGCACTAAATTAATATTTTTCAATAGTTACCCTGAATGTAAATAGGCTAAATGCCTCAATCGAAAGACACAGGGTATCAGAATGGATAAAAAACAAGACCCATCCATATGCTCTCTGCAAGAGACTCATTTTAGACCCAAAGACACCTCCAGATTTAAAGTGAGGGGGTGGAAAACAATTTACCATGCTAATGGACATCAAAAGAAAGCTGGGGTGGCAATCCTTATATCAGACAAATTAGATTTTAAGCTAAAGACTATAATAAGAGATGAGGAAGGACACTATATCACACTTAAAGGGTCTGTCCAACAAGAAGATCTAACAATTTTAAATATCTATGCCCCTAACATGGGAGCAGCCAATTATATAAACCAAGTAATAATAAAATCAAAGAAACACATCGACAATAATACAATAATAGTAGGGGACTTTAACACCCCCTCACTGAAATGGACAGATCATCTAAGCAAAAGATCAACAAGGAAATAAAGGCTTTAAATGACACACTGGACCAGATGGACATCACAGATCTGTTCAGAACATTCCATCCAAAAGCAACAGAATACACATTCTTCTCTACTGCACATGGAACATTCTCCAGAATAGATCATATCCTGGGTCACAAATCAGGTCTCAGCCGGTACCAAAAGACTGGGATCATTCCTTGCATATTTTCAGATCACAACGCTTTGAAACTAGAACTCAATCACAAGAGGAAATTGGAAAGAATGCAAATACATGGAGGGTAAAGAACATCCTACTAAAGAATGAATGGGTCTACCAGGAAATTAAAGAATTAAAAAAATTCATGGAAACAAATGAAAATGAAAACACAACTGTTCAAAATCTTTGGGATGCAGCAAACGCAGTCCTAAGAGGAAAGTATATAGCAATACAAGCCTTTCTCAAGAAACAAATACACGACCTAGAAAGAACAGCAAATAAAGCCTAAACCCAACAGGAGAAGAGACATAATAAAGATCAGAGCAGAAATCAATGAAATAGAAACCAAAAGAATAGAACAGATCAGCAAAACTAGGAGCTGGTTCTTTGAAAGAATTAGTAAAATTGATAAACCCCTGGCCAGACTTATCAAAAAGAAAAAAGACCCAAATTAATAAAATCATGAATGAAAGAGGAGATATCACGACCAACACCAAAGAAATACAAATAATCATAAGAACATATTATGAGCAACTATACACCAGCAAATTTGACAACCTGGAAGAAAAGGATGCATTCCTAGAGACATATAAACTACCAAAACTGAACCAGGAAGAAATAGAAAACCTGAACAGACCCATAATCAGCAAGGAATTGAAGCAGTCATCAAAAATCTCCCAACAAACAGGAGCCCTGGGCCATTCTACCAAACATTTAAAGAAGAATTAATACCTATTCTCCTGAAACTGTTCCAAAAAATTGAAATGGAAGGAAAACTTCCAAACTCATTTTATGAGGCCAGCATTACCTTGATCCCAAAACCAGACAAAGACCCCATCAAAAAGGAGAATTACAGACCAATATCCCCGATGAACATGGATGCAAAAATTCTCACCAAAATACTAACCAAAAGGATCCAACAGTACAATAAAAGGATTATTCACCACGACCAAGTAGGAGTTATTCCCGGGCTGCAAGATTGGTTCAACATCCACAAATCAATCAATGTGATACAACACATTAATAAAAGAAAGAACAAGAACCATATGATACTCTCAATAGATGCTGAAAAAGCATTTGACAAAGTACAGCATCCTTTCTTGATCAAAACTCTTCACAGTGTAGGGATAGAGGGTACATACCTCAATATCATAAAAGGCATCTATGAAAAACCCACAGTGAATATCATTCTCAATGGGGAAAAACTGAGAGCTTTTCCCCTAAGGTCAGGAATACAGCAAGGCTGTCTACTATCACCACTGCAATTCCACATAGTACTACAAGTCCTAGCCTCAGCCATCAGACAACAAAAGAAATAAAAGGCATACGAATCGGCAAAGAAGAAGTCAAACTCTCACTCTTTGCAGATGATAGGACACTTTATATGGAAAACCCGAAAGACTCCACTCCAAAACTGCTAGAACTCATACAGGAATACAGTAAAGTGTCAGGATATAAAACCAATGCATAGAAATGAGTTGCATTTCTATACACCAACAACAAGACAGAAGACAAATTAAGCAGTCGATCCCATTTACAGTTGCACCCAAAACCATAAGATACCCAAGAATAAATCTAATGAAAGAGGTAAAGAATCTGTACTCAGAAAACTATAAAGTACTCATGAAAGAAATTGAAGAAGACACAAAGAAATGGAAAAACGTTCCATGCTCATGGATTGGAAGAACAAATATTGTGAAAATGTCTATGCTACCTAGAGCAATCTACACATTTAATATAATCCCTATCAAAATACCATCACCTTTTTTCAAAGAAGTGGAACGACTAATCCTAAAATTTGTATGGAACCAGAAAAGACCCCAAATAGCCAGAGGAATGTTAAAAAAGAAAACCAAAGTTGGCAGCATCACAATTCCAGACTTCAAGCTCTATTACAAAGCTAGAATCATCAAGACAGTATGGTACTGGCACAAAAACAGACACATAGATCAATGGAACAGAATAGAGAGCCCAGAAATGGACCTTCAACTCTATGGTCAACTAATCTTCAACAAAGCAGGAAAGAATGTCCAACGGAAAAATGACAGTCTCTTCAACAAATGGTGTTGGGAAAATTGGGACAGCCACATGCAGAAGAATGAAACTCGACCATTTCCTTACACCCCACACAAAAATAGACTCAAAATGGATGAAAGATCTCAATGTGAGACAGGAATCCATCAAAATCCTTGAGGAGAACACAGGCAGCAACCTCTCTGACCTCAGCCGCAGCAACTTCTTCCTAGAAACATTGCCAAAAGCAAGGGAAGCGAGGGCAAAAATGAACTATTGGGACTTCATCAAGATCAAAAGCTTTTGCCCAGTAAAGGAAACAGTCAACAAACCAAAAGACGACTGACAGAATGGGAGAAGATATTTGCAAATGACATGGCAGATAAAGGACTAGTATCCAAAATCTATAAAGAACTTATCAAACTCAACACCCAAAGAACAAATAATCCAATCAAGAAATGGGTAGAGGACATGAACAGACATTTCTGCAAAGAAGACATCCAAATGGCTAACAGGTCCATGGAAAAATGTTCCACATCACTTGGCATGAGGGAAATACAAATCAAAACCACAGTGAGATACCACCTCACACCAGTCCGAATGGCTAAAATTAACCAGTCAGGAAACGACAGGTGTTGGCGAGGATGTGGAGAAAGGGGAACCCTCCTCCACTGTTGGTGGGAATGCAAGCTGGTGCAGCCTCTCTGGAAAACAGTATGGAGGTTCCTCAAAAAGTTGAAAATACAGCTACCCTACAACCTGGCAATCACACTACTGGGTATTTACCCTAAAGATACAAATGTAGTGATCCAAAGGGGCATGTGCACCCCAATGTTTATAGCAGCAATGTCCACAATAGCCAAACTATGGAAAGAGCCCAGATGTCCATTGACAGATGAATGGATAAAGAAGATGTGGTATACATATACAATGGAATATTATGCAGCCATCAAAACCCCCGAAATCTTGCCATTTACAACGACGTGGATGGAACTAGAGGGTATTATGCTAAGCGAAATAAGTCAATCAGAAAAGGACAATTATCATACGATCTCACTGATATGAGGAATTTGAGAAACAAATGTGATTCCCCCGGATCACAGGGGAAGGGAGGGAAAAATTAAACAAGACAAAACCAGAGAGGGAGACAAATACGAGACACTTAATCTCAGGAAACAAACTTAGCGTTGCTAGAGGGAAGAGGGGGAAGGCATGGGTTAGTTGGGTGATGGACATTGGGGAGGGTACGTGCTATGGTGAGGAAAAAAAATTTTTTTTTCAACAAATGTGCTGCTTTGAAAACTTAATGCCCTTTTCAACAAATGTGCTGCTTTGAAAACTTAATGCCCTTAATACTCATGGTATGAGAGTTATATTCCAAACTATATTATAAAGCCACAATAATCAACACAGTATGGTATTGGCATAAAAACAGACACATAGATCAGTGGAACAAAATAGCCCAGAAATAAACCCACGCACATATGGTCAATTAATTTATGACAAAGGAGCCAAGAATATACAATGGGGAAAGGACCGTCTCTTTAATAAATGGTGTTGGGAAAACCGAATAGCCACATACAGAAGAATGAAACTGGACCACTACCTCACACTGTACACAAAAACTAACTCAAAATGGATTAGACTTAAATGTGAGACCTGAAACCATAAAACTCTTAGAAGAAAACAGGCAGTAAGCTCTCTGACATGGGTCTTGGCCATGATTTTTTTGGATTTGACACCAAAAGCAAAAATAAGCAAGCAGGACTACATCCTAAGAAGTTCTGCATAGCAAAGGAAACCAACAAAATAAAAAGGCAACCTACTCAATGGGAGAAAATATTTGCAAATCATATATCTAATAAGGGTTAATATCCAAAAAATATAAAGCGTTCATACAACTCAATGACAAAAAATAATGTGAACGGGGCGCCTGGGTGGCTCAGTGGGTTAAAGCCTCTGCCTTTGCCTCGGGTCATGATCTCGGGGTCCTGGGGTTGAGCCCTGCATCGGGCTCTCTGCTCAGCAGGGAGCCTGCTTCCCCCTCTCTCTGCCTGCCTCTCTGCCTACTGGTGATCTCTCTCTCTGTCAAATAAATAAATAAAATCTTTAAAAAAAAATTTGATTAAAAGTGGGAAGAGGATCCGAATAGACATTTTTCCGAAGGAGGCATACAAATGGCCAACAGGTAGATGAAAAGGTGCTGAACATCACTGATCATCAGGGAAATGCAAAGCAAAACCACAATGAGATACCACCTCATATGTGTGAGAACGGCTATAACCAAAAGACTGGAAATGACAAGTGTTATTGAGGATGTGGAGGAAAGGGAACCCTTGTGCCCTGGGGGTGGGAATGAGTAACTGGTGCAGCTCCTGTGGGAAACACTGGAGACGCCTCAGAAAGCTAAAGGTAAAATTACCCTATGATCCAGCAGTTCCACTTCTGGGGATTTATCCAAAGATAATGAAAATATTCAAAAAGATATATACACCTCCATGTTCATTGCAGCATTATTTACATTAGCCAAAATATGGGAACAACATAAGTGCCCATGGAAGGATGGATGACGAAAATGTGCCCCCTCCACACCCCGGAGTATTATTTGAATTTGACACCAAAAGCAAAAATAAGCAAGCAGGAGTATTATTCATAAAATAATATTTTATTTTATATTAAATATATGTTTATATATTTAATATAAACATTAAGTTTATATTAATTTAATATATTTATATATTCATATATATGGAGTATATATATGAAGTGTATGTGTATGTGTGTGTGTGTATATACATATACACACCGGAGTATTATTCATAAAATTCCATAAAACATAATGAAATCTTGCCACTTGCAACAACCACCCCGACGGCATCATGCGAAATGAAGTCAGAGAAAGACAAATTCCGTATGATCCCACTCGTATGTGAAATCTTGGCAACAAGAACAAGGAGCCACGCTCCCGGATACCAAGAACGGACGGCTGGCTGCCAGAGGCGGCGGCGGAAAGAGCAAGGCACGGGGCGCAGGGCACAGCGTGGGGACCGCGGTTCACGCCGCATTGCAGATTTGAAAGCTGCCGAGCGAGTAGATCTTGAAAGTTCTCATTACAGGACAAAAGTTGTGTACTTATGTATGATGACGGGTGTTAACCAGACGTACTGCAATCATTTCGCAACACACGTATATACAACTAGTGAATCACGGTGCACACCTGAAACTAGGCTGTCAATTATAGGTCAATAAAAAAGACCCCAAATCTCCAAAATGCCCTTCTAAGAGGGGATGCCTAGTGTGAGCCGGCCCTCCCCGAGGAGGCTATGAACTCTAGGGAGTGTGGGGGGAGCCTCACCACCCAAAGACAGCGCAGGGGGCGGGGAGAGGACAAATGAGGCGCAGCTGCTCTGCCTCAGGTGGCCTGTGCCCGTGATGGCGCGGGAGCGGTGGGGGGCAGGGTCTTTCCAGGCGCCTCAGCGGTGGAATCAGGGCAGGACCCGGGAGACCAAGGCTCCCCACCGTTGCTACCGCCGAGGCAGCGAGGCTTCTGCTCCCTCTGCTGGAGTGTGCTCGGTTTCCCTGGCGCAGAAGGGTCTGCAGCCCAGGGGAGCGTGGAGGCCTCCCCTCCCCCCATCGGCTGACTCCCAAGCTTGGCCCAAGCGGCCTGGACGGAGGGTCCTCCCTCCCCTCCCCCAGCCCTCCTGACTACTGTTCCTCAGGCCTTACCTGAGAAAAAGAAAGATGGTTTTCCGGGACTCGACCCTGTGGTTCTCGGGGGCCTGGCGTGCCAGGTGTGGCCTGAGGGCCTCCAACAGTCCCGGATGTAGCTTCTCGGCCTCATCGAAGATGAACAGGGTCTGGTGGCAGCGCTCCTGTGTCTCCTTGATCTGACTTGTCAGCTTCTCCTGCACAGAATACAGGGAGCTGCTGCGAGCTGGGGAGCAGGGGGAGGCCCAAACCCATCCTCCAGCCCTAAGGCCGCGCTCTGGGGTCTGCAATGGATCACGGGCTCCCACGTACTACCAATCCACGCCTCTGGGGGTGGGGCTGGGGCCCACGCCTCTGAGGAGCTTCCCAGGTGATTCTCATGCACCCTGAGCTTTGCGGGGAGGAAGACGGCTGGCCTGGCCCTGGAAACAGGCCCCAGCCTTCGCCCTGCTCCCTGCGCTCCAGGGCGAGGTCCCATCCCAGAACAAACCAATCAGCCTCCCTCGGGTAGGAGTCAGGCTCTAATATCGGGGAGACAGGCACAGCAGGTTCACGTGTCCAGAGGCAGCCACAGTCCCCCCAGTACCCAGGCTCACTAGTACCCAGGCTAGACTGAGACCTCAGGGGAGAAACCTGGGTGGGACTCAGCCACCTGGCGCCTGGGGTACCCCACCCCTGGCCAGAGAGTTGAAAGCCCTCTGCAGGCTTCACCAGGAGAACAGGGCCAGTGCCCGCACCAGGTGGGTCTGTCCGCAGAGCCCCCTCTCCATTCTCCTCTGGCCTCCCTGGATTCTGACTTCAGCCCCCTGTCACCCTAATGTGTGTGTGTGTAAGTGGAGATTCACAGCAGTTCTGCCACAAAGCCGGTTTGTTCTTTCTGGGAAGTTCTGGCGGACTAGCCACCAGCCACCAGACCTTAGGACACTTCACCCAGCCTCTGCCTCCAACACTGCACTGAGGCGGCAGCTGACTCAGCCATCTCCATCTCGGAGCCTTACGTAATCTTCCCAGGTTAACACACTGCAAAGAGTGGAACTGAAAGCTAAAGACAGATTCAGTCACCTCTGTCATGCTGCAATGACATGACATTTTGCTCATCGTCTGGCTTATCTGAAATACTATGTGTCTGAATGGAAGAAACTCAAAAGAGCAGAGTGGCAAGGACAATTTTTGTCTCCCTACTTGTTGGCAATTTGGGGATGACATGGGAAATCTTATATGCCTCCTTAAAAAAAGGGGGGGCAGGATAGGGGGTTCTGGGTGGCTCAGTCTGTGAAGCATCTGACTCTTGATTTTGGCTGAGGTCATGATCTCAGGGTTGTGACATCGAGCCCCGTGATCGAGTCCAGCGTGGAGCCTGGTTTGGATTCTCCCTCTCCCCAACCTGTGCCCCACCCTCCCAAAAAAGCAGGATCTGCAACTTTCTGTTCAACGTCAATCACAATAACATAAAACCGGAAGGAAGCACACCAAAATGCAAGCTGTGCTTGTGTCTGTGTGTGGAGATGATGATAAAGTTTTTGCTTTTGTCTGTTCCACAGTTCCTGCAAAATTCCCACTACTTGGAGAACAGACAACAAACACTGGATCCTCTGTTGAAGCTTGGTGTGCGGCTGACGAGGAGACAGAGCTCAAGACCCACGGTGTTTGAGTATCCGTCTTTCCTCCTCACGCTCAGGGCCTTATCTCTGCGGAGTGGTGTCACCAGGGCCACCAAGCCCCACAGCCAGGCTTCTCTGAGGCCACCTCCGTGCAGGGAAGGGCCGATTGCAGGCCCTCCATCCTGTCCCAAAAGCCTGCTGCTCGGGTTGTCGGAGCCTCGTTCCCGTCCCGCCCGCCCAGGCCCCCAGCCCTGCCCGGCCTCACCTGGTACAGGTCCACATACTTCGGGTGAGGAAAGTGTAGGGTGACGACGAACGTCCGGACGCAGTCGCTCCTCAGCCCGTCCCGGTACAGGTTCTCTGCCAGCAGCCGTGCCACGAAGTTCTTGCCCGTGCCGGACCAGCCGTGGAACGACAGGGCCAGCGCCTTGCCCGGCCGGGGCAGCTCTAAGTAGCCCATCACCGCGGTCGGGACCAGCTCCCGGGCCAGATGCTGGCCGTGCAGTCGCACACTCAGGTCTGATTCCAGGCCTAGGAGCGGGGAAGAGGCAGCCATGGTGAGACGGCACAGGTGCGGTCCCCACCAGGCTCGGCGACGGCGGGGAGACTGAGCACCTCTGAACATCTCTGAGGGGGGCGGAGATCACCTATCTAGATTGCCTGGCCTCAGAAGAAACCACTGGGCAGACCTTGCAGCCCGAAGGGATTCGAGGGCTATTTTTGAAGAGCTTGAGAAATCAAAATTGAATGTAGAGAGAGAAGGGAATCACCCCTTCTGGAGGTCCTGAAGACACCCCAGAGCGGTTGGCAGAGGGCGCCTGGTTGGCTTAGTAGGTTAAGCCTCTGCCTTCAGCTCAGGTCGTGATCTCAGGGTCCTAGGAACAAGCCCCCTAGGGGCTCCCTGCTCAAAGGGAAGTCTGCTTTTCCCCCTGCCCCTCTCCCCACTTGTGCGTGTGCCTACATGAGCATGAGAACTCTTTCTTTCTCTCTCTCTCAAATAAATAGATAAAAAATCTTGAAAAAAAAAGAATGGTTGGCAGAGTCTTGTCTGGACGAGGAAATCCATCCGCATGCCCCATACTCAGAGATTTCGGGAACCCCTAAGTGCTTTATGGAGACAACCTCACATTGATAAATTCAATTCAGCAAACACTTGTTGAGGGTGGCTAGTGTGTTCAGAGTCCTCTGTGAGGCCTTCCTTCCCTCCAGCCATGATGTTACAGGGTGTGGAGAGGGGCTCTGGGAGCCATGGCGGAGACAGGGAGGGCATGCTGTCAGCTGCGGGCAGGACAATGAAGAGTGCCTTGCACCCTAGCCATTCCCCCTGGACTGTCTCTCCTCCCCAACGAGCCCCAGCCCCTCAGGGCCATGCAAGGTGCCACCTGTGAAGTTGTTGGAGATCCTGCAGTCCCCGCTGTCGCAGCAGGCCTGGAAGCTGCAGTACCACGAGGTCAGGATGTCCAGGTACTGCTGGCCCAACAGGGGAAGGCTCCAGCCTGGAAAAGGGGGAGCTGTGAGACCGGGACAGAGCCCAGCGCCACGGGGAAGGTGGACACGGTCTCCCTGCAACCAAGCAGAGCAGTTCTTCCTGTCCTTGGTCCTCCCCCCAGAGCTGCTCCGCACTGCTCTTCCCTGGGTCTTGCTTGTTGCTGGCCAGGGAATGAGCAGGAGGGGGCACCCCCAGCTTGGAGAAGTCGATGGCCTTGTTATGGATACAGTTCCAGCAAAGGTTCATTTGTTCAACACATACGCCTTTGCCAGAAATGTAAGAAAGCCAGAGCTGCCCACAAGGAGTTTGCGGTCTAGCAGGGCGACCAACAGCAGCTGGTGGTGCTCATTCTGCCTACTTGCTTTGAATTCCAAAGTGTTTTGACTACAGCCAACCCCAAGGGCCTCTCTATTCTTTTCTCAAATGTCAATTTGCACATACCCAGCACTAGCAAAAACACAACCAAACAAAGCCCACCCACTGGGACTTCGAAATCTTTTGATTCAAATGAAAGATGTTCACAGCACCATTGGAGGATTGCCATTAGAATAGCATTAGGGATCTAGAATTTTCAACTCAGAGCGCATCTGGTCCATGCCAGCGATGTGACAGCGCCGCGGAAGGATTTGTCACTGACGAGACAGAGCGGGAACGAGAACACAGGTGCGGGGCTCGTCAGCAGCAGAAGAGAGAAGGGACTGGGGTCGTGTCCAGCTCGGGACTCCGCTGAAAGCGGAGGAAGGCGGGAAAGAGCAGCTCCTCGGAATAATGCCAGGTGGGCTGGAAGACTCAAGGAAGTGTGAGCTGTCTGGAGGGGTCAAGGACGGGCACAGCGGGCGGGGCGGCCCGGCGCATTCGGGTGCATCCGGGGGAAGGACATGGCCTTGTTATGAATCCAGGCCGGGAGGCCTCGGCCGGGCGGGGCTGTAGGGCCCGGCCGGGACACTGGCGCCCGGCTTCCCGGGCCAGCGCAGTAACCCCCATCCGCGTCCCCCCAGCCTTCAGGCCCCGAGCCGCGGCCGGAGGAGCCCGGGCGGCCGCTCTTACCCACGAACCCCGCGCCGGCCTCCTCGGCGCGCTCACAGTCCTCGGGCCACACGCGGCAGCGCAGGAGCGCCCAGTACCGTCGGGAGAGGGCAGCGGCCGCCCTCAGCCGCTCGCGGAGGCCCCGGAGGGGCTCCTGGGCCCCGTCCGGCGGGCTCGCGTCGTCGCCGGGTCCCGGCGCGCCCGGGCGCGGCAGGAGCAGCAGCAGCAGCAGCAGCAGCGGCAGCGGCAGCGGCAGGCGGAGGCGAAGGCGCAGGCGAAGCATGGCTCTCCCGCCGCCCGGCTCTCGGGGGCGCGGGGGCGCGCCACCGCGGGAACCGAGGCCCAGGCCGGCGGCCCGAGCGCACCGCGTGGCCGCCCGCAGGCGCCGCCCACCGCCAGGGCTCGCTTCCGGCCGCGCGCTATTCTGCGGGCGCCGAGGAGGGGCAGCCACCCGGCGAGTCCCTTCAGCCGCCGCGGGGCCGGTCGGAAGCCGGCCCGGTAAAGGCCCCCGTCTACGCCCTGACCCGGCGGCGGACGAGCCCCGGGCCGGCTTGCAGCGTGTGGCCGGGAGCCGGAGCCGGAGCCGGGGCAGCTGGGTGGAGAGAGGCCCTGCGGAGGCGGGGAGGCGCGCTGGGCCTGCCTCCTCCACCCCGGGAAGTGAAACCGCGGCAAGCAGCAGCAGGTTTCCACAGCTGGAGTCCGCCCAAGGCGAGCGGGGGCCCGAAGGCTCCAGCTGGAGATGGCTTCTGGAAACTCCCCGTCAGGGGAACACCACTGACGGAAGTTCGGCGAGTACTGCGTGCCCTCTCTTGGCCACGCTTGCAACGTTCAAGTGCTTGTGACTTCGAGCCGCTCCTCAGATCCCACCGGCAGGACTTGAGGGCGTCTTTCCTCTGGGACCCCTTCTGCCACCTGCTTGTCAGATTTCAGAAGAGCTTAACGCATTTTTCAGAATCACCTGAGTGACTGAAGCCACTGGCCTAACGGGGCTCTCTTGTCCTTGGAACAAGGTGCTGTCTAGAGGTCGTGGGACTTGACTAATGAATGGCACAGGCTTTGAGGTTGGGTTCTGCAGACAGTAAGGTGAATCCGAACGCCAGGCCTCACAATGTCCCAGTCTCTCCGATCACACTCAGTGCCACGTCTGCTCGTTTCTCAGCAGCTCACATCTGCCCTGCCTCTCGTTGGAACAGCTGCAGAAACCACCCGAGCGCCCGTTAGGACACCACCACAGTTAGATTGCTGCATACTGCAGGTCTCGGCCACTCAGAGTGATGGCAACAGTGAACCCGAACCTCCCCAGCTTCCCAGCCCTGCTCGGTGTGTGCAGTCAAGCTCAGGAAACCTGGCACGGACCCTTAACAAGGAGCACACCTTTATGCTTACCTGGAAATTGAAAACGTGAACGCATTCAGTGAATGAGCGTGAATGGCAACCCAGTAGGGCCCCTACCATTTTGTGTGTGTGACCCTGGGTATTATTTGCCTATGCCCGATGCCCCACCTAGAAAATGGCATAAGAAAACAGTCGCTTGGGGGGCTGTGAGCGTTCGTGAGCTCATTCAGTTTACAAGTGAATTTATGGTGATAAAATTACTAATAGTAACACTAGTTTCTTTTAAAAACCCAAGTTTTAGGACTGTGAAAATAACACTGTCTCTACTTTTTAACTTTCACGTAGGACTGCTAATTTCTGCAGTGTTCTGATTTGAATTTAGCATTTAGTGGTAAATGAAGTAGAGCTGGAAAGTTCTTGGACAAACATCTTGATTTCAAGAGGACATTTTTTCCCCTAAGAGTAAAGGTAAACTTTTTTTTTTTTTCCACCTTTGTCAGTTCCACACAGAAACAATGGATCCAAACACCAGTTTTTAGACAAACCTCGAGTTTCAATAAACCACTAACATTTCATTCTCAGGGCTTGGAGGCAGTTGGTTCCAAGTCTAGGAGCGCGATCTCATGGACGATGGGGACATCTAGAGGCTGTTGTGAAAACTACAGGCCGCCATGATTCCTTAGCAAGCAAATTCCTCTCTCCATGCTACTCAAGTGTGGTCCAGGAGCTTGTTTTAAATTCAGAATCTCAGGCCTCAAACTTACTCAATCAAAATCTGCATTTTAACAAAGTCTAAGAGAAAACGGGCACACAACACCTATACTGAGATCATCAAAATGGCACCAAGCTTTGCCATAGACCTCTTCCCGACCCTGCAGGAGGGTCTCTCTGAGGAGGCAGGTGGAACTCTCTCTGCCCTGAAAACAATCTGAGTACAAATCTTTGTCTCCAATTACACTTGGCATGTAAAAAGCAAACTACGAAAACATAGAATCAATGTTTCACAGCTCATTTATGCACTGGTGGCTCCTTTGTTCAATGTTTATACTAAGGAGCAACTGAAATGACACTGGACTCAGAGGGTCCTTTCGAGAGACCAGGCACACCTGATGGAAACCTTCCCATGGTTTCCCACACCCCTGCAGGGATGAAACAGGGCACAGGCCCAGGAGGCTGTGTACTTCAGAAAGCGGGCTTCTACATACACGGCAGGCCTGGCTCTCTCTCCCCTTCTTCCATGTGGGCTCTGCCTACCTCTCACCCTCTGACCTCCCCGTGATTTGTTCCTGCTCCATTTTCTACCGTAATTCATTGACATCATTCCTGACACACTTGGTGCTTCACAGTGTCCTTCTGTTGGGACCGTCCTTCTCTTGAGGGGACTCCCAAAGCCCAAATGTCTACCAAACACCGAGCACTTCACGAACCCTCCCTACTCCCAGCAGCCTTTTTCGAGCTTTAATACCAGTCCTTCTGATATGCCTGAAAAGTAAACAAAGCCTGAATCGTACCTGAAAAATAATCACAGGTGAGTCAGTGAAGAACACGAAGCTGCAGCCTCCCACCGGTATCCAAGTGCACAGGACAAAAGGTGGCACAAACAAAAATGCAGCAAACCAAGTAAAAACAAGAAGTCTGCTTCGTTGTCTAGTTGAGGTTTATGGTGCTGGATTTCTATTTCAAAAATTAAAAAACTGGCTGTCCGAAGAATAATCAGGGCCTTGGTCTCCTCCATGCCGGTACAGTACGGCTGACAGCACATTCTTCAGGGTTGGTAATGCTTTACTTCTAAAGAAGCTGCAGGAATGGGCTGAACTACTAAGTATACAAAAAGCACCTAAGAATTATCTAATGGAAATTTCTGGTAGAGTCACAACCTGGGAGGGGCCTTTTGGAGGCTAGGAAGTGCAAAGGTCTTACTCCTCAGATACCGTGAAACAGTCCCTGTGGAGGTTTAAGTAGGCACAGAAGGAGTCATCTTTTTCTGTCCTCTAACAAAACAGACAGGAAGCTGGAACACAGAACACTGAAAATAGCTTCAAAGAAGGGAAAAAAAGGAGTAAGAGGAAAAGATACATCGATACTTATTAAAACCTTTATTCAATTTTTTTTTTTTTTTCAGAATTGAAACCCATAGAACACATTAGAAATTTCGGTGCAGATCTGTCCTGTTTGGTGTCTTACCAAGCCCAACCGCCGCTGTGCGAGAGCTCTGAGAAGAAATCCTTGGCAGATCAAAACCGAGGGTACCGGTTCCTACACCTCCCTTTTAAGGAAATAAATTAGCTTCCCAGTAAGTTATTCCCAGATCCCCCCCTTACATTTTGTATTTGTGAATAACATCTCAGTTCCTTAAAAACCTGTGGCAGTGGAGTACCCAGCCCCTGCCTTCTCAACCCAGACTGGACGCATCGAAGGGAGAGAAACTGGCATTCCCCTGGACGACAGGTTTCACGGAGTCAGGTCTGTCTGGCTCCCGCGTGTGCCACGGCCAGCTCACCAGAGGTGCCCAGCGGGTGCCGGCTGAATGGTCTTTCTGTCACTTCGGGGCCACTCGCAGAGACTGAGGAGAAACCCTTTCACTAGCTTCAAGTTCTTCAGCAACATAAGTCAGTGTTTCCCTGTGTCAAAATAAATAATTTTTTTCTTGCTACAATACGATACGACTATATACACATAGATGCCTTTACTCCTGTGTCCTGAAGCTCAAGCTCACAAGATCACTCCTATAGGAAAGCTCACTGACTGACGCGGTTTTATCGCCACTGAGGTGTGGTCACTTACGGTCAAGTAAGACTACAGGGACCACTGAGAATGGATGCTGAAGGAATATGGTGGGTGGGGGGATGGGAAGGGAAAGCCAAAAGTCTTTTTTCTTTTCTATTCTTTTTTAAGGAAAAGAAGAGTTTCCTTGGAAGAACTTGTTCAGGGGACACTGAAAAATTGCCACGTACAGGATTCATCTTTCCCCAAGTAATATGCAATGGATGTACCTGAATTCTTCCATTTCCTCCTTAAATTTCATTTGACATATTAGTCCTGAGTGCAACAGGGAGAAATGCCTTATTAATATATTATCAAACAATACTCTGAGCAAGTCACAGATCCTGTCTATTAATTTGTTTTGCACAGAAAATTATTTACACCCAAACCCACAATAGAGCCTCATATTAAAGAACAACTTAGAATAAAACTTCTATACCCATATTTCCCCACTCAAACTCTGAAATAAACGTATTTAAGTGGAAGGAGGTAAGGAAATGGCATTCAGTTGTGATTTTCCTAGTTGGATAGTATTAAAATATGTCCACTTTTACCTTTAGATGTTGGCTAGGCACACCCAACCTAGGGCTGACCAAGAACGCTTCTAGGGACTTGTCTGAGTATAACGGTGCTAAAGAAACCACAAAGAGGACACAGTGACAAAACTTAAAAAAAAAGATAGCCTGTTTTTCAAACAGAATTTGGTTTTTGTAACTTTCAGGGCTATAAGCTTTTGGTTGGTTTCCTCTAAGATTTGCCGAAACTTAGCTTAATCCAATCCTGATTTGAACATAAATCTATGTTCCACGAGTCCTGTGACATCACCCTATTAGCGAACGACTTTAACCACGACAGATCTGAACCTGAACACCTCTTAACATCATGAATTTTATAACAGTAGGAAACAGAATGAACTTACACATTTTCTGCCATGTTTTGAAAAAAGGATGGGATATTCCTTCCTGCTCGTTTCCTTAGCAATATCTCCTGCCTTCGACATTATGAAGCAAGCTCCCAGTTGGAGAACAAGTCTCACTCATTCCGCTGCGCTATACCACAGGGACCATGTGTCTACAAGGACACCGGGCCGTCGTTTGGTTGAACCAACATTCACCCAGGCAAGCCCGCTGCCTCCCGCCCTCTGTCTCCCTCCAGCCAGCTCCCGGACACTCTGGGTGAGCACCATCCACAATATTCTCCAGCTCAACTGTGAATTTTACTGGACGCACACAGTAAATGGCCTTACAATTGGAATCTAAGGCCTCCTTCTGTTAACACCGTTTCAGTGTTTTGTGCTAATACCTGGCTTCTTACATTCAAAACCTTCTTTTAGAACTCGACCCATTCTTGTGGATGTCTCAAAACGTACATATAAAGTACAAAAGTGTCCTGACCTCACGCTGTTGTTAACTGGCTGCCCAGCTGTCTTTCAATGCAAGAAAACGAGGACACAGATTCTAAGCTGTTTTTGAAAGGCTGGCTGCCCCACACTGGTCGCCAGTGGCTGGGACGGCATCTGCTCCCCCACACCGTTGAAACGGCAACCTCTGCCCAACAGAAGCGCAAGGCTGGACCGGGCCCCAGACAGGATGCGACAGCTCACAAGTCCGGGAGGCTCTGCTGGAACACAGACGGAGCCGAGCCGGGCCTTCCGTCGCTGCCGGGACAGGGACACCGGCGCTCCGCCACCAGTTCTGAACGCCCGACGAAATTAAACGAGGAAATTAGGGCTTGACATAAATCAAAATCTTAAGGCTCTTCCTGGTCACCTCCTTCATTGAGGCTGAGAGAGCTTCAACTCTTTGTTCCCAGTCGTCGGCATGGCCCACATCACAAGACCGGTCCAGCCGCCAGCAGAATGCGCGCGGTCGGCTGATCGAGGGAGCTGGCTTTTCCCACGAGAAAGGCACAGACAGGACTGCCAATCTCTCGGGGACAGCAGCTTCAGTGACCGAATGCCTTAAAGGCTGAGGTGGAACTTCATTTCAGATGAGAAATCGGGATGGTGGAGATTGTAGGCAACTTAACTCCCATTTAAGGTGTTCGCTCAGTTTGCTTTGTTAATTCAGAAAGGATTTGCCTGCTTTGGGCAAAAGGGAAAAAGGAAAGTCTCCAGGAGAGCATCCTGCTTGGACAGTCTGGGGGCTAACTGGGACCCAACTGTGAGCACACAGATCTCAGGTTCAAGTCATGTTTGCTTCTCCACTCCCGCGGAGCTCAAATACCGGGGGGCCTCCCTGCTTCCGGTGCCGTCTCCTCCTCCCTCCTCTAAGAGCTCATGAAAAGCACTACCAGCCAATCGCTTAAGAGCCCACGCATCCTTCCTGCTTTTGTCTTTCCCGCTAATTCGATCCGAAACACGTATCCCTGCCCACAGAGCATGCCACTGGCCTCAAGAGGCCCGGTTTTCCCGACTGCCACTCGCAGGAGGCGGTCGAATTCCCAGCCGGACTGGTCCCGGTGCAAAAAAGGACTCAAGAGATGGCCAAGGGTTTTTAGAAACCCCACGGAGGTGGAGGAAGGATTCTAAGGATCAACTCAAACCACACACTCCAGAACCAGGCCCAGCATTCACCTCTCCACACGTCACCCCTCTATCTGCCCTGTGGCACCCGAGTGAGGACCGACCAACCAGGAAGCCCGCTGCCGGGGGAGTTGGGGGTCCGGCAGGAGCGCTCCCATGGTCTGAAACCTGTCTTCTTTGCTTTTGTTTCTCCTACAGAAGTCGCCAGAAGCATCCAAGGCCACCCTGCCCCCCTGTCACCAGAGCTTGCTGCCGGCCGTCTCCGATCCCCCTCATCCCGTTCGGAAATGATTGTGCTGTTTCTCTAGCTTTGTAAAAAGGAGTCTCGCTTATTTTGTGGCGCGGATTACAAGTGGGAGAGAGGCATCCTGTCTTCCACCAGCACGGCGTCCGCCCCGAACTGGTCAGTGCACTGCTTCACGGTGGCCAGCACGCTCAGGAGCCGCTGCTCGGCGGCGTCCAGGTGGGGCTCAGACAGCACGGGGGCGATGGGGTCGTGGGCCATGGCGGACTTTAAGGCGGACTTCAGCACACCGTTCTTCAGGTAGTTCAGTCTGTTCCAGGTGGACACCCGGATGCTGGAAGAGAGTTTTCAGGGAGATTACATGAAACCTCTTACTGTCAAGAGGAGTTTAAAGCCTGGGTCGGCCGGCAAAAGTCAAGAAATAATTATGTAAAACGTTTCAACTAAAAAAAAAAAAAAATCTGTTTCCAAAGGACCTCTACATTATGAAAGAGTCACATTACCACATTTTGATATTTTCTTCTAGGTAATTAATCAGAGGTATAGGCAAAGATTTATACATGTTCATTCCAATGTGTAACTAAATTTGTAATGGGAAAAATGTGAAACAATCTGAATATTCAACTACTCGGAAACAGTTAAAGGTATGGCTTATCCATTCAAGGGAATACCATGCAGCCATTAAAAACAGTTTTGGAAAATTTAGTGGCTTGAAAAATGCCCATGATATAATGTTGGGTGGGGGAAAAAAGTTGGCGGGAAAAAATTTTACTCCAAATCTGTGGGCAAAAAAAATGTGTGTGTATGTACAAACATACACATACATACATATACAGACATATACACATGATTAGAACGAAGTCACTACGATGTTAAATAGGAGTTACCCTTATATCTTAATAGGTAATTTTAACTTTCTTCTTTTTGTGCTTCTGAATGTAAAAAATTCCTACCATTAATATTATAATTAAACTATAATATCAATATTATAATCCTACCCACTTCCTATGGGTAACGTGAGGATTACGAGGTAGACACAGAAGTCCGACTCTGCAAGAGGCAGCCTGGCCTGGATCTACTTACAAAGGAAGAGCGACCTTTGGACAAAGCAGGGAAGGGCAGACAAGTACAGAGGCAGTGCGATTTTGCTATTCTCAAGTCCACAACAAGCGCCCCGAGCATCAGAGCCTCCCTTGTGTGACTAAGGCATCACTTGTCTGCCTCTCAGCCCCATATCCGTCCTCCAGAGATGTACGCCCTGCTACGATGCGGAGAATTCCTGGAAGCATCTCTCTGGTCCAGCTTTCTCCGTAGCGGTCACTGGAGGGAAACTGCAGACACCTCGGGCTGCTGCATGGGTGGGTCGGTAGTTAGGGAGAAGCGGTCATCAAACACGCTCTGCCCCGGGCCACACTGCCAGAATGAGCAGGCCCTCCGGCCATGGAAACCCGAGCCCCGAAGGCAGGCCCTCACACGTGCCCCGCCTGTGGCCCAGGCAGTTTCTCCTGAGCAGTCTCTCCCTCTGTGTTGCCCTGACCCCGGGTGCAAGTCATTGCCTGAACTTGCACCCTAGAGGGCTGCTTCCGCTCGCTCAGGAACTTCTCTGCGATTCCGTGGACTGAACTATCCTTCTCCATGGAGGTCCACACCCTGGGCTTGGGGACAGGGTGTCCTTCCTTGGGTACTCTCCCTCAGCCCTACAAAGTTTCCTTTTATAGTTACGCTTCTATCAGAGCTTCTTTATATAAACTTTTCCATTTATTTTATTTTTTTTGAATTTATTTAAAAAAATTTTTATTAACATATAATGTATTATTTGTTTCAGGGGTACGGGTCTGTGATTCTTCAGTCTTACACAATTTACGCACTCACCATAGCACATATCCTCCCCAATGTCCATCACCCAGCAACCCCATCCCTCCCACCCTCACCCACCCCCAGCAACCCTCAGTTAGTTTCCTGAGAGTAACAGTCTCTTATGGTTTGTTTCCCTCTCTGGTTTCATCTTATTTCATTTTTGCCTCTCTTGCCCTATGATCCTCCACCTTGTTTCTCAAATTCCACATATCAGTGAGATCATAGAATTGTCTTTCTCTGATTGACTTATTTCGCTTAGCATAATACCTTCTAGTTCCATCCACGTGATTACAAATGGCAAAATTTCATTTTTTGATGGCTGCATGGTATTCCATTGAATATCTATACCACATCTTCTTTATCAATTCATCTGTTGATGGACATCTTTCCCATCTGTTGATGGGCTCTTTCCACAGTTTGGCTATTGTGGACACTGCTGCTATAAACATTGGGGTGCAGGTGCCCCTTCGGATCACTACATTTGTATCTTTGGGGTAGATACCCAGTAGTGCAATTGCTGGGTCATAAGGTAGCTCTTTTTTCAAATTTTTGAGGAACCTCTGTACTCTTTTCCAGACTGGCTGCACCAGCTTAAACTTTCCCATTTAACCTACTGTGTCTTTTCTACCTTCTGACTGGATCAGATGGATAATGCGATTACTACAAAAACATCTTCCTTCAAAGATATGGTTTTTGGCCATACTATTGCCTCCTATTAATGAAAACAAGGGGCGCTTGGGTCGACACTTCCTGCAGAATATTGTACTGCTGCTATTAAAAGCAGAGACCAGAGGAACAGCCCAGCTGTGAGGAGGGGTGGTCGGACGGGATCTGAGGGTCTCAGGCAGTGAGCCGGCAGGACACGGTGCCCCTGGATTCCCGTTTCCATATGGCTGAGCGACGTGAAACCCAGTTGATTCTTAAGGCTCCCCTTCAAATTGATACCAGCCATAATGCTCAGAAAAGGAGCTCCTTAGAGCCTGCTCTTTATCTCATTTTGATTCACCTTCTAATTTCTTTGTTCTCGAACACAGACTTTAAAAAAAATACATGACTAAATGCCTCTGAAAAAGTTGCCTTTGGTTTACACGCTTTCAGATTGAGATCTGCAAACCACAGGTGGTCTGTGGTGGGGAGTGAGAGGACTTCAAACCCCAGGGTGAACACGGTACAGGGGCCAGGGATGCAGACTGCACTAGAGTTCTGGCGGGGAGAGGACCATATTCTGATATTAAAACAAACATGAATATGTATTATTGAATAGACTGAAAATTTCTATTCATACAAATTTGAAATGAATTTTGAGCTCCAGGGGTTCTGGGTTGGAAAAGCATGAAAAGCATTTGCTCAGGTCTTAGGAAGTTTTAAGGCCTGGGAACGGATGTACCGTCATGTGAGCCTGGAAAGGAAGATGACACAGGCCAGTGTATTTGCTGTGTGGAACTTACATGCAACACTGATAGAGGGGGGCAAGAATGCTTCTCTCATCCAGCGACGGGTTCCCAAAGCTGAAAATTAAGATTAAAACTTAGTGATTTACTTAGTGGCACCAGTTGCCTTCTTAGCGTCAAAGCATGAGCAAATTCTCTAAGACGACCCAAATGTGATCCTAGATAATTTCATGCTCCCACGGCTCACATCACTTAAATTAAAAATAAACGGGGCGTGACCAATCAGACACAGGATTCCTCACAGTCTGTACTGCGGTACCGAACAACAAATGCCCTCATGTACAAGCCTCCTGCCTTCCGCCGGCTACGGCAAGGTGCTGAAGCAGAACCACGGCACACGGCGCGGAGCCCACGGGCCACGGGGAGGACCCGAACACCTGGAGGTTTTACGGGGGCGGGGAAAAAAGGCCATCCCCACGGTTCCCACTAACACACAGATGGTCGTCACTTGTAACAAGTTGTTCTACCTCAAAATCACCAATCAGAAAAGAGCAGGATTATCCTTTCCCTACAAGTAAATATATGGCCAGATTCAAACTGGACAAGCGGCTCCCGGAGGCTGAGAAAACAGTGATTCAAAGCATCTGTAAAAATGACAGTAATTCAGAGTTACAGTATGAGGAGAAGTGGTTCTGGAAAAACTCTCAACTTTCTACTCCTCTCCTGGAAGCTCAGCCTAAGAGCCGGAAGGTCTGGGAGCTGTGAGCACAGTGCAGCCCTCGAATAATCAACGGCAAAGGCAACTATTTCCATGTGCATCTCCATAGCGCACATGGTCATTAAACAAACACACAAAGATCATTTTTATAAATGAGGTAAAGGTTTTGAGAAACGCACGTAGCACTGGGCTCCACGCGCTCCGTGGTGCGTGCTGGCCCCACGCTCTGCAGGTGGCAGCCCCCTTCACGGAGCACGGGGCTCGGGGTAACGTGGGGGCACCACCAGCAAGCGCCGCTGGGGCGTTCTTCGCTGCGACCCCCGGGTCTCAGGTGAGTCTCAGCACCAATATGGGTGGTAGCGACCTAGAGCCTGCACAATTCTGGGCTCCAAGGAAGTGTTCCGTTGAGCACTTACTAAATGTAACTACAGGACGGGACTGAATCGGGCACCACGGAGAGCGCAGGGGGTGCGCTGAAAACATAAGACACTCTTCAAAGAGCCCACACCTAAAAAATTAAGGACCATCCATTTATTCAAAATAAATAAGACTGTCTTAATCAAGACAAAAGTAACTTGTTTTGATGTGTCAAAAGGAACTGCTCTTCTTATGATCACAAAAAGTCTGGGCCTAGACTGCCATAAACATAGCAAAACATCCTATCCAATTAGTATTTAAACTGCATAAACCTTTGGATAGAATCAATTTAACAGGAATTAAATTTCATGTTCTATTAACTATGTATTTCCCAAGACTCTAGACATCATAGTCAAGGAAGGATGACAGGCTAGTGTACATCAAAGACCGTGGCGTCCAGCTGTCTGTGTTGAGAATCATAATCTTGGACTCCTTGGAAAAAAACCCCATTTCTCCATTTTTTAAAGTCCTCAGAACCCCGAGGGCAGAGGACAAACCCTGAGCAGGATGGAAGGATGGGTGCCAAAAGCAAGGACTGTGACCAGAATGGGAAGGACATCTTCCGTCCACTGTGTCCTGGACGTTTCCCAGGATACCCTAGAAAACGTCCTTCTTGTATACACAGAAAAGCCCTAACTGACGAGGATGGTCCTGTGGTCCTACCTTTTGGCATTATCGAGAAGAATGAGCATACTGGCGCCCTCGTCATCCTGAAAACTCTCATAGTGATGGCGGTCAGCATTGCCGATCAGGTAATCAAAGACAGCGGTGTCGATGATGTCCAAGAGGCGGGGGCCCGAGTCGTAGGGGGACGTCTTCTTCACAGCATCGCAGTAGCTCTCGTCGTACTCCCACCTGGAGGCAAGGAGCACCACCGGGATTACTGAGAGCCAGCGCTGTACCTGGCTCTGTTTTGTTTTGAGAGACAGAGAGAGAGAACACAAGCGCAGGGCAGGGTCAGAGAGAAAGGGTGAATCTCCAGCAGACTCTGCGCCCAGCACGGAGCCCCACATGGGACTCGATCTCACGACCCTGAGATCACAACCTGAGCCGAAACCAAGAGTCGGACGCGTAACCGAGGGAGCCACCCAGGCGCCCCTGGAGCTGGCCCTGTGGACAGCACAGAGAAGAGACGTCCCTGCCTGGCAGGTTTGCCCCCAGCCCCGCCTCCTCGGACAGAGGGAAGTGGGGGCTCGCGGGAGCACTCACCGGGCCAGTTTGCCCTCGCGGTATGTCCTGCCCCACGGGTGTCGGTGTTTCTGCAGAGGCCACACATCTGGAAGCCAAAGCGTGACAGATCCCTCCATCGTGTCTCCATCAGCACAAGCTGGCTCTGTTTCTCGGCAGTAGTAACACTTCCCGTAGAAACAAGTGTTATTTCCTACGGGAGAGAAAGGAGCCAAATACACTTAAGGAAAAAAGGAAAACTCCAAATTCTCCCCAACGATGTAGAAGGGAGCAGCTAAGTGAACAGATCGTGTGAAAACAATGATCCTGAATGATAAACATTTATTTATTTTCTATACAAGTCATAAAAAAGCACACAGTGGGGAAAAAAAAAAAGTCAAAGGGCCGGAAAGGATGTGTATGAAAGTCTCCTAGCCCTTGGGGCCCTGCTACCCAGTCCCTCTCCCGGGAGTCAAGCGTCACCACTATCTTTCTGAACTCACTCTAAGTAAAGGAAAGTCATGCCCTCCCCTCTTCTGTCAAGGCCGACACTCTGACCAGAGCGCCCAGGGGAGGGAGAGCGGGCCCATCCAGGCTCTGGGCTGGGAGTGTGGGTACTGAGGGGTGGGGTGTCAAGCAGATAAATACACTGAGGATAATGGAAACCAGGTTTCTCACAGATGGAGAAGGGAGATTAACACCCAGAAAGGCAGAAAGCCAGAGTAAATCTTGTGTTGAATTAGAACTGGACTGCAGCTATTGGTTGGAACAGAGATACAGAAAAAGATACAGATATGTGTGTGTGTGTGTGTGTGTGTGTGTGTGTGTGTAGCTTTCCTCCCTCTGTCCCTCAAGAGAGCCTGGAAGCAATGACAACCAGGAAGTAAAGGCAGTAAACACTCAGCACTCACATATTAGTTTCTAAATATCATTTTACTACTGTATTAAAGGGACCCGGGGCTCCTTGGAGAAACCGGTGACTCTAGGGCTGGGATGGAGAAGGTACAAGATGGGCCTGGGTCCTACTGCTATGCCAGGGTAAGGAAGCACTCAGAGAATGATGGGAACATTCCAAAGGACCTACGAGACAGTGTGTAGGAGTTCCTGCTCATCAAATCTGTGACGGCTTGAGCAGCAAAATAAATAATAGCAAATCATAACTCTGAGTCAATTAAGAGTCTAAGAGTTCACTGTGATATAAACAAACAAGTAAATTGGGTCACACGGGGACAGTTCTACCCTAATAGACTGGCGACTATTAAGTCTAGAGGAATGAAAAATTAGCAAATAACTATTTGACAACTATCACAATAGTAATTGATCCAGGCAAGAGTTATCAATGAATGCTAAAACTGGTGGGTAAAGGTTTGATGCAGATGGAATATTTACACAGTTCTAGGCCATATCATTCCAAAGTACCCCATTAATAAAATACTAACTGGACACTGGAGAAACCTTACAGAGACCTACTATCTTAATCAAGGGATACAAGTTAACATCACCACTAATGGGCCACAGCACCAAATCCCCACTGCGTGCCTCCTGACAGGACGGACCGAGAAGGGAACAAGAGCACTTCTGTGGTATTCCTTTTTTTTTTTTTTTTTAAAGATTTTATTTATTTATTTGACAGAGAGAGAGATCACAAGTAGGCAGAGAGGCAGGCAGAGAGAGAGAGAAGCAGGCTCCCCACTGAGCAGAGAGCCCGACGCGGGGCTCGATCCCAGGACCCTGAGATCATGACCTGAGCCGAAGGCAGAGGCTTTAACCCACTGAGCCACCCAGGCGCCCCTTCTGTGGTATTCCTGCCAGCACTTTAAAATCACGAGCAAATTTCAAACACACTCAGAGATACTCTATGAAGTAACCAACTTGCGCTCTTACAGAATGTCAAGGTCATGAAAAAATAAGGAGAGTGAGGAACTATTCAGATGGACAGAGACTAAAACGACATGACTACGAACACAACATACGATCCTAGACTGAGTTCTGAACTTCTACAAGGTATTAGGGGCACAAGCGGCAAAATCTGCACAGAGCCCGCGGGTTATATGTGGGGCTGCGTCAGTGTGCGTCTCTCGCTGCCAATGACTGGGTGCGGGGGTGGAGGCGAGGGTCCTGGTGGTTGGGGGGTACTGACGTCTTCGCACACCAGTGTGAGGGGCATTCACGTCACACGCTGTTCTCAAATGGTCCGAAAGTGTTAACAATTAAGGAATCTGGGGGACTCTGGACCATCTCTGCAACTTTTTTTTTTTTTTGCAACTTTTATATAAATCCAAAATCATCTCAAAATAAAAAGTTTAAAAAACAAAAACAATTGAAAAAGGTTAAGTAATGCTTTCTCGGCGCTCCATCCTTATTAAATACAGCCATCAAATGAGCAGATTTTCTGCCTGTAAACCCCTCACATACTCCTTAATGACTGTTCTGTTCTCGTGCACGTGCGTCCCTGAAGAGACGAGCAGCCCTCAAGCCTCTTGAGTATTTCTAACCCCCGGCACAGCACACACTCCACACCCACTGGCGAAGCTGATTCTATCACTCTTCTACCTTAAAAACGTTTCTAGGTAAAGAATATTTGAACTAATGGAACAATATACCACATATATAATGTTTATAATTATAAAAATATAAACTTATAAATTTAACTTGATCCCATCAGAAACAGCAACAGATCTTTTAAAGGGTAAAATGGATTTTTTTTTTAAGATTTTATTTAATACTTGAGAGAGAGAGAGAGAAAGCAAGAAGAGAGAGCATGAGCCAGGGGGTGGGGAGAGGGAGAAGCAGACTCTCCGCTGAGCAGGGAGCCTGATGTGGGGCTCGATCCCAGGACCCTGAGATCAGGACCTGAGCCAAAGACAGACACTTAACCGACTGAGCCACCTAGGCGCTCCTAGATAAGATTTTTTAAAGAAATTAATATATTTTATTATTATTATTTTTGTCCTTGCTGGGTTTTTTTTCTTTTTTTGATAAGATGATTTTTAAGGTTATAAGGAAAAAGGAAAAAGAAAGAGCTGCTAGCAAACTCTTAAATAGCAGAGAGGGGACTAATCAATCATACCAGGTATCAAACACAGATCAACTCATGCACATACAGGAGCAAAACAGAAAATCCAAAAGCTAAAACATATAGAAACAAAAACTTATTTCAGTGGAAAAAAATCCCCAACCAGCTGGAGCCATACTTCATTCCACATACTAGGATAAATTCTAAAACTATGTCAAAAACTTTTTTTAGTATATGTGCTGCCGAAGTGAGCACTATGTCAAAAACTTAAATGTGAAAAATAAAACTATAAAAGTACTCAAAATAAAGACAGTGGAATTCTTCCATAATCTTCGAGTGAGCAAGACTATGATTCACAATCAGAAAATCTCTAAGAAAAGATGGATCGAATGCCTAGAAGGCAAAAAAAAAAAAAATTACCATAAGCAAAGTCAAAAGAAATTAAAGAACTGGGAAAAACTATTTATATCACAAAGGACTATTCTCCCTGTGTATGAGCGCCTACACATTGAGAAGACCAGGTGCAGAGCTGAAAATGAACAAAGGATACACAAAGACAGGTAAAAGAAAATAGAAAGGGTTCTTAAATAAAAAGCTTCTACATGTGAAATAGACAAAAGTCAAAGTTTGGAAACACGCTGTTGGTGCCGCTGGTGTTAACAGAGGCATTCTCCCACGTCACCACTGGGAACGTAAACTGGTTGAACATCTATGGAATAGTACAAGTGCCCTCTGACCCGGTGCTTTTGCTTCTGGATATATTTGATCATGTCTGAAGTAACATATGTTCACGTTAATTCTGGGCAACACTGGTTGTAAAAAAAAAGGATTGGCACGTGCATGTGTAATAAAGGTCTGGTTAAATGAATTATGGTAGATCCATACAATGCAGCACTTTGCAGCCGGTAACACAACAAAAGAATGAAGACGTTCTTTATGTGATAATAGATTTCCAAGATCTGTTAGGTAAAAGATATATTAGGTAAAAGAATAAGATGCAGAAGTATGAAAAGTGTGACATATGTTTCACAGAATGGCAATTAAATAAAAATACACATTCTTATTTCGTACAGAAAAGACATAAAGAAATTACCAATAGAGATGACCACCAGGAGGAAGGAGGGAGAATGGAGGGAGAAAGGAAAACTTTCCGTTGTGATGTTTCTAATATTTTTTTAAAATTCTGAGTTATGTGAATGTATTACTGATTCAAAAAACAATTAAAAAACAAAGCAAAACCCTGCTTGGGGTAGGAAACCTGCTGCCTACACAACAAAATCCAAACTCCTGAGTTTGGTAAGACCCTTCATAAGTGAATGGAGTATGTGTGATGGTTGAGTGGGTAGTAGGGTCAGGTTCAACAGTCATTAGACGTAAGACTTTGGGCATGTGATCCCACCTCTTGAAGCATTCTCTGTAAAATGGATACCAGTCCCCTATCACTGGGTTGTGAGGAGTAAGTGAGATAATCCATGGTAATGCTTTGCACAAAGCCCGACACAGTGTCAGAGACCAATCAATGACAGCTGTTTATTATTAATAATCTCACTCCAATCTCTTTCCAGACTTCATTATCCCCATTTACCTAGGCTCTGAATCTTTTACCATTTCCTGGATTTTGTAACTTTTATAACTGGCTTTCTGATCACCTTGGTCTCCGTGCTCTCCTTGGATGAACTACCACCTCTAATAACCAAACCTAAACCTCCAGCCCACGCTTCTCTCCTAAGCTGTAGACTAAGTCTAAAGCCCCTAAATGATTCGTCGACATTTACTCCTCGGTGCTCCCGTCACGGTAAGATTCCGTACCCGATTCACTGTGGAGAACTGCATTCTGGGACACCAGCTGGGTACCCTACAATTCCACTCAATGCTGACGCTGTCTACCCAGAGACAGGAACCGATCCCACAGGTTGAAGGCTCAGTCCCACAAGACCGTGCCCCACTTCAGAGGCCAGCTTCAAGTCTAGGTTGTCACCCGTGCTCTGACTGGCTTATAAATCAGGGGTTTCCGTGAACCCCATCTTAGGTTTGATTTGCTAGGGCAGAAGAATATACAATGGGGAAAGGACAGTCTCTTCAGTAAAGGCTGTTGGGAACACTGGACAGCCACATGCAGAAGAATGAAACTCCATCACTATCCTACACCACAAACATTAACTCAAAATGGACTGAAGACTTGAACATAAGATCTGAAACCATAAAACACCTAGAACACACATGCAGTAAGCTCCCCAACATCGGTCTGGGTGATGAGGTGATGATTTTTTGGATACGATACCAAGAACAAAAGCAACAAAAGCGAAAATGAACAAGTATGACTACATCAAACTAAAAAGCTTCTGCACAGCCAAAGAGACCATAGACAAAATGAAAAGGAGCTAGTACCCAAAATATATTAAAAAACTCCTACAACTCAAGGGCAAAAAACAATCTGATTAAAAAATGAGCAGAAGAGCAAAAGAGCAAAAATGAGCAAAAGAGCAAAATGAGCAAAAAACAATCTGATTAAAAAATGAGCAGAAGATCTGAACAGACATCTTTCCAAAGACATACAGGTGCATGAACGATGTTCCACATCACTGGTCATCAGAGAAATGCAAATCAAAACCACACCGATACCATCAAACAGATAAACAAAAAGTGCTGGTGAGGATGTGGAGAAAAAGGAAGTCTTGGGTACCACTGGTGGGAACATGAATTGGCGTAGCCACTATGGAGGTTCCTCAAAAAACTAAAAAAATGGAACTATCACACAATCCAGCAGTTTTAAGTCTCTGAAAAAAAGAAAAAGAAAACACTTTAACTTGAAAACCTATCTGCTCCTCCAGGTTCACTGCAGCATTATTTACAAGAGCCAAGCCATGGAAACAACCTAAGTGTCCACTGATGAGTGAATGAAGATGTGCCATATATGCACAATGGAACATGACTCAGCCATAACAAGAATGAAATCTTGCTATTTGCAACATGGATGGGCTTTGAGGGCGTTACGCTAAAGGAAACAAGTCAGACGAAGACAAATACCATATGTTCTCATTATACGCAGAATCTAAAAACAAAACAAAAACAATCCGAAACCAAGTTCTTAGATACAGAGATCAGACTGGTAGCTGCCAGAGGTGGGTGAAATGGGTGAAGGGGTCAAAAGGCATAAACTTCCAGTTAGAAGATAAATAAGTCTGGAGATGTAAAGTACAGCAATGCGCCTATAGTTAGTAATACCATAATGAAAGTCGCTAAGTGAATAGATCTTAAGAGTTCTCAACACGAGAAAAAATTCCTGTAACTATATATAATGATGGATGTTAACCAGACGTCATGGTCATCATTTCACCATATATAAAATTTCAAGTCATTATGAGGCACACCTGAGACTAATATAAATGTTCAAAGTCAATCACACCTCAATTAAAAAAAAAAATCGCTGGGGAGGCTCATAGGACTCAGAAAACCAGTTTACTCACTAGGTCACTGGCGTATTACAAAGGATACACATCAAAAGCCCGATGAACAGAGACATAGGGCAAGGTCTCAGACCAAGGAGCTTCTGTCCTCATGGAGTTTGGGGCCTGGCCAGCGGCACATGGAAGCATTCTGGTTCACCAACTGGAAACTCCCGAACTCCATACTATTGGGATTTTTAGGGAGGCTTTCTCCAGTAGGCACGACCTATTACTAACTCTATTCTAAATCCCTCTCCCCTCTCTGGAGAATGGGGGGCGGGGAGCTGAAAATTCCAGGCTTCCAATTATGGCTCGTCTTTCTGGTGACCAGCCCATGTGGAGTCACCTCATTAGAACAAGAGATACTCCCTGTGCTCTTATGGCTTAGGAATTCACCAGGGTTTTATGAGCTCTACCTCAGGCACTGGGGGCAGAGACCAATATGTATTTTTCTTGTTATTTCACACAAGAAAACAAAATGTCCAAAATTTGATTCATGATCTTCCTCCTCTTGTACATTCCTAAGACAGTTAACAGCTTTGTAATACACTGAGTCATCCAATTCAGGAACTGAGGAGTCATTCTTAATTTTTTCCTTCTCTCTCAGTTGTCCCACTCAGCCCAAATGTTCACCAAATTCGTTCCATTCTAATTGTTGAGTGTCTCTTACGGCTTCCTACCCGCTGTCTGCGCTCGAGCTGTGACTCGCCCTGCACATGCGCAGCGTACAGCGCCCGCCATGTGCTCCCAGCTCTCACCTCACCCCCGTCCCAGTGAAGCCTCCACGACGCTGCCGTGGCTGGTTTTCCAAAATTCCAATCTGATTTTCCCACGCTCCAGCTCTTTTAATGGCCTCACAGTGTCTAAGGAAAAGGTCTCCACTTCTAAGCCTGGTGCACGGGGCCCATCGGTGACACCATCCTGACCACCTGCCTTCCTCCCTCACCAGCCCCACGCCTCCCTTCACTTCGGCTCAACTACACAGTCCTCTGAGCTTGCCACAGGCTTCTCTTGCTTCTCGTCACCCTTGTCTACGTGCTGTCCTCCACCTGAAGTAGGCTTAACTCAGGAGCCTGTGCACCGGATGGCAACAAAGTCACACTTTTATTTTTATTAACAACTGTTTTTTTAAAATTATTTTTTATTTTATTTATTTTTTAAAAAGATTTCATTTATTTATTTGACAGGGAGAAAGAGATCACAAGTAGGCAGAGAGGCAGGCAGAGAGAGAGGGGGAAGCAGGCTCCCTGCTGAGCAGAGAGCCCGATGCGGGGCTCCATCCCAGGACCCTGAGATCATGACCTGAGCCGAAGGCAGAAGCTTAACCCACTGAGCCACCCAGGTGCCCCAACTTTTTTTTTTTTTTTAAGATTTATTTATTTGAGAAAGAAAGAGAGAGAGCACACGCAGGCGCACGCACGAGCCAGGGAAGAGGGGCAGAGCGAGAGGGAGAGAGTCTTAAGCAGACTCCGTGCTGAGCGTGGAGCCTGACACAGGGCTCAATCCCACGACCCTGAGATCACGATCTGAGCTGAAACCAAGAGTCACATGCTTAACTGACTGAGCCACCCGAGCGCCCCTTTATTTTCATTAACTTCTATGTGAAACTTAGCATTCCTTTAATTATTACAGTAGGAAGCAAACCATGGTGGTATGAGCATTACCTATGACTTTTTCGCCAGAAGAAACCACAGACTTTTCATATCATATCAACCACTGATGCAGATGTTGCAAAGTATCATTTATACTCAGTCTGAAATTATGATAGTTACTGGATCACTGCCAGATCTGTTATTTTATGTGTTAAATAATAACGAAGCACATGCTAGTAGACTGCAAACTTTGAATTTCTGATAACAAAACTAGATTTCAATATTATTGGTTTCATTTGTAAGTCTATGTATTCAAACGTGTGCATTTAAAAACGCTATTCTGAGGAAAGATCTCCAAGCTTCTCCAGCATGCCAAGAGTCTATAGTACAAAAAAGGTTGAAAGTCTCAACACCTAAGACGTTCTTTCCCACTGTACCTCCCTGAGGGATTGCTATTCTCCCTTGAAGACCTGGAGGAAACGCCACCTTCACCAAGGAACCATCACCCTGACCCGCGCATCTCCCCTTCCTGTCCACGCCGTCACAGGCCCTCTGTACACGTCTGGCTTCCCCATCAGACGAGGCTCCCTGAGGGCAGGGAGGTGTCATTGATTTCTAGATACTCAGTTCAGAGCCTACCACACAGAAGGGAAATATGATTGTGTTGAAAGAATATAAGCAGATGAAATAAATGACAGTCTGAAAATCCGGATCTGAATCCTGGCTAAGAGTTAGTAGCTACATGACTCAGGAAAGCCCTCCAACTCTTCTGAGCCGTTTCTCAGTATAAAACGTGGGTAAACCTCCCTTACTTACTGCACTCTTTTGTCAAGAGGGTCAAAATAAGGTAACTGTGTGAAAGTGCTTTGTCAAGTTGCAAGCGTTACGCAGAATTTGGTTGTTATATCAAGTTATCTAATATTTTTAAAAACTGTGCTAAGGTCAGCTCATTATTTAAAACCTATCTCCAGTGCAATCACTCTATCTGCCTGAATGTTTGTGTACCTCCAAATTCAGATGTTGAACCCTTAATCCCAGTGTGGTGGTATCCAGAGGTGGGACTTTTGGGGGGAGCGCTCATGCTGGGATTAGTGTCCTTCTGAGAAGAGACAGGAGCAGCGATTCCTCTCTCATTCTCTCTCTGCCGTGTGAGGACACAGCAAGACAGTGGCTGACCATAAACCAGGAAGAGGGTGCTCACCAGAACCCAGGTGTGCTGGCACCCTGATTCAACTTCCCACCTCCAAACTGTGCAGAATGTCTCTACTGTATAGGCCACATGGTCCATGATGTCCTGTGACGGCAGCCCGCGCTCAAACGCTGCCCTGTGCTGCAGGCTGCATCCAGAAGCTCATTCCCCACAGGTACCAATCCCGTGCACTTTCAGGTCTTTCGGCCCTCATTCCCATTATGACTTCCTATTCTTTTGCCTCATGCCCTTTCCTTTTGCTGCCTGGGTAGCTCTTACTGATCCTTCAGTACTCAGTCTAGTTGCTAAGAGCCTCCTCTACAAACCCTTTCCTGGCCTCTCCATCCCCCACACCCAGCACCATGTATGAGAGTTAACCTTCTGTGAGTCTCCAGAGAGCAGGCACTCTGGCCTATTCTTCTTGACCTCCTCTCATCCATCAGGAATTCAGGTCTGCCTGAGCATAAAACTGGACAAGCAAAAGTGATTAGAAGACATATGAAACAAATCAGGGACACTGTCCACTTTCGGTTATTTGTAAGAACAGCCTTAGCCTTAGCCTTGTAGGTTTAAATTCTGAAAGATGACTCCATCACAAGTCCTTTAAATATTCCATTTCACCTCATTTCAAATATAAATCCATTTATTCTAGCAAAGCAAGATGAAATTCATCTGGCAATGTCTGTTTCAACAGTCCTATCATAACGCGGAGCACTGTGTCAATGAGAATGTCACCACGATGAGGCTGCGACAAGAGACACAGCACCTGTGACTTCTTCCCATTCTCACTGTGCCCACGAGCAGAACAGGAGTAAGAATTTGAGCTCAGATGCCTGACCTCAGAGTGAGAGAACAGGGCAGAGGCCAGGGACCAGAGTCAAGTCCACACACAGTGGGTTACAGGCTGACCCTTGCGGGGTAGCAGAAGGCAGCGGCGATCTTCCAGGCCCAACACCAACCCTCCAAGGGCATTTCTGAATCCTTCTTTCAGAGCTGCCTTACAGTTCCCTCAATTCTAAGGAGATAGTTCCCAAGAAAGTACACGTATATGAAAAAAATCACCAAGTCAATGATACACATACAATAACAGATTTAGGCTAAAATCTGAGTCTGAGATTTACTTTAAGATCAGGCAGAAGGAGAGGTGCCTGGGTGGCTCAGGTGATTAAGCCGCTGCCTTTGGCTCAGGTCATGATCCCAGAGTCCTGGGATCGAGTCCCAAATTGGGCTCCCTGCTCATCGGGGAGCCTGCTTCGGCCCCTGCCCCCCCCTACTCAAGCTTGCGCTCTCTCTTAAATAAATAAAATATTAAAAAAAAAAAAAAAGATCAGGCATAAGGAAATAAAGTTATTACCTACTTACACTATCAGTAAATGACCTCACTTCCTAACTTCACAGACACAGCCAAGTACATGTTAGGGAAAACTTTCACTTTCTGGCCACCTACCTACCGTTAGATCCACATCCCCCAGTAGCCTGAAAACAAGTGGCCCAATTTGCTTTTGTATTCCCTTGAGTTCTTCAATTCTTAAAAGTCACAAACCAGCTTGCTCAATGGTGTCCCGCTTAACTAATTAACTATTCCCCTATTTAAATGTCCTCTATAATCTTACCTACGGTTAGGAAGGTGCTCAAGAGCTGCTCCGTGGCAACGGGCTTGATCTCTGTCCGTAGATTAACAAATCTGCCAACCACCAAGGGGGCTCGACGGAAACCCAGAATCCTGGTTTGGGAGGTTGAAGAACAGAAGAGAAAAATCTTTGGGGGGTATATTTTATAAGGAAAAGATATTGTTGACTCGTAGGTATATATATGTATATTCATATTTATACATGTTTTAAACATTTTATTTTTTTTTAAGTAATCTCTACGCCCAGCATGTGGCTTGAACTCACAACCTCAAGATCAGGAGTCCCATGCTCTACTGACTGAGCCAGCCCGGTGCCCCTGCAGGTAAATATACTTTAAAGGTACATATATTTATGAGTTTAATATCAAGATGTATATAACATATTTTAATATGCACTTCAGCAAAAAGGATAAGGCAAATCTAGCAAAATGAGAGCAACTACTAACCCTGGGGAATGGGTATATGGGTTCATGAAACTATTCTAATTCGTTAGAAATTTTTCATAGTAAAACTTTTAAACAAATTTTAACAAAGCATTAAAAAAATGGGCTTAAACCCATACATGGATTCAAAGCTTTGGATAAAACAGCACATTGGCAGAAAACTATACAGATTAGTCTAAAAAGATAAACCCAAAGAACAACTAAAAACAGATATATTTGAAGATGCTTCTCTCTAATGGTCTAAAAGTTCAACCTTATGGTTGAGCAAAATCATTTTTTAAAAAATGAAATTTCCTGGCTAAAAAGTACATGCTCACTGAAGAAAAGTTGGAAGGGCAGGATTTGGTACATACAGAAAAGTTACAATGAAGAAAAGAAAGATCATCCATAATTGCACAGCCCAGAAATAACCACTGACATTTTGGCATATGAGCATTTTTTTCCTTTACACACACATACATATATATATATATAAATACACACACACTCTTGTGTATAGACACACAATTGAGATTATACTATACACAGTTCTGTATCCTGCTTTTCATTCATCATTCTGAGCCTTTTCTCATGTTATGATAAAACCTTTCAAAACAGCTGCATAAAGAAATAATGCATTGTTCAGGGGTGCTGATTGACTGTCTTAAACTCAATCTTTGAAAAGCCACAAAAGTAGATCAACAGATGGGTCAAAATAACATAAAGATCCAGAAAGCTTCCTGAGGCCAGACAAGGTGGTTAAATCCTAATGTAATGAAGAAACAGCAACCCAGAGCAGAAAAGGAGCAGGAGCCATGGCTGGCAAAGAGTCAGGAGGTCCTTCTTCTCCCGGCTGACCACCGCCAGGCCAACCAGCAGCAGCCAGCGGAGTGCCGAGGGGCCATGTCACGGCGGCACCTGAGCCGGGCTGGGGTGGCAGTTAACAAACAAGGCAACAAACCAGGGGCCTGGCTGAAGAAGAACTTTCAGACTCTGAGGTAGGCTTCTCTTTGAAATGCAAGAACCCCCAGAGCACAGGTCATGAACTGAAACATGAGTATATTTAATTAACATCAAAGGGAGTAATTTCTGTACAAAGCCTACTTCACTTTAAGTTAACAAATAGGTGTTGTGTTGTGAAAAGATACGGACGTGTTAAATTTTGCTAATAATGACTGGGGAAAAACAAAAGTCACTAACAATGAGGTACCCTTTTACATATATTAGATTAACAGAAATTCGTGTGTTGGATGAAATACTGGTATATGAAATATTGGTATCGATAGGGGAAAATGATCTTCATGCACTGCTGGTGCCCGTCAGCTGGGAAAAGGGTTGGGGATGAAGAAAACGGGGAAACAAATGAGCTCTTGGAAAGACTGATTCTAGCAGGCCTTTAAGTGAGGAGCAGCATTTACCCAATTCTCTACCGCTAGGTCTTAAAAGAGGCAGCGAAAATTCACGGTATTGTGAACAAACATTTATTTAACCTTTTCCATTATCACTGGCTATTTAGACTGCTACTGGTTTTTCACTACTGAAAATTTCACGCTACAGCTAAGATCCTGGATATGTGTAACTCTGAATTCCATTATTTCTCCAGGGTACTTCCTAGAAATATCTTAGATATTGGCGTAAAAAGGTAGTTACTCATCCAAAGGGCAGGAGCATTCAGGTTTCTGACACATAGTGCCAGAGTTCTTAAAAAGAAAGACTGAACTGATTAACAATGCCACAACCTGCATCTGAATCTCAGTGCATTCCTGCCAATACAGTACTATCTTTTTTTTTTTTTTTTTTAATCCTGGCCATTTTCAGCAGAAGAAAATAGTATCCCATTGTTTCAAATGGGTTTGTTGTTGTTGTTCTTACTGGTGGGGATGAAAACCCCGCCATATTTATTAGCAATTGATAATTTCTATTCAGTCAACTGTGTCCTTAGATCATTTTCTGTTAAAGTTTTAGCATATATACAGATTTGTATAAACATTTATATATTAACGTTAATGCTTCGATTACATTAGATTCAAGTATTTTCTCCTAGTTTGCTTTCAAATTTCATTTGATGTTTCCTGACATTCGAGTTAATTGTATTTAGCTGCGTCTACTGAATATTTCCTTTGCAATTTTTCGATTATTGCTTTTATGCCTAGAAAATCCTTCCTAATCCAGAAAAAGACAAAAATTCACCTTTACTCTCTTCTGGTTTCCTTTATATATTCACTTAACAACTATTGTGAATATTTTTTTTTAAAGTCTGTCAGTATGCCCTGACGAAGGAGCTGCTCAGAAGGGTAAGCGGGCTACCAGACGCTCCAGCTACCGGGCTCCCGGCAAGCCTCGCGCTGAAAAAATACTAATCTTCCTAGTTAACTTATCCATTTTGCTTTTGGAATTATTCTAGTTACCAAAGCCAAGCATCTTTTGTATGAAGGACAATAAAATTCATTATATATGTCATGCTGTATGCTTCTAGCATAAGTGAATACTACTTAAAACAAAAATAAAGCGAAACAAAAAAACAGTACTGTCAGGCCCAATTAATGATCAGTTCAATTTAGGGACTTGAGTGCCAACTCTGGTTTTCATCCTGCCATTTTATTTACCAAGAATATCTTCACTCATGGTGGCAGAGGGCATACCAGAATGAAATGATCTTAAAAAGTGTAGAGTGAAGACATGTACTCTGGTATTCCGAGAACCACCCAGGTTACGAAGGACTCGTGCAAGTTTAATGGAATCCATCAATCAGCTACCTCGAGTAGGTACCAAGGCAAAGTTATTAGTGTTGCTCCCTTTAGGAATCCACAAGTCCTCTCCAAGATGTTTTTAAAAGGAAACAAAGCAAAGTAACCCTCCGGGATGACACATACCTGTCCAAATGAAAGGCTGCTACCTCTGCATTGTGTCTATCATAACCAGCATATGGCTCCCCTTCTACCACATAGTCTCGGTTATACCTGCGGAGTGAACGGGAAGCACAGATGGAGACGTGAATTACATCGGCACCACACGTGACCGCACAAGAGAACGTGAGCACGCTGCCTCCGCCTTCCCCGTCACACCTGAGCACGGACGCCTTCCCCGTCACACCTGAGCGCGGCTGTGGATTCGGACGAGTCACTGGTAGAGGGGGTGAAGGTGCAGTGGAGAAGGAACCTAGATTTCTCTATCTGCCTCAGCAATCACTCTATGAATAAAACACGCAAGCCGTTATTTCTACCCCTCTAAAAGACTTTCCATGTAGTTTAAGTAAAACTCAAAGGTCATTTTCTGGAAAGCAAGGACTCTCTCTGTATCTCTACCACGATGTTAAGCCTATAGTTGGTGCTTAATGAATGTTTGCTAACATTTTTATTAGACTGAACTGAAGAAATGAAGGGAAGCACAAATTCAAAATGTTTGTGTTACCAGCATGGCTATGGCAAGGCTTGTAAGAGAAGTTTAAATTTCTTGGAAATAAATGGTCTTGATATGCCTCAGTGTTTGCTGGATGAGTAGGCCAAGGTGCATTGAAAAAGCTGTTTGAATAACCATCCTCTTTCTCTGTTTACATTAATGATGATACCGTGGAGGAACACTTGGACTGGCATGAGAGCTGGGTATACAGTTCTGTCATTACCTGTCTGGGTAACCTTGAGCAAAACCGTTCTTTTCTCTGGGTCTTAGATTCTTCATCTATAATATACGAGAGGCTGGACTAGGGGGTAATTTCCAAGATCTCTTTCATCTCAAACTCTACTCTGATGACTTTTCCATCACATCCATGACATAAACAAAAGATAATAAAAACTGGCATATTTCTTTCCACCAATCATAAAGAAAGATACCATTTAATGGTTAATTGGGAAGAAAGAGACGCTAAATCTGCCTATGACCGCTACTGTTTGCCTGCATTTCCCCGAATCAAAAGACCTATCAGGCTTTACAGGCAAGTGTAAAATAGAAATGAACGGAAGAGGGAAGAGGAGCGGCTCCGCTGGGGACACCTGGACCGGGGAAGTGGGCGACGGTGCTATCAAAGGCCATGAGCTTCAATGTAATGACCTTGGAGTCTAAAGTGAAACAAACTGCGCCCGCAAAACACATTTTCAGGGCAAAGTGACAGAACACTTCTGTCAGAAGACAGCCGTGCATCACCCCCTGGTTGGGAGGGCAGTTTCTTCATAGCATGGTCACTATACTCAAACGTCGTTTCTCGTTTCTCGTGTCAAAGCATTATTCGGGCTACCTAGGATTCCACCGGCTGCGTCCCGATAAAGCCTCAATTTTTAAATAGAACTGCAGCAAAAGCAGACGCTACTCGAGCGCGTCTCTCTCCGCCACAGCTGTAGGCTGTCCGCAGAGCTGGGGGACAGTCCTGGAACGCTTTCTGTGTCGGGGCTCCAGCGGAGCCATAGGGATGTGTGCGCTGTGCAGTCCGCTCCTTCCAGTGAAATGTTCGAGAGCTTTCCAATACCTCGAAACGTGGCTCAGGGTGAAATGTTAAACCTGAGGGGAATGCAGGGACATTGGGGGTGGCCTGGAGGGGAAGGGAGGAAAAGAAGGGGGAAGGAGTAAGAATCAAAGAGCTGCGGCAGAGTCAGGAGGTCGGCCTCCCTGGCTCCCCGTGGGCTGTGTGAACCGTGGCGAGTCCCAACTCTGCGCCTCACCGGTCAAAGGAGAAGCTGGCCCGGCCGGCCCATCTCCAAGGTCCCTTCCCGCACATCCTAGGATCACGCCCTCACTTCTCCCCACTCCGAGGCCCACCCTGCCATCTCGTTGTCTTCCCACCATAACTACAGGCTTGGCCTGGGAAAGCCCATCTACCTCCAGAATGCCGACAGCTACACTGAGAAAAAAAAATCACTTTTCTAATGTAAGGCAAAACGTGCAAATAAAAGCATCACCGTCTTCCCATAAATTCCACCCACCACACGCGTCTCCTATCTCTGACAGGAGGACATGGCCGTCGGGGCTCCGGAAGCGCGGAAACCACGAGTGGCTCGTAGAGAGGGGTGCACGTGCCGCCTCAGCAACGGGGGCGCAGAGCCTCCTCTCAGCAGAGAGCGATCCATCTTAAGTCACTGACGGAGCAGCAAAATTCATACAGTAACTGCCAATAAATCACTCCTAGCCTTCTGGTGAAGGACATCAGCGTCTGACCAAGGACATTAATTTGTGCTTACACTAGGACTAAATAGCCTTGGAGGCCCCCAGGGTCAGAATAGCAATTTGCTGGGCGTCTCGGGGCCAGAGTCAATTTTTACAGGCACTGAAACATGGGTCCACCCTCCGCAGCCTGCGACAGTGGCGGGTGTATCCAGCGCAGGTCACTGGGGGCCGTGACCAAGAGGGCAACCTCCCACTGCAGGGCCCCTGCAGCTGGGGGTGAGGGTAGGGTGGACGGGGGAGGACAGTCCCCTGGGGCTGGGAGTGACGTGGCGGGGGGAGCGGGGACCAGTGGGGCAGGAATCGAGACAGGGTATAGAGGGGAGGACCAGACTGCCAGGGGTGGACCATGAGGCTGTGGGGGCTGGGTTTTGTCCACTGAGCAACGGGAGGTCCCTGGATGTTTTCAAGCTGGGAACCCAGTGCTCACACATGGGCATTTGGGGGGAGGAAGGAAAGGGGCCCACAGGAGGGTGTGGGAGAGGAAGGGAAGGGGACGGCTGCGGTGGTGGGAAGAGAGAGGGAGATGAAGCGACAGTGACCGGGTTAGTCTGTGAGGTTCTCTGCTGCACCGCCCCTAGTCGCCAGCCCGGCCTCTCCTCCCTCCACCTCTGCCTGGTCTGAAGACCCCGGGCCTACCTGCCAAGCGCCTGCACTAGGCCTGACACGGTGCGGGACACGGGAGTACCCGCCTTCTGACGCCTCCTGCTGGCCCACCTTTCCCCCCGTCCCCCCCCACAGAGAAGGTGCTTATGCATGGGACACCCTCTTCTTGAAACACGAAATGCCCGCGACTCATCTCTGTAAACGAATTTCCTTTCTGTTTTTCATCTGCCTTCTTTCCATCACTCTGCTCACACTGCTGCTCGCCCAGGCCACCAACCAAGAGGTCAAGGACTACATTTCACAACTAAACTAGCGACTCCCGATGATGGGCGCGGCACGTCATCACACGTACAGGAAGGCAGACAAACCGAAGAGATTACATGTGTGTGTGGCAGAACACCAGCCGCTCAGACTCAGATCCCAACGCCTCTTACGGCGGGATGACCTGTCAAGTTAGTTATTCTCCCTCAGCCTCAGTTTCTCTAGACACAGAGGTGTAACTGCCCACAGCTGTGACGGAGGCTGAACGCACGGACAGAGACAAAAGTACTCAGTGTGGTGCCTCGCGAACGAACGGTGTGCGCCCAGTGGAAAATATATCGCAAGGCCCACATAACCACACTTTTTCCACATCACCTGCCAATCGGACTTTTCTATTCTCCAAAAGCACTCCGTATTTTTAACTTTCCTAATTTCTGTATCTTCCATACATCCACACTTCCCAGTTCTGGGCAAATGCAGACTTCTTCCCTTTTTGGGATCCCAACAGATTTGTTTTCCGGCTGCCTATTATCTACTGATGGTGGGGTTGTGAAGACAGCTAAGCTAACTACAACATCTTTACCCCGTATTTCTTCTCCCACCCCAGCAAGAGACCCAAAGGTATGTGTTATGATTCTCCCAAAAGCTCTATTAAGGAATGAAAAAAATGTTTAGTACACAGAAAATTTCAAACATTACCAACTTTGAGAAAATTCACTGGTAAATAATTCCTTGCAAAAGAATATGAATCACCATAATGCTAACCTACTTCAAATTCATATACTCACAGAAAACTATTTTAAAAACTGCCACATTATCTCTGTAGAGCCTTAGAGAAGTCCCCAAGGGATCACTGTCTAACAACATACAATTCAGCTCATTTTCTCTGACTTTTGACTGAGGTAACTAAAATGGCTCAGTTCTGTTCTCAAAGCAGGTAGAACAACGAGGCATCACTACACACATGTCAGAATGGCTAAAATCCAAAACACTGACAACACCAAATGCTGGTAAGGATGTGGAGTAACAGGAACTCTTCATTCACTGTTGGTGGGAATGTAAAATAGTACAGCTACTTTGGAAGACAGTTCGGCAGTTTCTTTCAAAATTAAGCATACTCTTGCCATATGATCCAGCAATCATGCTCCTTGGTATTTAACCAAATGAGTTGAAAACTTCCATCTACAAAAAACGTGCACCTGAATGTTTATAGCAGCTTTATGCATAATTGCCAAAATGTGGAAGCAACCAAGATGTCCTTCGGTAGGTAAATGGATGAACAAAATGTGGTACATCCAGACAATGGAATATTATTCAGTAATAAAAAGAAATGAGCCTCAATCCACGAAAAGACATGGAGGAAACGTAAATGCATATTGCTAAGTGAGAGAACCCAATCCAAAAAGGCCACAAAGGTATGATTCCAATTACATAGCACTCTGGAGAAGGCTAAACTACAGAGAGAGTAAAAAGATCAGTGGTTGCCAGGGGTTTAGGGGAGGGACGGAGGGATGAGAAAGTGGAGCACTTTAGGGCAGCAAAGCTTTTCTGTAGGATACCGTAATGGTAGATACTTGTCATTATATGTTTTCCAAAATCCACAGACTGTACCACACAAAGCGTGAACCTTACTGCAAACAAGGAACTTTAGTTAATAAACTAGTACTGGCTCATCAACTGTAACAAGTGTGTCACATTAATAGAAGATGTTAATAATGGGGACCCTGGGGTTAGATGGGAGGAACTCTCTATACTTTCCCCTCGATTTTTCTGTAAACCTAAAGCTGCTCAAAAAATAAAGTTTATTAATTGAAACAAAACCCGTGTGAAAGAATCACAGCTTCAGTACTTCAAAGTACTTCAAAGGGACTTCAGTCACTGTCTGAGCCCACTCCGGCTCTGGGGATCTCCTGCTCTACCTACCGCATCCCTGACAGGTGGTTACTTATCCAGGCTCCAACTGCACATTTTTGGTGACAAGTCACTTATTTCCTAACCAATTCATTTTGGGTCTCTCACATCTGGCACAAAGCACAAGTTTGATACATTGAGAAAGCAAGGAGAACTTTATGTGTGGAACGTTCAGTCTTATCCAGAACCAAAACACGTTCCTATACATTTCCCCTACTCAAAGAATCATAGAGCTAGAAAAGACTTCAGAGATCTCGTGGTCTACTCTTCTCACTTTATTGAAGAGAATACCAAGAGAAGGAGATAAACAGTCTCCTATAAATCGCAAGCTACGTGAATCAACCAACTAGCACACAGAACTTCCAAGATGAAGACTTACCGCTTAGGTTTGAAGACAACTTTCTGTCCTCCTTCAAGTATCAGTAAGGCTTTCAGTTGTGTCCCTTTATAACCCACGTCTGCTTTAATGATTTTCTTGGAGGCCATGGCATGCATGATTGCCCCCAGCTCTGGTGTCTCTTCTGGGTACACTTCCCGGGGAACCACCCACTGGGCGGCAATCTCCCAGGGAGACTGCAAGGTGTGGTCCAGCTTGGGCACCAGCTCCACTCGCAAGCCTGCCATCATTCTGTGAAAAGCCCTCTGGTCCTCTCGGTTTGCGGCTGATGTGTCCAGGTTGTCAATCAGGAAAACTTTGGTGAAGATAAAGATGACAAGAAGAATCGCTAACAGCACGACTCGCTGCTTTAGCTTCATGTTGACCTCTTCTCCTTCTCCCCCGACCCACTCTCTCTCACTTATCACGGAGAGCAGTGGTGATGGTCAGCAAGGAGAGTCCATGATTAAGCACACTGGTCCATTTCTCCACTGGAGCGCCTCCCACAACGCCTGCAAGCCCAAGTACAAAGCAAAAATCAGTCAGAGATTCTGTCCCTTCCACCCCTGAATCTTTCGCAAACCTCCAACATCTTCTATCCTTGCTAATCCCATGCTTGAGGGGACCCAATAGTTTAAAACGAATGAGCGTGGGGAAGGACTTCATAGGTAAGAACCAGGTACAAAGAAGATTTTAAAGCAAATACTCCTGTTTTAACAGGGTGCAGAGTCAGCCAGGAGCCACTGGACTGGCTACAAATTCCAGAACACCAACACAATGAAAAAAAGCATGACAGAAGCAACACGAAGAGATGCCTAACTCCTTCACTTTCATTTTTACCTTTCAAAATCCATAAGGGACTTTTGAACATCTAAAACCACCAGTATCTGGAAACTTTCCCGTTCTTATCTTCGCTAAATGTAAGTTTTATGACATGTTGTAAGTCAGGAACTCCTAAAAATACCACAGAGGATCCAGAGGACAGCAGTAACTCCGCCAAGTCCTAATCCCCAGCCACCCCGGGAGCGTCCCGTCTGCTGCTCACATATTTAAACACAACACCCAGACGTGTAGCTGTACTTCATCAGTCTTCCGCTAACTATTTTTCAAAATTAAAATCCCTGTAAAATAGGGATAATCAAATCTGGATAAATTAAGTAAAGGAAAAACATAGCAGAACATGACCAGAAAACGAAAGAAACCTGGTACTACAGCAACACTACGAGTCTGGACCGGTCAGGCACATGACAAAGGGACCGATGCCACAGTCAAGCAGCACCTGCTTCTGGTGCAGAGCGGACCACACTCCGGGCAGGTCTCAAGCGCAGACTCCAAACACAAGATTTCCGCAAGGCTGTCAAGAACACACAGTTCAGCCTCATTTGCATGCTGCCAGGTGGCTTTCCGCTCCGCGCAAGCCTGCTGTGCTGTGTGCCTGCCGAGGGCACAGCGCTGGGCCAAGACAAAGGCGGCAGGACGGTGACAGGGAGCAGCTTCGCTCTCCAATCCCTTTAACAACTCAAACCACTCATCGCAGACATAGCGCCCCTACAAACGGCAGGGCAGACTCCCACCCCAACTGGAGACTGCTCTCCTAGTAGCAGCTGGAAACACACGGAAACCCAGCGGACCAGGGCGAACCTGCGTTCCAGGGGCAACACCTGGCGGCGGCGAGCGTGCTGCCGGGCCCTTCATCCTTCACGCACCCCCTTCCCCGTTCGTGTGCAGGGAGAGGCGGAAGGTGAGAGTCCAGCTCAAATTCTGAGGGTCTCCGGCCACCTGTTTTGTGTCATCCTCATCTCCCGGGGAGTACATAACACTTTTAGCTGAAGCAACGGTAATTCCAGTGCATCCAGAATGTAAGTGTGAGGGTAGCGAGTTTGGTGTGAAACTCAGCACCAGGGTTCTGTGTGATTACGGGCACGAGCAGTGCTAGGGGACGGATTTCAGAGGCTTCTGCCCATCCCAGCATGACCTCAACCACACAGCTCCTCCAAAGATCTGTTCGACGGCACACGTCTCGGGCGCAGTGCCAGTGGTCCCTTTCTCAGCCCCTCTGGCTGCAGACAGCAACGGGCCTGGGACAATTCTGGGGCAGAGGGGTAAGGCGGTGAGCGGCCTTCCTCCTCCTACAATGCATTCTTCAGGACTGAAGTCTGGTTAACCCCTAAACTTCTAATGATGCTGCTCATTTCATTTACCATAAATTCCTCTCTTGTGCTATAGGAACATATATCTAAACACTCACCATGAAGCAGGGAGATTAAGGGTTTTTGGTTTGTTTTTGTTTTTTTTTACTAATGCAATAGGAAGTTTCAGCAACTCCAAAATTCAGACAAAACAAACTGATTCCGTAGTCTTTGTGTGCTTTTAAGTTCTGAAATCTCGCCACCTTTTGACTAGGCCCCCGAAGAACACATCCCTCAAATCAGGGCTGCAAACAGTGCACCCACTCAACTAGGACAGGAGTTCATACAATGTGAACTGATAAGCTCAGCTGTTACGTTATTTTACTACTTACCTCTGCAGGTTAGGAGTGAGCGCAGGTTGCAAGAGGCTAGAGTTTTCGTTTGTGATTAGTCACCACATCCTGGTAGAACAAGGAAGACAGCAATTTGGCATAGTTCTCTACAACCGCCCTTCATTCCCACAGCCACCAACTTAATTTAGTGCTCAGCCCCTTCTACTGAATCACTAAAAGAACTGCCTTCTGGGCCTCCAGGTTCTCCAACGCGGACCACATGATGCACCAACACTCACTGTTTTGAGCACACGCCGCTTCTGATTTCTACGGACTCCTTAGCAAGGCAGGATAAGCCCTACCCTAAATGGCTTCAGCCAGTCCGCTTCCCCAGGCATCCCTCTTCTCAGCTCCAACCAAATGGACTGTGACCGTGCTCTGCCCTCCTCGCCATGTGCGGGGCTGGCCTCTGCCCTTGTCAGTCCTCATCCTGGGACGTCCTCAAAATTCCTCTTGCTCCTACACTTTTTTCCCATCTTCTCCTGTTTAAAGCGTAATGTATTTTTCGAGGGCCATCCCCAAAGCCATTTCTGGTCCCTCTCCACTCCCTCCAGTAACCTTTCTCCTTTAGACCAGCACTCAACTACATTCTGCCTTGTCCACTATCTTCTTGTACGTAATTTTCAATCGCCCTCTCAGAAACTTGGCTCCTTAGTAATCTCGATTGTCTTCACGATCCCTACAGTACCCAGCAGAGAACCGAACAAACCACTACAAATATCTTGGGCTCGTGTTTACTTCCTCCGATATGCAGGATCACAGGAGCTTCTGGCATCTTCATGCTGGCCCTCCTTTACCAGCTTTCTTCTTTTGTTTGGCAATCTACTTCTCTACCGACGCTCTGACTGCTCGGTTTAGTGCATACTTTTTTTTTCTGAAGAAACACTGACGGTTCAGAAAGAGGTTTTCTTTTAGCTGGAAAGCTGCTATTCCCTCAGCACACAGGGCAAGCACAAAGATATTTAAGAAATCAACAATGTAGAGATTATAGTACAATTTCTACCAAAAAGTCTCTCATATTCCAGAAAAATGTATGAGATGCATGATACGGAATCATACCAGTGATGGTATACTTCTTACTACAATGATCCCCTTCACTCCCGTATGCCCGAGAAGGGAGGATACCCGGGATGGGGATTCCACGCTGTGTTACCTTCTTGTCTCGTTGGAAACAACAGCATACGCGTCATGCACTCTGCGAGCTGGGTTTCTTTTCTTTTTTTTTTTTAAAGATTTTATTTATTTATTTGTCAGAGAGAGAGAGAGAGATCACAAGTAGGCAGAGCGGCAGGCAGTGGGGGGGGGAAGCAGCTCTCGCTGAGCAGAGAGCCCGATGTGGGACTCGATCCCAGGACCCTAGGATCATGACCCGAGCCGAAGGCAGCTGCTTAACCAACTGAGCCACCCAGGCGTCCCGCGAGCTGGGTTTCTAAGAAGATACCCCATTACAGACACTAAGGAAATTAAAGCAGGACCACTGAGTATATTCCAAATTCTTCATGAAAATGTCACTTGCATTCTCAGAGGGCTCTGCCTGCTCTATTTCATGCCTTCATCTCCACCCATAAACGCTTCCAAAAGTGTAACACTGTCCGGTTTAGATTATGGTAATTTATTTTAATGGTTCTGTTATGTGGAACGGAGCCCACCTCAAAGAACAAATAGACTCAAGGCAATAACGTAAGTCAAAAAATGTTAAGCTCAAAAAAAGGCAATGCAAATGATAGTTTTCATACTAAAAGCTGGCATAAGCTCTCGAATTGGAGTTCTGGAAAGTAGACCTTTATGAGGAATTTTCCTCCTGAACCCTGGTTTCACCCGCAGCTCCATCAGCTCAATGAGGCTTGCTACGGCGGCTCATTCTTCACACTCACACTCTCTCAGACACACACACACACACCATCCTACACATTTGACAGTTGTTTCATGAGGACAAACTTAGGACTATTACGTTGCCTGGGGAGAAGAGATACAGATTCCACAGAACAAAAGCGAGGTCTTAGTGTGAAGTCCTCCATTCAGTCCTGGCGGAACAGCCACACAAACACATGTCGGTGAACGGGTCTAAGTCACTGTGTGACAAAATACGACGTCTGGGGCTGCCGAGGAACACGAGAACACCTGGGCCCTTACTTACTACCTTACTAGGGACTCCCAGAGCCACCGGTGAGGTTCCGGGTCTCGTTGGCAGCAGTGCTCCCTTGACTCTCCCTCTGATCAATGACATCCTCACACTATTTCTCCTCAGGTCATGGAGAAGAATCCCCACCTTTGCGCGAAGTAACTGAAAGTGAAAGCTTCAAGACTAAGCCTTTCTTGTGCTTTCAGTTCAATGGTCAAATCAAGTTCTTTCCACATAAATGGAATGTAATATGTCTGTGAGTGTAAAGTACCGCGAGGAAATGTTCCATGCAGAAGGCTATTAACAAAGGAGATTTTGGGCACAGCAGGTAGAATTTATTATATAACTAGTGTATAATCATATTTACTCACATAACCTCCCTGCCCTTAATCTTTCATAGGAGTTACAAGGACCCTTTTACAAACTTCTTGTTTAGTAACTATTGGTTTCAGCAAAGCTTTGATGGTCTGGTGAATATAAGAAGAGGTAAGGCCTGAATTTACTTAAGAGTTTTTGGTTGATTATCTACAAAAACAGACACCAACAATTCCTCCCATCAAGAGGCAGAATCTAGGGGCGCCTGGGTAGCTCAGTCGGTTAAGCATCTGCCTTCAGCTCAGGTCATGATCCCAGGGTCCTGGGATCGAGTCCCACATCGGGCTCCCTGCTCAGTGGAGAGTCTGCTTCTCCCTCTCCCTCTGCTCCTGTCCTCGCTCATGTGCTCACTCTCTCTCTAGCTCTCTCTCTCAAATGAGTAAATAGATGAAACCCTAAGGAAAAAAGAAAAAAGTAGAATCTATTTTTCCTCCCCCAGAACCTGGGCTGGCTCTGTAACCTGCTTTGGCCAACAGTAGAAGCAACTGTGTGCCACGTCTGGGACCTAGCCACTACATAAAGCAGCTTGGGCTAGACTCCTGAATGATGAGGGACCTAGATGGAGAGAGAGGCCTGGCCAACCCCAGCTGAGGTGCCAGACACAGAAGAGAAGCCATCCCAGTTCCAGCTGAGGTCCCAGTCGAATGGGGTCATACACGTGATCCCAGTCTATAAACCATGTGGGCAGAAGAGCCAACAGGCTGAGCCCAGCTGACCTGCATGATGGTAATAAATAACAAATCACTATTTTAAGCCACTAAATTTTGGGGTGGCTTGTACAATCCAACATTCTCACGTCTAGTCTGTCCTTATTAACTATTTCGGAAACATTAAAAATATTGAGGGAGAAGACACAGGGAACTAAATCATGTCACTGAAAACAATTCTCTCAGGAAGAAGGGAAACATTAAAGTAACCATTAAATATAAACATTGGATTAATAAATTGTTAGGATATACTTGTAAATGATTATTAATGCTTTCTACAGAGCAATAAGCTCATTATGAAAATTATATACCATTTCTACTTATTTTGTCTTCGTTGTAGATGCTCAGGAAGACACATAACTAAAGTCTCCTTAAGGCAGCACAAGGAAAAAATATATTCTCACCTGGATCATTTACTAAAATCCATTTACATACTTTAGAACAATTGAGGCTAACCTGGCACCCTCACACAAATACACATGCCCAGTTTATAAACCCTACCATTCATACTTTAGCCAAATCATAAATAATAGCAGAAGTCACAACCTTTCAGTACAAAACAAAATTAGAAACAGATATACTTTCACCCTGGGCTGAATCTGATATAATGCGCCCCCCCCTTTTTAAAGGATTTTATTTATTTATTTGAGAGAGACAGAGAGAGTGAGAGAGAGCATGAAAGGTGAGAGGGTCAGAGGGAGAGGCAGACTCCCCACTGAGCAGGCAGCCCGATGCGGGACGCGATCCCAGGACTCCAGGATCATGACCTGAGCCGAAAGCAGTTGCTTAACCAACTGAGCCACCCAGGTGCCCCCATCTCTTTTGTTTTTTAATTGGCAGTGACATCAGAGCATTGTGCTACATCATTATTAACTGTCCCCTAGAAATAAATGCAGTTTCTCCTGATGGTTACCGGCAATTCTAAGTAAAATCGGAGCATTCAGAAATCTTTCCGCTCGGCACTGTATGCTTCTTTCTATACGGGAAATCAAAGCACCAATACCAAAGGGCGTCCAGTGTTTAGTACCTGAATAAATCCTGAGTATCCCCAGAAAACCAGCCCATTCCTGCACTGCCCCCCACTGCCTACCACAAGAGCATATTCTTTTTTTCATCTTCAATTAGGAGTCTTCAACTAAAACAAAAATACCAAATAATATTAATCAGTATCTACAGTTTTCCTTTCTCTGCAATTCCCTGATTAAGAAATAGCTTCTTAAAGACAAATACCATATGATTCACTCATATGTGGGATCTAAGAAACAAAACAAATGAACAAAGAGGGGGGAAGAGACAAACCAAAAAGAACACACTCTTAACTATAGAAAACTGGTGCTCACCAGAGGGGAGGGGGTGGGGGGATGGGTGAAACAGGTGAGGGGGATTAAGAGTACACTTATCAAGGTGAGCACTGAGCGATGCACAGAATTGTTGGATCACTATGCTGTACACTTGAAACTAATATAACACTGTACACTAACTACACTGGAATTAAAATAAGATAAAAAAAAAAGAAATAGGTTCTTAATGCACCTGCTTATTCTAAATATAAACTCTTCCGAGGCAGAAGGGTTAAGAGGGGTGCTCTGGATTCAGAATGCCTACTTGACCACCTACTATAGGACTTGGGAAAGTGACTTAACGTCTAACCTCTCTGGGCCTCAGTTCTTTCATATGAAAAGTAAAATAAGAACGCTATTACCTAACTCACAGAGTTGCTAAACATCAATGACATTACCACATACACTGTGCTAAAATTAGTGCCTGGACAACCCATAGTGACCCCTTGTTTTATTACCAGGTCATTACCAGGTCACAAACCCAAAGAGGACGACCCGAAAGGAGAAAGAATGACACAGAAAATAACCCTCCCTAGTCACGTTGTCTTCTGGGGTGCAGAGTGAGGGGCTAAATTTCCAAGTCACATTACAGAGAGTTTCCGTGGTCTCCTATTCCTGAACCAAATCCTTTCCTCAACTGGAAGACTAACTAAGACTGCAGGCAAGTAGGTAAATCTTCGAAATGGGCACCATGTGAAGCAGAACACTGGGAGGCTATGCCACTAACTGGACCAACCTATTTCTCTTCTCTACAAAGTTCAATTCTACCACAGTCAATGATTAAAAGCATTAGGGTTCTTCTATTGCATGAAAAAGGCTAAAATAAAATGCCTTCACAGTCTTCTTCAGTTTGGAAAATTAGCTGTTTTTTTTAATTAACATATAATGTATTATTTGCCCCAGGGGTACAGGTCTGTGGATCATCAGGCTTACACATTTCACAGCACTCACCATAGCACATACCCTCCCCAGTGGAAAATTAGCTGTTTTAAAAATGATAGCTTTGCATGTCCTAAAGCTCTCTCTTTTTTAAAGATTTATTTAGAGAGAAAGCATGTGTGTGCACGCGAGTGGGGGAGGGGCAGAGGGAGAAGGAGAATCTTCCAGCAGACTTCCCTGCTCAGCGCAGAGCCTCCCGGGGCTCGCTCCCATGACCGTGAAATCATGACCTGAGCCGAAACCAAGAGCCCATGACCCTGAGATCATGATCTGAGCGGAAACCAAGAGTTGGATGCTTAACTGACTGAGTCCCCCAGGCGTCCCAGTCCAAAAGTTCTTAAGGTAAGCCTTAAGAGTAACTTAAAGCTACAGGTATAGAAAACTGAATTCCCACATAGTCCAAATTACTCCGAGTGTTACATTTTCCTCACTGTTTTCACTTCCACTTAAACATTTATTCATATCTGTAGACTCTCAATGCCCTACATGATATCCTCTAACAGTTTCTTGTGAAGGAAGCCAACTAAAATGAAGTAAAACGATCACTAGGCATTAATGAGGCATTAAGGTAGCCTTTCTTCCTGGGTGTGAGAGCAAAAACGAAATAGGCAATAAAGAATGTTTGCTTCCTCTGAAAAAATTCAATTCCTGCAACCTGTCCCATTTAAACCTTGATTTAGGGCAACTCTCTAACCCTATTCCTTGAAAAATGAAAAGAAAAAATCTTTAGCTCATACTGCTAGTGAGGTTTGTTCTAAAAAACCAAATAGGCGGGGCGCCTAGGTGGCTCAGTGGGTTAAAGCCTCTGCCTTCGGCTCGGGTCATGGTCCCAGGGTCCTGGGATCGAGCCCTGCATTGGGCTCTCTGCTCAGCAGGGAGCCTGCTTCCCCCTCTCTCTCTGCCTGCCTCTCTGCCTACTTGTGATCACTCTCTCTGTCAAATAAATAAAATCTTTAAAAAAAACAACAACATAGGCTGTGGTCATTGATCTAGAAACTGTGGGAATGCCTAAGAATTTGCATTCTGTTTCAAATGGGTCAGGTAAAACAAAGCTTCTCAAGTTCTAGGTATTTCACTGCTCAATCGTCACTTTACAACCCCCATGGAGGACTATAGCATAGAATGTAATTCCCATATAGTGCAGGAATACGAAATTTAAAAATATATAACATTTTCCTTCAGATTTTCCTGTTTTCTGTCTTTACTTTTCAGTTCACTACAGTTTTTGGAAAGGTGTATCAGCTTTATGCAACGGTAACACCTGACATTATTAATCTCCCGTTCCAGGTGTGTGGAGCTGACCGGCCACAGGTCACTCTAGAAACGGCAACAGCAGAACCTCTACGCAGGTCTGGGCTGAATTGACGCTGAGTGGCTCCAGGCACGATCCCTTTGTTAAAATATGACTTTATCCCTTTGTTAAATACACACACATACATTTCAGGGCATGCCTGTCTCCTCTGCTCTTTTGTGACTTCCTCAAGTACAGGGGATATATTTTACTCTCTTCGTACCTGCACAGAAGCTGGCAGAGCGCAAGGTGCAGGAGAGGTACTCGATGAATGCCTACTGAATAAAAGGAGTGAAGAGCAAGGGAGAGAAAGCTTTAAGGTTAGAAAAGTTTCTTCAGCTCCTTGGTCTAAAGA
>CM052893.1:16980325-17021422 GCA_028534135.1 Potos flavus | reverse complement strand
GTTACCTTGTCAGAAAGCACAAACCTGCCAACACACACCAGAGCGCTCTCTTTTCCCCATCAGGCTCCATTTCTTATCTCCTCCTGGGATGACAGATGCACCTCCAAGACTCATCAAGCCTTGAGCTAGGCCTTTCTTTCCTCTTTTGCTTTTGAATAGGCAAGACAAGATCACAAGTGAGAGCTCTGCATTATATTCTCTCCGAGATGGCTCTAGCAGTCATGGTGACACTTTAAGTTGGTCAGAAGCTGGTTTCAGTTGCAAAGTAAGGTCTCCTGGACCCTAGGTCTGTGTTAGTGAATTCATTAGTCCTGGGAGGGGGGTCACAAAGGCAGCTCAAGTACGGAAAAGAGGGAGAGAGACACACAGGTTTGGAATGAGGAACTACTGGAGCAGCACTTTGGGGAGGGAACGCATTCCCTTCCCATCCCACCACGGAGGGGATAAGAAGATGCAGACAGGGTCAATGATGATGGCATGGCCATTACCAAGAAATCTTTTCTTAAGGCAAAAATACTGACTACCGATCCAACTGCTCAATTAGTCTAGCCAGAGAAGGCTCCAGGAGCCAAGTCCGTGAAGTTACGCCTGACCAGGGCGCCACAGGCCACCCCCCCCCACCCCCCCCACCCCCGGCTGCTAGAACAGCAGTCACTGAATCAAAGCTCCAGCACAGAACACCCTTGACGGATACCCAACCTTTTTTTTTTTTAAGGAATATTTAGCTATTATATTCTATTACATTATATGTTTTATTAAATGTTTCTATTTTCAAGATTGTTTTCAGTTCAAAGGGACTCAGGTAAAACAGCACATGGCTCTAACTCTTAAAGATGTTATAGTAAATGGAAAGCGCGGGATCATATCTGCCTTTGTACGAAACTGAATCTGATTATTAATATTTGGTAAGCCTTCAACTCTACCATTTAAGCAATATACAGATACCCAGCTCAACGGCAACTTTCAACAGTAATCTGCAACATTTTCTTGTCCTTTTTTTCTAACGAAAAGAGGAACGAGCCAATTTATGTACTAGAGTATTTCCCCTTCCTTCATACTGTGTTCCATTCATTCGTTCAACCACCAAACATTTCCTGCACACCTACTATGCACTCCGCACTTCAGGTGCAGAGAGAAAAGTAGGCCAATTATCATTACTGCTACAACATACTGTAGGGCCTCGTTGTTAAGTACACTTCCTCCCTCAATCTACAAAACCACATGGCACTTAGTCCCAGGGTGACCTGACATCAACTTCAGAAGACCATCTCCTTTTTACTGTTTGCAACTGCGGCTACAGGATAGAGGGAGCGGCCTCTGCCTCTATGATGAGACTGTACCAATCACGAGACAACCACTGTGGCTATTTTAAAAAGTTATCAATTCAAGACCTGAAGTGTCTGGCTTCAGGGCTCACACCACGGAAATGATGGTCACACAAAGTGTAGGAAGCTGAAGTCTGCCCTGTAAGTAAACAAACAAATTTCATTTAGAAATTCACAATTCAGAAAAGACAGAAAGCAGAAGCTTTCAGGCTGTCAGAGAGCCGGAGTCCACAAATGGAAACGAAGAGAATGGACCGAAAGTCAAAGAGTTATCAATTCAACATAAAATACTTCTAGGACATAACGGATTGGACGGTACAGACAGTGATTTGTTTGTTTGTTCTCTAATTCAAAGTACCCAGAAAGACGAGCAGGGCAAGTGCTTTCAAGTTTTCACTCTTTAACCAAATCGTAGTTAACTGCCTGTCGGCTTCAGAGAAACAGCAGAACAAATCAACCCATTTGCACCAGCCACACAGAAGAGAAGCTGTGGGCTCCAAGATTTGACCATCTTTTGCCACATCCATTCTATCGCTGCACCTTCTTGTGAGTGAGGCTGAGAATCCCAATTACTTGCTTGTGCCTTTTTATTCTCCTTTGGTAAGCACTTTCAAATGCAGAAGCCACTCCTGTTGACTGATCCCACTGCACGGTTCTAGGGACCAAAGTCCAACGACTTCATAAACTTCAGAAAAGTTATTAACATCAAACAGAACATTAATTTCAAATCTACCTTAGTTTGGCTCTGAGTCTGGGGGAATAATTTAGCATCCTTAACACCTGTACCAGCTTCCCAAAGCCATGTCTTGATGTTCAATAATATATGTGGAAGTTCTCTAAGGCTTTGGTCAAAAGTCCTGCATAAACTCAAGGAAAAGGCACACTGAGGTTGCTACCTCAATTTTTAAAATCAACCCCAATTAAATGTATGTATTAATTTTTAACACCAGGAGGATAGGAATAGTTAGCAAACATCAATCTTAATCACCAGAGTACAAGTGTGTAAAGTCCTACAATTTAAAAGCTAGAAGATCCCACATTCCTAGTCCCTCTTTTCAAGGTGAGAAATCCAATCTCCAGAGGGAAACTGGCTAGGTGGGGAGGGGAGGACTCTGATACCTGGCTCTAGCTAACCACAAGTCGCAGTACCAAGCATCTCTAATTTTCCCAAATTATAAACTCCTCACCCATTCAAGCGGGGATATAGCCATTTAAAGGACTAAAATTCCGTAACGACCAATCATGCCCTGTCCTCTCCACTTTCCCTCCAACATCCTCCCACCCCTTGTCTTCCTACCAGAAGACTTGCGGACAACGGAAGCCTGATTAGAAGGAAACTCTAATCAGATCCCACAATCAAGGGCGCAGCTTGACAAATGCTCACATTCATCATTAATGGCAACGTTTCGGGTCGCTTGTAATCCCGGAAATGAAATCTCAAGCGCAACCCATTTTGGACTACCGTATCGTTTCCTTAAGTTGTGCCCGACTGCGAGTGCGGGGTCCAGGACCCCGAGAGACCGCGGACCCCGGGCACGGTTACCCCGCCTCCCGCCTCGGGCCTGGTGGTCACTTGCGCTTCTCGGCCACGAGGTGGGCCCGCCGGCGCGCGATCCTCCCCGGGCCGCCGCAACGGGCGCTCGGCGGGACTCGAGGGCGGCACCGAGGCCAGTCGCCTCTGGGGACGCCGCCTGGGCGCGAGGGGCGCTCACTAGAAGGACCCCGGGCGGCCCCAGGTAAGGCCGCGCCTCAAGCGGGCCGAGGAGGCGCCCCTCCAGCCGCGCCTGCCCGCAGGAGCCCGCCGGGGGGCCAGCGAGGCGGGGCGCACGGCCCCGGCCGGTCTCCGAGGAGGCAGCCGGGCCCGATCCGGGACCCGCCCGAGGCCGCTCGGGGACCGCTCGGGGTACGGGCGCCCTGCCCCTCGGGGAGGCGCCCCGCCCCCAGGCGGCCCCCGCCCGGCGCGCGCCACGCACCGCACCCCGCCCGCTGGCCGGCCCGCACTTTCCCGCCCGCCGCGCCGGGGGCGGGGGTCGCGCACCCTCCCCGCCCCCACGCCGCTCACCTGCTGGGCCCTAGGCTCGCTCCATGGCCGCCCGCGCGGTGCGGTGCGGTGCGGCCCGGCCGCCCCCGCCGCCTCCGGGGAGGGGCAGCCCCTCGCCGCGCTCACCGCCCCCAGCCGCCGCCGCCACTGCGGCTCCCGCCCACCCCCGGCCCGGCCATTCCCTGGCCACTCTCCCGGCGCAGAGCCGGCGGTCCCATACCCACCCCCCCCGCCTCCGCGGCGCCCGACTGTTGGTACGGTCCTAGCGTAACGCCTTCCCCGCGACCAATCCCAGGACTCACTCTGCGAGGCCCCGCCCCCGCCCTCCGGTGGGCGGGCCTACCCGGCTCGCTCAGGACGGCCCTCCCCCTTTAACCCTTCCCTTCCCGGGCCGGCTCCGTTTAACTCCTTCGGCGCCGGCTCCCGTCTCTCCTCCTCTCTTCCGCCCTCCCCGCTTGCAGAAACTGACCTCGAACTTCTCTCTTGCTTTCGCTTTTCCTTTCCTGATTTTTGTAAGCAGGTAGGAGACCAGGCAGCAGGACTGGAGAGTTGGGGTTCTTTAGGTCCAATTCTACTTGCGAGAATCAATTTCCCTACTCCTTCTGCCCATTTAATTTGCCTCGACTGATGCTTCTGCCTTTCAAAGTGTATCCCCCTTACCCAAAAGAGGCCAACCTTCCTACAGCGCGCACAAGTCGCTCTTCCTTGGGACGAGAGCAAACTCCCTGCTACAGTTAGTAGCATTTCGCAAAACTGCGATTAGTTTGCTGTACTCTTAGTTGTTTAATGCCTGTCTCTTGCGGTGGACTGTAAGCCCCAGGAGGGCAGGACAGTCGTGTCCTTGTCTCCAATTCCCGACACCCAGTAAATTCCCTGTAAATGGTTTGCATGAAAGAGTCTCCCTCCCCTTAAGTTGCTTCTTCCCCCCCACCGCTGTATAATGCACCCTTTCATTTATTCACAATATACTAAGCTTGGACTTAGTGTATGTCTGAAATATAATGCGCATTGTTTTGTGGGATAAGATGTGTGTGTGGGGTGGGAGACTGAGCTGACACTTGGTTCAGGCTGCGTAGTTCATTTAAGCAGTAGGGTATAGTGGGTAGAACGCGTCCTTATCGGTAGCGTGATATTGGGTGTGCCACCCAACCGCTCAGAGTATCGGTTTCCTTATCTGCAAAATGGTAGTTAGTCCCTGTCTCACAGGGTTGTTGTGAGGTCCAAATTAGGAAATGTGTGGGGAAAGTACTTTGGCCTTATTGTATAATACGTGAGTTATTTTCCATGTGTGTATTTACTGAGCACCTACCATCTGAAGAGCCTAGAGAAATAACTGGGCTTGACACCAGTCCCAGTCTAGTTAGGGAAGCAGCCCTCTGCAGAAAACAGTCCCTGCAAGGAGTCCACTGTCAAATATAGGAGGAGTTGTATCAGCTTTTTACTGGATGTAGTTGAAAGGGCTTGGGGGTCATTTTCGGACCATGCATACATTATTCTTAGGGAAATGAGCTGGATAGCTATGAGAGTCACCTAATTTCTGTGCATAGGAACATTGGTCTGACTGCCATCGGTCAATCTCCCTGAAGCTTGTTCATGACTTCAGGAGATCATAAGCCAACCTGGCAAAGCCACAGTTCCTCTAAGGAGGACTCTCCTCTCTTGCCTGGAACTCCGACAGGGGTAGTTGACTGTGGAACCGTCACTGCTCAGGAGGCCAGCACAGCCTGCAGCGTCAGCTTCCTGGGGACCCCTTCTGGCACTAGTGACATTGAGCGAGATGGGTTCACGGCCTCTCTGGGCAGTCCACTCCAGGGCTTAATTTCACATCCATCAGATCCTTCCTTCCACCCCACAGGCTGCAGGAGAGACACACTCTCTCCTCTTCTGTCTTTATAGATGGCGAGCCGGGGATTCAGGACCTTTCTGCTTTCAGACAGCAAAATTTCTGTCCCCCCAGTTTTCTCTTCACTGGGCCGCATGATTCGGGCTGTCTGCAAACTTGTACGCAGCAACCACACAGCCTGCCCCTCCACCATGTTCTTTTTTGCCCTCTCTTCCTGGAATGCGCCTTGTTTCCCAACCAAGCGACAGTCAGTATATTCTAGATACTGTGGTGGATGCAGTCCTTTAAGAAGGGGACGCTGCCTTCAGAGAGTTTACATGACAGGCGCACAGGAAGCAGCTGCGAGGGATACAGGGGACTTAAATTATGCAGCACAGATGCTGTGATCACTGAAAGAAGCAGGGTCCAGGAAGACGGTCTGGGCTGGTACCGCCAGCGAGGGAGGATTAAGGTGAGCAAAAGATGGGTGGGAGAAGAGAGGGATAATATGAACCAAAGTTAGGTCATGCCACGTGAACTTAAAGACAGACATCCTTATCTGATGAGAGAGAATGGGGGAATTTTCTTCCTTCCTTCCACCCTTCAGTGAATGTCTACCAAGTGCCAGACACTGAGCTGGACCCCGTCCATGGAAAGGCCAAAGAAAGCCTGGTGCTCGTCCTTGGGAAGCTGACAATCTAGTCTTGGGAAATAGAACAGAAGGTCAGGCAGAACCCCCATTAGGAAGGCCTAAGACTTTGTCGAAGCTTCTGGGATGCTTCTTTTAGAACTTGTGATGTAGTTCTAGCTCTCCTTGTCTGATCTCCCTCTTTTGCCTCTCTCTTCCCTCTCCCCAAACTGCAAGGCTCTTTTTTTTTTTTCTTTCAAACTGCAAGGCTCTTAAAGACGCACACTGACTTTATTTCATCTTTATTTCCATCTGTGGAGCGCTTTCCCCTCACTGGTGTGTTAAGGTGCCCTGAGTTGAAATCGGAGCAGGAACTTGGCGGGACCCCCTCCAGCCAAGGGCGGTTCGCATATGTCCTCAGTAGAGGATTCTTGGTTAGTAGCCCAGGGCAGAATCCTCCAGGGGCTGGTCCGCAGCCTGCAGAATTCAATAGCAACTCCTCTGCTTGGCCTTTCCAGGCCCAGTGCGCCTTTCCAGGCCCATGTTCTGCTGATTTCTTACCTTCCATCCTAAAGGACTCACTTGCTCAGGGAACATCCCCTTTTCTGCACCCATGGTTGTGATCATACAGATCTTCCCCTGGGGCTCCCACCGCACCCCACCCCCATCGCCTCCTGTGGAAATGTTATATGTCTTTAAAATACCATTTGCTCATGAAGCCTTTCCTGACCTTTGCAACTGTCCCTGTACTCCTGGCCTTCTAAGACTCAGGCCTTCGTGCCTCTTCTGCAGTATGGTTTGTATTGATATCTTTGGGGATGTCTCTGACCCCTTCCACTGGATTGTAAACCCTTCAGGGCCAAGGACAGTGTTTTATTTCCATCTGTATCTTCCTTAGCACTAACAGGGTCCGTGGCCCATGGTGAACACGCAAACCTTGGAAAAGAAGATTTAGAACAGGTCCTTGTAAACAGGAGCAGTCAGAAGCACGGGAGGTTTCTTTCTCAGCCTCTTCCTCATTGTGTTTTCCTTAACTTGTTTCAGAATTTCCTGGTTTCTGCCAATTTGTCAAGCCCCAGGACTCAAATAACAGTCCAGCAATCCCAAGGTAGAAGGGGAGTAGTGTCTGAAGGTGCCCGTATACACCAGCGCCAACACACACACACACTCCTTTTAAGAGAATACCCCCACAACGATGGATCCTACTGAAACTAATTAAGTTAATACTACATCAAGAAAGTTGAAGGGAAAAAAAAAAAAAAAAAAGAAAGTTGAAGGGAGCTGGAGCGAGCTCTTGCCGGCGCAGGGTGCTAGGAGCCGGGGAGAGGGAGACAGGATCGGGAGGATTACTGAGTGAAGGAACTCAGGTGTCCCTCCCAGGAGCAGGAGCAGGAGCAGGAGCAAGAGTTCGTCCTCTGCCTCCTCTGCCCCCGGGCAGGATTGTTCTCTGCAGTGGGGCTCTCTGTGGACTGCTGCTTCTGCATTTCTTTCCCAGCTGGGCAAACTCCTGTCCCTCCCTTTGCCACGGGTTCTACAGAGCTATTCCTGGTCCACCCCTTGCTTACAGCACTGGGACTGCCCGCTTAAACGTTCACGGGGCACGCCTGTCATCTGAGCGAGCCTCTCAAGCCCCAGGTCCTACCCCCCATCCCCCGCCCCTCTGCCAAAGAATGGTTCAAGAAAGTGGTGCCAATCCTTCAGTTATTCCTCTCCATCCTAGTATTTTTTTTTAAAGGAGCTTTATTGAGATATAACTTACCTACCATAAAACTCACCTGTTGAAATTGGACAATCCGATGGTTTTTAGTATAAGTATGGAGTTGAGCAATTATCACCAGAGTCTAGAACATATTCATCACCCCAAAAAGTAATCTGGGCTATTTTCTTTTCTTTTGGAAAATATGTCTGTTCGTTCAGCGTTGTTGTTGTTTTTAATTTGCTTATTAAAGCCAAGAAGAAAAATACCTCAAGGGGACAGTGAAACTCCTAGAATGACGAAGAATGCAAAGGAATCCTAGCTCTCGAAGCTGTTTCCCTTCGCTGCCGTTGCCTGGCTGTAGTCATTTAATTAACCACTCCAAGATGTACACTTTGTTGTGGTGTATGATCCTGGGTGAGCGTCCGGGGCCACGTCTTGGAACATTCTCCAGTCTGTTGTGCCTTTCTCTAATGCCAGTGGGCCCTTCAGTGGGTTTGGCAGAGACAATATTGCCAACTCCAGATTGCTAATTCCCACAAGGCAGTCATTTTGTAATATGCTCAGGATGGTAGCACATGCACATGGGTATTTAATACACATCTTTTTTTTCTTTTTGCTGTGATGGAAGCTGTTTAATTTTTATTAGCTCAATTTAATGCATGAAGTAATTGCATTAATTACTGCATGAGGTAATTATGCAGCCACCTGGAGCCACCTGGAGGTTCTGGGTTTCTCAAATTCAGCTCCCCTCACCCACAAGTAATGTGCAAGGAGTTAAGCTGAGGGCTCTTTGAGCCTCTCTCATGACTGATCCAGGGATATGGTAAAGCTGCAATTCTCAGTCTGGATCCCTATGTCTGCCCTCCCCCAAAGATTTGAGTTTAATTGTCTTAAGGGGAGGGCTTGGCAAGGGGGTGTGTGTGTGTGTGTGTGTGTGTATATATATATATATATATATTTTTTTTTTTTTTTTTTTTTTTTTTTTTTTTAACAAAGCTCCCAGCTTATTCTCATTTGAAACCCAGGCTGAGGACTGCTGTTCTACCAGAGACTAAGCCAAGATCATGTTGAACCCTGTGAAATTGCTGTCTTTGGAGGGTGAAACGAGTTGAATATTGGCAATTTCGTATAATTCAATTGAATATTCAGGCAATTGGTTTTTATTTTGAGCGGGAGGAAAGATTGGTCTTTTGGAAGGTATTCCATAGGAAACCAGTCATTTCTGCCCCAAACCCTGCTCTGCAGTGTGTGAGGGTGAGAAGATGGGACCAGGAGGCCAATGGCCTGGGCGGTCAAGATGCTTCAACTCCGTGGACCAGACCCCCTGCATCTCTCCTTCCAGTGCAACTTCAACATTCAGCAGCCCGTGGCTGCTGTGCAGGGAGGGAAATGGGAGGAGCAGGCCACTGGTGAGACAACCAGAAGTGTTGAGGGAACATGACAGAGAATCTGGTCCCTCTTTCATAGGCATTTACAGTGACGAATGCATAAATCTTAAATATGGGGCATGCCAAATCACATGGATGGAGGAAGTCTGGCGCTCAGGTCTGCAGCTCGTGACCCTGACCTAGAAGATGGCTGTTCATGGCACAGAGAGGTGGCTCAGAACAACAAAGGACAAGATATTTGGCACAGTAGGACTTTGAGCCCAGGGACAAAGGAACCAACACCTCACGGCCGTAAAGAAAATTCCGTTGGGAGAATATGTTACAATTTATTTATCCATTTTTACTCTCGTTGGAGATGTGGGTAGTTTCCAGATTTTGGCTGTTACAAACGGTGTTGCCATGAGCATTCATTTTGGCCACAAACAATGTTTGGGTTTACTTAGGAGCGGAGGGGCTAGGTCCCTGGGGATGCTTATGTTTGGCATTAGAGAAAGTGCCAGTTTTCCAAAAAGTGGAGCCAATTTACACCCATACCAGCAGCGTACGAGTGGCAGTAGCCCCACATTCTTGCCACCTGAGTACTCTCCAAGCCACCACATTAACCAAACCTGGAACGGTCTACTTCCGACCTGAGTGTTCCAGCAATGGCTGGTCAGAGTTTCTGTTACCCGCAGCCCGGAGCCTCCTGGCTAAGTCAGGGGGCCTTGCCCTGAAGGGCAGCTTCTCTTTAAAGGCCAACCATTTTGGACATATGTCTCACCCACTGCCTCCGGGGCCAGGATTTGTGTCTCCTTAGGGAGTGGCACGCAGGTTCCCTCCTTGTCATTACCCCTGCCCCCCCCCCTTGTCCAGGCCTTCCTCATTTCTGTCCTGGACGACTGCTTACTCTGCACGTGGGTGTTCTCCTCTGGCGCTCTCCCACTCCAGTCTATCCCTCATGCACTCGCAGTATTAACGGCCATATACACCCCTCAGTTGAACTCAGACAGAGAGAGAGCACAAGCAGGCAGAGTGGCAGGCAGAGGCAGAGGGAGAAGCAGGCTCCCTGCTGAGCAAGGAGCCCGAAGTGGGACTCGATCCTAGGACCCTGGGATCACAACCCGAGGTGAAGGCAGCCGCTTAACCAACTGAGCCACCCAGGCGTCCCGCTCAGTTGAACTTCTGAAGTCTTCTAGGTAATCCCAAAACAACCGAAATGATTTCTTTGACAACTCATTTGGCCGCCCAAGAGTATACTGAATGGCTTCTTTACCAACAGCCAAGGAATCACCCAGTACAGTAACTATCACTGACTGAGACCTCATTTTGTTTGCCAAGCCCTGTGCCAAGGGCAGCACCTCTGTTACCTCATTTTGTCCTCACAATAATCTCGAGAAGATCTTTGCGCCAATTATCAACAAGTGGCCTCCCAGCTACAAGCCACACCCTTCATCGCCTGCCCTGGGAAAAGCAGCTTGGACCTTGTAAATACTTTTCTTTTGCGGATGCCACCTTGTTGAGCTTTGTCAGTAGAGGGCGCTGCTGAGGCGCTTCAAGCGGGGAGGGCTCCTCCGTGGTTCTGGTGTGTCTCCAGACAGCCAGACTCCTGAAGAGCCCAGGGGCCTGCTGCTTCTCCCAGGACCCCTCCTGGTGCCTGCATGAGTGGCCTTCCTGAGCATCCGAGAGGGTGGGTTTCGAGCAAGTTTAGAGATTTCTAGCAAGTCCTCCACTGCAGCACCACCAGTTATGCCCTCTGCGGTGGAGTCTGTGTAGCTGCTTCTCTTGTATTCTGTAGAGTTCTGTGCCCTTCTTACAAGCCAGTCCCTCCTTATTCCAGCCCACTGTTGCAGTGAATAATTCTTCGTCTTCAACTTTCTCTGTTCAAATTACCGTCTAAGTTTCTACACCCTGGTTGATCCCTGATGGATATAGCCCTCTTCTGACGGTGCTTCTGGTTTTGTTTTGTTTTGTTTTGTTTTGTTTTGGAGTTAATGATATATGTATTTTCATTGTTTAGTTTTCCCTACTATTATTATTTTAATCCAAAGACGTCAGCCAGTAAACTGTATCTCCTCTCTGTAAACACAAACATATTAGTTATTCTCAGTTTCACTGTAAGAAATCTTTTCTTGGAGTTCTCGGGTGCATTCCCACACCACCTTTTTGTCCCTTTTCCATGGTCTGCCTTCCACATCATGTTGGGCATCTCCCTGCTGTGTGGGCACTCATGCACATGCTTCCAGATTTTATCTTTTTGTCTATTTCTTCGTCCCTGTCTTTGCAGGCGAATGTCTTTCAAAATACCCGTTGGGGCATTCCTTATATGCCCACATTTATGCTTCTTTGGCCTTGTTTTAAAGCAAAGTTTCATTTACTTGTTATCCTTTGTATAGAATCTATGTTTATTAATCTCATTGCTAAGGTTCTAATAAAGAGCTTATTACATCTAGGGAAAAATCCTTTTATTGTTAATTTAGTAGGGTTCGAGGAGGAACCAAAAAAAGCACACACATGTGTCTATTGTGCTGTCTTTACCCAGAAATCCTTGTACATATTTTTTTGAAGTCAACTTTTTTTTATTTTTAACTTAACAGTATATCATGACCTGCTTCCCACAGTATTCATATTCTTTTACTACAACATTTCCTTAAATTATTGCAATATTTTAAAAGATCTTTGGCATTCCCTGCTGAGGATAGTAGCAGGTTTCCCTCTGTTGGATATTTAGGCTGTTTGCATTTGTTACCGAGAAATTTTTATGAGGATCGTGGAGCATAACAGAGATGGAGGTGCTCACCCAGGACCCTGACAGATAACATAGAGGCAGCTTGTCACGTACACAGCACAGTTACACTCCCCAGGGCTCCAGAGAATCCATAAACAACTAGAATTTTCTTTGATGGCCCATCCAGCTACCAAGGGTAGAACATCCGAATGCCTTCTTAGTTAGCTGCCTGCACCTGAGAAAAGGAAGAGTTCCTTATTTTCAACTTGTTTTCAGTTGTTCCTTCTCCTCTTACTCCTCTACTTCTCATTTAACTCCTACTTTTGCCTTCAGTATATGAAATAAATCTATTACTGTCTTCCCTGGCACACAAGTAAACTGTGCTAATAATTAATTTAAGGTCTTTGAGTTAGTCTTTGACACTATCACGTGCAATGTTTCTGTGCTCATTCTCCTAGCTAAATCGGTGTGCTTGTCCAGGATGGTCTTCCACGGATGAATCGAGCCCTTCTAACTTCTGGTGGGCTCTGTGCCGCCCGCCATGTTGGCCCGTCGGATGTGAGCACATCATGTGGGGCAGAGCAGCTCTCAGCATCTCCAGTTATAAAATGCACCAGATAATGACATAATTATGCAGAAATAAATATAGAATGCTCAGTGAAAAGTGAAGTTATGGCGAAACTTACAAGGAAAATGAAAATAAGTTTGTCCCGTCCAGTCCTTACCCTCCTCCATACACAAACACAGACCGGCAATTCACAAGTAAATGCAAGGTTTTCGACGTCCAACAGTTTGGAGTAGTGAAGGAAAAGTCAGAAGTAAAATATTTTATACAGTGCCTCTCCTTGTCCTTTTTAAAACCCAAAAGAGCCTCAAGCAACAACATTCTCCTTCCGAGTTGAAACCAGCAGGGGCTGAGGCTGCCCTGGGACAGTGCTCCTTTCATGAGGTGGGAGTGAAGACTGGCCTTATTCATACATAGAACTTGTTGGGCAGTTAGACCACACCCTTGTGGGCTGCTGCTCGCACCCTGGGCTGAGGCTGGGCGTTGATGGGATTGCTGACCTCCAGAGGGCAATGCGGGGTTTGCTTGTGAAGTAACCTTACTCTGTGGAAGCCCACTGAGGTGGAAGCTTTAATGTCGGCTCTCGTCTGTGGCTTACGAGAGTCAGCCTTTCAACCTCCATTTCCTGAGCTGCTGCCACATGCTGGGCCTGGGAATGACAGAGGGCACCAGTTTGGTGGGGAGACAGACCTCGACCCCCAGACTCACAGACAGTCTGTTCATGCTGCCTGCTCATTGAACTAACAGCCACCCACAAGCTATTTCTGCGAGCGGCACACTCTCCACACAGCGGAGGGGCTTGGGGGAGCCCCTGGGGCTGGAAGCAGGTAGCCAGGGAACTGGATGGAACAGTGTCTTCTTAGATCAGACACTAATAAATAGAGCAAAGATTTCCAAAGATGCTTTCATGGGCTAAGATTGAAAAAAATGTTCGTTTTCCATATTACACAGGTCACCACATATAAAAATATTTCCCTTATTATTATGTGGGGAAGTAAAGGAGGCATCGGTGGAGATTGTAGGAGGCAGTCACAGCCCCCCCCCCCCAGCCACCCCTTGGGCTACCCGTCTCCAGGCCCTGCATTAGAAACAAAGAATGCCATCTGACCCTGTGTGCCCCCCCACCCCATCCCCACAGAGGAGGTTACCTTGTCCTGGGGAGTCACTATGCAAATAAAAAATGCAACACAGGGTAACAAAGTGCTGCTCATGAATCCATTTGGTGGATCATTTTTTCATCGTTTACTGAGTCCTCACTGTGAGCCGGCCCCAGGGCTGGGTCCTGAGGGTACGAGACCCTAGACGTTGGGTTGCCTGATGAAAGACAGGGCAGCCAGTTACATTGGAATTTCAGATGAACAAATCACAAGCTTTTAGTGTAAGTATATCCCATGCAGTAATTTGATTTGCTAAGTCTGGTGGCCCTCCCAAGGAGAGGCCATAAAGAAGGCAAATCTCAGGAGCACGGAGCGGGGAAAGGGCTTCCTTTTGGCCCCTGCTTCCGAGGCATCTCCCGGTGAGGCCTCCACCACCATCCTCGCGCCCTCCAGCCCGGCACCTCAGTTACTCTGGAACTACAGTGTGCGTGTCGGTAGTTGTCATCAGTCTCGCGCAGGGGAATGGAAGCTCCTCCAGGAGCAGGGTCCTTATCCAGGCTGTTCACCGGCCTAACGCCCAGTAAGGGCGTGTGGGGCCTGTGGCCACTACTTGTTGAATCAAGGAAATGTTCCTGGGAGATGGAAGGCGGGTGCAGTGGTCAGGGGAGGCCTCACAAGGGAGGTGGCGTTGTGGTGGGGTCTTGCAGAAGGGCAAGCGGAGGGGGGTGACAGGACACGCCCTTGGGGGAATGGCGCGCAGGCTGGATGACCGAGGCTAACCACGAGTTCTCTCCGTGTGGAGAAGTAACAGCTCATGGCCTGGCCCCACTAGCTGGGCGGGCGCCTGCATTGTGAGTAAGGTGGATCTAGTGGGTGATACGTTTTCCTCTGTGTCTCCAAAAGGACTCCGAGTTCGCCATGATCTCAGAGAAGAAATTCCCCCTGAGGGAGTCATGACGGCAGCCTAGCTGTTTCTGAGGGCTCGGATCTAAGGGTTACAAAGCAAACACGTGGGATGGACTGGTAAGCTAATGGCATTTCAAAGGACAGTGGTAATTCCTAAGCCGCATGAACGGTAGGAGAGGAAATTAAGCTCGTGAATGTCTGCTCTGAGTCAGGCCCTGCCCTAGTCCCTGAAGGCCTCTGCCATTCTGCCATCTCCTTCTTTGAGCTGGGAGTGAAGGCCAGGAGGAGAGGGCAGAGTTTTGTCGTGGGCTTTTCTTGTTTGTTTTTTGGCTTTTCTTAACATGTTTTCTTTGCAAATAATCCAAGTCACTTTTTTGGGGGTGTACAGTCTGTGCATTTTTACCCACATACAGATTCTCATGACCGCTACCTTAGGCAGGGTACAGATCATTTCCAATACCCCAGAGATTTCTCTCAATGCTGCCCCTTTTGTAGTCACACCTTTCCCCTGTCCCTGAACTCTGACAACTACTGACCTGTTCTCTGTTCCTACATTTTTGTCTTTTCCAGAATGTTCTGCGAATGGAATCATGTAGTATGGAATCCTTGAGGCTGGGTTTTCCCTCAGCACTGGAGAGTCACTCATGTTGCTGCATGCACAGTAGCCCATTCCTCTGTGTTGCTGAGTATTTCGTTGTAGGGATCTGACAGTTTGCCCGCTCATCACTGAGAGATATTCTGTTGTCCCTAGTTTCTGGCCATCATGAATACTGCTGCTATAAATATTCACATATAGGTCTTGATGTGAAATAAATTCTCATTTCTCAAATACCTGAAAGTGGAATGTTGGGCCCCATGAGAGGTGACGGTTTAACTTCTTAAGGACATGACTGTGTTCCGGAATGGTTGTACCATTTTGCAACTGAGAGGCCAGAGTTCAGATGATCCTTCCTTCATTCATCCCTTTTTTCCTACTCGCCTTCCTCTCTTCCTTTGCCTTTTCTTTCTCTCACATATTCACTGGAGTAGAACTTCTGAGTTCTACATGGAGTAGAACTTTATGCCATCTTCAGCATAAAACTAGACACAGAATTACACACATGTAACCACCACCCAGGGGACACTGGGACCATTTCCAGCACCTCCGCCAGTCCCACAAAGGGATTGCTCTCCTGACTTCCATCCCCACAGATGAGTGCTGATTATGTGAGAACTGCGTTTACGTGGGGTCATACAGTGTGTCAGCTGGTGTCTGCCTTCTCTTCACTGAACATTGTGTGAAATTCTCTGGGTCCACGTGTGGTGCAGCATCTCAGGCTTTTTTATGTTGCTGAATAATGTGGCATTATAGGTCTATGCCTCAGCACATGTATTCACTCTCCTGTGACGGACATTTGGGTCAGATCCAGGTTTTGGCTGGTAGGAATAAAGCTGCTCTGAATATTCTTGTCTATACATTTCTGTGTTTCTGGTGGACACATTTTCGTTGGGTAAACGCCCAGGAGTAGAATGACTGGGTGTGTGTAGTATTGGTAGAAACTGCCAACCTGTCTTCCAAAGCGTGGCCCTCTTTGCGGTCTCAGCAGTAATGTGGGAGAGTGGGCTGCATCCTGACCCTGGGCATTGTTAGGTCTTCATTCTAGACATTCCGGGGGAAGGATAGCGGGATCTCATTGTGCTTTTCATTCTCATTACCCTGATGCCTAGTGAGGCTGAGGATCTCGATAGGTTTATTGGCCATTTGGAGATTCCCTTTTGTGAGGTGCCTGCTTAAATCTTTTGTCTACTTTAAAAACTAAGTTATCTGCGGGCGCCAGGGTGGCTCAGTTGTTTAAGTGTCTGCCTTCGGCTCAGGTCGTGATCCCAGGGTCCTGCGATCGAGCCCCGCGTCGGTCTCCCTGCTCAGTAGGGAGTCTGCTTCTCCCTCTCCCTCTGCCCTTTTTGCTCTCTCTCACTCTATCTCAAATAAATAAATAATATCTTAAAAAAAATAATAATTATGTCTGTTGGCCTTTCTTTGCAGGAGAATGGTCGCTGTATGAAGTATGTAAACTTGGCTAGTGATCTCCTCAGAGAGAAAATGGACATTGGTCCACGGACAAATGGTGCTTTTTGGGGTGTGAGTGGGAAGAAGAGGGGAGGGGAGCTGTCCTCTCTGAAAACTTGCACGGCCTGGGCGGGTCCGTATAGTTGGCCTACCCACCTCAAAGTTCCTCAGAGTCCCTTTCTCACAAACCCCTTTGGTAAATCCTGGGAGATAAGGATTTGGGGAGGGACCGGCCTTTCCTCCCGGATCACAGTGCTGACTACTCTTCACAACCGGCCAGGCTCTTTATTGAGTAAGGACCTTTCTGTTGGGCAGAATGAGACAGGTTGCTATCCAGTGACATAATTGCTTCTCTAATGGGGTGAGACACCCCTGAGGGAGTTGTAACATCCGGGTCCTCCAGCCCTGTGTCCCAGGGGGCTCACGGGAGAGCCAGGAGACTTCACTTGCTATGCCCTTGGGCCTGTGACCCTATCTGACTGTGTAAGTTATATGTACATCATCTGTCTTTTTAGGAGTATAGTCTAATCATGAAAACTTTTTTTTTATTGAAATGAAGTATGTTTCCAGAAAAGTTTAAAAACTATAAGCTTACAGATAAAAAAATGAGCACAAAGCAAACACACCCAGGTAATAAACTCAGGTCATTTCCAGCATCCCAGGGGCCCCCACCTACATCTCCTAGTCTCTCCTCCGTCTTCCTCAAAAGTAACCACTATCCTGGCTTTTAACAGCATAGACGAATTTTGCCTGTTTTTGAACTTTATATGCAGGGATAGATAAGTGGAATCATGTAGTTGGATTTCTCTTCTGTCTGACCTTTTCACTGAGCATTATATTGACTATGTCATCCACATGATTGCCTGTGGTTGTAGATCATTTATTCTTCTTGCTGTAGAGCACTCCATGGACGGACTATGCCACAGAGTTGTTACCCTCCCGTAGCTGGACGTGGGGGTTATTTCCAGTTGGGTCCTTACAAAAAGTGCTACTCTGAACCTTCTTGAGCATGTCTTTTGATGCACATATTTCATGCACTTCGTGTGGCTCTATACCTACGTGTGGAATCGCTGACTCATAAAGTGTGCCTGTGTTCACCAACACCATTCCAAGTGAATATTGCCAGAGAGCTGTTAAAATGGCGGCCCTCATTTGCACTCTGATCGGCAGCAGTTCATGAGAGTTCCTATCGCTCCTCTTGCTATGGTCGACTTCCAATCTTTAGCCATCCTGGTGGGAATCATGGTTTTTAAACATTTCAGTTGTGACAACTAGTGGGGGGAGGGTGTCAGAACACCAACCCAGTTCCATCAACACAGGGCTCCTGAAGGTGGGGGTTGGGCTCGGGGGAAGGGAGCTGGAGCCACTTCAGAAGCCACCCTCATGGTCCTCATCTTCTTGGTTCTCTTCTCTCCGCCATGCAAAAGTTGTGGCATGGTCAACCTCACCTGTATTAAATATCATCTAGCAATTCCACCTACCAATGGGCACTGGCCTTGAAACTGTAATTTAATTTATAAATTTAGCACAACTACAAGTAACATCGCTAAAGAAGTTGGATTCAGGACTTGGCAGGCTCTCTTGAACCTTTTCAAGTCAGGTTGGCCTTTTCTAAAGGCAATACATAATTCATATTTAAAGCATTCCAGCACAGTGATTTGGAGATCGTAAACGCTCAGTGTTGATTTCCAGTCGTAAAAATAGCAACTTAAATTACTCTAGAAGTTCTAGGATACCGATAGTTGCTTCAAGTAACTAACACTAGCCCTACAAATGTTACTAAGCAGACTAGTTTCAATGACCTGTTCATCAGCCAGTCACCTGAGTGCCCTGCTTTCTTCCCAGCTTTAGGAAGAAGAATTAGCCACGATCGTGGAGAAGGAGATGGTGCAGACCATGAGTTTTGGGTGTAAATCCAACTGCATGATTCCACTTATCTATCCCTGCATATAAAGTTCAAAAACATACTCAAGGAATATGTGTGTGCATTTGTGCTGCACACACACACACACACACACCCCAGTGGTTTAGGATGGAGGGGAATCAGGCCATCTATACCCTCTCACTTCCCTCTGACCCCAAAGCCTCTTTCGCCACTTCCGCATTGCACATTGTCTCTTGATGAGATCATTTTCCTTTTCTGCCCCTGGGGAATATAGCCGAAAGGCAAATCCGTGAGCGCTGCCTCCAGATTGCTTGGGTTCAAATCCCAGCTCTGCCAAATGCGAACCATGGCTGTGGTGGTCATTGTCATAGTGGTTCACGTGGATCAGGCTTTACCTATTTAATGTGGTTGGTGAGGGGAGTGTTGGAGTAAACGATCGCCTTTCAGGGATGCACCTCTCGGCACATCCCGTTTCAGAAAGCTTGGGGCATGTTCATTTGTTCAGCAATAATATAGCATTCCCCCCTTTGGAATATAAACTGCATGAGGTCAGGAATGTATCTGTCTTGTTTACTGCTATATTCCCAATGCTTCCTAGAACAGTGCTTGATACATACTGGGGGCTCAATACATAGTTGTTGAATGAATGAACATTGTTCAAAAGGCAGGAGTCTGACTGCTCCTAAATTTGAAGTCTGTAGACCTGGATGCAGAGTGAAGGAACGTGGCTAGGAGTTAGATGAGCAAGCAGCAGAGAAGTCCAGAGAAGAACAGGAGCAAATCAGGACCAGAAGGGAGCATGAAGAGAGAATAGAGTAGCTGGTGAGGCTGGAACCAGGCCCACATCTGCTAGCCCCACCCAGACAGGTCGGGTCTCCAAGGGGAAGGCTACTCCTCCTTCCAGCCTCCGGCCTTCCTCACCCTGGCATAGCCCGACCCAAACTGCAGGCGCCTCTCTCTGCTCTGCCTACCTAAGATCAGGCCCTAAGCAAGACAGAGTCTAGATGGGACGAAACTTCCCCTTAAGGGAAAGACGGTGTGTTTCTTTAAGGTTTAGATCTAGCCGGCAGAAGGAGAAAGGCAAAAATCCCACTGGCAGACCACCAGACATGAGCCGAGGCTGACTTCCCTCGGAAAACCATCAAGTGAGGATTTCCCTCACTCCTGACGCTTCAACATCCCTGAAGCTTGGGAGACTAAGGGAGTTGTTAAATGCTATGAAAACACAGTAGCCAACATAATGATAACAACGAGAAGAAGGAGTGAGCGCGAGGAATCACTCCAGCCCGGAAGTGCAGCTAAAGGCAACAGCATGCCAAGCGCCTTCGTGTCATTGACTAATTTTTCACGTTGACTCGGCACCTCCTTCGAGGTAGACACTGTGCCAGGGCTTGTACAGAAATGGCTAAGACCTTGGGACTGTCCTAAAACTGCATGGTTTCGTGGAAGCCAGCCAGCTTCTGAACAGAGATCCAGAAGTGGGTAAGTCTAGCCACTCCGGGACAAACAGGTGCTGTCAAAGGACTCCGTTGACTTTCTTCTTTTTGTAGGACTTCTGTATTACATACATTTATAAAATGAATTATAGTTGACACACAATGTACATTAGTTTCAGGTGTACAACGTAGTGATTGGACAAGTCTATTGGTGACGCTGTGCTCACCACAAGTGTAGCTGCCTCTGTCCCCACACAACACTGTCACGATACCACGGACCACATCCCCTCTGCCGCACCATTCATCCCTGTGACTCACTTATTCCCTAACGGGAAGCCTGCACCTCGCAGTCCTCCAGCATAGTTTCATTTCCCAGAAATGGAAACTTAACTCAATCAACCACGACTCGCCTGATCAGCACTACTTGGGTTATCTGCCTGATAGACCCCTGCCATCCGGAGGAAAGTAACTTTGTAATAACCAACCAGTTTTTTGTCCAGTGTCACTTCCTCATCCCTTCTCCCTCCCGCCTTTAAAAGCCTTTGCTGTTGTATAGCTCCTTGAAGTTCCTTTCTGTCTGCTAGATTAGATGCTGCCTGACTCATGAACCATTGAATAATGCCAAGAAGATCTTCAAAAGTTACTCAGTTGAAAAAAAAAAAAATTTAACACTTCTGTTCGTATAAACGCATGCAAGTAAGTACTTTGGAGAAGAGATGCCTCCAACATGCAGACACGCTGACGTTGAACTCGTATCTGGGATTGAACGAATGAATCTGTGCTATTCATGTTCCAGCAGCTCTGAAACACATATCCACGCTGAAGGGTCCGGTGTCCACGTTTGCTTTCTTCGGCACCATTTAGATGGATTCTCTCAAGTGCTACTACATCTTTCCCAGCCTACATGAGGATTCCAGAAGCAGAGGCAACATGGCTCTAAGTAGGCAGAACAATGTGCATTGTTTGGTCGCTACGTATATTTTTTAAGGATTTGCTTCTTTTCTGCCAAGGAACCCAAACTGGCAGGATTTTCATTCATTCAACAGAAAGCCGTTGAGAATTGACTCTGTGCCAGTTTGTGTGCTAGAGGCCAGGGTACAAAAGCGAACAAAACACAGCCCAGGCTCAGCCTTTGCACACAGTATGTAGCCCACCATGCAGTGGGGTACACGCTGGGCTGGGGGGGATGGGGACAGGTGGGGGCTAAGGAGGCATGTGACCGAGACTTCTGCCCCAGGCTTTGGTTTGTTTTTTTAAACCTTTTCTTTTGGAAACTTCCAAACATATGCAAATGTTGAGAGAACAGTACAATGAATCCTCACCTATCGATCCATCATCCATCCCATCATCCATGGATCCATCAGATCCATTGCCTGGTTTCAACAACTATCAATATTCTATCATTCTTCTTTCATTTCCTGCCCCTACTTTCTTTCTTATTTTAAAACCAATCCCAGATACCGTATCATTTCACTTATTTCAGATTTCTGTTTGTTGCTTGAAAGAATGAGGCATGCCCTACCCAGTCTCAGAGGGGGCTGGAAAGCTTCTCAGAAGAGGTGGCATCTAAACTGAGGCTTGGAGAAGGAAGAGGAGTAGCAGCCAGGTCAAAGTGATAGTGGGGAGGAGATGCGGCAAGGGGGAAAGGTTTGCGACCAAAAGAACAGTTTGTGCAGAGGTCAAAGGTGAGAGGTCAAAGGTAAGGGGGAGAATGGTGTGTTTAGCCTCTTGTCACTCACCTATGGTCTGTCAGCGAGTGGACATGGCATGACCTGGGTGCTTGTTAAAAATTTAGGAGCCGGAGCCCCAGCTCAGGCCTAGAAATCAGAATCTGCATTTTAATCAAAATCTCCAGGTGACTGGTTTACACATCCCGGTCTGAGAGACTCTGGGGTATAGGGCAGCCTGAGGGCTCCTGCAGCAGGAGAGAAGGATGGAGAGCTGAGACCAGAGAGGGGGGCGAGGTGAAGAGGGAAGACAAATGCTTCGGGGAGGAGCTTCAGACCGTTCTGAGCAGGGCTGGTATGATTACATGTGCCCTTTAGACAGCAACCCTGCTGCTTTGGGGAGAGTGGATTTTTTTTAGTTTTAATTTTAATTCCAGTTAGTTAGCATACAATGTTCTATGAGTTTCAGGTGTACAGTATAGTGATTTAACACTTTCATACATCACCCAGTCCTCGTCACCACAAGTGCCCTCCTTCATCCCCATCACCTGGTTCACACTGCCCCTCTCCCAACGATTCGTTTGTTCTCTATAGCTAAGAGTCTGTTTCTTGGTTTGTCTCTTTCTTTTCCTCCATTTGCTTATTTGTTTCTTTTAAAAAAATTTATTTGAGGGAGAGAGAGAGCATGAGTGAGCATGGTGGGGGGAGGAGCAGAGAGAGGGAGGGACAAGGAGACACCCGAACGAGTGTGGATCCTGATGTGGGGCGCGATCCCACGATCCTGAGATCATGACCTGAGCTGAAATCAAGAGTCCGACACTTAACCAACTGAGCCACCCGGGTGCCCCTGTTTTATTTCTTAAATTCCACGTATGAGTGAAATCATATGGTATTTGTCTTTCTCTGACAGACTTACTTCGTTTAGCGTTGTACTCTCAAGCTCCATCCATGCCATTTTAAATGGCAACATTTCATTCTTTTTTATGGCTGGAGAAAGTGGAGTGGTGGTTGGGGGGGGCGGACAGAAGCCCTGGACACTAACTAGTTAGGCTTTTGTTCCCTTAGAAGCTACAGGGTGGGGTGGGGGGCGCTGGGCATGGACCCAGGAGCCCAACAGCCTTGCTTGTGCTGCATTTTTATAGTGTTGTTCAAACCCTGGCGTGGTGGCTTACAGAGTGGCTTTGCCTTGAGACACAGTATTTAGTTTCTGAGCCTCTCCCCCGGCTGTCCCAAGCATGGCACCTTCTTTTTAGGGGCCCTTGATCGCATTGTCAATGAAGCACGAATACCTAGAAATAGAACCTGGTTTGGGTATATTAGGAATGCAAATGGAATGAGAAATGCTACCGCTGCCGGGTCCCACACCCATGTGTCCCCTCCCCAGACCGCAGCACTCAGGCCCTTGGGCACCCGGAGCCTTCACGGAGAGGCAGCTCTCTGGCCAGCCGGCCGAGCGCATTCCGAACCCGCCTGCCTCTACTCAGGCCGCTTCCTCGTCCCTACACCATGCGGAGCTCGGGTCGACACAGCACAAAGTTGAGAGTGCCTCACGGGGACATGTCACCAGAGGAGGGCAGTTAGTAGGTCCTGAGGAGGCCAGATCCCTCCTTGGGGGTCCTGAGCTGTGAGTAGGGACAGAGTTGAGCTCCTCACGGAGGCCGTGAAGGGGTCCTGGCTGAGGTCAAAGGGCCAGGGGACCACGTTGGTGCCAACTCTCTCCACGGGTTCTCCTCTGGTGCTGCACTTCCACAAGTGGCCACGCGAGGTCACTGTGCTTTCATGCTCGGGTTGGCGCAGCCGGGCTGGGACGTCACAGAACCCTGCGGCTCTCTCTGCAGTCTTTTCTGCAGAATTCTGGCTGAGAAAACTTCGCTGAGGTTGGAAGCAGTGTGGCCCCCGAGGGGAGAGGGACCCCAAGGTCTGGGTGAGGAGGGAGAGCAGCAGATAGTTCCACACGTCGTTTCACCGAGAGGCAGCATGGGGCCCTGCCCAGATGCGCTGCACACGCTGGCCCCCTGCTCTCTGATTCACCAACAGTCAGCGCTGATCTGGACGGGTGTGGGGTGGGCTTTGCTGGGGGGGGAAAGCCCCAGAGAGCGAATCCGACACAAGCATGTCTCGCCAGCTCCTGTGCCCTGCCACTCCCCAGACGGACTAGGGGTTCCTTGGCCTCAGGTTGTTGAAGGCTCCCAGGGCCTGAGAGATGAAGGTCGGGGTGGAGACTTGGAGGCGGGGCCAGAGGGGGCTGGGGCCCCCAAAGACCTCTGAAGGCCAGTCCTGGCTGGTATAAACCCCCGAAACCCTAAACCGAGGCCCAGGTCCAGAGCTAGGCTTTATGTGGCCTGAAGCTTTTGCCATCTGAGGATCTTTTCAAGAAAAATAATATAACACTACACAACTGTAAAATTGGCCTAAAAGCAAACATTTAGTTAGAATGAGAAAATAGATCACATCAAATTATAAATTTTTATAAGGAGACAAGTAGTGTAGATATCACAAAATCCAGAAAAATCACATTTCTAATTAACTGCCTAGCAGACCTCTAGAATATTTTCCCAGGTGTGCCTGGCTGCACGCTCTTTGATAACCACTTCATTTCCCAATGATCTGCTAACATCATTTTCTGTAGGGAGAACAGATAGTCCAGCTCTTCCTCTAGTGTGGTTGGTCCAAATTTTTGGTGTAATATCGCTACAGGTTTGTGCTTACAAACTCAGGATGCTGGTACATTCCGTTTTGTCAATCCCGACAAGGAGAAAAAAAAAATACGACATGTTTATAATTGTATATGCCGCATTATGAAGTCTGTTCCTGAGAGAACCTCCGGGCCGAAGACGACTCTGACAAAGCATCAATGAGCACAAACCCTGCTTCTACATCTATGATGACTGAAAGAATTCCCCACAAACTCGCTTCTGACCCTGGGCGTTCTGAGCCTTGTTTCTCTTATATTTCCCCCTCTGTTTCGGGTGCCAGGGGACCCAGGTCACATTCCTGCTGCCTTGTGGCCATGAGTCAGTACAGCGGCCAGTAGGAATATTCTAGAAGCCATTCCTACCCTGGGGGAAGGATGCTAGAAATCATTGAACTGTACTAGGAAGTGACTGAAGATCATCTATATAAATGCAGTCTTAACTCAGTTTCCCCTTAGCCGGACACTTCATAATGCCACAGCCACTCCAAACACCACCCAACGTGAAAGGAAGTGTGAGCGAAGAACATCAGAGTGGGAAGATGCTGGAGTCTTAATTGATTATGGTTTATATATGCCACACTTTTCTAAATTGTAAGCAATTGCTAAGGGTCTCTCCCAGGAACTTGGAAGAGGTCCTTGCAAGTGAGGGGACCTAAAGCTTAAGCTTCATTAGCTAAACTCACCCTTGTCTGGAACCCATCACTCTTTCCTTCCTCCTTGTCTTCTTTGCTCTCTCCACCCAACTTGTGTTGCTTCTGGCGAAGGAATTTTTTCCCTTCCAGGTGGAAGGCAGAACTGGTCTCAGTCCCCAGCCTCTCTGGGGCCTTGTCCTTCCTTCCACTAAACATACAGCCCTTCTAAGCTTTCCACTGATTTGACAGCTAGAGACCATAGACGTAGGGAATAAAGCAGATTCTTCAAACGCGACCCCGAGAGACAAAGTCACACAAAGGTGTTGTGGTGCACCCCCAGCTATGATCAGAGGCCTGAAGTCAGTAACCATATTTCTAAGGAAAACAGATTTAGGATCTCCTGGGGCTTTTATCCCTGGAGTTAGGGTTGAAACTCTGGGGAGACAAATAGGATAGAGGCCGGGGCACCTAGTGGCCAAGGCTGGGGTCACGGCCACCTCCCCACTTGGCTCCACCAGACCCCATCCTGAGCTGTTCCCTGGATGACACCAGGCTTCCCGAGGGCAGAGGCTGCGTCTCCTGCACCTAGCATGGTTCTTGGTACATAGTTGGTGCTCAATGAATGCTGAATTTGAAGAGCAGAATAGGGCTGGGGGATCCGACTGCTCCCAGGTGGCCCCAGAGGCAATAAGAAAGACTGCGTTGGGTGTGAGTGGCCATGGGTCCGTGAAGGCCAGGGGACTGCCCACAACAGGCAACTAGATAAGCAGGCCAAACTCTCTGTGTCCTCTCCTTTGGTGCACGCTCTCGTTTATGATGCTATTTTGTTTAACTAGGTTCTTCCTTTAGAAATCAGGCAAAGACCAACTTGCAGTCTTTTTTTTTTTTAATGCAGGTATTTCTTCTAAGCATTTCTTGGGAAATTTGCACGTTTTTCCAAACCACAAGTCCTGAGAAAAATCAATTGGGAAAACAGGAAAAATACTATAATTCTCCTGTGAGAACCGAAGCTTAACAATCGACATAGAGACATGACAGGTTTGAAGGATTCCATTGACGTCAAGTGAAACCAGGAGTGGAAAGTGCTAACAACGCCAAGTTGAAGGTTAAGGTTGATGTTTTGGAGGACGGGAACAGGAACACATGGGAGAGATGTGCTCATTATATGATCGGTCTTGCTTGTAGCTGTTTTAATATTGTGTGTGTGCGTGCGTGCATGTGCTGAGGGGGGGGCCCTGTTCTGGTGCTGGGTTGTATTGCCAACAAAATAAATATTAATAGGTTTATACGCTTAGTATACCTTTTACAAATCTGATGAGTGGTGTTCCAAGAAAAAAGACCAACAAGATTTGAAAGCAAAAATAGATCCCTAAATTGGCAGATTTTAATACACGATTGTGTGTAGTGCTATTTGCTTTGCTAAAAGATCCGACCGTTGCGTATCCAAATACTCCCCGACGACATGCCCTGGGGTTTCCCACGGTTTGAATATCCGTCATAGGCAGTGGTGTTTTGTGAACACCACGAACCTTAGCGATTCTTAGGTGTTAAATAAAAATGTGAAGATATACGTACAAGTAAAGAGTATGAAGAATGTTGGAGGTGTTTTAAGAATAACTTAGGATTTGGGGAATTTCCAAGAATTCCCAGGGATTCCAATTTCTTACTCCTGTGTTCTGACATTAACCATCTGTTCAGAAACTTGGGAACACTATTCCAGCCTCAGTGAGGATCCAATTTCAAGCTAGGGGACTGAGGGAGAGTCAAGGTTTGGGGGCCAGGACATTGGTGGGGGGGCTGTTAGGTTTATGTCGATGTCTCTTTGGTCCATATCGCTCCAGGGGGAGATCTCAGCCCTATTTGTGTTTCGCTTGGTGGGTGGCACGGAATCGGGGATCGAAAGGCATCTGAGGGGCTCTCCAACGACCTCACACTGGTGGAACACCCATGATGGGCAACCACTCACCCTTGTCTCCTTACCGGTGACCCCCAGATTCCCCACTGTTCCCAGCCCTGCGGAGGGCCGGCTCATCTTCTCCCTGAGGGAAATAACGTTTCTTGTGTCCTGCCCAGGTCAGAGCTTTGGAAGTCTCTTCAGGAATCTGTAACTTGGCTTCCTGTGTGGAAAGAGCCCTGGGTCTTATCCCAAAACCCAGATTTGAGTCCTGCATCTGTGAGCGATGAGCTTTATCACCTTGGCCTCTAACTGGTCTGTTTACAGGAGTATTCCCCCAGGCTCTGCAGCTGGGGTGAGGCACTGAAACCAACCAACCAACCAACCTGGTTGGATAGCTAGATAAGCAAATGACTGGGTAGTCAAGAAGGCATTTGGGAAGGGGCTGGCGCGTACTAGGCACAATCTCTGCAGGTCGCAAAAGAAAAATGAAAACTATCAGTTAAACCAAATGGATCGAAAACATCCGTACATCTCTCTTCCTTCCCCACGCTGCATGTAAGAGGTTTTATTAAGAAACACAAACCATGTACACTCCCAAGGACAAAGATAAGAGATGTCAACAGCTGCTTGGTCGACTGAATAATTGGAACCGGCCTGTCGGAGCCAACGAGGCTGCCGTGGGCTTCGGCTTCCTCAGGGGGTCAGGGAAGAGGGGGCACAGAGGACACAGGGACCCAGGAAGTTCACGCTCTGCAGAGCCACACCAGCCAGACCCAGATTACAGGCCACCAGGCCCAGTGGATGGGGGAGAAAGGCACGCACTGAGGTCAGGGCAATGGAGTGCGAGTCCCCAGCCTATGCCCTGGGGCCCCGGGGACACCACTCTGATCTGAGCAAGGCTGGCTGCTACCTTCCAGCTAGCCTTTGGAGCAATTGGAGGATTCTTCTCTGGAAAAAACTGAGCATCCTGAGAGAAGAGACTTACAGTGACTGAAGTTTGGGTCCTCCCATCAAAATACACGAGTCTCAAACTGGTCACTCTGTAGAGCATCTCTGCGTGCAGTCCCCACGCCCTGTCCCCGAGCTCATTGATGCCCTGGTACAACCACCCACAGACAGCCCAGGGTCATCAAGGTGGGAGAAAATCGTGGGTGAGCCAAACAAACACAAACTTTGCCTTGTGTTAAACTTGTAGGGAAAATGCTGAGAAAACACTATATTTAAAAACAACCACCCCTGTACTGCGGAAGAGAACAAGTAGAATTATTCTTATCTGCTAGGAGTCTGTGCTGAGTGTTGAAAGCCTTGTTTTTTTTTGAAAAAGGAAAAAAAAAAAGGCTTACATCAACTTTGAATTGTGAAAATTAGTAAAAGGGAACCTCATTTATAATGAAGGCGGGAGGCCAGAAGGGGGAGCTCTCACACCCTACAACTCATCAATTGCGGACCAAATGAAAAGAGAGGTGCGTTATAAATTGATACTACTTATTAGGCTGCTACTTTACTACCCCAGCAGGAGGAAGGTTTTTCTCCCCCCTGGCAACAGCTCAGCCAATGAGAGACTCACAGTCCAGCCAATGAGAGGCCAGTATCTTTGGAACTTCAATGGATTTTTCCTTTACAGCAGCCCTCCCACCTTCCCTCTTTCCTCTTTCAAAGAGGCTTCTTTGTTCTCTGGCCTTGCCTATAGTTTTGGCTGTAGCTTGCATGTCCCAAATTGCAACTCTCTGCCATTCCTGAATAGACCCATTTTTGCTCTTGAAATAACAGGGTTTTTTTGTTTGTTTGTTTTGTTTTAAGATTTTATTTATTTGAGAGAGAGCAAAGATGGGAGAGAGAGAGAGAGAGACCATGGGGGGGGGGGAGGGTCAGAAGGTGAAGCAGACTCCCTGCTGACCAGGGAGCATGATGCAGGACTCAGTCCTGGGATTCCAGGATCATGACCTGAGCCAAAGGCAGACACTTAACCAACCGAGCCACCCAGGCGCCCAAAATAATGGACAGTTTTAAGATGAACAGCACTTGGTGATCAGAAGTGGGATCCAGAGAAGATCTCCCCAACAACTCCAAGGCTGGTGAACAAAGGGTGATTGCCCCCATATGACCAGTTGAGGTCAGTGCATCTTGCCAACTCTGGAGTCTGAGGGTTAAGTTTTCTCCGGGCTTTTAAGCTCCACTTTCTTTGTGTTTTGAGCTCTCTAGGTTTTATTCAGAATTGGTCTCAGGTCTTGTCCTTTCTGAGAGTACTTGTTCGGCCTTTGGTCTGATTCCTTTTGGAGCCAGGCTGTTCCTATTGAAACAATGTTTAGGAACTTTTCCTTTTTACTCCAGAGGAAAATCTCTAAGAAATGGGATATCAGTCATCAAAAAGCTTTGAGAGGGTTGCCCCTTCTGGGTTCCTGCCTGGTTTTATGGGTAAAAACTGTGGTCCCTTCTCAAGCACATTTCTAACTAAGTGGACCAACTTAACCAAGAGTAATTTAGAATTTCAGTGGCCATTATGGGGAACTTTTGATCTTCCCAAATTTGTTTTACTCAAAACTAAATTTGAAAGCCACAGCTCCAAAAAAAAGCAAAAACAAAAAATTGAATGGGATGTTTATTTTAATTGGTACCTTGAGCCTTCCAAACATTTTCAGGATTCCAAGTTTGCTTCTCTGCAAAATACTATTTCTAACTTGACTCAGGCAAATAAACAATGAAATAAGTCAAAAGGGCTTCTGAGGCCTCTCCCTGCCCCCCATGTTGGTCTGCGCATGTGCAGCTGCCTGGTGCTCAGGCCCCGCCTCCAGGCTCCATTTTCTTCTATTCTCTCTGCACCTTCCTTGCCCCCTGGGTACCGCCTACTCCCTCATTCTCATCTTTTCACCCAATTTCACTTTTCCTCTGAGCTTCTCCCCATTCTCTCTTCTTCTGAACCCATGAAAACCTGCCTCTTTAAAGGCAAGTTTTCAGGGTGCTTGGGTGGCTCGGCTGGTTAAGACCCTGACTCTTGATCCCAGCTCAGGTCTTGATCTCAGGGTCCTAAGTTCAAGCCCCACCTTGGGCTCCAGGCTGGATGTGGAGCCTACGTAAAAACATTTAAAAAAAAAAAAGTGTTCTCAGGACCCAAATGAACTCCAAATTTCTTATGTTCTCTAGATTAAGGATGAATTTTGAGCCATAGTTTCTCGAAGTAACTGAGAAACCCCACAGGTTTGCTGAAGAATTTAACTTCGTTATTCAAACTTAACAACCTGGTTTCTCAGGTTTATATCAATTAACCCACATGACTGTTGGTGAGGGGCAGGCCAAACACTGAATGAAAATAGCCTGATGGGAACATCCTGAAAGGGCTGTAGAGAAACAGACCTCTAACTTTTGGCAAGATGCTAGAACACTTGCTGGAAATCTCCACCAAGCAACTGCAGTAACTTCTCCTAAGCCTGCTGATTGGAACAGAATTTAGGCTTGCACACAAAGGCCTGATGAACCTGTTCATGACTAATATTGACTCCAAATTATATTCGGAGAAAATTATGGTCTTCTTTCAGATATTGAATTCACCTGGATAACATTTAACTCTGTTTATTAAATGACTGGACTGAGAGCTTTCTCTTTTAGTTAAAAAGAAACCATGACGGACTAAGAAACTCTGTCCACTCCACATTTAACTAATTTGGCAAGCCAGCTCTTTTGCACCCTAGATGAGTCACCTAAAAGAAAGACTTCTAGAATTCTCAACTTTCACCTCGGCAAATAAAGGTCCCTAAACAAAACCAAAAGTTTCTGCTATTATTGCAAAGAGCCAGGACACTGGGGAAAATATCATTATAAATTTAAGCACTCAGGCACCTTCAACCCTCTAGCCAGCCTTGCCGATGTCCTCCTAATCCCCACTGATGGGCTCTGAGGAACTACAGGGACTCCTCCCAATTTTCCCTCTTAATTGGCTCAGAGAAACCACTCTCCAGACTGGGAATGACTCTCTCTCTCCCCTCACTGACCCCAGAGCTACACTCTTGGTGCTCAGCCCTACTGCGATAAGGTAGCCCCTCTGTGCTGAAGTATGAAACCAGTTCAGGAAGCGGGGGTCCCCACCAAGCCTCAACAGATCCCCATATCTGAACGTGTTCCCTTTTGTCCAGGCCCCTCAAGAGATATACACCCTTTTCTCCTTGATTCTTCCACCCCTCTTCATTTATTGGGCTGATATTTCTTAGAAAAGTGGCATGCGGGAATTTTTCTCCCTCTTCATTTATTGGGCTGATATTTCTTAGAAAAGTGGCATGCGGGAATTTTTCTCCCCAAAGGGAGAATGATTCTAGAATGTGACAGTAATCAAAATAGCCAAGCAGAGGAATTAAGTGACTCTCTGAGCTCTTTCATTTGCCCTGTCTCTGACAGCACCATGGCTGGTCCCGAGGACGCTGATTATTTGCTCCTGCTGGACCAGCTACCATTCTCTTTATGAGCAGAATCTCCCACTGATGTTGGCAGAATCTACAGGGTATTGCTCATCAGGATTCAGATTGATCCCCCAAAACTCTCCCCAGAACTAATCAATACCCTATAAATAAAGAAGCCCTTCCAGGCACCAAGCCCATAATAGAAGATTACAAGGCTTAGGACCTCACAAACGCTCCATTAGTCCCTGTAATATCTCCATTCTACCGGTGAGAAAACCCGATGGCCAAGTACGGAGGCTTGTCTGGGACCTCTGAGCAATAAATAATGCTGTTATTGCTGTGCGCCCTTTTGCTCCTAACCCCCACGGGCTACTGACATCCCTTCTCACTGAAAGCAAACTGTTCACCGTAATTGATCTACGCACTGCGTTTTTAGTATCCCAGCTGATAAGGATGGCAAGTCTCTTCTTCTCTTGACTTGGGAAGAACGGAAACACACCTGGACAGTCATGCCCCAGGACTACCCAGAGTCCTTCTTGTTTTTCACAGACCTTAAAAGCTGAAATGGGTGATGGAAAGTTTTCCTGTAGGTTCTGCTTTGTTAGAACACGTAGATGAGTTGCTTCTCTGCTCCCCTTCTCAAACCTCTCCACAGGTGACAGCATCCACCTGTTAAAACTTTTGGCCCTAAAGGGACATCAAGTCTCCAAAGAAAAATTGCAGTTTGCTCAAATGCAGTTTCAGTACTTTGGGCATCTGATCTGGGACCAAGGACTACTTCTGGATTCAGATGAAACCCCTCGAGACTGCTTGATGCTGACGGAGCAGCGTTTGACCCTGTGGCAATTTACAGGAAGCTCCTCTAACCGATGCAGATTTTTTGTGGTTTACTGAAGGTTCTTTTTTTTTTTTTTAAGATGTATTTATTTGAGAGAGGTTGAGAGTGCGAGCACATGAGTGGGGGTTGGCTCGGAGGGAGAGGGAGAGAAATCCTCAAGCAGATTTCCCACTGAGCATGGAGCCCAACTTGGGGCTCGATCTCATGACCCTGAGATCATGACCTGAGCCGAAATCAAGAGTTGGCCGCCCAACCAACTGAGCATCCAGGCGCCTATTGATGATACAAAAATGGTAATGATTGTGCTGGGTGCTATTGCAAGTCCTTTTGAAGTAATCGAGACGGCACCTTAACCATTAGCTATTTTAGCTCAAGTAAGCTTGTACCTTAGCCAAGGGTAAAACCCAAACCACAAACATTTATACTGGTTGTCAGTATGCCTTTGGGGTAGCTCATGACTTTGAAATATCATGGAAACAACAAGATATCCCTACCCCCCAATGGGGATAAAATCTAAAATGGCTCCTACGTTCAAAATTTATGAGATGCCATACTTTTGTCGGCTGCTCTCGCGATTATTAAGGTTCCTGGGCATCCCAGACTTGCCTCGCTGGAGGCCAAAGGAAACCACCTTCCCGATACTTCTGCAATAAAAACCACTGCTCTCAAGGGAACTGATAGCTAAACCTCTCATTGTGTTCCGAAGGGATGTTCTCCCAAAAGATAACTTGGGAAAATTGAACAGAGACACCCAACAACTGGTGCCATAAAAAGAAAGTCAATATTGGAAATCTAATAACTGTTGGTTAACAAAAAGAGAGAACTCTGGTTTAGACCAGATAACAACCTGGCCCTACCAGAAATTCTAAAATTCCCACAACTTACCACTGTATATGCCATAAACCATTGGTCTACTGACAAAATGGTAAGTGTTCATGAACCAGCATGGGTGGGAAAATAATAAGCTGCAAAATTGCCTACATTGTTCGTCCTGCTTGTCCAAAGTGTAATTCAGGGAAACCTGTTCACACAGATGGATTTCCTACAGCTGCCCCATCTCACGAATATACATGTATTTTAGTCACGGTTTGTCTATTTCCTCACTGGGCCAGAACTTTCTGTAGATAGGCTGATGCTTCTTCTGTGGCTGAAATTCCATTAGAAAAGATTATCTCCACCTGGGGACCCCTCTTGAACTTCAGACTGATTGGGGAGCCTGCCTGACCAGTCAGGTGCTTCGACAAGTCTGTGTTGTCTGGCTGGCTTTACATCATTTTCATTGTGCACGTCATCCTCGATCCTCAGGGTTAGTTGTACACACTAATGGCAGCAACAAGATGTCACTGGCAAAATTTGTAGAGACCTGCCAAGTGCCTTGGCCGAAAGCATTGCCCTTAATGCTTCTGAACCTTAGTTCCACCTCCTTTGGAAATTCTGTACTGTCGCGCTTTGAGATAGTCACAGGACATCCAATGCTCTTGTCCTCTGTCTCCTCTGATCCACAGTTGATAAAAGGAAATAAACTAAATATTGTAAAGGTCTAATTGCTTCTACCAGAAATAACCATGCTTTGGTAGAGCAGTCTTCTCACAGTGCACTCCTGGGAGACAAAGACCCCAGACAAAGACCCCTGGAGATATTTTCTATTGCAAAAGACACTTCCAGGGCCCCTGGGTGGCTCAGTTGGTTAAGCATCTGCTTTCGGTTCAGGTTATGATCCCGAGGCCTTGGGATCGAGCCCTGCATCGGGCTCCCTGCTCAGTGGGGAGCCTGCTTCTCCTTCTCCCTCTGCCATTCTCCCTGCTTGTGCTCTCTCTCTTTCTGTCAAATAAATAAATGAAACCTTTCTTTCTTTTTTTTTTTTTTTAAAGACACCTCCAGAAAGACTCCTTTCGACTTCGCTGGAAAGGCCCTTATCAAGGACTATAAACCAACCCTTAGGTTGCCAAGCTTCAGGGAAGAGACTCTTGGACTCACATGATGCATCTAAAGCCAGCCCCAAATCAGATGGACCTGCACACCCATCTGGTGACCTGAAAGATTTCCAGGACTTGCAGCAGGCGACATGTGACATACGACAAGACACCTTTCCCCAGATGTCTGGCCAAGGTCTAACTTTCTCTCATTCTTTGTTTCTTTGATCCCTTTTATGAAAAGAAAATGACCTTGTCCATATTTCCCAATCCCTTGAGAATGGGGGGAACCTCTTACTTGGATTATGGCCTTTTGAAATCAGCATCATCCAGATTCTGTACACTTTCTGGAAGGGTTAGAAGGTTCGGAACTCACAGAAGCCTTTCCTTCATCTGAACTCTGAACTGACTTTGGATTCTTATCCACATTCATGGTTTCTGAATTTGCAACCTGAGAGGTGGTCTTATTGCTAACACATTTGTTCTAAACAGTCCTTTTGAGGTGACAGTACTGTTTTGGAACATCTTTGAAGTTTTGCTGTTTTGCAGAAAGTTCCTCAGCTGCTGCTTCATGCTTATAACGGCACCGTATCTTCCTGAATGCACCTGATTCCCTCTCTCACCGTGCTTCTGCCGTAGTCACTACTCCGCTTGGTGGCCACGCTAAATGGGGATTTCCGGGAGGCGTGTGTGACTCTGGGTTTGTCCCCATATGGAGAACTTTCTTCCCAGAAGTCAAAAAACATTCCAGGAAATATTTCAGTTGGTTCCTTCCTTTAGACCTAGGTTCCTCATTTAGAACCATCACTCAATTTGGAATTGTCATGGGATTTCTTCTGTCTTGTACAATTATTTTAAGTTTTGCATTTTTTACTTACCTGTCTCACTTTTATTCTATTTATAAGATTTTATTTATTTATTTGACAGAGAGAGGAGAAAGCACAAGCAGGGGGAGCAACAGGCAGAGGGAGAAGCAGGCTCCCCACTGAGCAGGGAGCCTGACAACATGGGGCTCGATCCCAGGACTCTGGGATCGTGACCCGAGCCGAAGGCAGACGCTTAACCAACTGAGCCACCCAGATGTGGCTCCTGTCAAACTTTTATAAAAATGATGTACCCAGTAAGGAAATGATCTCCAGTGCTTACCATCTTGATAAATATGGACGATAGGTGGGAAATACCTGAGAGTGCTCCCTCCGAACCTTTGTTTTCAAACAGTGGCCTTAAGTGATCTCCAGCTGCCATGCCCTTGCCCGCCCCTGTGGGCCATGACGACCAGGAAGGGTCCTTCCTGGCACTGAGGAACAAAGCCACTAAATATGGAAAACTCTACTCTCGATCAGTGATATTTTCAAAGAAATTCATATTTCCCCCTTTTGATCAAGATCTTTCTTTTGAGAATTAATGAAAGGGAACCTCATTTAATGGGGCACCTGAGTGACTCAGTTGGTTGAGCATCTGACTCTTGATTTCAGCTCAGGTCATGATCTCAGGGTCCTGGCATTGAACCCCATATTGAGCTTTTCTGGGTGTGCAGCCTGCTTGAGATTCTCTTGTCTCCCCTCTGCCCTTCTCCCCACCCCCTCACTATCTCTCTCTCAAACAAATAAATCTTTAAACAAATAAAATAAAATAAAATGGAGTCAGGAGGCCAGAAACGGGAGCTCTCACACCATACCACTTGTCATCAATTACAGACCCAATAGGGAGAGAAGTGCCTTAAGATATCTACTTCACATACTACTTGACTGCCCCAGCAGGAGTAAGTAAGGCTTTCCTCCACCCTAGCAACAGCCCAGCCAATGAGAAGCCAGTATACTTCTTACAGTTTACACCAATCGGGCCTTTTGTTTACAACAGCCCTCCCAACATCACTCTTTCCTCAAAGAAAGGGCATTTGTCTCCTTTGGTCTCTGGATTTGCATATGTCTTAGCTGTAGCTTGCTTGTCCCGAATTGCAATTATCTGCTATTCCTGAATAGACCCATTTTTTGCTGTTAAAATAACTGACGGTTTTCAAGGTTAACAGAATCATTAATATTATTCACATAGCCATAGATTTATGATTAATGTAATTAAAGTTTCACAAATCTGATTCAAGATTAGGAAGTGTTTTCTTGCATTTCTTACATTAAAAACAAGTTTTAATGCAGCTACATTTTCTTATTTTTTTATTGCTTGGCTGTCAGGAGCTTTTAAGAACAGAAAATAGAGTATATAGCAAAATGCAATCTGATTTGGGATTGTAAATTTTATACTAGTGACTTTACCTAGCAAAGCATTTTGTTGAAAAGAAACCTGATTTTTTTTTAACAGGGGAGCTTACGTATTTTTTATATTTTATTTCTAAAGGGAGACTTATTTTTTATTTTTTGCTATTGTATTTTTCATCTATACCAGACAACCCCCAACATTAAAGACTAAGCCAAAAAAAAAAAAAAAAAAAGAATTCAGTAAACAAAGATAATGTAAGGTGCAGAAGAAAAAAAACAATTTTAATGAATTTTAGAAAGATCAAAATCCATAAAAAAGGAGAATGCTACATATATCTATATCTATTTATAGATATAGATATATAAATATAAAGGAACACCCAGAGAATAAGAAACAGCTCTTGGAAATTTAAAATACAATGGTCAAAATAAACTTAGTAGGAGGGATGGAACATGAACTTATGAAAATGTCTCTCAGAAAGTAGAACAAAAAGACAGAGAGATGGAAAATAAGAAGGTCAAATATACTAAAGAAGTTTCAGTGGGAGAGACCAGAGAAAATTGAGAGGATATTATCAATAAATGAACACAAGAAACATTTTCAGGACTGAGGTCATAAATTATCAGTTTGGAAGGACCCACAGTGTATCAGAAGAAGAATGAAAGTAGATCTACACCGATGTACTTAATCTTGGATTGTCAAAATGTCAAGAATAAGGAGACGATATTATCAGTGTGTGCAGCTGAGGAATAAAGTCACATATGAAGATCAGTAATGAGAAGGGGATGAGGTTTCTCACCAGCACCACTGGGAACTCGGAGACAGGAAATCGTGCCTCCAAAATAATGGGAGAAATGACTTCCAATCTCAAATTCTGTTTGCAGCCAAAATCTTAATCTTGGGAGGACAGACTCAAGGCATTTTCACAGGCATGCATGACTTCAAAATGATTTACCTTTCACGCACCCTTTTCCTAGGAAGCTACTGGAGCAGGAGCTGCCCACCAAAATGAGGGAGTGACTGGAGAGAGAGAGAAAGATGTGGGATGTAAGGGACCCAGGAGAAAGGGGACAGGAATCTCCGGGCTAAGGTTGCAGGAAGTCCCGGATGAGAGCTCTGAGCTCTTCCAGGCCCAGATAAGAGTGGGAGGCTAAGGGCTGGGGGACAGATGTCTCAGAGGACAAACAAAAATAGCCCATTACCTGGATCACACCGAGAGAGAGGTTTTGGAGAAAAATTAAAACTGATAGGTACATAGAGAACAGAACCCACGAAACAAGGCAGTTCTAAATGTGGGAGTGGGGCAGAGGTGAGGAAGCTGCACAGGGAAGGACGTGTCATCTGGTGTCTCCCTGGGAACAGCGTTTACCTTGTCGTGAGGCAAATACTGAACATCGTTTTTTAAATATCGCCGTACAGCTTACTGTAAGGTGGGAGAGTGGAATGTACGTGTGTGTGCATGCGCGAGAGACCAGTCCTTATCTTTCATGGTGACAAATGGTCTTATAAATATGGAGGTAAATTTGAAAAACATAGCTCAAGGAAATAAAGGCGGTTGCCGGTGGGGTTGGGGCTCAGAGGACAGGAGCCTTGAAGTACTGTTTCACTTTGAAAAACATGTACCCTGGATTATGATGCTAAGCCCCAAATGGCAGGTCCCCAAAACTCTGCCTGCCGTCATGTGACACTGCTCCCCACCAGGCCCTCTGCCCTGGGAAGCTGGCTCCCCATGCATCTAAAGGCTCAGAGCCCCCCGAAGCCCACCAGGGTTACCTAAAGCAGCAGCAGTCCCTGCACTGGCTTGGAAGAGAGGAAGGCAGCCAACAGTGCCCCAGCGGGTCAGGCTCTGCCCTTCTCTCCCCACCTTCCTTCCAGGCTGCTGGCCTTCTGCCAAGACTCCGTACTTTACTAAATCAAAGCTGCAAACCCTAAATCTCCTGCCCCACCCCCACACCAGATCCAGCCAAACTGACTGTGCAGGAGGATTTATTAAGCCGGAGGAACCTACAGAGGAGGAAAACATCCCTCCCCCACCCCGCCCCCACAGCCACAAGGCATCTTCAATGGCTCTTGTCCTCCTGAGAGAGAGCAAGGGATGGGCTGCCCAGGGAGACCCGCAGGCGGGAAACTCGTTACAGATGTGAGCCCCAGAGTCAGAGGGGGCACTGGAGACCTGCACATGGCGGGACTTTGGGGGTGCTCGTGTGTTGCCTGGAAACCAGAGGCCAAATAGGAAACAGAAAGCCCCAGGAGAGAGGCTGAAATATTTCAGCATCATTTCCAGAAGCGAAGGCTCCTTGCCAGGGCCTGAGAGCCGCTCTGGTCCTTATTTCTCCTCAACCTCAGATCATCTGAGCCCTCACTCCCTTGCAGTGCACCCCACCTCTCTCTCACCTCTTGGGGTAGAGGTTGCTTCTTAAGGGGTGTCAGAGTCCATGTTCACACACACACACGCACGCACACGCACGCACACACACAGAGCTGCAAAGCCATTTTCTGGCGCGAATTCCTGACGGAGCTGACAGTTTAACAGAAATACCATCTGACACCTCTGAGTTTCCTGCAGCCGCGGCGGCCGCTGGCACCGGGCACTGACTTACTGCCTCCGTGTGCGTGACCCGGGGGGAGGCTGGGTCTGCTGAGCCCGTCCCGCAATCTGTAGCTGGAGCCGAGCGTGGCCAAGCCGGGACAGTTCCTGGGCCATGAGCCCAGAGCTCGGAGGACGAGTGGCCCCAGCTGCACAGCCCGGCGGTGTCCTTCCCTCTGCAGACACAGGCCTGGCCACAGGGGTCCCCTTCACGGGGCCCTGCTGGGGCCCAGCCCTCTGTGTCTGTCTCTGTCACTGAGAACTTTCTCGCTGGGAACCTGAGTGTCACTCCCTCCCAACTTCTCACCTGAAGACCCTCCCCGGGGTGGGGGGAGCTCCATGTTTGTGGGTTCATCTCCTTCCAGGCCCCGAATCTCTTTGACTACAATTCCCACTTGACGCTCGCATCTGTGAACTTAAAAGTTTGGGGCACGCGTGTGCCGTGAATTTCAGGATCAGACCGACCTTGCTTTCCATCAGGGTCACCTAGATTTCGGGCAACCTAGCCTCTCTGAGTCTCGGTTTCTTCCTTTATAAACACAGGGACCATCCTCTCCCCTCGGCGGTGCTGTGAGGATCGGGGGTCACGGAATACCTGGGGCTCTCGAGCAGACATTTCTCCAGAGGAGATGCGCGCGCGTGGTCAACGAGCACGTGAGAGCTGCTCCACGTCGTTAGTCACGGGAGCAATGCGCATTAAAGCCTCGCCACGCAGCAGTCCCCCCCACGGGGGCGGCCACGGAGAGAACAGGTAAATGGAAAATAAGCAGTGTTGGTGAGCTTGGGGAGAAACCGGAGCCCTCACGCATTGCTGGTGGGAGCGTGAAACAGTCTAGCTGCTGTGGGAGACAGGGGAGCAGTTTCTCAAAAGGTTAAACTGGGGGGTGCCTGGGTGGCTCTGTCGGTTAAGCGTCTGCCTTCCGCTCAGGTCATGATCTCAGGGTCGTGGGATCGAGTCCCACGTTGGGCTCCCTGCTCAGCGGGGATCCTGCTTCCTCCTCTTCCACTGCCCCTCCCCCCACCCCCCTCATGCTCTCTTTCTCTCAAATAAAATCTTTTTTTTTAAAGATTATTTATTTATTTGACAGAGAGAGAGAGAGAGACTGAGAGAGAGGGGACACAAGCTGGAGGACTGGGAGAGGGAGAAGCAGACTTTTGAGTCTGCTAATACTGAGGCCTGGGCTGCGCGCCCAGAGATTCTGATTTCATTGGTAGGAGCAGTGGCCTGAAGGTCCAGATTCGTGGAGGCTCCCCCAAGTGACCCCAGCAGGCCAGGACCTTCCCTCGCATTTCCACCTGGCTGGTCACCTTTTCCTTCCGGCTCTGCAGCTAGATAGGATTGGCTTTGGCTGAGCTTGGTTGTGCTTCATTGTAACTTGAGTCAGTGGGCCTGACTTGTACTTGAGCACGTGAATGTGAAAGAGTGAAAAGCCAGATAGATGTATGTGAACTTGTGAGGAAATCTACCATAAACTGGGGAGTGGGGAGACGGAGTGGAGCCCAGCATGGTGGTTCAGGGCTCCCAGAGGTGCCAAAAAGAGGAGCTTCCAGGCTTTCGTAGGACTCAGGCCCAGACCTGGCCCAGCATCATTTCTACCACAGGCTCTTGGTTATCAAGAGCTACGGGCCCAGCCTGGATTCAAGGGGAGCAGCACTCCACCAGGCTGTGAATGCTGCGAGGTATGGGTCGTTGGGGGCCATTTGGGGACACAAGCTACCATACTAAGCATTTCCAGAACTGGGCTCAATTACCTCCTCCATTCTCCTCTACTCATGTCTCTGGCTACCCAGTTGGCCTCTCCTTTTTCATTCCTCATCTTGAGGAGTGGCACAACCATCCAGGCCCTTAACACTGAACCCAGACACTTCCTGATATTTTCCTCTTCTTTCCATGCCTCCCCCCCCCCCACTGTCACCACAAAGTCCCACGTGTTCCATGTCCTGAATACCTCCACCCTTCCCCAACACCCCCCCCCCCCCCAATCACGGCCTTCCTCTAGGCCACCGCCATCTCATGAGTGGGCTACCGCGAGCACCCCTCCAACTGACTAGTCTCCTGGCCTGGCCTCCTCCTGCGCCCCCCCCAACCTCCCTTCCTCCCAGAGTGAGCAAGCCACAAAGCCTATCCTCCGCGTCTGAAGTCTTCCCCAACCCCCCCAGTCTTTCCGGGGCATGGCTCCTGAGTGGGCACACCAGTCGCTTTCCCTGACCGCCTGATCCAAAGTGGCTCCCGGGCGCTCTCTGTGATGAGCCTCAGTTTTACTTTCTCCACAGTACTTCTCCTTACACACTATTTTCTTATTTTTGGTCCCCTCCACCATGATTCCTCTTGTTTCTGCTTCCTGTTGTGTAGTTCTCACACTTATAGTTCCTTACACTATTCCCTCTCCTTACGCTGAGCTGTATGGAATTATTACTGATACTTGACTTTTTCTTTTTTAAGATCTTAAAAAAAAAAAAAGGCAATTTCATAGGGGCTGACCCAACAGATCACGAGCTACTTGTAGGTGAGTAGCTTTGTGTCTTGGTGTCCTCGGCACCCGGTACAGGGGTTTTAACTAGTCAGTCACGTGCACTAGCTTTAGGAAAGAATTTCAGAAAGTCCGGAGGAAGGGCAGGCGTGACCCCAGAGGCACAAAAAAGAAATATGCAAGAGGGACAGGAGGCTCTAGACAGGAAAGTTCTGAGAGCATAACCAGGGATAAGCTCAGTGAAGACGACGA
>CM052893.1:16936836-16979825 GCA_028534135.1 Potos flavus | reverse complement strand
GGGGGAGGGACAGAGGGAAAGGGAGAAGCAGACTCCTTGTGAACAGGGAGACCTGGGGATGGACTCTGAGACCCTCACCTGAGCAGAAAATCTCAGGACCCTGAGACCATGACCTGAGCTGAAGGCAGACACTTAACGCACTGAGTCTCCCAGGTACCCCAACATTTTTATATTATTTATTAGCCAACATTTTTATATTATTTATTAGCCGTATTGCTGGAAGTAGAAATCCTCATCATATTCTTTTAAATGTGTGTAGTATTTTATGTATTGATTATTTGATTGCCATTCACTCTATACTTTAATTGGGCATTTATATAATGTCCTATGAATGACTGCTTTATTCAGTCATTCCCTCTTTTAACAGATGCTTATTAAGTAGGTAATTGAGGTCAAGTATTCATGTGCCTGAATGAAAATATAAAATATAATGGTTTTTCTGTCATTTTTTTTAATGTATGAGTCTTTAATATCAAGGAATTTTAAATGCATTAGAGAGAAGCATAAATAAATCAGTGCGAAAAGATGGCATTAGAATTTTGACAAAAGAACAATGGAAGCACAGAGGCAGGAAGCTAATGATCTCTCTCCAGGAAGCAGTGGGGGTCTCATACAACCCTGGGCGTACATCAGAACCTTTTTCTTTTTAATTTCTTTTGTAATAACTTGAACTTTTTAAGGGTGGTAAATAGCAAAGATAATCTTGCTTAGTGTTACACTAGAAACAGTTTTAAGAGGCAACCATGTTTTTTTAGTAAACTTTTGCTAGACTAGCTCAGTATCAGTTCTGTCAAAAACATCTTTTTTCTTTGTTACTTGAGCATTTTGATGGCTTTAATTATTGAAACAAAGTAATGGGGAATTGGGACTAAGTTCTAATTTTCTTAGATTAAAAAAATAAAGAAGGCAGTGGAAGTTTAGCTGTCACAAATGCTGAAAGTGAGCTTGCCTTAATGCTATGATATACCTGCTGTTTGAATCTCTTTTTTTTTAAGATTTTATTTATTTATTTGACGGAGAGAAAGAGATCACAAGTAGGCAGAGAGGCAGGCAGAGAGGGGGAAGCAGGCTTCCCGCCGAGCAGAGAGCCAGACGCGGGGCTCAATCCCAGGACCCCGAGATCATGACCCGAGCCGAAAGCAGAGGCTTTAACCCACTGAGCCACCCAGGCGCCCCATCTTTAGCATAATATTCTTTTATTTGACAGAGAGAGAGAGAGATCACAAGTAGGCAGAGAGGCAGGTGGGAGGGGGGGAAGCAGGCTCCCCACCGAGCAGAGAGCCCGATGCAGGGCTCGATCCCAGGACCCTGAGATCATGACCTGAGCCGAAGGCAGAGGCTTAACCCACTGAGCCACCCAGGCGCCCCTAGCATAATATTCTTAATGATGATAGCATAACTTATTTTAGAAAAGAATATGTAACTGCTGCTATGAAATGAGATTAATTAACGAGAAGTTGACACTTTGACTTTAATCCTTTGTTCATTGGGTTAAAAAGTACTGGTTTCTGGTGTGACTCTCATTGAGGAGGTGAGGTGTTCAGAGACTGAATAAGCCTGCAATTTAATAATCTAGTTCGGTGACCTCAAGCAAGGAACTAAATCTACACGTTTCAGATTTCCTGTTTGGGGATTATATTGCTTGGAGAGAAGAAACATCCTTGTTTTTGGATTATAATTGCTTAGAAAGAAGCAATCTGCTTGTTTTAGGATTTAAACCCAAAAGAGATTAACTGTCTTTAGAAGTTTCAGAAGAGAATAAGTAGGAAATAATTTAATTAAGGGCTGTTGTGATGTTGGTAATTATGAATGATTATGCCATTCATAGCACTAGGAAAAGCGTGTATTTGTCTTGTTTAATTTGAACTTTCCTTTGTGCAAAGCACAGAAAGATCCTGAAATACATACTAAAAAAATAAACCCATTTCTGTCTCTAAGGACTTAGTGTTTTGATAGTAGCATTTGATGGTATGAGGTTTTGTTATTCTTCAGGAGTATTAAATACTATTGACATGTAGTACATTTATAAATAGTTTTGAATATGATTTTCTTTAAGGTATGCTTTGCTGTAATTATTGCTTTTTTTTTTTTTTTTTACATGTAATGGATTTTAATATAACCTTAGTATTTATGGACTATTTGAGTGGCATTTTAATTAAAACCAGGCAGATAAAATTTTGATTCTTTACTTATAGTTTAAAATGTGTAATGTCTTATAGTTTAAAAATGTGTAATTTTTATTCCTGGTCTGTATTATCTCATTTTCAGTAAATAATAGTAAAAAAAAAAAAAAAAGTATGTATTTGAAGCATAGTTTAAGAATATATTTCCTTTAACAATTTAATTAAAATATTTTTCTTAACACTAGGGGGCACTCTTGATTTATGGAGTCATATCTAAATGACTATGCATAGACTGGAATGAAATGAAATTATTTGAAAACATGTCATTACTAACTGAGTGTTGACTTCAGAGAGAATTTGGATTATAAAGCTCATTTTATATAGCAGTGTAAATATAAGTTGATCCTTCATAGTGTCATAAGGATAATGAAGCTTATAAAATGAAATGCTGTAGATTAGAGGAAATCAAAGTATTTCAGTGCTCTGTTCACTTTTGCATTGATTTTCTAAATGGGTCTAAATGGTTTTTAAAAACCCATTATTTCTAATATCTTTCTCATTAAAAAAAGAGTCTAGGGGCGCCTGGGTGGCTCAGGGGGTTAGGCCTCTGCCTTCGGCTCAGGTCGTGGTCTCGGGGTCCTGGGATCGAGCCCCGCATCGGGCTCTCTGTTCAGCAGGGAGCCTGCTTCCCTCTCTCTCTGCCTGCCTCTCGACCTACTCGTGGTCTCTCTCTCTGTCAAATAAATAAATAAAATCTAAAAAAAAAAAAGAGAGAGAGTCTAGCACCATGTTTTGCTCTTAGCAGGTACTTAGAGTATATCTGAAGAAATGAAGATTAATTTAAGACGTGACTAAAGGCTGCAATCATTAGTAATAATTTTTAAGCATTTGAAAACCAGCAACATGTTTTGCTACATTCAGGAAACATTTTAGGCATATTCATTCACTGTATTTGCAATTAGGACTTTGGAGACACCCACCAACATGTATTTTGCCAGAGGTGTATTAAGGTTTTTGTCTTCTTTAAGACAATGGAATTTCAGCTTTGTGTGGATTAAGTAGATAAAATCTGCATGGTCGTAATTGTACCCTTACCATGTGTCAGCACTGTTTTGTGGGCTTTGTTATATATATTCATTTCTTCTCACCCCAACTCTGTGAGGTAGTACTTACTGTTACCTTTAAAAGATAAGGAAACTGAGCCCAGCAAAGTTAACTGTTTGCTGGGTTCAAACTTAGGCAATCTTGTTCTAGAGTCTTCTTCTAAATCACTTTCCTGTATTGCTTCTCCAGACAGAGGAAACTTAGCATCAAGAGAATTATTATTGCTATTTCAAACTCAGTTTTTAAAGTTGGTATAATTTAATATACCTAATTTATAGACACTTGCCATTTCTCTTATGAAAAAGGGTTCTTGAAATTAAAAGTTGGAAACGGGCCCTGAGTCCCTTTGCTCCTGTCATTTTACAGAGAGGAGGAAATTCCATCCTATAAAGGTGAAGTTACCAACATAGTTTTATACAACAAGTTATTTGTGGAAAGGAATGGGAAACACAAATAAATACTCTGACTTACAGTATAGTGGAAAGAAATGTGGTGCTGTGGAAATAATATTTAACTAGAATTTCAGATGGCTTCAATTTTATTCTTGGCTCTTCATTTACTGGCAGAGGCTCTGTTTCCTTGTGTTATGTGAGCATAAAAAATGTCCTCCTTAATTTACTCTTATTGGCAGCTGTGAAGATCAGTGAGATAATGATTGAAAGATACTCAGTAAACTTTAAAACTCTGTACAAATAAACATACTGTGGTCTCTGTACAACATGTTCCATAATATTTTATTATCAATTATTTGCGTTGTCTTTGTAAAGCAGTTTATCAGCAATGGTAAACTTACTATTGTTGCTTTATAGATGTCATTTAGATCCCTACAAGATTTCTTGAGTTATGCCATGTGTTGCTCTACCACCTGTTGTTTTACACTTTTTATTTACTTAAAACTAAAAAGAGTTTTTGAATTTTTCTCACAATAAGTGAAAAATTATACTTATGCTTTACTGATGAAGACCATAGCAGTGACATGTTTTGAGCCCATTTGGTGTTTCTGACCATTTGAAAAGAGCATATAAGATCGTCCTCGAGCTAGATTTAGTAACTTAGCTGAAATAAAAAATAGAGTTCAGTAAAGTTTTTTATTTCTTGGCATATTCTCAGTAAAGTTTTTTGTTCCTTGGCATGGTAATAAGCATGGATTTGTTTTCTCAAACTTCCAATAAGACATAGATTTAAAATTTTCTGTTTATTTTTTACAGGAATAATAATGTATTTGTGGCCTTGGACATGAAGCAGTCAGTCTTCTGTTGCTGTTAACGTAGCGTCGGGGACTGATGTTGTGGAAGTATGGACCTAATGAACGGGCAGGCAAGCAATGTTAATATTGCTGCTATTGCTTCCGAGGTAAGACAGTTGAGAAGGTTTAGCTGCTGAGTTTCTTACCTGACATTCTAAATTTTCAAGCATTATGGTTGGCCACAGATTTAAATCAGAACTTGAGAAGAAGAGCTATACATTTTTTGGTTTTAAAAAACTTTTAATTGTGCCATTCACATGTTTACTATACATTTTAGAAATAGTTAATCCTTATCCATTTAAGATACTTGACAAATAATGATTACTTAAAACTTTTTCTTGAGTTTAGTTTTAAAGGATACGTAGAATGTCTTTTTAGGATGTTTTTACATTACGTGAACCTTGAGGACAATAGTATGAGTGAGCATGAAAGATTCTTTTATTTAGAACCACATAATTTTGACACCATCTAGATCCTTTGATTCCAGGCCTGTTGAAAGAGTCAAAAACCATTAGGCTGAAATGTTGGAAGGGATGTGGCTTAGAGTGTAAAAGACGGAGGTGAAGACTGAGCTAGATGCCCATCTCTCTGGTTAATGTGCTGTGATTTTATTTGTGCTTCATATTTTTTCTTTTTTGCTTTGTCTTTAAATCCAGGGTACTTGCCTGCTTTCCTTAATAACTTTAGCATCTAGCTCCTATATTTCTCCTTTATTTTTCTCTTACTATAGAGGATGAGAATAATGTCTATGACTTTTTACCTTCTTGGCCTGAAAGTTCATTAATAACTTCAACTCCATTTTGCTGCAGCCAGTTACTTAGGCCTTGGTAGCAATGAAAATAGTCTAAGTCTATGGTTTTGATTATCCTTCTTATGCCGATGATTTCTGTGTTTCTATCTCTAGCTCTGGCTTCCGTCATACATTTTTAGTAAGCATTTCTGATGGACCAGACATTTTATGTATAATATGAACAAAATCAAGTTACTCATTACTATTCTGCTGTGCAACCTGTAAAGAAAATAGTGCAACACCTTTCTCTGACTTCTGTTAATAGCATCACCATGTCCCATCATGGTCTATCTCAGCACTGTTTCCCTCACCATCTGAGGCGAGGGAAATCTTTAGATTTCCTCTTTGCACACCACAGCCATTTGCTCATCCCAGCAGGGAGAATGCACTAGCAGAAGTTACAGCCTTCTGTAATGTCCTCATAGAAGCGACAGCCCATTCTCTCTGCCATGTTCTGTTGGTTAGAAACAGGTCACAATCCTGCCCACACTCGAGTGGAGGGAATCACACAAAGATGTGAGTTCCAGGAGATGGAGACCGTCAGTTGACAGCCATCTGAGAGCCCGTCCGGCACACCTCATTGCGAGGATCCGGTCCTTTTCTCCTTATTTCTTCCAGCACCATCTGAGTTTGGTCATTTTTTCTTGTTTACATGATTGCAGCAGGTTTTTAGTTTGATCACGTACTTCAATTCTCTGTTGGTTTTGGTCCATTTGACTGTAATTCAATTTTAATATTCTTAAAATACAGCTCTTAAGCTTTATTGTATCCCCAAATTGTCTGTAGTTCCCCACTGCCTACTAATGAAATACAAATGGCCTTAAACCTTTTATTCAAGACTTCCTCATCAAAGTGACTCTAAATTTTCTTTTTAATCGATTTAATTCCCACTAATTATTGACTTGAAATTTCATTCTAATGAAAGAATACTACATCTCGCTGATGTTTGTATAAACCATTGTTTTCTCCTACTTTTGTTAGTTTTCTCTGTATCAGTTTTTCTACATGGCATTTCTGTTCCCACTCCAATGTGCCCCTCCTTCTCTGCACAAAAAAAGACATTTTGGCTGTCTTTCAAACCTTTTTCAAATGCTATACTTTCAGCAGTCTTTTCCCGATCCCCTAAACAGATAGCTGTCCTATTTTGAAACTATCAGTTAAAAAAAAACCCACGTTTAAAATAATTTTTTCCATAAATTTATACATCACTTTTCTTTCTCCTTGAGAAAGGGATTATATTACATGTTTGTTTGCTTGGTATTTTTATAACCATATTTTTTGAATATGTTAAATGTATGTGTGTGCGTGTGTATATATATGTATGTATATGTGTGTGTATATATATATGTGTGTGTGTATATATATATATATATATATATATATGACATTTATAACTTCATGTCCTGAAACATTTGGTCTAGTATTACAGGAAACAGTGTATAATTATTTGTTAAATAAAATAGATCATTTTATTTGTGTAAAAAAATCTGTTAACTCTCCTAAGAAAGTAAATGAACTAACATCAGGCCTCAGTAGTATAATTTAGTATTTGGTAAGTGGGAAAAGGCTATCTTTTAAATTTTTTGCACTGTGGCGAGAAAGTTAAAACTAAAAATACATATTTTTCACCTTCTCTTAAAATACAGATCTATTAACATATCAAAATGCAAATGACCCATAAATCTGATAAGCTTACAGAATGAATGAAATACTTGATCTGGGTGATTGACTTCCCTGTCTTAGTACCTTTATAAGCTCCTGAGATCAGAACAGTTGCAGTGAATTTTTTTTCAGCTATTGAGAAGTGTTAGTGGTTTTTAGTCTTGTCTTGAATAAAGAATTATTATTCTCTTAGTGGACATTATGCTTAAGTACCAGTATCAGTACCAGCTTATTTATTGGTATTAGGGAAACAGATAGAAGCATCTTGCTCATAATTTCTTAAGCCTCTCCTAACGGCTTGTAAGAAAGAAAAAAGGAAAGTGATTACTTGTTTGATAAGTAATGAAATTACTATTATGATTTGCTGATTTATCTTGAATGAGTTGAAAACTTGGAGAAAGTTATGTTTAAAATTAATGTCTTTACTTGACAGAATGTATTTAGTTATTTGGTCAGAAACTGATGTCTGAATGTTTAACATTATGAATAAATTTCTAAATTAGTCTTGGGATATAAAATAATACTGTTGACATAGCTAGCCATAATTACAGAAGATAAACACATGCAATAAAATACTATGTATAAAATCTGATTACGGGACTTTGGGTTTCTGCTTAGATATGTAAAGAGGTTGGAATTCATCACTACTGTCTTCATAACCTGAAAAAAACTGAACAAACTCAAAATCAGTCACTCTTCTTAGCTCTGTCAGAAAATTGATGTCACAGAGCAAACTGATAGTGATGACCCAAAAACTGGAGAGAAAGGCAAGTAAAGAATTAGTTTACCAGGAGCAGAAATCACACTGAAGGCAGAAATGGGTGGGAAAACTTAAGCTATAGTTGAGAAATTGCAGGAGGCTATGGTGTGGACTACCTTGAAGTTAGAAACTCCATTCCTCCACCCCCCACTTTTGTGTTTTACCTCTAGAAACTCTACCAAGTTCTCACAGTGAAGATCAGAGGAAAAGCTCTTCCTGCCTCTAGCAGAGGGAGGAGAAAATAAGCATTTTGAAATGTGCCTAGTGCATTCTGTTCTCCCCCTGACCTCAAGGGAAACTACCTTACCAGAGCCTAATCTAGTTGGAGAATGAGAAATACCCAACTCCAGCCCCCTCCAGTCTTTCTTTCTCACTTTCTAGGGGATTGGCAGTGGCAGTGGGGTATTGAGAGGTATTTGAGGTCACAGCCCAAGGGCACAGGCCCACTAAAAGACCTGACTATAGGTCTTACAGAATACTTCTCCCTCCGTACTTTACCACCACATCAACAGGGCCCCTGTAGAATAATGAAGGAGTATAGCCGAAAGAATGGCAAGGCACAGATTCTATCTAAGAAGGAGTTTCTGGAGAAACCCAAAGAAGGACACTAGAGGAAATCGAGGACTCAGACACCTCAGGTACAACAAACAGTGAACACAGCATAACTCCTGCCTGTATTCAAGCATATATCCTTAGGCTAAAGGCCTATTTACCTCAGTTCCTATTACCCAATACATTAAGTCTGGTTTTCAGCAAATTACAAGGCCTGCTGAAAGGTAAGAAAAATACATAGTCTGGAGAAACAAATCAGGTAACAGAGCTAGAGTCAGATATGGCAAAGATTTTGGAATTATCAGACTGGGAATTAAAATAACCATGATTAATAATGCTAAGGGCTCTAATGGAAAGAATGGACAACTTGTAAGAACAGATGGGTAATGTAAGCAGGAATATTGAAATTCCAAGAATCAAAAGAAAATGTTAGAAATCAAAAACGTTGTAACAAAAATGAAGAATAACTTCCATCGGCTCACCAGTGGACTGGTGGCCAATAGTCAGCTGGCAAAAGAATTCATGAGCTTGAAGATATGTCAATAGAAACATCCCAAACTGAAATGCAGAGAGAAAATAGAATGAAAAAAAAAATGGAATAGAATATCCAAGGACTGGGACAATGACAGAAAGTGTAGCATACATGCAGTGGAACTACCAGAAGAAGAAGAGAAAGGGGCAAGAGAAGTATTTGAAATATAATAATGGTTGAGAAATTTCCCAAATTAATGACAGATCCTTTCCTTTCAAATGACTTTGATACTTAGCTGCTAATGAAAGTGAAAGAAAACTAAAAATGAGGCATAAGGACAAGTGCTCAAAACTGGTGTATCATAGCTGTAGGCTGACGTGTGTATAATATATTGGTAACTGAAACTTTGGGGTTTTTTTGTGCCATTAACTGTAGCTTAATATCCTGCCTCCATTTAATAGTGGTTAATCTAAACGTTCTTATAATGATGATGCTCTGATTTTAGCCCAGTGAGGCAGAATACGTTTTTATTTCATGGTATAGATGTGGAAATAGAACAGAAATAAGATTTTCAGAGCCGAAAGCCACCTTTTGTTCTACATGTAGTAACAGCAAATTCGAACTTGGAATAGCAACCTTAAAGCAAAAAAATCCTTAAATTTGTAATATAATTAGAAGAATAGTATCAATTGTACTATCACAGATGTATGTCACTTAGCAAATATGATTGGATTATTTAATGAAGTTCTGTTTTCTTATGCTTTAAGTTATGAAAAGTTTGTCTTTTTCTTTAAAAACATTAGTTTATAAATTATAAATAACAGTATTCTTCTCCACAACTTCCCTTTACCTCATTTGAGAATCATCAAACTTGTTAAAATCCTTAATTTCTGTAAGATATGGTAGGGTGTCAGGATGAGGACACTGACAGACAAGAAAAGGACTCAAGAACCTAGAAGTTAGATTTTCAATTGCTTGACCCTTTATCTAGAGCTCCTCCAGCTAAGCAGTGTGTTGTCCCCAGTGTTTCTGCAGTGTGTGTTGACCCAGTGTTTTCACTTTCCTCAGTGTTGAATGCCAGTCGAGTTTCCATGGCATCGACTGGGAGACAATATTAAAATGGCTGCATTTTCTTTCAATTCAACAGAAAAGTAGCAGTTCTGAATCATTAAGTGACAAAGGTTCCGAACTGAAGAAAAGCTTTGATGCTGTGGTATTTGATGTTCTTAAGGTTACACCAGAAGAATATGCGGTAAGCCTCCCACCTCCCCCCTTCCTCCAGTTTTTGCACATAACTTACACATTGATGCTGTTGAGCCAAGGCACAGCAGGAGGTGGTTAAAAAAAACTGGATGTGGAAATTGACAGAAAGAGAGTAGCACAGCAGGGGAGCAAGCAGAGGGATGAAACAGGGAAGGGAGGAAGAGCTGCGGAGAGGTTTAGAGCAGCTTCCTTCCTTAAACATTCAACTTGGCGAAAAAGAACCTTTATCGTAGTTGCTTTTGCCCCCTACCTGTACCACCTCTCCAGGCCAGCCAACTGTACTTTATCAACCTATTAAGAAGTATTTTTGCATTTTTATAAATTAAAAAACAGAAAAATGAAATTTGAAGGCATTATTGCAATATCATGAAAGGTGCCTAGAAAAACTTTTATTTCTTAACTGTTGTAAATGTTCACTGAAGTTCTCTTTCTCCTTTAACTTGTTAGCACCATATCTTGATTTCCTGTTGTTGAACCACTCTTGCATTCTAGGAATAAACTGTGTTCAGTCATAACATATTATTCTTTGGTATATAATTGGGTCTTATTTTACAGCTGTAGCCTTAAGTGAGCCTGAGATAGGTCCACAGCTGTGTGCAGACCCAAAAAGACCAGTGCTCGAACCCCTGAGCTGTGGAGCCAACCCACGTGCAGTCGTTTGACATGTGTTGCCACCAGAATAAGTGTCGTTGATTTTTATAAGTGGGGAAGAAAACTTTTTTACTAACATCAGATTTTATATTACTGTTTGAGGAAATATGACTTAATAATCACCATAATACAGCTCCATGAACCAGTAGATCTGATTTTTGGTTTTGATTTTGATTTAATGTATGACCGTGTCCAAATTTTTAAAATCATTTTTGTTTTATTTTCTAACTATACCTCATTTATCTCATAAGAAAGTATGAATAAGAATGAGATAATTTGAAATAATCATATAATAATGGCATAAGGGCAAATTTTCATTTTCTGTAATCCCTTGTAAAATCGCTACTTTTTTCCAATAAAACTTTGAGTATTCAATATATTTTAGTGTAGAATATAATTTTAGTTTAGAATATATGTCATGTTGTAGAATTCCCAAGGAGAAATTGTCATTTTTTTACCTTTTATTTCAGGGTCAGATAACGCTAATGGATGTTCCAGTATTTAAAGCCATTCAACCAGATGTGAGTAGTTTTAAGAACTTTACTTTTAAATATACAGAATGGTCATTAATAGTATCCCAAATTAAGATGTTTTAGAAATGTCAAATTCATATTAATGTTTAAATGTTTAAAGCTTTTGATGTGACTGTCCATATAATATTCAGTCCTCAGAAACTCATGTGGCAGTCAGAGAGAAACATCAATGAGTCACAGGTAGGACTGTTTGAATCATTTTGGTTGGTTAGGCTTCGTCACTCTTCTGAGGGGTGAACAGGCTGAGGTTGACTGATTTACCCAAGGCTTTGAAACTTTTTCAGAGGACATTGGGAATAAGAAACTGGGTTTCACAACTCACTCCAGCAGTTTTTTCTTTATTTATGACTTTGTAATATGACAGTGTGTTAACATTTTGGAGAGAAGAGGGAGGATCATGGAAGGCATTTCTTACTTATTATACATCTACCTACTGGCAGGCATTTATTACACTGTGTGCATGCGTGTGTGTGTGTGTGTGTGTGTGTATGAACCTGAATGTGGTAGTGTCTATTTTACTGATGAGAAAACAGGACGACAGTTGTCTTTGCTGCACAGCTAAGTGCGGAATTGGGTTTCAGACTCTAAAAACTGATGCTTTTTCCACTCTTATCAAGTAAGAATATAAGTATGATTTTGTACCCCAAAACTAAGTAAGTGATGGGGTGCCTGGATGGCTCAGTTGGTTAAGCATCCATCTCTTGATTTCAGCTGAGGTCATGATCTCAGGGTCTTGAGATCGAGCCCTGCAGTGGGCTCTGCTTTCAGTGGAGTCAGCTTGAGATTCTCTCCCTCCTTCTCCCTCCTCCTGCCCCTCTGCCCAGTCACACGCATGAGTGCACACACTCTCTGAGATAGAATCTTAAAAAAAATTATTCCGTATTCAGTACCATAAGATAGATTTTTTTTTTTTAGTTCTTTTGGGAACAAAATATAGTATATTTGTTGTATATACAAGTATACAGTGGCCCTGAACACCATAATTATTATAAGGAGTTGGAGAAAACATCTGTGTCTTAGGTGGTGGTATGGACAGTATTAGTCTTGTGACTTTCAAGTAAGTTACTTAATGTCTTAATATCTCACGTTTGTCACTTACAAAATGAAGGGCTGGGCGTAAATGATTTCTGAGTCCCTTCATTTCCACAATTCTGTCTTTTCCTAACATTTACTCCATACCCAAGGATTCTCTTAGTAGAACCATTAGATTAGGGATAGGAGAAAAAATGTATTCTACACACAGAGCAGAAAAAGAAAATGGCTTTTGTATTTAGATGACAAAAACTGGGCGCCTGGATGGCTCAGTCTGTTAAGCATCAGCCTTCAGTTCAGGTCATGATCCCAGAATCCTGGGATCGAGCCCCACATTGGGCTCCCTGCTCAGCGGCTAGCCTGCTTCTCCCTCTTCCTCTGCCCCTCCCCCCTGCTCGTGCGTGCATATGTGCTCACTCACTCTCTCTCTCAAATAAATAAAATTAAAAAAAAAAAATCTGAAATACTAATTTCTTCACATCCCTAAACAAAACAAACTAAATTCTTTACAAAAATTATACTTTCTTTGTCCTGAAATTCAGCCATCATATCCTTTGATATATTTTTTCCTTTTTAATAAATGGCAACGGCCATGTTGCCATTTCCTATGAGATTTGTGCTATCCAGTGGAACTCCAACGTGAGCCACTTAATGTAAATTTACATTTCCTAGTAGCCACATTATGAACTAAATATGAAACAGATGAAATTAATTTTAATAATTTTAGTTAACCTGCAACATCCGAAATAGTACCACTTCAACCTTTGTAACATTATTGAGGTAGTCTATAGTCTTTTTTTCCCTCTACTAAGACTTTGAAATCCAGTGTGTACTGTATAGTGAGGATACATCTGTTTGGAGTAGCCACATTTCAAGTGCTCAATAGTCATTTGTGACTAGGAGCTTTGGACATTGAAGTTCTAGATAATGATTACTGAAGACATAGAATTCAAGTCACTATGGAACTTTTTAATTTTCCTGGGACATCTAACACTACTTTGTGAAATTTAAAAGTGAACCTTAAAATTCCTTTTGCCCCAATCCCTTATCTAACTTAAAACTAGTCTCACTGATTTTTTTTTTAACATCTTATCTATCCCTTCTCTTTCTGCTCCCAGCACCCCAATCCAAGATACCATTTTATCTCAACTGCGTACCCTCTTACTCATGTACCTGCATCCACTGACCCTTCTAAACTCCTCTCTATCCAGCACCCATGGTAATGTTTTCAAACATCTAAATCTGCTCATATGATCCCTCTTCCTAAAACACTTTAGTGGATTTCTGTTGCTCAGAGGATAAAGACAAACTATCCTAATATGGTCTACAAATCTCCTCATGGTTTCTGGTCTAGCTACACTGGCCTTTTAGTCCTTGTCACCACTGACCCTGTGCATATCCTAATTAATTCCTATTCCTCCTTCAGTTCTCAGACAAGTTTGACTTTCTCAGGTAAGCTTGTCTTGTCTTCCTGCAGGTTCTCCTAGCACTCTCTGCTTCTTCACTGGATTTGTCAGTTGGAAGTTTACATTAATGTTTTGTGATTCAGCAAGTATTCGCTGAGTGTCTATTATATGCCAAGCACAGGTTTAGTTCCTGGAGGTACAGCAGTGAACAGACTAAAATTCCTGCCCTGGTGGATCTTACATTTGAGTGAGGTGAGCTAGATAGTGTGTCATGAAAACCATAAAGCAGCCACAAGAGAACAGAGTGAGGGCAGTGGGAGTTCCGATTGCAGAGAGGGTGGTTTCAGAAAGCCTTCCCTGGGAAGGGGCCATCTGAGCCAAGACCAGAAGGAAGTGAGAGAGCAAATCATGGGTGTTTGGGGGAAGAGTGTTCCAGGCGGAGAACAGCCAAGGCAAAAGCCAGTGAGCTATATGAGGGACGGAGGTAGATGAGGGCTAGATGTCATCCCGGGCCTTGCAGATCATTACTCTGAAAGAGATGGGAAGCTCTTGGAGGGTTTTGAGGAGAGGAGTGACAGTTTCTGACTCAGATTTTAAGTAACTCTTTAAGTCACTTCTGACTGCTGACTTGGGCGTGGGGACTGGTACCAAGACTGAATCAACTGTGAGAGACAGTGTGGCTCAGGTCAGGATGGGAGTGGAAGAGGTGATGTGAAGTTGTCAGACTGCGTGCAAGAGGAGTCAAGGATGATGCCAGGCGGGGTTTTTGGCCTGACACCAGAAGCATGTCATTGATACTCTGAGATGGAAAATTATTATTATTGTGTTCACAACTCCTGGGCTGCCATTCATATAGAATATAATGTGCAATGCTGCCTTGTGGAGAAAGGCCAGAGCAGCAGATGGTGGAGGAAAGAGCAGGAGTTTGGCTTTGGACACATTTGGGTTTACATGTTTGTTAGAATGCTGAGTTAGGTAATACGTAACTATATTATTTGTCCACGTTTCAAATGTAGTTTGAGAGAGGTCACTGTAGAGGTATTTCAAGTGTGGGTGAGGTTACCAAGAAAGTGAGTATAGATGGAGAGAGGAGTCCTAGTTAGTGTTTAGGTGACACTAGCAAAAGAGATGAAAAAGCAACAGCAAGTGATTTAGCTGGAAGTTCAGGTTATTAGTACAGAATTTGATGAGCCAAGTGAAGGAAGTATCTTTAAGAAGGAAGGAAGGATGAGGTAAAAAGTGTTAAACATGTACTTGTTTGATTAATTGCTTGATGCTTCCACTAGGTTTGAAGCTACACGAGGGCGGAGACCGATAATTTTGCTTCTTTTATCTGTCTGACATCTAGTGAGGTTCAGTAGTTGGAATGAGAAAATGAATATAGTGTTCAGTAAATATTTGTTCAGTGAGAGAATATTTTAAAAAATTGAAGGAGTAACTCTTGGAAGATGTGATGTAGCACAAAAATATTCTTGTTAGGTGTTAGTCTCATATAATCAAGATTATGTGTAATCTGGCAGTATAAAGAGAATTTTGTCATCTGGCAGAAAAATGTTTTCTAAAAAAAAAAAAAGAAAAATGTTTTCTAATTTATTACGAAATATTCAAGACCTACAACAAGGCATAAAGACTAATAAGATGAACTCCTGTGGACCCACCGAACCAGTACTGTTGAAGCCATTCTGCGTTCTCCTGTGTTTGCCGTCATCCCTCCTCCCACCAAGGATAGCCATCATCCAGGATTGATCTATATCATTCCTATGCATTGAGCTGTATTTCTTTAAGTATATGTATTCCTTAGCAATAATTGCTGTTGCAGGTTTTTATTTTTTTATGTAAACGGTATCCTGTTGTTTTAGTTGTCTTCAGCTTGCTTTTTATGTTCAGCATTGCTGACCAGCCCCAGTGGTAATATGGGCGCTCCAGTGCATTAATTACTGAGTTGTGGAGCATGAATATCTTTGAGTTCATTAAAGACCACCAGTTATCTGAAATGTTTGTACTGATGTTGTCATGTCAAAACTCTTGCTATTGGCAAATTAAAAGATAAAGCCAGGGGCTCCTGGGTGGCTCAGTGGGTTAAAGCCTCTACCTTCAGCTCAGGTCATGATCTCAGGATCCTGGGATCAAGCCCCACATTGGGCTCTCTGCTCGGCGGGGAGCCTGCTTCCTCCTCTCTCTCTGTCTCCTTCTCTGCCTACTTGTGATCTCTCTCTCTCCCTCTGTCAAATAAATAAATAAAATCTTTAAAAAAAAAATAAAAGATAAAGCCATGATGTCAGTCTAGTGTATTAGTCTTATTTATTAGCATAAATGGTGTTTACCTCATTATATAGTTATTAGCTTCACTATAGAATGAATTATTTTGTTAAATCAAAATTTAACCTCAGATATTATGAAAAGAGAGTTTATCCCTGAATCTAATAAATTTATCTTGTGATACTTTTGCCCATTATGTCCATGTTCAAGTCCCTATATAACTTTATGTAAAACTTTCTTCAAAAGTGTATATATACTTTATGAAATTTTAAAAGCTCTTTAGTTATTCACTAAAACTATTAATCAGAATTATTACATGTATATATCCATATTAATTTATTTCAGGTGGTAATTCAAGTTTTCTAAAATGAAATCTGTACGAAAGTTGAACTTTGAAGAATATAGATTCTGAATCCAGCTGTATGGCTTGGTGATTGGGTGCAGGTTGGTGATTACACCAGCCAAGTCTCACTTGGTTTTCTATAATAGAGGCAATTTCTGAGTTACCTGGAACTTACTAAAATATATATCTCTCAATTCAGTTCCCTAAGTTAACCCTGTAATTCCTACCAGTTTGTGGAATTCTGTATTCCTAAGTCTTTTGTGTTAAGTACAATTTAGCCAAACTGGTTCTACCTAAACTTGTTCTTAACTTTTAGGAAGAAAAGGGCACCTTGCAAAGTGCAGCTGTTTTCTCAGGCTCCAGCCGCTTACCTGCACTGTGCCTGTCACACAGCGCACTGCAGAGTTGCTCAGGGGGAAAAGGAAGAATTCCAAGCCTTTTATTTCACTGTAGAAACCACCTCCCTTATCTTGGAAGTGGCACAAAAATTGTTTGTGGTATAGGGACTGTCCTTAGTCATCAATAGAATACTGGCTAAATAAAGTCACATCTTTAAGAGCAGATCTGAATCAAACAAATGCTGAGTCTGGTTTTTCTCCAACCCTGTCTCACACTTGAAGTTATCTCAGATTGAAAGAAAAAAGAACAGATTTTGGTACTTTACTTTCTTAGTTTTTTTGTTTTATGGTCAGAAGAATGGAAAACATGCTTACCAATGAAAAGAATTTAATGTTACAAGAAAGTTCATCAGTGATCTAAAAAACTATTTGGTAGGAATATAACTACAAAAAAAGGTTTGCTCCAGTTTTAAAGGTTCCCTGCCTGCACCATCTGTCCGTTATTATTACCACTCAGAACCAGCCCTGGGAGCCATTCTTTTCCCTTCTCTCTGCATCCTATTTCCCCATTCTCCAACTGATTTTACTTCCTAAAAAATTTTTCTCTCCTTCCCCATCTCGATCAATGCTGAACGATATTTATTCAAAGAGTACCGTGTTTTCATAAGGCTGCAGCTCACTGGCTCTAGAAATGTGAGCACTCCTCAGTGTCTGTGCACGATTGTTGGGCCGGAGACAGGTCTCCGCGCAGCCAGGTCTCTCTGTACCGCTGGATCCCTCTCCACCGCAACACTGTGCCCTGATATTCCCGTAGCTGCTACAGAAATCCTAAGGATCTTCACGTCCCCACTGACCCAAGCAGCGTGGCCAAATTGGGAAGATTCTGTAGATGGTGATCCCTCTCATACAAAACCCGGCTGGCTTTTCACTCTTCTTCCCTCCTCTCGGTAAGCAGCCCTCTCTCAGTGATGAGGAGAGTGCACAGTGATACTCTTGCTGAAATGGTCATCATAGTGATCGCAAGGAAGGAAAAAAGTTAGCAGTTTTATCGTTTGTATTCAACCACTGTTAATGTGTTCTTACAACTCTTATTTCCATGGAGCTGCATATCTCTCTCTCTCTTTTTTTTTTTTTTTGTTTAAACCAGTTTTGGGCACAAATTGCCACGTATTTTGCTGCCTCTTACTTTTTTCTTTTTTAATCAGTGTCTAACATTCACAGCTCTGAATGGGTGCTCAAAAAATTTTAATTACTTATTTTCACTTAGTTTAGCCCTTTGAATCCCAAAAGAGAATTTTTAGTGGCAAAACATAAAAGCAGGGAGCCAGAAGACTTGCAGTTTTTTTCAGCTTTGCCATCTATAGATTGTGCCCTTAATAGAATCTATTTCATATCTTTGGCCTTTTTAAAAAATTACCGAGGGGCGCCTGGGTGGCTCAGTGGGTTAAAGCCTCTGCCTTCGGCTCAGGTCATGATCTCAGGGTCCTGGGATCGAGCCCCGCATCGGGCTCTCTGCTCAGCGGGGAGCCTGCTTCCCCCCTCTCTCTGCCTGCCTCTCTGCCTACTTGTGATCTCTCTCTCTGTCAAATAAATAAATCTTTAAAAAAAAAAAAAAAAAAAAATTACCGCATCTATGAAATAAAGGATTTTGGACTATTGGTTCTTTAAAATACCTCCGAGGTCTTCCAGAATTCCTGGAAGTAGGATTATTTTTATTGGTGACTTCAGAGTAAGAGCGGCAGTTAAAGGTAGTTCTCAGTCAGTAATAAATATAATTTTGATCAAAGCTGCAGGAGTCCTAAGCAGATGACAAGGGTTGAGTGGTGGTCATGAGCCCAAGCTCTTATAGATTGGGGGGTGTTATCCTCTCACTAGAACATAAATTCCACAAGGGCAGAAACTTTTGTCTGCTTTGTTCACTGATGTGTCTCTGGTGCCTAGAATAATGCCTGTTCAGTCTTTGAGTTTGGGAAGTGACCATTCCAAAGCTTTATACTGTGTAGCCCGCAGGCACGTCATCTCCCATCATTTATCGTGTTTGGAATCATTTCTGCAAAAGTCTGTTACTAGTCCAAGAATGTGACTCTTATAAAATAGCGTTCTTTCTATGGAAACAGGAGTTTCGGGTTTTTTCCCCACCCACATTTAAGAACATTTTCAGGTTTTTTTTCCCTAGTATGAATTATTTAATGCTTAGTAATGGCAGATTACGGATTCTGTACATTCACTAATTTCTAGTGTGAATTTTCTGTTACTTAGTTGAAGCTCAGCTCTTGTTAAGGTTTTTCCATATTTCTTAAACCATTTTCTTCGTGCGATTTCTCTTTTGATCATGAAGGTTTGTTTTCTTTTAGAAAGCTCTGACACATTTATAGGGCTTCCCTCCGGTGTGAGTTCTTTCATGTTGAGGAAGGAATGACTGTATTTTGAAGTTGTATTACATTCATTAGTTTCTTGGGTTTTGTCTATTACGAATTCTCTCATATTCTGTAAAGCTTATATTTGTTCTGATGACATTGGCATGTTTATTACATCAATAGGGTTTCTCTTCAGAATGAGTATTATATTACTCAACACAGGATGTGTTATGACAGAAAGTTTGCTTGCAATCAGATTTTCTTTCTAATTGCAATTCTCCAGTGCTTTCGATAATTCTTAAAGGCTGAACTGTGCTTGAAATCTGTACTGGACTCATTACACTGGATAATGTTCGCCTCTCTTAGGAGGTTCTCAAGTGTTTGTAAAGTGTCTAGCTCTGACTGAAGGTTCCTGACATGTATTGCATTCAAAGAACAAAGTTTCACACTTCATTATAAGTTCTAGTAAGTCAGGTCAGTAAGTCATTTACATTATTTCAATAAACAGACATTATATACAGAGCACAGATAAGGCCCTCGTGTGTAACTGGAATACACTAGAGATTGAGGAAGAATGCTGGTGAAATGAGGAAAAGTACATAATAGTTAATTCTGACTCTTACTAAAACATTTCTGAAAAACTTAAAGTTGAGATATTTCTGACAGTATGTCAGAGATCATTCTGTATGCTAACATTTTTGTGTATGTAGAGACTAGAATCTTGGCAACATCCCAAGTTCCAAAATCAGGAATACCATAATTCTATGTTTGTTTTAATGAAAATTATCATTTGCGTTAGAATTAAAATGTAAACAATTCATGAATATGGTGAGAGGTTTGAAAAAAACAAAGAAGACATGAAAGACTTGGAATTTTCTTTTAGAAGCAAGGTGCAAACTGTTTTGCATGTTATATTATTGCTGCTCATCACCATGAGGATGGTGTAGTAAGGTTAGGCTTAGAATAAAACCAGAGAAGTAAAGGGGAACATTGTTGATTAGGGGAGTAGGTGTATCACGGCATCAGTGGTAGCAGAAGGTAGCTCCTGCCTTTTATCTCTGCTTTCATTCTAGGGGCAGCTTTAATGTGTCGGGAGGAGGGTGCAGGGAGAACAGAGGATGCGACTACATTAGAAAAGAGAAGTGATATTTTTGATTAACATAACATATTGAAGTTTTATAGTTTCAGAACTTTATTCTGTTGATTAGAAATACAGGAATTGTAATGAGCACATCATCTGTGGCTGAGACTTCTTTCTAAATAGCCATATAGGCTGAATGCTAATGAAGATACCATCTCCCTTTAAAGCTTTGCATTTTTTGAGCATTAAGAGTACCTTAGCAATAATTATCTTCTTCTGTGTGTCAGCTATATATACTTCAGTTAAAAAAAAAAAAGGTCTTCTTGTGAGGACTCCCCCTCCCCCCTCCCACCCCACAGTCTTTTATAGATTCCATCACTTTTTCTTTTCTTCTCTCAATCTCTATCTACATGCTGGTCTATAGTGGCCTTTTCTCTTCTTCTATCTTTAGGTATCCCTACAACATCACCCTTAGAGCAGTCCTTTTAAGAGTGTTGGAACCTCCAAGATGAAATTTAGAGCAAGAATTTGACTTTACAGACCAAACCTACAAGAGACATAAGAGAAGCTGTGGCTCCTGTGAAATTCAGTAATTCTTTCATAGGGTAGGTGGTCGTCACTTGTGGTGTTTGCTCCCCACGTGCTTCCAAGATAAACTCAGTGGAAAATCGGGCTCCACAGTTTCATGGCTCAGAGTGAGCCCATGCATATTCTTCCACATATACTTTCAATGACCGTTTAAAAATTGCCTTTATATCTGTGAATTGCTGTTAGATTTCTTTTTACTGCCTGATTTTAAATTGTAAGTTAATTCATTTGAACAAGTTTTAAGAAGTATCAAGGCTGTTGTATTTTATTAAGCCTTTGCTAAAGTAGAGGCTTACTTACATAGTATACTTAAATCAGTCCTATTCTTAAATCAGACTCTTAAAAAAACATCCTTTGAGTCACTAAGCTTACTTTTTGGTGTTCATGGGAGATGTTTTAGTATAGAATAACCCTTGACTAGGCTAGTACGCTGTCAAATGCAGATACCACTGGTGAGAGAATTTATTTCTCAATTTGTTTATAGTGTTTCCTGAAGGAAGATCCTGGAGTCTGAGACAAAAAGAGACGGAGACAAAGGGAAAAGCAATTTTTTTTTTCTCACAGAGAAGTTCGGTGGCCGTTGAGAGATAGAGAGGTGGGGCAGGGCAAAATTCCTTTAATGCTAGCTAATATAAGTGCATGTCAGGGTTTAAGAAAAAAGTAGTGAGTTTGTTCCTGGAGTCGCAATGCAATTTCAGCTCCGTAATTCATTAAATAGATTTTTATTGTTGTTGTTTAACTTTTTATTTTGAGGTAATTACAGATTCATTGGAACTTGCAAAAAAATAGTACAGGAATAATTATAGATTCATTAGGAAGTTGCAAAAATATTGCAGAGAGGTCCCACTTACCCGTCACCCAGTTTCCCCTAGATGCTACATCTTACATAAGCATGGTACAGCAGCCAAACCAAGGAATGAACATCTGTACAACACGTGCCTGTGTAGTTCTACAACATTTTTTTCTGTGTGTAGTTTTGTCTAACCATCACCTCAGTCAAGATACGGAACTATTGCAATACCACAGAGATTTCTTTCCCTTGTGTTAGCCCTCTGTAGTCAGCCAGTCCCACACCTACTCACTCCCCACCATCCTTAACTCCTAGAACCACTAATCTGCTCTCCATCATTATAGTTTGTTGTTGTATTAGAAGTGCTAGTAATATAGCATCGTCTCAAAGTGGAAATGTTTTCTGAAGCAGAAGCTACTGTCTCAAGAGGTTTTAAAAAACCTGCTTGTGTCTTCACATTTCTTTAAAATGGAGGGCTCCAGTGGAATTTTCATCTATTTGCTCCCAACTAATGTGACCATAGATTCATTCATCCCCACCTGCTTTCTGTCAGCTTCCAAGAGAGTTTTGTTAAAGGGATAAAGCATTTTTCCATTAAGTTAATGATGAAATGTTCTAAGAATTGGACGCATTTTTTTATCCAAATTTTTATCCATTTTTATCATTTTTTATTTGAGGAGTCAGAAAAGCATTTGGAAGTTTTTAGTGTAAAAACAAATGAAGCTGTAGTTCACTGATACTTTTATCTGGGTTCCTTGTTTACCATAATTTATGATAATGATGAAGATAGGTTCAAAGGAGTTGATAGGTATAAAGCACTTAGACTAATGCCTGACACACAGTAATCTCTGTTAGTGTTAACTCTTACTTTTACTGCTGCTGTTAAGAAAGCTGTTCTCAGGCTGAGAAGGCCTTTCTAAACATAAAACCAGAAGATTAAATCACACAAAAGAGGACAGTAAAAGTATCGGCTGCTTTATTTATTTATTTTTTTATTATTATTTTTTTATTTTTTAATTAACACATAATGTATTATTTGCCCCAGGGTAATATCGGCTGCTTTAAACAAACAAAAACCAGGCCCCCATATGCACATAAAAAAGATTGGGAAGGTGTGTTTTCATAGATTTTCTCTCTGTGGTGGGTTTATAGTTGGCTCATGGCCCCACCCTCCCTCTTCTCTCTTTTTAACAAACATAATTACTCTTACAGTTGGGCAAATTAAAGCAGTGATATATAGAAAGGGAATAAATATACCAGATTCAGTAAGACTTTTAGGAAAATGACACTCGGTAATAGTAGTGTAAGTGACTCAGTGCTTCAGGAGGGCAATTTGATGGATATTAAAGCCTTGAAAAGATTCATCCTCTTTGACCTAGTGATTTTACTTCTAGGACTGTATTTTTAGGAAATGATCAGAAATGTCAGAAAAGGTACAAGGATATTCATTCGTTAGAGTGTAGCCTTCTAACAGGAAAGTGAAATTCACTTTCTGTGTAAAGTTCTTTATTGAGTTTGAACTCTGTCAAATGGCTATTTTGAGTAGTTTGATAAAGTATAATATCAATTCAACACAGACACTTTGATCATGACATTAATATAAATTTGGAAATAATATTATTGCTTAAAAACAATTTCAGTATTAAAGATTTAATCCTAGGAATTAGTCCTAAAATATGCTGTCTTTATATAGTTATATTAATATATATTCATATAGTTAAATATTTATATTTTTAGAACAAAAATACTTTCTAGCAGTTGGATGTTTTTAATATAGTTATGTCATTTTTACATTTACATAGTGTCTATCACTATTTTCTATCTATACAGGGAGGTAATGTGAAATGAATATATAGGCTCAGTAACAATTCTTTTTTTTTTTACTGTAACATTGCTTCTGTTGTTTTATATTTTCTTTCAGTAATTTCAAATCTGAAGGTTGTAATCTACCTTTAGGTTTTAAAAAAGTTAGTAATTGATATCTTCAGAGCATTTACTGCTTATCCACCGTGTTGAAGCAGTAATTGCTGTTTCTTCCCTCAGTATTCTCCATCTCAAGTTACTCAGGCCAGAAGAGGGAATCTGAGTACCTCTGGATACCTCATTCTTGGTTTACACTGTGTGAATCCAGTTTTGACCAATTCCTACCTGCCTCCAAAATATCTGAATCTACCACTTTTTTCAATATTCACTGCCATCACCCCAGTCACGGGAACAGTTCCTGTGGTTTTGGATTGTTGTAGCATCATAATAACTGTTTCCTCCGTCTTCCCCTTAGACTGTTTCTTTTTGTTTCTATTTTTAAATTTTATGGACGATAGGAATACATCACATTTAAGAAGTCGCGTATTTCCACCAGCCCCACCCTTGAGCCGCACACCCATCCAGTGTCTTAGCTATTCCTCCTTGGAGGAGTTTATGTCCAGTTTTTAAATAATGCATCTAAATGCCTATTGTTTATAATTTTTAAAATTTTGGATATGATTTATTGACTCTGTACTGTAGAAGATGCTTTCACAGTCTTACATTCTCTTCCCGACATTTACACAATTCACTTCCTCATCTTTTTTGCGTGTAGTTATGTCATAATTTTGACATGAATAAGGAATCATGGCTCAACTATTCTTTACAGTCGAGCCATGGTTACTTACTTAAATTGTGTTTTCCTTGAGCTAATAACTTACTTAAGCTTTCTCTGTACCGGTCTCTAATTTTTCTGCCAGTGGTGAATACAGTGAATGCCTTCTCAGTGTGTTCAAACTCTTAGACATTGCTTCATCTTTGAGAGGCACCCCTCTTGTTATTTGTCTTCTTGCTAGTTAATACGAGCTATTGTTCTTTTTTTTTTTTTTAATTTATTTATTTGACAGAGAGAGACAGCGAGAGAGGGAACACAAGCAGGGGGAGTGGGGGAGGGAGAAGCAGGCCTCCAGTAGAGCGAGGAGCGCAATGTGGGGCTCAGTCGGGGACCTTGGGATCATGACCTGAGCTGAAGGCAGATGCTTAACTAACTGAGCCACACAGGTACCCCTAAGCTATGGTTCTTAAGCTCTGCTCACAGTTGTGTCCCAGGATCTCTCTTTACTTTTAATCTGGGTATTTATAGTATTTTCTTTCTGTGTTGGTTATTCAGTTTCCTGGATCCCACGTCTTCCTTTTTCTTAATTTGCTAGTTTGTTTTAAGGAACCACATATTCTGCTGGCTCTCTGAGAATAGGTGCATAGAAGACAAATTCTCTGAGACTCTCATGTCTGAAAATCTCTGCAGTATATTTTCATACTTAATGCATATTTTTGTTGGACACAGAATTCTAGGATATTGAGGACATTGTTTCAATTGTCTTTGACATTCAATGTTACTCTTGAGGTATCGATGCCTTTGATCCCTTTTTTCTGCCCGTGATCTATTTTTATTTTGTTTTGTTTTTGAATCTTATTGATTTATAATCAATAATTAGCCCCTAATGCTCTAAACCTTTCGATGCTAGGCCTTGATTTTGAGGGTTTTTTTTAATTTACCCCATTATAAAAGGCACGAGATAGGTCTTTTCTTATCCTTTAAATTCTAAGGAAAAAATTAAAAAAAATTTTTTTTTGTTCAGTTATTTTTCCCTATTCTCGTTATTATGCAGACATTAACTCTTACGAGGTATCAAGAACTCTTTATTTAGAGGTTTCATCACATATTTGGGTGGCTGTCAGCTCAAAGAGTGAGGTACTGAGAACCTAATTGGAAGTTCTGAGTAACTGAATGGGGTTTGGCAACTACTAGGCTTCGCTGTACATTGTAGGAAGCTCAACTTTCATTATCTGTAGGTCCTTCCTCTTGGGATTCAAATCTCTTCAAAGAAGAATCCACCAATCTCCCTATAGAGTGTAAGTCTAGTTATCTATATTCTCATAGACAAGTAATTTTCCCTCTTACATTCTACTAGTAGAATTTGTTTTTGTGATTTAACTGAATGGTTATAGTATTAGATATGTTCTTGTTAAATAAAATGGCTCTAGGAAAGGACACAGCTGTCTTGTATGTTTTGAAACCTTTAATATAATAAGAAAACTGGGCTATTTCATGAATTTATTTTTACTCATTTTTTCAGGAGCTTTCAAGTTGTGGATGGAATAAAAAAGAAAAATATAGTTCTGCACCAAATGCCGTTGCATTCACAAGAAGATTTAATCATGTGAGTTGCTTATAAAATTTTGATAATTTTGTTTCTGAAATTCAGTTCCTTCATATATTTTCATTAAGAAGTAGTTTAACTTTTCACATCAATGCTGGAATATTTTCAGCCACTCTCTCTTCAAACATTGTCTCTATTTTTTTTCTTCTGTAATTTCTCTTGGAAATTTGTTGGGGCTTGATATTCTTTTCTACTTGCATCTTAACCTTTCATGTTTTATATCTATTCCTTTACACTCCATTCTGTATGGTTTCCTCAGATCTATATTTCAGTTCACTAATTCTCTTATAGAGGGGTCGTATCTGTTTCAAATCTGTCTGCTTTTACACTAGTGTCATTTTTAATATTTCTTTAAGTCATTTTCAACAATTTACTCTATAATTTCTGTGTTATTATCCAAAGATCTGGGAGTACTGATTCTGTTTTATTTCTGCTGACCCTTACACAAAATCGTTTGTTTTCTTACGCATTTTGTAATTTTAGATTGAGAGCTCTTGTTCATTGAAGCTTTATCTGTGCTTTATCTATAGGAATTCTGCTGCTGCTTAGATTGAGGGTATATCTCTTTTGAAATGCTTTTGTTTGCTTTTGCTGGTACCAAGGACTATAACGACTTAGTTCAGTTTTTCATAAATTTTGGTTGGGAACTTACATACTTTGCTGTAGTGAAAATTTAAACTCGAAATCCACTTACGGGCTAGTTACAGATTCTTACAAAAAACTTATTTTTCTCCATCTCCTGTATTTGTCTTCCCCTGCCAGTGAGTGAATTGTTTTAGCCTACATTTTCATCCAGATTATAGCACTTTGAAGATCCCTTAGATAGACATAGTGTGGTAGAATGGAGATGGGCAACTTGTATTGTCTTGGGAGGAGTATCAAATCCTGAGCCCCTATGTCACTGAGAGAAAGTCCTCCATGGGCAGCTGCAGTGCCCTTTCTTTTAACCAATGTTTGCCTATTTTCCACCTTTTTTTTCCTTTTTCTTTCTTTTTGCCTCTAGGGGAAATCCTTTCTTTCAAGTTAGCCACATGTTTTTCTAAAAAAGAGTTTGTAGGGCACCCGGGTGGCTCAGTGGGTTAAAGCCTCTGCCTTCGGCTCAGGTCATGATCTCAGGGTCCTGGGTTCAAGCCCCACATCGGGCTCTCTGCTCAGCAGGGAGCCTGCTTCCCCCTCTCTCTCTGCCTGCCTCTCTGCCTACTTGTGATCTCTCTCTCTCTGTCATATAAATAAATAAAATCTTAAAAAAAAAAGTTGTCTTTAACCCAACATTTCTAGGAGTTTATAGCAAACAGTTTCTCAGATGCGAGGCTCAGTCCCAAGACCCCAGGACCATGACCTGAGCCAGAGGCAGACGATTAACCGACTGAGCCACCCAAGCGCCCCTTGAAATGCTTTCATAGAGACATTTTCCCTCATCTGGTATTTGCTTGCCCAGAGGTTCATTTCCTATAAGCAAGGAAGGATAAATGTTTGATTCTTTCCCTTTATTTAATAATTTTGAAGATACTGAATTAGTATTCTGTCTTTTTCTAATAGTAACCAAGTAGTTTTTTATTTTTTAATACCATTATGAACTCATAAATTTAAATACATATCATGTGTTTCAACCCATTGCAGTTATTATCTTTATTGAAACTAATATTGCTCCATATTTGGCCGGTGGAAGTCTTTGTCATTCATGTCCTTTGTCATGACCCTAGTAGTATTGAATAGTTTCCTTGCCATCTGGTATACAAAGATGTTTCAGGTTCATTTTGTCCATTACCTATCCCCGACCGGAAATCAACATTTCTTAAGTCCTGGTTTCTTACTGGGGGAAGTGGACCTGGATGCTAGGAATGCTCATTGCTGTCGGAATGACAATTTCTATGCCTTTTTCAGCAGAGATAGTTAGGATATCTGTGTATCATACACATATACTTAGACATACAACTATTTAAAGATAAAGCATCTCATGAGTTCATATTGATACTTCTAATTCAAATTCAGGACCAGAGTTTTACTTCCAGCTCTTCCGTATTACATCACATGTTCTTTCTTCCACACCGAGAATTCTGGTTTTCAAGGAATAAGGGACATGATACAATACCCTATCATATACTCAATTTGCTTTATCCTGCATAACAAACAACAGACTCAGAATAATAATACTAATACCAATAATGTTCCTATAAACAGGTAGATGTTTTGCAGGTATTCTGTTTTTATAATTGTACTATGTATTGTCTGAGCATATAGGCATTATATATAATGTACTCTCTTTTGACCCTCCTTTAGTCTTAGTTCTTTGAAAAAGTACCATCCTTATATTGGTGTTTCTCTAGGCATTTTGGTTGCCCGAAGCTCGTTCTCTGTTACAATACTCAAGAAGGGCTCATTAGAACAGTAATGCCCAGATTCTTGCATGCTGACAAATTTTCCTGTCCTCTGTATAAAATTTTCTTTTCTTGATATTATATTACTCCGTTTTTTCCCCTGACAGTGTTGCCGTTGAAAAGTCTGGTGATAATTACATTTTATTTTCCTTAAAAAGTACTTTATCTTTTTGCTCAGTGGCCAACAGATTTTTCCCCAGTAATTTTATTGAACTGTATCTTAGTCTTGGTCGTTCTGGATCAGTATTCTCAGGTGTGGTTGGTTTTAGCTGGGACTGTCAGCTGGGGAGCACCTACACTTAGCCTTTCCAGCACGGTGGTCTCAGGTAGTTGGACTTCTTACCTGGCAGGTAGTTCAGGAATCTCAGACAGAATGTTCCAATAATCAAGGCAAGGGCTGCATGCTCTTTTATTACCTTGTCCTGGAAGTTAGCATCAATTTCGTTAATCTTCTGTTCATCAAAGGAGTCACAAGCCTGTCCAGATGACATAGCAGATGATATATACCCCAACTTTCAATGAAAAGAATGACAAAAGCTTTTTGGCCGTGTTTTAAAATCTTGAATTGTATTAGTTTTAAAATTTGTCTCACACTGAATTTAGTAAAGTCAGTGATCTCGCGGTTTAGATTGAGTTCACAGGTGACATTGGCTATGGTTGTTAATCAAACATATAAAGTATAGCTTTTGATATATTTTAGTAAGTAAAACTGTCTGAATCAGGGATAGTTATTGCCAAATATAGTAACAAATATAAAGATGGTTTTGTAAAATATATGTACTTTATATTTACATATGTACATTTGTAAAATATATACTAAATATGTACATTTTGGCAGTTTATTGATGAAAATTGTAAGTAAAATCCGAAATGTTTCTCACTAAAACAGGGAAATGAAATGTGAGGCAGTGGCACTATATTTTGCACTGTCATTTCTTATTAATATATCCTGTTTTTAGACTTACAGAGGTTTGAGCCAACTGATGGTGCTTTGATTTTCTCTTCATAGTAAATGAATTAAAAATATGTTACTTTATATCATATGGTAAGCAAACTACGTTCATGAGAGTGGATTAGAGCCTTTTAGTAGTGTTATAGATCTGATCTGCCTTCTGATGAATGATTTTTAATGTATTTTAAAAGAAATTGTGAATATGGTTTATTGAATGAGAGAAAGCATTACATGGTTTTTAAAATACAATCTTAGTTTTAAAGTAACTTAGATATGGTTTTCTTTATGATATTTTATTTCATTTTATTCATACCAAGAAACACTTGGGATTCTTCTCACAATTATGCTTAATGTAAATAAATGGCAATGTGAGATTACACAGCCACAGGAAAAGCATGCTATAAGTAGCGTATTTTATAATGTCTGCTCTTAAAGCTTATCTAATTCTGCCACAGTGTTTCAGCATACAGCAAAATCACATGTATTGGTATAGTGTTCTTGTTGTATCACTCCGGTTTTATTGCATTCTTCTGTTAGCTCTTTTCCTTCAAAACTTCTGTTTGCTTTTACAAATGAAAAATCATAGTGATGTTTTTATGTGTGTGTAAGTACATACATACATATCTATATCTGTCTCTATGCACATACATATCTCATATATATATGAAGTGTATGCAACATCCAAAGATTGGGTATATAGCCAAATGGGTGGTGTGCTGGGAAAGAGAAAGTATGGTTTTTTTAACCAGCTATAGGTAGTTCATCAAGTAGCTCCTGTCATTAATTGGATCCTAGTGAGTAAAGAGTCTTGCATTCAACTATTTTTCATTTTTATTTGCAGGTAAGCTTTTGGGTTGTTAGAGAAATTCTTCATGCTCAGACATTAAAAATTAGAGCAGAAGTGTTGAGCCACTATATTAAAACTGCTAAGGTAAGAAAGACTTTTTATTTTTTTAGTCCAACCATTCAGCACTGTTTGTGAGTGAATGTTTGCCTGTGACACCTTATTTACTATTTGTTGACCCTGGAAAATAAGGTCTATTGATTAGTATGTCAATTTTTTCAATTGGGTGCCTGTTTTCTTTGCCTTTTCTTTTTTCCTCCTATCTTCCTCCCTCTTATATCTTTCCTCTCTTTCTCAGAGTAGCTGGATTATATTATTTATTTGACTGGATAAGTAGGCAGAGATCAGATTATGGCGAAGTATGATAGTTACAAAATATTGGACCCTCGTGCAGGTAATTGGGAAAGCCTTACAGGATTAAGTAGGAAAATACGTATCAGTTCTTCGCTTTTAAAATATGTCACTGCCAACCATGTGGAGAATCATAAGACTTTATTTATAAAAGAATAACATAAAGGGGATATTAACCAAATATGTTAGTTGAGTAGCTGTCGTTGGACATAGATAATAAATGTAGCAAGAGAAAAGGAGCATGGATTTCAAGGATGGTCAGAATTTAGAGAGGAAGGTGAATAGGGCATTTCACAAGAGGATGCTAATATTTTATTAAAACTCATAACAACTCCAAATCTATGTTAAGTTCACTAAAAGGTGGTATAATTGTAGCCACGTTCTTCATTATTCTTATAGTAAGTATATAATTTACCTCGTGTCCAAATGAAAGTGGACTAAAATGAGATACCATTTTTAGTTTTAAACTATTGTAATTATTGTAAAATTGTAATTGCAGTGAGTTGTAACACTTGTATATTTTCCTTGAACACCTGGGAACAATTGTATTCTAACATTCTGTGGCACTAGGTGGCAGAGTTAGCTTTCTAAATATGATATTTTGTGGCAGTGTCATAAAATTTGTAAAAACATTCCCTGTGATATGTTCGATAAATACTGAGTTTTAGCTAACAAATTCATCTTTTCTCTACAGTCTGAATTTGTTTTATTGTTTTCTGGTATTTTTGTTAGTTTTTTTATGTGCGTTGCATGTTCCATTCAAAACCACCAAATTCTGCCTATCAGGCTTGCTGTTATCCTCCTCATCAAGTAATCATTTAGTTCCAGTTCAGACTCTTAGACTTTTAAGTTATTTTTCACAGTAGTTGCTTTCGTCCCAAGCCCTAAGTTCATAACCTTTTTTGTCGTATACCGTCTCTCAAATCCTTCTATTCTGCCTCTCTGCCTTCTGTATTCAGTCTGTATAAAACTGGCAGGTTTTTCCCTTCTTTTAGTAGATTGTATCAGTTAGGGTTCTCTAGAATGGGAGGATAAAGATACATATACATAAAATATATAAAGAAAATTAAGGAATTGGCTCCAGTAGTTGGGGGAGGGGGCTGGCAAGTGTGAAATCGATTGTAGGGCAGGTGGACAATCTAGAAACTCAGGCTGGAATTGAAGCTGCAGTCTTGAGGCAGAATTTCTTCTCTGGAAAATCTTAGTTTTTGTCTCTTAAGCCATTTCAGCTGATTAGATGCAGCCTCCCATATTATCCAGTGTAATCTCTTTTAATTAAAATCAACTGATTATAGATGTAAACCGTATCTACAGAATTGCTCCACAGCAACACCTAGATTAATGTTTGATTAAATAACTGGGTACTATAGTCTAATCAAGTTTGACACATAAAACTGATCGCAGAGACACACAAAAAATTTATGAAATAGATTGAAGGTAGCAAAAGAATGGTAAAGTGGATGTCCATGTACTCACTGCCCTCTTTGAATTCCCATAGGTCTCCTCATATGTGATCCCTACCCTCCCACTACAGAAGGAACCGTTGCCCACAATGTTGTTTGCTTTTCTTTGATAGTTTTATATATGTGTGTATTCCTGAATCATATATTGTTATATATATTTTTTGATTTTGTTTAAATTAAATTATTTCCTAGTTACTTTTATACTTTTAAAACTTGATTTTTTTACTCAGCACCATTACTGAATGGTTTGGGGTATATCTGTGTTGGAGAGTGCCCTCTTGTTTGCATATACCACTAATTCTTCAGTATACTCTAGCTTGGGTAGTTTTCATATTTGTGTTGTTATAAACACTGCTGCTCTAACGCTTTCTTGTAGGAGTCTCTTGGTGCTCATGTGAGGGTTGAAGCCCTAGACATACAGAGAGAACTGAGAAACTACTTTTAAAGAAATGACAATTAGACAAATAAGACAAAAAAAAATACCCACAAAGAACGTGACGAGAGTGAACATTTTTTTCTGTGTTGGCCATTTAGGTTTTCTCTTCTGAAATGTCTCTTCAAGATCTTTGAACAGTTTTCTCTTATTTATTGATTTTTGTAAGTTTTTTTTATTTATATCTAGATGCTAGTTCTCTGTTACATGTTTTCATAAGCATCATGCTATTTGTGACTTGTCATCACTTTTCATGCTGTGTTTTGATATAGATATTCTTTTTTTTGATATAGATATTCTTAACTTTAGTGGTCAAACTTACTGATCTTTAATTAATTTTTATCGTCTTATTTAAACATATATAACTTAAGAAAGTTTTATAGCTTTGATTTTTGTACTCAAGTATTTAATCCATGTGGAATAAATTTTTTATGTACGTATGAATTATGGATTACCGTTTATATTTTTCATTTGAATAATTCTGGCATATTTTTTAATGGCTGTATAATTGACATACAATATCCTGTTAATTTCAGGTATACATGATAGTGATTCAGTGTTTTTATACATTATGAAATTACCTCAATGATAAGTCTAGCTACCATACAAAATTATTACTATATTTCTTACAGTATTTTCTATATTGTACATCACATTCCCGTGATTTACTTATTTTAGGACTGGAAGTTTGTACTTCTTTGCCTGTTTCGTCCACTCCCCCAACCCCTTCCTTCTGATAACCAACAGTTTATTTTCTATAAATCTGTTTCTGTTTTGTTTATTCATTTGTTTTGTTTTTAGATTCCACATATAAGTGAAATCATACTGTATTTGTCTTTCTCTGTCTGACTTAGCTCACTTAACATAATACCCTCTAGGTCCAACGAGATTATCACAAATGGCAAGATTTCATTCTTTTTTTATGGCTGAGTAGTAAGACTGCATTGTATCATATATACCACATCTTCTTTATCTGTTAATCTATCAGTGGGCACTGGATTGCTTCCAAACCTTGGCTATTGTAAATAGTGCTGCAATGAACATGGGGGTACATATATGTCTCTGAATTGGTGTTTTCATTTTCTTTGGATAAATACCCACAAGTAGAATTGCTGGATCATATGGTAGTTCTGTTTTTAAATTTTCAAAGAACCTCCATGGTAGTGGCTGTATCAATTTACAGTCCTACCAGCAGTGTGTGAGCAGTGTTTTCCCCACATACTTGCCAGCGCATGTTTTTTTGTTTTGTTTTGTTTTGTTTTATAGTAGCCAATCCGACCGCTGTGAGAGGTATCTCATTGTGGCTTTGATTTGCATTTCCCTAATAATTAGTGATGTTGAGCATCTGACACCATTTTTAAAAATCCTTTGTTAAAGCGATCTTTATTTTATTTAACCTAGAAGTCTCTTTATGTCTCCTTGTCCTTAAAAAATGCTATTCCCATGGCGCCGGGGTGGCTCAGTCAGTTAAGCATCCTGCCTTCAGCTCAGGTCATGATCCCGGGGTCCTGGGATCCAGCCCTGCATAGGGCTCCTTGCTCAGCAGGGAGCCTGCTTCTCCCTCTCCCCTCTGCTCCTGCTTTCTCTCTCAAAAAAAAGAAATCTTTAGGAAAAAAGTGCTATTCTAGACTTAACAGTTTTATGTATTTGTTTTTTGTTTTTTACTCTGCTTGAGATTCCTTGAGCTTCCTGAACCTAAGTATTAACGTCTTTTCAGTAATCTGGGAAAATAATCTGCCATTACTTCTCAGATATTGTTTCTACCATTATTTTTTATCATCTTCTTCTGCAACTCCAGTTAGATAAATGTTGATCTTTTTTCTTTACATTTCACGTTTCTTAACCTTTGTTTTCACATTTTTTTAAAAACTCTGTCTTTTATGTTGCATTCTAGATAATATCTTCATATTTAATCTTCATTAATCTTCATATTGGCCTTCTCTGAGGCCAATACTTGATATTGTTCTCCATTTGTGAATTCTTGTTCCCTTACATTTTTTCATTTTCCATTTTTTTGGTTAATTTTTTTAAAGCTTAAGCTTTTACTTTTATTTACTTATTTTTAAATATTTTATTTATTTATTTGACAGAACACAAGTAGCAGAGCGGCAGGCAGAGGGAGAGGGAGAAGCAGGCTCCCCGCTAAGTAGGACGCCCAAAATGGGGCTGGATCCCAGGACCTGAGCTGAAGGCAGACGCTTAACCAACTAAGCCACCCACCCAGGCACCCTCGTTTTCCTTTTTTTTTTAAATTGAGTGTGTTGAGTTCATATTTCTTGAAACTATGGGAATTCTTTGAGACCTGAGGTAAGGTGACACGTTGGTCAGAGTTCTCCAGAGAAACAGAACCCTTCACCCTTCCTTGTACTAATGTTCAAAACAGGCATTTTTGCCTTGAAGTCTCTTGGTTGTGGGCAAGGACCATTCTAAATGATTTTCAGATAGGACCATTAAGATGTAAGTATCTCGTAGTATGAGGAAATCTGGGAAATTAGCAATAAATGTCAAGTAGGTCTCTTGGCAAACTGATAGAACCTAATGTTAGAGAGGAGTTCCCTAAGGAGACTAAAAGCAAGGTCTAGTATTGGGAAGCAAGTGGATGTCCCAGTATGAGTGAAGAACAAAGGATCAGAGGATTCAGGCAGCAGGAAGCAGGAAATCAAGGACTGTGGAAAGCAGGTTTGAACCCTAACCCTGAAATTATGAGGGTACTAAGTAGGAAACCAGATTAGGATCCTGGGCACAGACCCTTTCTTGAAACTGGAATCATAAGGCAGAGGCTGAGTATTTCAGTGTAAGGAAGGAGACTCCTTACTAGAAACTGGGGTGCATGACCATGCTGGGTAAGCTTGATACTGAGCCATAACTTTGGTTTTCTTAATATATTACTGAACCAGAGGTAGATTTGTTCCCAGAGCTTGGGGACAATGCCATGTTAGAACTTCGAGATTCTATTGTGGGCCAAAATCAACTAACTGTAAACATAATGGGTACTCTAAAGACGAATCTCACTGATGAGGGTAAGAAGTACTGGAACACTACCAATTGCCTAGATTTTACTTGTTAATCTAAAGTTTTCTTGTAGTTTTTCTCATTATTTTTCATCTCTCCTCCCCCTTTTTCTTAAATCTTCAGAAACTGTATGAGCTGAATAACCTTCATGCACTTATGGCAGTGGTTTCTGGCTTACAGAGTGCCCCAATCTTCAGGTTGACTAAAACATGGGCGGTAAGTCATCTTCCTAGTTAATGAAAGGGTTAGACTTCCTGTTGGAAGTAAAGATGTATTTATTTCTTCTGTAGTTCTTAGTAAGGTTAATATTATGGTAATAGATAAGGACCATTAAATTAGTTTATACTCTGTTTTTTTTTGAAACCTCAAGTGTTACAAGAGACTTGTCAGGTAATTTTGGGTAAATTATAGCTTGGTGTTTGGTTTTTGCCATTTAGTAAATCATTTTTGTAGAATTTGTGCATCTTTGACAACGTAGCATTTCGTCTTTACTGATGGGAAAGTATAATTTTTCTTTTTGCATTTAATGCAGTTTTTTTTTGCATTTAATCTTGTAAAGATTAAGCTTTTGGCAAGTTCAAGGAACATGTAAATTGCAACTTTCAAGGAATATTTACTTATTTATATTTTCATTGTTTTTTAGTCAATAAACTTAGATTTTTTTCCCTCAGGAATAATGAAAAATCTGATAGCTAACATGGGATTATTCAGTGTTGTTGCACATTCTGATACACATTAATTGTATTCGATTGTATCACTTCAACAAGGTCAAGGTGTGAATTTTGACTTCTGTAAATCTATGTACTTTCATATTTGACTGGCATGGTACTGGCCTTGAGCTTTCTAGGGATTTTTCATTTAGATTTTATATAAGTAAAATTTGAGATCCGATTAAATCTGTTCTTATTTAATAGTATTCTTTGGTGTTAAGGAGGAATGATTTTGTTTATTACAAAGGATTACTGTATTCCTGGGGGTCCTGTGATAAAGAGAGGACTATGTTTTAAAAACTTTTTTTTTCTAACTAAAGTGTAACCGTTTTTAATTAGCCTAGTATTGCTTTTACTTTTCATAGTATCTGAAGAGATAGAGGTTTCTCGTGAAAACTAGGGTGGTTTTCTGTATTGGAAAGACATTAATATCGAAGACCTTATAATCCATCCTTTTTTTATTTTATTTGCATTTTAGAAGCACCTGGGTGAAGGGTTTTCTTACTTTAAAAATTCTTTTTAATAAGGTGACCTTACTCTCTTTTCTTAAAATTTGAATTTCATTGGTGACTGGAAATATTATAAATATACAGTAATGAATTCCATCTTTGAAGTTTTATGGAAGAGAATTATACTTTGATTTATATTGTGGTTTAGAAATGAGGTACATTTCCCTCAGGTTAATTTTTATTTTTCTTGAACATATTTTTGTTGTCTCCCTCATGTATTTGCATGGAAAAGAATTTTTTCATTTAGTAACAGTTCATTATTAATCTGAATACAATTTTTAGTATTTATATTAAATTTTAAAATAGTCTATACTGTGCCAGGCATTGATTGCTTGGCATATAGCAGTGAATGATTCAGATAAAGTCCTACTCTTATGTAGCTAACATTCTACTGGGAAAAGATAAACTATAAAAAAATTAATGATGTATCAAATAGTGATGAATGCTGTGAAGAAAAATAAAGCAGACTACGTGGGATAGAAGAGAAAATAGGGAATTATTTTATATAGTACAATCAACCCTTGAACAACACGAGGATTAGGGATGCTAGCCCTCTGCACAGTCAGAAATCCACATAAAACTTCTGACTCCCTCCAAACTTAACTACTAATAGCCAGCTGTTGACTTGGAAGTCTTACCAATAACATAGAGTTGATTAACACATATTTTTTATGTTGTATGCATCATATACTGTATTCTTAAAATAAAGTAAGATAGAGAAAAGAAAATGTTACTAAGAAAAATCGTAAGAGAATATGCACTTACAGTACTCTGCTGTAAAAAATTCACGTATAAGTGGACCCGCGTAGTTCAAACCCATATTGTTCGAGGGTTAACTGTATATGGTAAGAGAGTATCTGTTAAGTGACAGGTAGAGGGTTGGAAGGACTGAGAGAACCATTTGTATGGAAATCTGGGAGAAGAGAATTTCTAGCAGAGGTAATAGCCAGTACAAAGGCCCCGATAAAGTTCAAAGAATAGCAGGGCAGTCAGTGTTGACAGAGTGGAATAAGCTGTGGAGTCGTTGATGGTAGGAGATGAGTTAGTCCAGAGAGGTCGCATCACATCAGATAATAGAGATGCTATTTACTGATACTCTGGGGATATAGGGAAGGAGCTTCTCTCTTACACATACCAAGTTTGAGTTGGCTGATAAATATCCATGTAAGATCAGAGTTAGGTATACATGTTTAAGAGAGGAGTTGGGGCTAGCGATATATTTTTTTGATCATCAGCATAAAGGTATTATTTAAAACATGAGGTCGGATAAGAATCACCTGAGTTATAAGTACAGATGAAGAGCCCCGGAAGCCTCCAAGATTTAGAGATTAGAAAAAGGAGGAGTCAACAAAAGAAATATCACAGTGGGAGTTTTCCACAGTCAAGTAATGAAACTGTTACAAGAAAGAATGATCACGGGGTGCCTGGGCGGCTCAGTCGTTAAGCGTCTGCCTTCGGCTCAGGTCATGATCCCAGGGTCCTGGGATCGAGCCCTGCATCAGGCTTCCTGCTCGGAGAGCCTGCTTCTCCCTCTCTCTGCTTGCTGCTCCCCCTGCTGTGCTCCCTCTTTCTCTCTCTGTCAAATAAATAAATAAAATCTTTAAAAAAAAAACAAAAGTTATCCCCTATGTTAGATGCTGCTAGTAAGTTGAATTAAGTGAGAACTTTGAGATGGGCTCTATCAATAGGAGCTCTATTGATGACAGAAGCATAAGTGTTATAATCTAGTGCTCTCTTGTCCTGTATGGTAGTCACCAGCCTCATGTGGGTATTAAATTTAAATCATTAAAATTAAATTTAAAATTTAGTTCCTCATTCAAGCTAGCCACGTTGCCAGTACTAAGTCATGTGGCTAGTGGCCATTGTATTGGGCAGCACAGACATAGATCATTTTCATCACAAAATTCGATCTAGTGCTTGAATTTAGTAGAAGCTGGAGGATGTTAGGAAAAAATTGTGAAGAGCAAGGAGCCAGGATTACACCCAACTCAAATCTAGGCTCATGTTACAAAAAAAGAAAGGGAGTGCTTAAAGCAAAGGTTTAAAATGGGGTTTTTGCAGAGGATGGACCATGAGACCCAGAAGGTATAGTTGGGAAGGTATAAACGGCCTGAACATCCATCAACAGATTAATGGATATACAAAATGTATACACATAGAATGGAATATTACTTAGTGTTAAAAAGGAATGAAATTCTAACACGTTACATCATGGGTGAATCTTAAAGACGTTACACTAAGAGAAATTAGCCAGACATAAAAGGACATATACTCTATGATTCTGTTTATATGAGGTACCAAGAATAGATTCATAGAGACAGAAAGTAGAAGGTGGTTACTACCGGCCAAAAGGATTGAGGAATGGGAGTTATTGTCCAGTGGGTGTGGAGTTTTAGTTTGGGAAGATAAAAAGAGTTCTGACCATACATGGTTGGTGGTGATGGTTGGTTGATAATGTGAATGTACTTAATGCCACTAAAGTGTACACTTGAAAATGGTTAAAATGGTGAACGTTATGCATAGTTTACCACAATTTAAAAAAAAACAGGGTTTATTACGGTGACTGAATATACAAACAATACACAAAATCAGTTGTATTTGAAACAATTTGAAAATATCACTTGAAAGGACCCCTTTTACAATATCAATAAAAGAAACACAATAGCAAACAATAAATGGGATAATATAGGCAAGGCTTATTTTTTTTTCAAGTAGTGATCTCAGAATAATTTGCCTTTACTTTAAACCTGACCAAGTATAGTCCATGAAACATTGCCCAGACATCCCCAGAGTGAGTGGTCTAGAATAGGACCATGACAGGTGATTTAGCTGATTAGCTTCTTCGTTACAGGTTTTTTTTGTTTTCCAAGGCTGAGGGCTGGGTTCTCTTTTTCTTTGCCATGTATTTATAATACTGACCCTTAGATATATGCAAGACTTCTATGCAGAAAACTATAAAACTTTACAGGAAATCATTAAAGAAGAACAAAATAGATGGAACAGTATCCTTTAGTCATGGATAGGAAAGCTTAAAGATGCCAGTTTCCCCCAAATGTATGTAGAGATAGATGTACCTTGAATCAAAGTCCCAGTCTGGGACAAGATTGCTTATAAAATTTACATGGAAATGTAAAGGGTCAGGATAGCGAGGTTATTTCTGAAGAAGAAAATGGGGTTGGAGACTGACACGTGTCCTAACAGATATCAAGATGTATTGTATTATTTAGGTAATGTACAGTTAGTTACAGTTAGTGTTACAGTTAGTGCAGGTGTGGACATGTCAACCAGTGGAACAGAATAAAGAACCCAAAAATAGATAATTGCTTTTTATAGAACTCTGATATATGACAGTGATGGCATTGTAAATCAGTGGAGAAGTGAGGGGCTGTTTATTAATTGGAGCTGGGAAATTGGTTTTCAGTTTGGGGAAAAAAATTAAGGCTCACAAGTCATTGTTAGATGAATTAAAGACTTACATGTGAAATGAGAAACTTGGAAGCTTTTAGAAGAGAAAAATAGCTTAATATCTCTCTGGCTTGGTATGAATAGATTCCAACTTGGAATCTATAAGGGTATTTCAGATAAGATACAAAAACCTCAAACAATGAAAGAAAAGATGAAAGATTTTTACCACATTAAGGGAAGAACTTCTATTCATTAAAGGATATTTTAAAGAAAATTGAAAATGGGGGAAAATAACATGAAACAGTTGTAACTGATCAAGAATTTTTATCTAGAATATATAAAGAAATCTCTTACAAAGCAAAAAGAAAAAATAAGAAAAATAGAAAAGTAGGCATTATGATAGTACTTCAGAGAAGAAGACATATATAGGGAAGCGGTAAAAATGAGTGAACTATAGCCACACACAACATTATGGGTGGAACTTTAGTGTCAGAACATCGAATTAATAAAGCCAAATATTAAAAATAGTATGATATTGTTTAGCCAAAAATCAAATAAAATTTAAGAGAATGATAAACAAAATTTAGGAGGGAGATTATTGGATACATACAGATAGTCAAGGGGAGTGCCTGGGTGGCTCAGTTGGGTAAGCATTTGCCTTTGGCTCGGGTTGTGATCTCAAGGTCCTGATTGAGCCCCACATTGGGCCCCCTACCCCCACTTGTGTTCTCTCTCAACAAATAAAATCTTTAAAAAAAAATAGTCAACGGAATTGGATATGGAAGGAGCACATATGTAGCTGTGTAATCAGCTGTGTATGGTTTTTAGGTAGGAAAATTGATGCATATGTATTTGTTAGGAAATTTAAGAATAAATCAATTTAACAAGAAAGCCTTATCAGGGACTAATGGTAATTGAGTGTCTTGAACAAAAGATTATAAGTAATCTGCATCCAAGGTTCAAGATAAGTAACTTATTGATGCAGATGAACACATTCGTACATAGTGTATGGGGATACAAATCAAGGTGATGAGGGGTGATCTAGGCATCTTATATTTCTTATGGGGACTGACATGAACAGGGATTCATCCAAATTTTCCCAAAGTAGATTCTTATGGTAACATGATGTAGAGACCTGGCCAAGAACATTTGGAGTTCCCACATTCATGCACCAGTGAACGTGTGAAGAGTTTTGTTCCTGGTTGTCATGCTCTTCGCCAGAGGAAGTGTGGTGCCTAAAACATGCAGTCGGAACTTTGTGAACCACTTTGTTTTCCACTTTTTTGGTGGGAAGAGTATAGTGAAGTAACATCATAGGGATAACATTAGGAACATCAGAAAAAGATTTGAAAAGGAGAAAAAGAAAATCAGAACTTCTTAGATATAGCTTTGGTACATGGGCATTGGAATAGTTTCTGAACTATCATTGGAAACACCTTATTTTAACATCTAATTAGTTCTTTTGTCCATACTCTTCCTATAAATAGTCTTCCTGAAACAGGGCTCTGCTGTCCCACACCAGATTGAATCCTTTTAATCTGGTTATTGATTATTATGAAAATTCCAAATATGTTATTTTTATACACATTATTTTTTTAAGATTTTATTTATTTTAGAGAGAGAGAGAGCACAAGCAGAGGGGAGGGGCAGAGGGAGAGGGAGGGAGAAGCAGACTCCCGACTGAGCAGGGAGCCGGATGCAGGGCTCCATCCCAGGACCTTATGACGTGAGCCAAAGGCAGACGTTTAACCGAATGAGCCACCCAGGAGCCCCTTTTTATACATACTAGACCGTGTAGTTCTTTACCAGAGTTTTGTGTTTCAGATGTGGCAAATCAGTTGTGTTTCTTTTGATATTGTACCACAGTTTTGGAATGATCAATTTAAGAAACAAGAAACAGGTTTATTGTTATCCCTGCCACGTCACATCACTGTATTTTCCATATCCAAATACTCTGTTAGGTGGGAGAGAAAGGGATAGTTGGACTTCCAGTTAGCAGCAGAGATTTGTACCTGATCTTGAAAATGCTAATAAAGTATGTTGAAGGTGGGCCAAGCAAAACATTATGCAACTGCTGCTTTAGACCATGGACTATCTATCTAAAATGTTAAAACAAAGGACTCCTTAAAATCTTTTGTTTTAAAGAAGGAAGAATACTGCTCAGATATATTTCTGATAGAGATTATCTGAAAATAATCTGCATCTTGGAGTCCATGAAAATATAAATTCCAACATGAATCCCAGTTGTACTACTTGTAATACTGTATGTAAAGAGTAGTGTATTTGGCATCAGAATATTCTTTATCTCCAGAACCAGACTGAGACACTGAAAAATAGGATGCCTTTGTGGGTGGATGACTGAGAGAATATTAGTATGTTCTGCTTCTTGCTAATCCTGTGATCAGCTTTGAATCTCTGTCTCCTCATCTCTAAATTAATCTTCATATTTTCTGTTAACCTCATAGAATTAGATGAGCATTTTATAGGTGGACATATTTTGTATACTAATAAATAACATTTTATGATATAAAGTGAAGTTTATTACATCATAATGAAATAGAAACTTCATATGTTTAAAGAAAAAAATACTTTTTTCCAGAGTCTTTAAAATACTTAAAAACATATTTTCTGAATTTTTTAATTAATATTTTTAAAATACCCTTTTTACTTCAAGGACAATTAACATACAGTGTTATATTAAATATGTTTGAGATGTACAATATAATGACTCCACAATTCTGTACATTTCTCAGTGCTCATCAAGATAAGTGTTCTCTTAATTCCCTCTATTTCACCCATCCACTTCCCCTCTAGCAACCCCCAGTTTGTTCTCTCTATTTAAGAGTCTGGTTTTGTTTTTTTAGGGTTTTTGTTTATTTGTTTTGGTCTCTTTTTTCCTTTGTTCATTTGTTTAGTTTCTTAAATTCCACACATGAGTGAAATCATATGATATTTTGTCTATCTCTTATTTAACTTATTTCACTTAGCATTCTACTCTCTAGGTCCATCCATGTTGTTGCAGATGGCAAGACCTCATTCTTTTTTATACATACACCACATCTTTAACCCATTCATCTGTCGACGAACACTTGGGTTGCTTCCATACTCAGCTACTGTAAATAATGCTGCAATAAACATGTTTAAGGAGTGAATATATCTTTTCAAATTAGTTTTTTCATTTTCATTGTGTTTTTTCACATTTGTATGTGTTTTCATTCATTTAAATGCCTAGTAGTGGAATTACTGGATCATATGGTAATCGATTTTTAATTTTTTGAGGCACTTTCATACCATGTTCCACAGTGGCTGCACCAGTTTATGTTCCCACCAGTAGATCATGAGGGTTCCTTTTTCTCCACATCCTTGCCAACACAAAATACAATAGCATTTTTTTTTTT
>CM052893.1:16828593-16936336 GCA_028534135.1 Potos flavus | reverse complement strand
TGTCTTGCTGTTGGTGTATAGAAATGCAACTGATTTCTGTGCATTGATTTTATATCCTGACACTTTACTGAATTCTTGGATGAGTTCTAGCAGTCTTGGGGTGGAGTCTTTTGGGTTTTCCACGTAAAGTATCATATCATCTGCAAAGAGTGAGAGTTTGACTTCTTCTTTGCCAATTTGGATGCCTTTTATTTCTTTTCATTGTCTGATTGCTGAGGCTAGGACTTCTAGTACTATGTTGAATAGCAGTGGAGATAGTGGACATCCCTGTCGTGTTCCTGATCTTAGAGGAAAAGTACCAGTAGCATTTTTAACAGAACTAGAACAAATACTCCTAAAATTTGTATAGAACCACAAAAGACTCCAAATAGTCAAAGCATTCTTGAAAAAGAACAAAGCTGGAGGCATCACTATCCCAGATTTCAAGATATACTACAAAGCTGTAGTAATCAAAACCATACATTACTGGCACAAAAATAGGAAGCTAGATCAGTGGAACAGAAGAGAGTCCAGAAATAAGCCCGTGCTTGTATGGTCAATTAATCTATGACAGAGGAGGCAAGAATATACAATGAGAAGAAGACCGTCTCTTCCAACAAATGGGGTTGGGGAAACTGGACAGCTACATGCAAAAGAATGAAATTGTACCACTTTCTTATACCATACACAGAAATAAACTCAAAATTAATTAAATGTGAGACCTGAAACCATAAAATTCGTAGAAGAAAATATAGGCAGTTATTTCTTTTGCATCAGCTGTAGGAACATTTTTCTAGATATGTCTCTTTGGCAAGGGAAACAAATGCAAAATTAAATTTTTTCGACTACACCAAAATAAAAGGTTTCTGTACATCATCAAAGTAAAAAGACAGCCTATTGAATGAGAGAATGTTTATAAATGATATATTCTAGGAGTTAATATCCAAAATATATAAAGAACTTATACAACTCAACACCAAAAAAAAAACGAATTTAAAAATGGGCAGAGGACCTGAATAGACCTTTTTCCAAAGAAGACATGCAGATGGCCAGTATGAAAAGATGCTCAACATCACTGCTTATCAGGGAAATGCAAATCAAAACCACAGTGAGGTATCACTTCAAACCTGTCAGAATGGCTAAAATAAAAAACACAGGAAATAACAAGAAGTTAATACTGTTTTGGGTAATTGACCTTACTTCTCTTTTATTCCCCTTGTCTCCCATTTTCCTCAAAGGACACTCACTGCAAATCTACCCCATAAGCTTTCTAAAACAATTTCAGTTGATTGTTCAACTGTATGTGATATAGCACTGATCAACAGGGTCAAAGAAAAATGTCTTGTTAAAAATCCAAAAATGTGAATCACAGTTTTATGGTTATTGTTCGGACTAGCAAAGAAATATTGTTACTGAAACCACAAAATCGAATATTTATCTCTTAATGATTACACGAGAATGATCTTTATCTTTGAGGAGGCAGGGGACAGTGTATTAAAATATTTGGACATTTGAGCTGGATATGAATATGTAATTATTTTAATTTAGAAAAATGATCAACAGAATTGTTCAGCCATTTAAAATAGTGAAGATGAGGGATCCCTGGGTGGCTCAGTTGATTAAGCGTCTGCCTTGGGCTCAGGTCATAACTGGGGTCTTGGGATCAAGCCCCGCATCAGACTCCTTGCTCAGCAGGGAGCCTGCTTCTTCCTCTGCCTGCTGCTCCCCCTGCTTGTGCTCTCCTCTCTCTCTGTCAAATAAATAAATAAAATCTTTAAAAATTAAAAAATAGGGGCGCCTGGGTGGCTCAGTGGGTTAAAAGCCTCTGCCTTCAGCTCAGGTCATGATCTCAGGGTCCTGGGATCAAGCCCCGCATCGGGCTCTCTGCTCAGCAGGGAGCCTGCTTCCCTCTCTCTCTGCCTGCCTCTCTGCCTACTTGTGATCTCTTTCTCTGTCATATAAATAAATAAAATCTTTAAAAAAAAATTTAAAAATAGGATAGTGAAAATGAGAAATAGTGTATTAATAATTTACTACTTAGTAAGTTAGTGATTTTATGTACATACAAAGGGTATAAACAGTGGATTTGGTTGCCTTTTTTTTTTTTTTTTTTTAAGATTTATTTATTTATTTTTAGAGATAGAGAGCACGAGTGGGAGGAGCAAAGGAATAGGAAGAGAAAATCTCAAGCAGACTCTGCAGTGAGCACAGAGCCCAATGCAGGGCTTGATCTCATGGTGCTGAGATCATGACCTGAGCTAAAACCAACAGTTGGTCGCTTGACCGAGTACACCACTCAGGCACCGCTGGGTTTATTATCTTAATAGACATGTCTGATTTTGTTTTATTTATATACTACCGAAGTATAATCAAAGAAGGTATAACTTTGAAATTTAAATTTATAGTAAATATGGCTTCATTTCTTTGCTATAATAAAATGGAATTTGGGAATAACTTAGACTTTTCTGTTTGTTTTTTTAGTTACTAAGTCGAAAAGACAAAACTACCTTTGAAAAATTAGAATACGTAATGAGTAAAGAAGATAATTACAAAAGACTAAGAGACTATATAAGTAGCTTAAAGATGACGCCTTGCATTCCCTATTTAGGTGAGTAATGTCAGTGTGTGTTCATTATGCCAGTTGTTCTGTCCTGGTTAATCAGTAACTTATATAAAATCCAAGATATTTTAAAAGTGTGTGTTTCCTTTAAAGAAATTACTGCAAGATCGTTAAGTTAAAAAAATTGACTAAAGAAATATGTTACCTTGTTACCTGGGATGTGTTTTCATATTAAATTAGCCTTTTGCCCTTAGGGTTTTTCATAGACTATCATTTTTTCGTAAAGATGGACCGTGGAAAAATAATACATTTTAGCTCTTTTCGTAATGCTCTTAAAGAGTGAAAGTGTGCAGTGAAGTTTAATGCCATAAAAACATTTAACATTAACTAAAGAAATTGATCAAAAGACTTATTGAATTTATTTCCAATTTCATGAATTCCTATTATTTTATACAGTTGGCAGATCTCTTAGGGTGAATTGTGAAAAATAGTCTCAATGAATGTTGGTATTGTTGTTTTCCTGGATGGAATAAGTTATTTAGCTGTGAAAATTTAGCTAGGTGCTGAGACAACCAAATACATACTTTATATATCATTTCACTAAGAATTTATTTCCTTATTGTATATTTTACAGTGTTTATAAATTCCAAGAAGTGTTTAACCAATAATATTTAAGATTATTTTCAACAAAAAAGGAATAATGCTTTGTTAGGTGTTTCAATGAAAAGAAGTCTCAAACTGCCCATTTTAAAATATATATGTAAATATAAATACAGAAAATATCCTATATAATATATGCTTAGCATATATTAAGATAAACTGGTTTGATCCTATGCAGAGAGTAATCAAATGGTAGAGTTGTTTCTTTCTCATTACCCTTTTTGTCCTCTATCTCCATTGTCTTCGTGTAATTACTCATGCTGGATTTCACAGTAACTATTTTTGAAAGTAGTTGAAAAATCCGATATTTAATTAAATGTCTCAGTGTCATCTTTGAAGTCTTTATGATACCCATGACTAGAAGACAAAGTAGAGACAGAGGCAATTGATAACACTCTCATTCAGCTGCAGTAGAGCATCAGTCTTAGTTTTTCAGAGAAGAGTAGAACTCACTAGAACCTTGTAGGACATCATAGGATTCCAGTGAAAATAGGCAATGTTGTGCATTCTGATTGAAGGCAGAATATCGTAAGCACAGCATGAATAATGCCCACTACATACCAGAATACTGTGCTGTTTCTTTGATAAACAGTACAGGGCTATAGTACCCCTGACTCCATCACAGAGGCTCTAAGCTAGATGTTAGGAGAGACTTTCTGCATGTGCTTCACTTTCACCACGGCCCTGGCTGTGCCCATTCTTGAAAATGTCATTGGCGGCAAGGAGGAATAGAGGATTTTTTAAAAATAATCAATATCTTCTTACTCTGTAAGAACATAAACTTTTTATAACTTAAAGAACATTAGACTGAGAATCAGCAGCCCTCAATTCCAGAATGGCTTTCTGTACTACTATTTCAAGTCTTTGAATTGTCTTCTTTGAGCCTTGGTTCTCTTTACCTGGAAGTAGCACACAAAGGACCAGAATCATGTTCTTCTTTAGGCTGGATGGGACCATGGTGATTTCTTCTAATTCACTTCTTTTATAAGTTAGAAAATGAAGGTCCATATGGTGGAAGGCATGGCTTACAGTCGTAGAACCAAGTTCCTGACTGCTCTGCATTCTGAAGTCCTCATCTGGCATCTTTCCAGTTGTCCCTGTTAAGTTCTCACTCCAAAATTGACTGATTCTATGGTTGTATTTGTTTCTCATTGAAATGTTTTTCTCAAATTCTACAATTTGCATCTTTTAGAAAAGGAAATTAAGGTTCTTTTTTGTTGAAAATGAGCAAATGAATATAAATCTTGGTGCCATGATGTCTAGGTCAGGAGTCTGCTTTACATTTTTCCACAGCGGAGACTTTGGTACAGGATTTGAAGTTTTCTGTGCATGTGCATACATTTTTGCCCCGTCATGCACATAGAGAGGGAAGAGAGAGAAGGGGAGCAAACCACCAGTGTGACTGGAGTTCAGTGGAATCTGGAAAGGTTGTTGTCTATTAGAAAGTATACCTATTTTCTCTCAGCCTTGGTACTGGAAACAAACACAGTGATTATTCCTGTGAGTTAAAGCAAATGAGGCAAATATTGAGGTGCAGAAGTTGACTTGGAGAAAATATTAGAACCGTTATCTTTCCTGTATCTTCAGTTTGGTCTCCAGTGATTGACTCCTTTTCAGTTCACTTTCATTTTCTATGTTCTCATGCTCCTTCTCACTATTACCATGTAATTCTTCACTTTATACCTAAGCTAATAAAAGGTACCCTATTCCTTTATCTTTTTTCTTGCTATTTTCTTTTGCTCAGCATGCTCTTACCTCCCTCTTCAGTTGTAAAAATGTTTCCAGTAGGGCCACTATTGATTTCCTAGTTGAAATGTTTGATAGGTATTTCTCAAGCCTCATATTAATTGTGTGAGGTTGATAGTAGATATTTGTTTCTTGAAATTTTCCAGTAGTAGCACCATTCTCTTAATTTACCTTCTACATTTCTGGCTTTTGCTTTATTGACTCCTGTTTCTCTGTGTTTCTTACATCTATTCTTCTAAAAGTCTCAGTCTACTGCTGTTACTTACGCTCTACTCCCTGGAGTGGTCTCTTTGAGACTTCTTCTGTAATTCACCCAATGGCTCCCAAACCTAGCCTAGCAATTCCGGTACATCCAGCTGTCTAGCAATTACCAGTGCCTAGTAACATTTTAGATAATCAAATACCGACTGAATGAGATATCTACATGATTAGAAGTAACTTCGTCATCCTTCCTCCTTCCTCTAAACCTGTCTTATCTCCTCACTTAGTCTACCAGTGAGCGTGGTGTAGCATTATCTATACCACTCCGCCACACTGAAAACCTGGGGTTTTTACTGGAATTCTCCTCTAATTCTCATGTTGCCTAATGAAATGAGATTCATGTTTCTGAGAGTTATCCATGAATTAGAAACCAAAAGGGGAAAAAACAACAAGGAACTGAAGTTAAAGAACATACTCTTTAGCATCTACGTAATTTTATGTGTTGGTAGTCTTCATGTGATGGTTCATCCCTGTGCTAGTTTGTAAGTAAGCATCTGAGACTGTGAGATAATTGTGAAACGTTTGGCAATATAAACTTTTGGTAGACTGGAGAAAGGAAAACTTAATGTTTGTTAGGTAAGTTGTTATGAATCCGTTTGTTTCCATCATGAAAATAGTCCTTTTAATGTAGTGACAGTTTGTGGTACAGCAAACCTTGAGATTAAATGTATTCCATCCTTCAAAACATACATGCTTTTTCTAATAAAACATAAAACATTTTCAATTTATTTGAAAAATAAAAATTCAAAAAATTTCAACAACTTTTTGACTGCTTGATTTAATATCTTAGGCAGCTGGTTTGTTTTTGCATTCCTGATCTTTAATACTGAAGTGTTTTAAGGAATGAAGACTAAACAACAGTTTATGTCCTGTTAATACTTGCTTTTTTCATATTTTATTCTAATTTAAAATTAATGAGGACTGTGGTTTTTATATTTAAGTTGTCTTATTTTCAGAATCCTTTCCTACTCTTAGGAAACTAGGCCTAGTGCAGTTGCCACAAATGTCAACGTTTACAAGATGCTGTTGGATAGGATAGAACTTGCCCTGAAGGGACGCCTGGGTGAATTAGTTGGTTAAGCACCTGCCTTTGGCTCAGGTCATGATCCCAGGGTCCTGGGATCGAGCCCCGCATGGGGCTCCCTGCTCAGCAGGGAGGCCTGCTTCTCCCTCTCCCTCTGCCTGCTTCTCCCCCTGCTTATGCTCTCTCTCTGTCAAATAAATAAAGAAAATCTTAAAAAAAAAGAACTTGCCCTGAAGATGTTGGAAAGATGGTACTCATTATGCATACTGGTAGATTCTATTTAACTATCCCTCCTCATTATACAGAATTTGCATAATGCCACCCTTTATCTGTTATGTTGCAAAGGTTCTTATGGAAAGAGTATATCAACAGAAAGAATCTATAGTGCACAGAGAAAAGGTAAAGGCAAATCATCTGTTTGTTGACAAGAGAACGGATCCAAACTTATGCTGTTTTTGCTTCTAAGCATTATGACCAAAACCAACCATTCTTAGAGAAGCTTTAAAAAGGAGATGGCAGTTTATGTGCTGAGAAAACTCTTATTTTGATACCGCCAAATTTATCTACAATTCAATGTGGATTAAATTATAAGAAGTTAAAATATTTTCTTGGCTTTCAACTCATCATCCCTTGAAAAATTGTCTCTTCTGTTGGTTTGCATTCAAGGTAAAAATTAGTCAGCCTGGACAATATAGTGAAAAATTCTTAGAATAAGGATGCAGTATTTCTAGAGAGGAATAGTTTGGCAAATCTCAAGGAAAAAATTGTATTATATGAGAATTATTGCTTTAAATCTGAAAATTATTAACAGCACTCATTTGTTCTTGTCACTGGATAAAAATCTTAAGGGGCTTATTGAAGAATTTGGTGTGGGAAGTTTTGCTTTGCCGGAGAGAGAAAAATAGAATGTTGTGCAAAAATAAAAATTTAGTTGTATGAAACATAAATATTCTTCATGTGCATATCCTAGCCTCATTTCTACTTTATTCGTGTAGTTTAGGGAAAAAACAGCAGCTTAACAAGCTTAGGATGTTTTCTGGGAAAGAAAGCAAGCAGAAATAAAACAATAGAAATAAATAATTGTTGTAGTTAATTTATTGCTTTTGATCAAGTAGGAGCAAAGAAGTTTCTGTAAAATATCTTGCCTTTCTGTAGTACATCAGTATGTTATTTTGATGTGTCCGGTGCGACTCCTCTTACTTTTGTAAGAGACTCCCTCCCCCACCACACAAACTTAATTTTTGATTTGTTTGATTTTCATAATAGGCCTTTTTTCTTTTGAGAAAAGAAAAGCTGTCCTTATAATCTTCTGTAATGTAGTGTCCCCTCCATTCTTGATTCTCAAAAGCACCATTTTATTTTCATTGTGGTGTTTCATTCATCTTTCTCTCCCTTGGCAGAGTATAAGTTCTTATCTCTTGGCTCAAGGCTTTATCCTTAGCATCTAGAACAAAAGTAGGCACTTATTTATTGGTTGAATTAATTAATGATCCCTTTCTGGCTCTTGTCATTGTTCTAGTAACTTTGTTTTAAATAAAAAAGATTTATTTATGAGGCAGTTTTGTATATCAACTTCCTATCCACCCCAGTTTTCTTTTAGTACCTCAGTTGACCAACCAGTCTTTGCTCAGCAGTATGCGTGGTGCCACAAAATGAATTTTGTCCCTGCCCTTATGTAACTGAACATCTCTTTAATACCAGAGGCTTAGATTGACATCATTACCTTGCGAATAATCTCATCTCTGTCCTATGTCATGGAAGTAGTACATTTCATTGCAAGGCCTTGTTAGTGGTGTCCTCATGGCACCTAATGAAGTGTTTAAAGAAAGCATTCCTAAACTTACAATGATTTTCTGATTTTATCTGATCCTCTTTTGTTTTTCAGCAGTTTTCACCTGTCTTGATCTCTTAGTAGGATACAGTTCTTTATTTTACTTTATATTTTAAAATTTTTTTAAGATTTTATTTATTTACTTATCAGAGAGAAAGCACAAGCAGGGGGAGTGGCAGGCAGAGGGAGAGGGAGAAGCAGGCTCCCCGCTGAGCAAGGAGCCGATGTGGGACTCTATCCCAGGACCCTGGGATCATGACCTGAGCTGAAGGCAGACGCTTAACCGACTGAGCCATGCAGGTGTCCCAATTTTCTTTAGTTGTAGAAATTTCTACTAACCTGTGTACAAATATTTTTCAAAAATATTAGGTTTTTATTCGCATTTTTATTCAGATAATTTTGACAAAATCCAAAGCTATCTGCAGCTCTGTGGAAATTAATGAGTTTTCCCCTTCTCCTTTGGTAGAGTTTTACTTGCTTAAACGTATAAAAGGCTCCAACATAAAAGGCTCTCAAAAATGTCTAATGGTCAAAAAATGTCACTGGCTCTTGGTATTTTAAGACTTTTATTTCCTTTTCCTTTCTGTGGTTTGATTTGTAGATACTATACACCATGGAGTACTTTACCTCCTTCTCCTCACTAGAGTATATGTTGTATTCTAAAACAGCAGTAAAGCATGTTCAGTCACTTTCTTTTGAATCCCGAGAACGAGCTCTGACCAAATGGCAGCTAGCCCCAGCTTTTTCTTTAGCCAAAATTACATCTGCATTTTCCATTACCTCACTTACATACTTTTTTGCCCTCATCGTTTTTATATATTTAAAATTCCTCTAACATTTTTTAATGGTAATTTTCTGAGGTTTACTTTAGATCACTTGAGGACTTGTGATATAAAAAGGCTGGGGCTAGAGTTGCATTAATTTCTTTACCCTATTCCTAATCTTTCTTTAAGAGCTTTTATCTTAAAAATAAATAGTGTGTAGCAGCTATACAGATCTACATTTTAAACATAAGCAGAATCAGATACCCCGGTTCCAGCAGCTTTGCCAGTGGCATTTCTGATTGTTGATGTTTCAGTAATTGTAGCAAAAACATTTTGTAATTTTTTGAACAAACCTTAGCGGGAAAAGAATAATAAAAATCTTAGTAACTGACATTTATTCAGCACTTAATCCTGTATGCCGGACTCTGTTTTACATAAATTATCTCATTCTTAACAATTTTATAAGATAAGTGGTATTATTAATATTCATATTTTACAAGCGAAGAAACAGAGAGGGAAGGTTAAATTGACTTGCTATAAGGATATGCATTGTGACTATTTCATTTATAGTTCAAAGAAAGTGTTAGGGAATATTATTAATATTTTGGGAATCTGTATTGAAATGAAAATTTTGAGTTTGTCAGTCTTTTCCTATAATTATCTATAAAACTACAACTTAATAACTATTAACCCCACTGATAAAATTGAAAAGTGAACTTATTTTTAGATGGCTTTAGGGGGCGAGGGAGAAGGGACTTGGCATTGTAAGTAGCATCTTTCTTTTCTAACTTGGTTATCTTTCATAGACACTAAAAAGACTAAAATTTTGTTAGGGTATAATCTTTAACTTACTATTAAGTATATAAAAATCATATTAGTACAGGTTTATAAGTAATTTTGAACATTTTCATAATTTCAGAAGTTTTTATACACTTATTATATTATTACCAGTAGGAGTCCTAAGAAATATAACACTAGAAGAATTAGCACTCTCAGAGCACCTGGATGGCTCATTCGGTTAAGCGTCTGCCTTCGGCTCAGGTCATGATCCCAGAGTCCTGGGATGGAGCCCCGTATCGAGCTCCCCACTCAGCGGGGAGTTTGTTTCTCCCTCCCCCGGCTCATGCTTGTACTTGCTTGCTGGCTCTGAAATAAATAAATAAAATCTTAAAAAAACAAAAAACAAAAAAACACTCTTATAGCATGACTCATAGAGTCAAGTGAGTACTAGACCGAAAATTTGCTTGTTATACTCTACCAGGCTTGGAGACTGAGGATAAGTTTATTTGTAGATACCTACTGAATTTCGAGGCATTGTCTAATGTTGGCATTATTCAAAATGTCAAGTTTTTTTTTTTGTTTTTTGTTGTGTTTTTTTTTTTTTTTAAATCTGTGATCCAAGGATCCTTTTTTTTATTTTTTTATTTTTTTAAGATTATTTATTTATTTATTTGACAGAGAGAGAGAGAGAGAGAGATCCCAAGTAGGCAGAGAGGCAGGCAGAGAGAGAGGGGGGAAGCAGGCTCCCCGCTGAGCCCAGAGCCCGATGCAGGGCCTCGATCCCAGGACCCTGAGATCATGACCTGAGCCGCAGGCAGAGGTTTTAACCCACTGGGCCACCCAGGCACCCCCAAAATGTTAAGTTTTTAAAGTCTATGTCAGAGATGCCAAGTTTCCTAGACATTGATGGTATCTCCCATTGAGTACAGAATCGAGTCTAAATCATTCTTAGGATAAGTTTCATTTCATTCGTTAAAAATAACTGAATCCTTTTGTAAACCAGCTCCAAGATTACAGTTCAGTCTTATTGAAGGAAGGGCAACCATGTCTTTATTCCTAGATAACCTGCAAAGTAGCTAGCTATTGGACACAAGTGACCTATTTAATCTCTCAGAAGATCCTCATTTGGCTGAAATTCCTACCATGACTATCCTCACCTTAATTTTTCTTTATCTTTTCTTATGATTTCGGTTTCTTAACTTTCTGCCCTAACAGCGTGACATAGCTCTGTTAGGTTTGCAAATGAAGATCATGGATCAAAGTAATTTTGTGTCTGAAAACTTGGGTAGTATTTCTTTTTAACACATTTGTGATCACCTACTCTATGGAAGGCACCATGGTAGGTGTGGCAGAAAGTACATAGATGAATAGTAATAATCTGATGGCCAAAGTCTACAGAGTCCTTATGTTTTACCACATGTACTACCTCATTTGATTTTCGTAGTAACCATGTAAGCTAGGTAGTGTCCATATCCTCATTTTATAGATAAGAAAATGGAGTATAAAAAACACCCAAGGTAACACAGTAGTAAATTGGTAGAGTTAGGCCACAGATCCAAGCAGTACTGACTTTAGAACCTACCCTTACCTGTCATCCAATTCTGCTGCTTATTCCCTGCTCTCCAGGAACTGCAGAACAGAGCTGTATCGTGTCTGTAAAGGAGAACAGAGTGGGCCCAATGGCCAAGATAGTTTGGCATTCAGCCCAGTTTTCTAGTTTGTATGTGGACTTCACATCATTCTAGTTTAAATAATATAATATTCTAGTTTAAATAATATAATAATATAATGAAAATTCTGTAAGACTTGCCTTTGATAGGGTTTTGGATGTTTAAGTGAAATGCTGTAGCTCTGTCAATAAATGGAATGTCCTAGGGAAATTTTATTAAGATTTAATATAACAACTAGATGCCTAATTTGTCCCAAAAATCTTTTTTTAATAAGATTTTTAAATATTTATTTGAGAGAGAGAGAGAGTGCACAAGCAGAGGGGAGGAGCACAGAGAAAGGGAGAAGCAGGCTCACTGATGAGCAGGGAGCCCAGTTGGGTACTCTGCCAGGACCCTGGGATCATGACCTGAGCTGAAGGCAGACACTTAACCGACTGAGCTACTGGGGGGGGGGTCCCATCCCAGAAATCTTACACCAGATTTTGTTTTTTTTTTTTTTGTTTTGTGGGTGGTAGGAGGGACTTCAAAACCATTCGAAGATGACCAAAAGTAAAACAAAGAATGATAATACTATAAGATTTTGATGTTCTCTTACCTTCTTTCACCAGAATTTTAATTTTAACATGTGACAGAAAAAGTACTGGTCATGTTGGTGGGCTTAAGTTGTTTAAATGGTCATCTTCAGTTCTGATTGGTTTTTCTTTTTGCTTGAACAAAAGTCATGAGATTTCTCTAAAATTTTAGTTCACGAATGAAATAAGGGAAGGTCATGTATAAGCAATGAACATGTTTCTGGAAGGAAATTGTTCCAGAAGATTGGTAATAAAGTTGTTAGATCCAAAGGTGAGTAAATGACGCACACACCATAAGATGGAATTAGCAAATTGGACTAGGCAAACCCCTGTGGATTCTGCTCTGATGCTATTGAATCTCAGTATCAGGAAAATATGTAACAGTTCCTTGAAATTGTATTAGTCCCACCCATCAGTATGTGGTAATGCTTGTAAAGCTCTCTAAGCTTTCTGACTTTCGAATAGCAGATTTGGGGGTAGGGTGAGCAAGAAAATTAATAAATAAGCTTATAGTTATAATTCAGATCTGAAAACCTTTTGCTTATTAAATTTTTGTAATATCAGTATTTCGCTGATACAACAACACAAAAGCATTTCAGGAAATTTGATGTTCAACAAATCATATGAGGATGATATTGAAAAAATCATTTGTCTTATTTCTATTTTTGTAAATTGACTATTTAAATATTGCATACATTATATTTGTTTTAAAAATTACATATTTTAATACTGTGGGTCACTTAATTCTTTTGGGAAATCGGCATATGTCATCAAGAATTCAGATATAATCATTTCATGTGAAAGGCACAAATTTAGTTTGAAATAACTTTTATTCAATGCAAAATGTATTTTCTATTGGCAAAACTAGAGTTTTCTCTAATTTCCTGTCTGTATTTTTATAAATAAAATGTATTACTTGGCTTGAAATCTTAAAATTATTTTTCTATTGGAATTAGAGCAATCTCATAAAGTTTTTAAATAAATTGTTCTTGAACATGTATTCAATTTTGATTTAAAATAAAGCTAAGATTTGTTATACATTGTGGCAAATATTTACATTTTATAAAACAAACTTTGCCTGTATTTAGTCAATACAGTTTTTAAAATAGAATTATGGGTACAAATAACCTTCTGCAATATACTGAGGAAAGATGAAACTACATTCATAAGTCCCCCTTTATAGTTATGGTAACACTCATTTTAAAAACTATATCTGTAGCAATGAATTGTGCAAAACAATATACATGTAACATTTACATTTTTAGGAACTGAAAAATACAGAGTTCTGTGTCATTTAAGTTGGAGACTCTCTCTCTTCAGTCAATAGGCTTGATCATCATCTGAACTGCTCTCAAGGAGTATGACCCGCCTCGATATTCAGCCCAAAAAATTCCATCTTGGTACTTGCTTCTGTAATGGCCTCCTCTGTACCATACTCCATTTAGGTTAGAATGTGCACAGGCATTGTACCACCATCCTCCTTTATGAAAGTGGGCACAGTTTCCTTTGAGGAAAAAAATAGAGATATCAAAGTAAAGGTTGCTTCTAAGCGTGGTACTCTGCAAACCATCAAAAACTTAAGCTACCTTTGGGACTATTTAATTTTAGTTTTTCCTACTGATTTCAGTTACCTTTTATCTTTATGGTTTTATTTCTTCATTCATTCTGTTACTGCTCCTGAAGTATCAACTACTTGAAATTGACTTTATCTTGCCCTTTGCTTGTTTACTACATGCTTTTTTTAATTAAGTGATTTAATTTTCAGTTAGCAGGGTAAATAAAACACAAACAGCGTTTGTGAAAGAGAGGGGAGAGATTGGGAAGGAAAGATACAGAGTTGCTAAAAGAATAATTTGGGAAAATTCAATTATTAAAATAGCACAAAATAATATAAAAGAGAATGGCACTGCCAGTGGTCAAATGAGTTTCTGTAAATATGGTGTATACTTTGGTTATATCTCTTCCTTTTTTCCTCTTTTGCTGTTGTAAAATAGGTTAACGTAGAGACCTACATACTCCTAGCCAAGATATAGCTGAACAGAAAAATAGATCAGTTTTCAGGAGGGATATCTCTTTATTGGGGCCACAAACCTGGGTTAAAAAAGCAAAAGCAGGGCTCCTAGGTGGCTCAATCGGTTAAGCATCTGCCTTCGGCTCAAGTCACGATCCTAGAATCCTGGGATTAAGTCCCATATCCTGCTCCTTGCTCAGTGGGGAGCCTGCTTCTCCCTCTCCTTCTCCCTCTGCCTGCTGCTCCCCCTGCTCATGCATGCTCTCTCTCTGACAATTAAATAAAATCTTTTTTTTAAAAGGCAAAAATATATGGAAATTAATCTTAAGAGCTTTTTTTAAAGCTTTTATTTATTTATTTATTTATTTATTTATTTATTTGATACTGTGCACGCACCCGCAGGCGGGGAGGAGGTGCAGAGGAGGAAGCAGGCTCTCTGCCGAGCAGGGAGCCCAACGCAGGGCTCAATCCCAGGACCCTGAGATCATGACCTGAGCTGAAGGCAAATCTGAGCCACCTAGGTGCCCCAATGTTAAGTGTTAAATCTGGATTGCCTAACTGATTTTAAAGAGAATATTAATTTCTCCTCTGAATAAAGCTTTTTTGCTGTTCCTACCACATGTTGCAGTCCTACTGTTCCCTTTCATGTAGGTACTAAGATATGCCTTTATCAAAGCCATGTCCCCAAATGGCTGGCCTCCTTCACTCCCTTCAGGTCTTTATTCAAATGTTACCTTCTCAAAGTAACCTTTCTCAGCCACTCTCTATAAAATAGCACCCATTTTACCTCCTGCTGCTCATCACTCACTGTTCCTTCACTTGTTCTATTTTTATTAGAGTACTTGTCACCACCTGACAAATCATTTTGTCTCCTAGAGAGTAAGCTCTAGAAGGGCAGGAACTTTTTTCACTGCTGTATCCTTAGCACCTACAATAGTGCCTGACACGTGGTAGGTGTTTAGTTAGTAGTAGTTAAGAATTTTAGGCATTAGAGAGTTTTGTTTCCAGGTGAATGAGTTTTTGCTTTGTTTCCCCTTGAGCCCCCACCCCCAGGTTAGAATGATAGAACTTGGCTTTTCACAGAGTTCATTCACTAGGTTTGCCTTATAGAAGAGATACAAACCTTTCAACATCTTATGTAATCTGTGACTGAGTCCAAAATTACCTTTCTGGAAAGATTTTTAGTAGCATATACTTTAAAGCAGGGTTCTCTGTAATGCATATAGAAGTTAGTGGCTCTACAAAGAATGCACATCAGTTTTTTCTTACTCACCTGCATACATATCTTTATCTCTGTCCAGTGTGGTGAACTGTTTACCATTATGCCACATCATGGAGTCCCCTGCATTTCCCTGGTAAGGTCCCAGACGCAGTCTAAAGAATTCACTTTCAGGTTCCAGGCGAAAGCTGCTATATTCTGCATAGACTTTTTTGTCACTCCAGTCTTCTAATTCAATCAACAACTTATAATTATCTTGATTGCTGAGCATATAGATATTTTCCAGTCCAAGCCAATATTCTCCATCAATGTTTCCAAACCCTTTCTGTTAATAAACACACAGCATGAGGGTATAAATAAGTGTAGAGATAGTAAACTTTTTTACAAATAAGTTTTAAACCTTTGATAAATATTCACCATTTAAGTGGTAATGTAAACTTCCCTTTTAATAGGTCACCTGATCTTTATAAGCCCCATGTAGTCACTTTGTTTTGCTTTCTCTTAGTTTGTCTGTTTATTTGCACAGCTAGCTTCAAACTTTACAGATAAGAAAAAGGCAAAAAAGAATGAAGATTATTCCTAGCTACTAAAAACATTAACTAGTGAGCTACCCAGATCTCTGAAAAGGATTCCTAATCTCTCTCATACACAAAGAGCCAAAATTTTTTTTTCTAAAAGTATATATGTAACCTGTCCCCCCACCCCGATAGTCAAACAAAAAGGATATGTAACATTATTATGATCACTCAATAAAAATAATAGTATTCTGTTATTAAAGCAAATTATCTTCTTTAGCTCTGGTATAATTAAATATCCGAATATATAACAGTAATCTTCAGAGTTCCACCTTGGAAAAATTGTAGACTCTTTTTAAAAAACAAATCAAGGAACTCTCCTGTTTCCATAAGCGTTCACCACGGCAGGTAAATAAGCAGCACAGGGTAAGGCTTGGTAAACCTCATCTTAACACTACCTGTGTTTTCAAGAAGGTTGTGTTGCAGGACTTTTTTTCCTCTAGTTACTTGTTTAGAAATTTATATAACTTCTGACATGGGTGTATTAATGTCTCATTTTTAACTGCCAGTAAAATGTCACCTGAAAGTGAGTAATCACATGACTTACATAATTCTGAATGAAGAATTGACCATGTAGAAAATACAATCTCACCCATCTGCCATCCTTGAACTGGAGGGTGTATACCACTCCTAAAGTTAGCATGTAAACCTCAAAATCATTAACAAGGACTGGTTGCTTACTTTTTCAAAATGACTACTGCACGGCTCTGGTGCCGTGTGACAGTCAGGTACGTTACTTCCCAGCAGCACAGCCTCTGGGGTTAGCAGTTTACAACATGAGAGGACATTTATCAGAGGGAATCAGTCCTAGAGAAAGGCTCATTTTTTGAACTTCTATAGTTTTTATTATTGCCTAAATATAGTTGCTGATGGGTATTAACGTGGTCATAAACAAAAAAGCAGTTGTCTTTTTAGAAAATGGAATCAGCAGTAGTCTTTGCTAAGAATTAAATATATGTATAAATCATCCAGACTGAAAACGGGCAGTTTAAAGGATATCTTCAGTTTCCCTTTTACCTTTTCATTTTGACTTTGAAACTGGAGAGTGGACAATGAAAAATATGTGGATAGTTACTTTTAAACCATGTTATTTATTGCATGGAATGACTACTACTGCAAGAGCGGCTATGTTCCACCTCTGTTCCACCTCCCAGGTCGGAATCACTGATTTACCTTATAATTTTCCCAATTTCTGAAGAAGTTGACAGAGCCATCTGTTCTTTTCTGAATAACAGTCCAACCCCCAGGATCCAAACTGTTCTCACACCATAACTGTATTGGTCCATTGCTGTTTTCAGGTTTAATCATATAAATCCCACTGACTGAATGTCCAGCTTCTTTTGCATGCTGACAGTCTTTGAATGGTCCTATAATTAAAATATCATTGATTACCAGGAAACTTAATAGGAACACAGCCATATTAAGATAGTTTTTAATCAAAAGTCTTACCTTTATAGCTTTCTTTATAGATACCACTTTTTTTCTGTTATATACACAACACCATAAAAGTTTAAGAAACTAAATAAAAGGATTACCCCAGTCCCACTATGTGGAAAATTAACTTGTTTCATTTTCCACTGTTCTTGTGAGTTTTTGTCCATATATATACATTTTTATATTGTGATAATTCTGACACACATAGAAAATTGGATTGTCTTTTAACAGAAATTGCCATGGGACTGTAGTCATTCTGACACTTTTAGTAGCTATAATATAAATTTTTAACATTGATACGTCATTGTTTATTCCTTCGTCATTGGATATTGAGGTTTCATCTGATTTTCGCTGTTATAGAAGTATACAAAATGTCATCTTATTGGCTTCATTTTTTCAAATAATTACTTATAAAAATGCTGTGGGATTGATCTGCTGGATCAAGAGGGTGTGAACACTTTTATAGCTCTTCATAGTGCCCGGTTTACAGTTTCCAAAATTTGATTTCTGTGAAACACACTAGTCCCTCGAGGTACTTAGTGAAAATGGCCAACCATGGTCAAATAAGTTTTATTATTGCTAAGTATTATATTACCCTTTTGGAAACCCACAGTGTACATGCACATATGAAAGATTAAGAAGCCCTGAAATAAACCAGAGCTCCCCAGACTTAAAGAATCTGTTAACTTTTTCCCCTCATTCAACAGTCCATAAGAATACACTTCAGGAATGTTGGCAAAATGCCTTTCTAAAGAGTTGTATCAATTTATATGACTAACAGTAATTTTCTTATTTAGTCTACACAATGACCCTGTGATCGTTTACAGATGTGCTATAGATGAAACAGTTAACTAGTCTAAGGTCCTGTATCTTAGAAGGTAATTAGCCCTAGACTTAAACCCATTTCTCTCTAATCCCACGGTCCATGCTCTGAACTGCTGGCTACATTTGTTCTTGTGTTATTTCATAGTTTTATAGATTCCCTCCCTATTTTTTAATACACGAATAAGTTCTTCATATCTTTTAAAATGTTAAAACATTTTGTGAAATCTTTTGTAGAGGCTCTGACTCTTGAACTTGCAATTTCCACATTTTTTGGATCTAAAGAAAGATTGCTTCTAAGTTTTACTGAACATCCACTCTTTAGTTGCACCATTCTTCAGTGTTTTGATCAATTGGTTTTTTATAAGCATGTAGAAGTATTAAGTGATTCAGAAATAAGAGTTACCCCACAGATCTTTTAGAACAACAACAAAAAAAAGTGTAGAAATCCCAGTTGTCAAATTTTATATTTTACTAGAAATATTTAAATTTTGACATGTGCAATTTTTAGACATTATGTGAAAATAGTGTTTAGTCAAGTAAAGCTCATACAAGAAAATCCTCACTATAATGATGATAGGATTGTTGAAATTTTGAGAAATGTGTTAACTGTACTGTGCCAATATATACAGGATCCCTTTTGGGCTAATTAGGGAAGGATTCATCTCATTAAATAAATAGTTCTATAATTGCATCATTAGAAGGGTTTCTCAGAGACTGCAGTCTTCCCTCTAGATTGCTCCTTGAGGATGGAGACTATTTTTGTTTTTCTTCTGACTTCACATTATCAGTGTTTTAACTATTAGCAGGTAATCATTTTTTTTTAATTGAAACTCAGTTAATTAACATAAAATATATTATTTGTTTCAGGGGTATGGGTCTGTGATTCATCAGTCTTACACAATACCCAGCGCTCACCATAACACATACCTTCCCCAATGTCCATCACCCAGCCACCCCCTCCCTCCGCTCCCCTCCAGCAACCCTCAGTGGGCTTTCTAAGATTAAGAGTCTCTCATGGTCTGTCTCCCTCTCTGGTTTCATCTTGTTTTCATTTTTTCCTCTCTTCCCCAGTGATCCTTTGCCTTATTTCTTAAATTCCACATATCAGGGAGTTCATATGATAATTCTTTCTCTGATTGACTCATTTCACTTAGCATAATACCCTCTAGTTCCATCCATGTCCTTGCAAATGGCAAGATTGCATTTTTTTCTATCAATCATTTTTTAAGTAAATGGATTAATTTACTTGCCTTCACATTTTAAATACAAGAAAATTGAAAACCACACATAAAATCAAGAGATGATCTATTTCTCTAGCCCACATTTTAATGTTTTATTGATATTTTCTATTTCAGAGTTTTTAAAATTATGATACGATGACTAAGCACTATATAATACTAGTAAAAAAATTTGAGAAACTACATGTAAAGACTTAATGCTGTCTTTCTTGGATTACATTTATTTTAGGTATTGAATTTTTTAGTTCTAGAGTTTCAATTTGTTCTTTTTTTTTTTTTTTAAAGTAGGCTCCATGCCCAGCATGGAGCCCAGTGCAGGGCTTGAATTCACAACCCTGAGATCGAGACCTGAGCTAAGATCGAGTTGGATGCTTAACTGATTGAGCCACCCAGTCACCCCTCAATTTGATTTTTTTTAATAGTTTTTATTTCTCTTCTGCAGTTTCCAAGCTTGCATTCATTATGAACATATCCTTTAAGCTATAATAACTGCTTCAAAAATTCTTGTCCCTTCTGTTCCTAGTTTTCTAAGAGTTTTTATCATGATGGGCTTTGGATTTTGTCAAAAGCTTTTTATTTATCTACTGAGATAATAGGGTTTTCTTTTTTTGTTTGTTAATAGGTAAATTCTGTTGATTATTTTTTGATGTTAAACCAACCTTGTGCTTCTGGGATAACCTTGACTTGGTCATAGTATATATATATTTTTTTAATTTTTATTTATTTATTTATTTATTTGACAGAGAGAGAGAGAGAGAGAGACAGCGAGAGCAGGAACACAAGCAGGGGGAGTGGGAGAGGGAGAAACAGGCTTCCTGCCGAGCAGTGAGCCCAATATGGGCCTCGATCCCAGGACCCTGGGATCATGATCCAAGCCGAAGGCAGACACTTAACCACTGAGCCACTCAGGCGCCCTATATTATTACTTTTAAAGATTTCCGGATTTGCTAAAATTTTGTTGAGAATTTATGCTTCTGTATTCATGAGGATATTGGTTAGCCCGTGAAAGCTTATGAATAGGTTCTTAAGCTAGGGAGGACTATGATAAAAATAACATTTTTGAGCTTATCAGACTGGCCATAAGTTAGATCATATTCCATTAAAATTCAGTGTGAATTATTTTTATATTATCTACCTTATCAGTTACTGAATCTAAATTAGAGTATTCAGAACCTTTAACACAATACAGAGAAGTCATCATCGTTAACTGTTAGTTGCCTTCTTTTGTCCTTTGTTGCTATTCCTAACACACAGCAGTAGCTCCTTTAATAAATATATGCTTATTTAATTAATAAATTTAATATGGCTAACCAAAGATGAATGTACAGTCACTTCTTTTGTAAAAATAGCGTATTCCTGAAAACCCTCATGTCGTGTAAAATAACAAAAATAACAGCTTATGTTAGCCGTTAAATACTTTGTATTTGGCTGTTGATCTTTGTAGCACAAAACATTAATATAGCTTGGAAAAACTCCCAATGAACCAGTATGACCTCTTTGTTTTACTGATATCTTCTTCTTTTTTACCATTCACATATGAGCTACTAAACATTACAGAAACATACATTGTAGGCAGGTCAGAGAAGGATAGAAAAGTTGTAGTTCGGATAGGATGAAATTTATAGAACTTTAATTTTATTTTATTTTTAAGATCTTATTTATTTATTTGACACAGAGAGAGAGAGAGACAGTGAGAGAGGGAACAGAAGCAGAGGGAGTGGGAGAGGGAGAAGCAGGCTTCCCACCGAGCAGGGAGCCTGATGCGGAGCTCAATCCCAGGATCCTGGGATCATGACCGAAGGCAGACGCTTAACGACTGAGCCACCCAGGCACCCCAGAACTTTAATTTTATGTATGGGAGTGAAATAGAAGGAAAAGCGGAAGTCTAATTTCCAGGTGCATTCTTAGATTATTTTGTGTAATGCATGGTAATATATTCATTTGTTTACTCATACAACTCCCATGGCAAAGACTGTATCTTTTGGTTGTCTTTCCACAGGTGAGGCCCACTTAGACACTCAAATATTTATTGAACTCAATGATTCCTGGTAGCCACCCTGGTTTCCAGAATTTCCTCAGTTGTGCATTATTTTTTCCAGATGTGTCTTTTCTGCATCAGCTTAAAGCTAGAAAATTTTAGGCTCAGGTGGTAAAGAAACAATCATAGTCAAGTGGGAAGTGGGAGAAGTGGCAAGTAAGGAGAGAATTCCAAAACAATATGATAGGTACTCTGATGGAGTTCTGCAGGGCACGTGGAAACACTGGCCAGAAACAGCTAATCCAGATTAGCAGAGATCAAAGTCTACCTATATGTGAGCTGAATCTTGAAGATTGAAGAGGAGTTAGGCTAGTGGAGTTAAGAAGTCTGATCACGGCCACACATGAGTCACCTGAGCTGAGGGACGGACTCAGAAGAGAGCTTGATGTTAGAGGAGTTACAAGTCTAGTACGTCTGAAATGTAAACGGCTAAGAGTGGTACTTGGAGCCCTTGAGGTTGGCTGTAGAGTTGAAAGTGATTCTTCAGTGTAGCCAGACTTTTTCTAAGTTGTCACTTCTGGAATAGTCAAGGATATCTGAGGAACATTGCTCTTATTTTAAACTCTGTTGTAGTTAATGCACATGTGAAGTAGTCTTGTTGGAATCCACATAAATATCTCTCATTTCAGAAATTTGCTTATTCTATAAATGTCACCTTTATATTGTTTATTTTATGAATGTCACCCTTCTAAATGTTTGCTCTGCACTCATTCGACTATAGTTTTGACAATTCACATTTTATATTTAAGGATATATTCAGCACTTGGACTTTCATTAGGTTATTTGAATAGCTGTAAAATATTTAGAAACACCAAGGTTTTGAATGCTGACAAAGTATTTGTAAAATAGCATTTGGGTTTTTTTCTGCTATTTAAAAGGCTCTTGGATATTTAAGCAAATTGGAGGGTGCTGGGTTTTCTAAATCCCGCTTTCGTTTGATAAGACTTCATTTTATGCAAATTTAAAATGATCTTTAATTTCCAACCCACTTGTTTGTGGTGGCCTTCATATTTGCAATTTGGATATCTGTTAGACTTAGTTAATTAAAAGGCTTAGGAAAATTTAGTTGAAATCCTCTTCCAGAACATGTGTATAAAATTAGTAGTACTTTTAGCTACTTTTTCTCCTCAGTAAAGATAGTAATTACCAGAATTTAGTGTTTGTTTGTATTTATTTTTATAAATAAACCATTAACCTGTCTTAGCCAGTGTGTATTGTTGATCTTGGCAGAAATATTTTTTCATTATTACTTGACTATGTTATTTACTTACTGCTCTAGAGTTAGAATATAAGACATTCTTATATTAAATGTTTTTTCCTTCTCTACCATAAAAATCATTGCCTATAGGAATTCTTTAATGACTAGTAGAAAAGTAACAGCTTTGTTTTTGAGAGGTCAGATTTAACTTGCAGGTTTGCATATTATTAGGAATAAATTAATTGACATGCTTCAGGAATTTGTTCATAATGGTGCACCATAGGATATAGACTGGAAGTACCTTTCTTTTAAAATAGTAATTTTATTAACCTTTTCCTTGCATTGAGTAATCTTGAAATAGTCTTCATTTTTGTTGACACACAATTGGACTCTTCTCAAGGCAAGAAACTAGAATTCTATACATTGAATTTGAAGGCCCAGTGTCTCTCTTCCTCAGTTTATCTGATGATTAAAAGTTTGTATTGGACGAATAAACTCCAGTTAATAGATCTGATTCATAGAAAGAAAAATATTGACCAGTCATGCCACATTATTTCCCAACATGTATTTTTCATTAAGAACCCATATTTCGACCAGAACAATGGGTTAACAAAATTTTTTCATACTTCGAATATACCTTTACTGGGAACCATCTTTAATATACCTGTCTTTTTTCTGTAAAGAAACTGTTTAATTGCTTAAATTAAAAGGTAAAACCTTTCCTTTTTAAAGTTGTTGAATTTCTCATTCAGTTTCTTAACTTTGTTTCAATCATGTGCTCTTTGTGATAGGAGAAACAGGACAAAAAAGATAATCAGTTTAGAGCTTTCAAATAATTGGTTAGCAAGTAAAATCCTTCTAAGACATAAACTTTTTAATTGGGTTGTGAGCTAAGTATAAGATAAATATATTTGACAGCATTTCAGAATGGGAAGTTTGAGGCAAATACTTTCTGAAGCAATAATAGATTCTTCTAATAATATGGATTACTATGTTCATTAATCTGTAAGTTTCAAATGCAGTTTGCAACTCAAGCTTATATTTTTTAATTACAAAAGAATTTATCAATTGTTTCCCATAACTGTAACAAGAGTCATATTCCAACAGCCCCTTTGTCTAAACAGTCTTTAGGTTTTCTTTTTTAAGTGTTAATAGAAGTATTCCACTGAAACAAGTTGCATCTTTAAAATATACCAATAAGAAACATCATACATATTTGTAAATTAGCTCACCCACTAAAAAGCATATTAAGTTTCTAATGACTGCTTTTCAACTTTAACTTTTTAAGCTTATCTTTTCTGTCCCCATACATGGCAAAGCAAGGCACATATAAGGAAGGATACAGAAAAATGGAATAATTAATGATGGTCCGACCATACACAAAGCATGTTTATATGGGTCACCTCGTTTAATCACAACAGTCTTCTTACAAAAGATGCAACAAAAAAGTCTTGCCAAAATCCAGATTTCCTGATACTCAGATCTATGTCTTAACATAATGTGCAGAACTTTCTCAAGTCCATCTGCCTACAAGGAATAAACTTATTTTTATAAATATACCAGTTATAAAAGAGTAATATGTGTTTGTTTGTTTTTTAATAAAAGACTACCCCAAAATGCAGCCACTGAATAACATTAACAGTTAAGAATTTTATTGATGGCAATTTGCCAGGTATGTAGTTAGATTCCCAAATATTTTGTTTTTAACCTAGAGGGAGGGTAACATTTCTGGAGATAATTATTTTTAATCTAACAAAAGTATTTCATTATTTGCTTTAAGTTCATTTATTTTGTTTTGTTATGTTTTGTTTTTTAAGATTTTATTTATTTATTTGTCAGAGGGGGAGAAGGAGAGAGAGAGCACAGCAGGGGGAGTGGCAGGCAAAGCAGGCAGAGGGAGAAGCAGGTTCCCTGCCAAGTAAGGAGCCTGATGCAGGACTCCATCCCAGGAGCCTGGGATCATGACCTGAGCCGAAGGCAGATACTTAACCAACTGAGTCACCCGGGTGCCCCTTGCTGTAAGTTCATTATAAGTTTTTTTGAGGTGCATTTTTCTTATAACCATTTCAAAGAAAATACAAAATTGTCATTAAAACACCTTTTTAGAAAAATGACGGTTAGATATATGTAACAAAGTTTACCAACTTCGTCATTTTTAAATGTACAGTTCAGTGGCATTGGTACCTTCTCTTTGTTGCACAACCAAGCTCCAGAACTCTTCATCTTGCAGAGCTGGACCCCTGTGCCCATTAAGCAACTTTCCATTCACCAACCGCCATTCTGCTTTCTGTCTCTATGAATTTGACTCCCCTAGGTACCTCATGTTAGTGGAATCATAGAGTATTTGACTTTTTGTGACAGGCTAAAACACTTTTAAAATAATACATACACATTATACATTTAGAGACTTTAGACTTCTAGACCATGTTCCCACACGTAGAGAACAGTAATACAAACTTCTTGAGCATCTATGAGTACAGGAGGACCATCCATCTTTGCCCCTTTTGTGCAAGTACCCAAACAGCTCAGACATATTTTCCAGTCTAATAAGAATAGTGTGCACACAGATTTTTGCACATTATATATAAAGAAAAGAAAAGGGCAAGTCTGTTTATTATTGCTTATAGTAATTTATATTTGATAGGAATCACAGAATATTAGAACTAGAACGTGATGTTAGAGTTGTCCAGTCCAACCAGCACTCTCATTATACATATGAGAGAACGGACCCAGACACACATAGTCACTTCCCCAAGGACAAAGGAAACAGGTTTCCTTAATTCTGTGCACTTTCTCTTCTATGTTCGCTAGTGTTCTCATGACCATTCTTATAGTGTGGCTAGTTATGTCCTTGAATATCAAAGACCAATATTTATAGAATAAAATAAGTGAAAAGTTCATGTTTACTTGTAGCAACAAGTAAATAGTTAATAAAAGAAGTTATGTTTTCCCTTAATTTTTACATTAAGGTTTGGTCAATAGAAATATAAACACCATTTTTCTATTAAAACAAAAGTCTGTTTAATGGGACATTGATATGCTAAATCTCTAGCATGGGATTTAATTCTGAAATACAAGATTATTCCTGCACTATAGCTCAGTGTATAATAAAATCTAGAACTGATAGAGCTCATTTTGTATAAGCATTTTTAAATGTATCAGTGTATGGAATATATGAATAATATTTCTTCAAGAACTGATGATACCATTCACTTAAGATTCAGCACCCACAGAAAAAACTGCATGCTGGTCATCTCCATACCTACATAATTATACATTCCATCACTAAAAAAAAATTCCACACACTTCAATTATGTTTATTTATAGTGTATGAATAAACTACTTTGCTGAGAAGTTGTATACATTAAAAGCTTACACAAAACATATACTTTTTTAAAAGATTGTTAAAAATACATATTTTTTTCTTTCTATACCCAGTGGATCATTTTGTATACATCTTTCTTTTGAAAATCGAAGGGCGTGAGGATGTTAATAGTGATCATCATTTGCCTAACATAATGGTATTCTAGCCTGTTGTTACTGAGAGTTAGAACAGTATAAATTGAATGAATCCAGTACAGTAGAATGTACTAAAATACTTTCTTGAAGGTCTGTGGAATGACAACTTCACGGAGCTCTATAAAAATGTAATAACAAGTTAAACCAATATTTATTTAGCATCTGCAGATGAGATACAATATCCATCTACCAGGAAGGAGCTTACATTACAGTTGGAAGGCATTTTACTTAGATGTATGTTTGAGTGCTGTAAGTACATGTAAAGATAACTGGTAATTCAAGAGGGAATATAAGAAGTTTTGTATATATTTTATGTCCCAGTGAAAAGAGACATTCATGGAGAGGAACAATCACTTTAAGCCTGAGGAAATCAACAAGGGCTGCAAGGAGGAATTGCTACTTTTATTTTATTGTACTTTATGTCTGAGCCTTATAATCTGATAGGCAGAAACCATGGTAAATATTTCAAAGACAAAGAGTTGATTCATTTTATTGAAGTACATGTGTTTTGTAAAGGAAATTAGTAGAAGGAAAGCTAAAGAAGTAGGTTTCTTTTGGGGAAGATATTGTTCTTACCCAGCTAAGCAAAATGCACATTTCTGTGTGTAATGAACTGCTGAGCAGAAGTGTGATGTGATCAAAGTGATAGTTTAAGAAGATAGATCTGTTGACACTATAGAATATATTTTGATGGAGAGAGAAAATGGAGTTACACTAGTCAAAAAGCTGTTACACCATTCCTAATATGAGTTAACATTTTGAATGCCAGGCACTATTCTAAGCACTCCTCAAGTGTTAAATTCTGTGAGGTAAGTACAATTACTACCCTCTTTTTTATAGATGAGGAAACTGAAGCACAGAGCAGTTGCCCGCCTACCACAACCCTCCCTCTCCCCCTTCCCCCCCCCACCAAGGTTACACAGCTATAATAATCCAGAAGTCTCTATCTTCCAGCTGCTACTGTAGATAACTTGGATCTAAGTTAGAGTTCTGGCTCTGAATAGAAATGAGGGACAAGGGGCGCCGGTGACTCATTTGGTTAAGCGTCTGACTTAGGCTCAGGTCGTGATCCCAGGGTGCTGCTCAGCAGAGAGCCTCCTTCTCCTTCTCCCTCTCCCTCTGCCCTTCCCTGCCCCCCCACCCCCGCCCGCCACGGGCATGTGCACATGCTCTCTCTCTCTTAAATAAATAAAATCTTAAAAATAAATAAACAATTGAGGGACAAGTCCATGAAAGAAAAGCAGCATGGATAGAACTCTATTGACTACATGTGTGGGGCAGGAGGGAAGTGACAGGGATGAGCCAAACAAATTCAGAAATAGGGAGCAGCATGAATCACAATAGAGAATTCAAAATCAAATGACCCATCAATCTTAGTAATAGAGATTTATCCTAAGGGTATAAACACAGAGAAAGAAAAAGAACAAAGTTATCTTTTAAAATTGCAAGAATAGTGATTACCATGTTAACAAGAAGGGGAAAAAATTTTGAAAGACTTGAAGGTTAGTACGGAAGTGTTAACTTTCCTTTATCTCTGTTCGGATATTCAGTGAAGCTTTCTGAAAAGCTTGTTAGTATTTTCTAGATTTTCTTCAGTAAATACGTATTACCTCTATAATAATTACTTCTAAAAGGAAAATGCTAGGCTGGGAAAAAGATTATTTTAAGCTTTAGTTATTCATTCACTCATTCTTCAAATATCTATTGTAGTGCTTGAAATATGCTGAGCGCAATGTGCCAAAACTTGATCCTGGCTAGATGTTTGAGACAGTTCACTTTCTTCCAGAAGCTTCCAGTCTAGCAGGAGACAGACATGCAAACAACCCTAGTGTAATGTGATAGAGAAAATGTGTTCAAGGCATAGTTAGCAGTTTGGGGAAAGAGCGAACGAGATGTGTTTGTTTGAATCTGGGAATGTGTAACATTTAAGATACTATTTTACTTAAGCCTTGAAATCTGCCAGGTTGACAGATAAGCTGGAAGAAGGCATTTCGGGAGAGGAAGCAGCACCGTGTGAAGTGATGGTAGAACATCCAGATGCAAACATTCAGCATTGGTTAAAATCAGGAGGGAGAGCTCCAGGCAGGAGGCATTTGAGCAGTGGTGATACTTGTAGCCTTGAAGGTGTGTGAGACCTGTAAAATAGAGAATCTTGAGGCAAACTTTTAAGCTGTAGAAGAGGAAGAAGATGCAAATGAAGGACCTAGAGAAGTAGGAAGAGTCAATATTACAATGTGGATGCCCAAGAAAGCGGAGATGTGAATGGTCAGTGTGTCCACTGCTGCAGAGAGGTACTTCATGCGACGTGTATTTCCAGTCTTTGTTCTGTTTTTTGTTGTTTAAAATTGTTCCATAGTCTGTGTGCAGTTTTATGTGCTGCCTTTTCAATAAGTGAATGAACTATGATATATTTTTTAGTTTTGGGCCTTTGGGCTTTTCTTTCCACTCTGAGGAAACAAATCAATTTGTAAAGATTCAGGAGAATGTCTTATGAGAAAATGGATGCAGGGGTAAAATATTTGGCACTAGTTAGCAGTGAGTGTACTAAACTGAAACAAAGGTGAATTATTCATCTTTGTATTCTGGGCACTTAGATCAGTATCAATAAGGAAGGAAAGAAGGGAGGGAGGAAGAAAGGGAAGGAATTAAGAAATACAGGTACGGATATTAAGATCAATTCTAGGGGTATTTTTAGTGTCATAGTGAAAACTTAATTTATACATATGTGGGTATAACGTACAAATTGTAGTTTGTTTAGTCTTGGAAATTGGAAGGGATACCTTTCCGTCTTAAGACTGAGGTCAAGAAGGCATGGGTGTTGTGCAGATGTTTTCAAGATAAGAAAGAACAAGGAACCTAGGACCTGGGTAGACTCCATCTCACTACAGCAGTAGATGATGCATGTCTGAGAGTGGAGGTAAGGAGGAGGTATAATTACAGGCTTAAGGAGAGTGAAAGCAAATTTTTAAATGTTCCTTTTGGAGAGGAGGAGAATGAGAAGAGCAGCAAGAGGTAAACAAAAGGATTATTGAGCAGCGAGAGGACCTAGCTGGAGGCCAATAGGATGGTTGTAGAGGTTAAAAGTGAATTGTGGACTCATTACTGTCTTAATGCTAGTAACTTAGATTGTAAGAATTTGGTTGGAAGGTAATGCTTTCCTCACAGAATACACTGTTTTTAGGAACTCTTAGACTCAGAGCTGAGAGATGTATTTAAGTTCAATTCTTGATTAATAGAAAACAAAAATGTTCATGTATAATTACATCACCAAGATGAAGAATAAGGACTTATGTGAAATCGCTTCTCAGCCTTTTGGCTAAGATCAAGTGGAGGACTTATTATGTGCATTATTTCATAAACCATAAAACATATTACCTCATACTTCCATTTTTAACAGTTAAGAGGTAACTTACCTTCATTGATGAAAGTTACTGGTGGTATCTTGAAGGGACTTTTGGTGGGAGAAGTTCCCAGATCAGGTGGTGGCATTAAGTCTCTGGGATAACCTGGATCCCTCTGTATCTCGTTACCTCCCAGCAGTCCGGGAGTGTACTGATGACTGTTAGGGATATGCTGTGGCACTACCTGGACAAGAGGAGGAGACATATGGGGGTCTTGTCGGGAAAATATGTTCAAGCACTGTTCTTCCAACGCAGTGATCATCACAGACTGGTTATTGACGAGATCAGTCAAGGAAGCATATTTTACCTCTAGTTCCCTGTACCTTGTTGCCATCTTCAGCATTTCTGTAGTGACATTGAGGATTTTATTTTCCAACTGGGAAAGTTCAAGTGAATTATCCCTCTTCCGGATAATCTCATGTAGTAGTTGCATATAGAGTTGAGTAACACGTGAGTTCATGTTACGGCTTTCTTTTCTCAGCAGCTTTACCTCATTGACAATGTTTCCATCTACATCCACCACCAACTGCAGGACGTCTATTTCCCGCTTCTGCCTAGAGAGCACGTCCTTCAGGTTTTCAAGGTCCATCCTGGTGATCATGTCTTTAATGGTACTTGCATCTTGCCCTTTGGTATTGACACAGATTGGCCCTGTAATTTTTTGTTCGGGTACCAGGAATGTGTATGCACATTTCTTTACTTCCTCTTTACCATCTGTGGCACGAGGGTATCTCCTCTGGGTTATTTTTTTTATTTTGAACTGTCCTCCTCTGCAGTGTCCAATGCCCATTAGTAGGAAGAATAGCACACTTAGGGTCCAGATAAAAGCCTTCATTTTGAAATGAGGTTGTATGAAGTCTTTTAAAAAACAAACCAATGAAAACATAAATAAGTAAATAAAGTAGAATAATAAATATGAACAAAACCCAGGATGTGTCATTTTGCAGTCAAGATGATATTGTTATTAGCTGGTTGTATTATATTGGTGTTAGGAATAATTGTTTATATTTGAGGTGGTCCATTAAAAAACGAACAGAAACTAATAAAACCAGTGTGCTCCAACAGAATTCTCAGCTGTATGTGGATTACATTGCCTGCCCTTTCTAATTTATCAAAAATTGTTAAATATACTATTTCTTTTTAGAATTGTAAAATGTATTACTAGAAAACTACATTAAAGTTCATGTCTTTTCTTAAATAAAAAAAATAAACCAGTGAAGGGAAAAAGTAAAAAGAATTAATTTTAACCTACTTTTAAAGTCAATAATATAAAAAAAAAGGGAAACTGGGTATCTATTGGTGTTACTAAACTGGGCCAGAATTAATGTTATTAATTTGTTAAATTGAACACCATGATGCCTTGGCATTTGTCTAAAATTTAAGTTTCAGAGAATAGCTCTCCAAATACCACCTCACTGTAATGCTTTTTGTTCCTCAGCTCAGTGCCCACTGTGTGCAAAGGCATAAGGTTAGTGTTCTTGGGTGCTTTGAGACCCTAATAAGACACTTCTTACCCTTGAAAAGTTTACTTACTGTCTGAAGACTCTGAAAATGATACACAGTGTTTGTACGGCATTGATTAAAACTTTTTCCCTAATTAGTATTAAATATTCTTTTATTTATTTATTTTAGATTGTATTTATTTATTTGAGAGAAAGAGAGAGACACAAGCAGGAGAAGAGGCAGAGGGAGCAGCAGTCTCCCCGCTGAGCAGGGAGCCCAATGTGGGGCTTGATTCCGGGACCCTGAGATCATGACCTGAATCAAAGGCAGACACTTAACCGACTGAGCCACCCGAGCGCCCCTCTTCCCTAACTAGTATTAAAGTTAAAGCAGGTGACTTTATTAGTTATTATTTTATATTATGTGGTATTAAATTGGCCTATAATATCTTTTTTATCTATCGAAGAAACATTTTTAGATCTCAGACCAGAAAGTTTTGGCATCATATTTTTTGTTTTTGTAGCAGTCCTTTTGGGATTAGTGACAAGTTTAAGAATGAGAGAATGTTTACAGTCATTATTGTGGGTAATTGTGTTTTCTAAACCATAATCATATAAATGGTCTAAGCTTACATATGATTTAGCAGGTTCATTCTTTTTTTTTTAAGCAGTTTCATTCTTAGAGATTCTACTGAACTGTATTTTAGTAAAATTTCAATAGTTTTCTGTAGCCATTACCAAGGAAAGCAGCTCTGTGTAGTTGAATATGATTGTTAGAGTTGGAAGGTGCCTTAGAGACCATCTCATTCAAGAATCTCTTTGCACCACGTGCATGTCAAAAGCCAGGGCCATGCAAATCTGTAGTGTTAGAACAGAGACTACAGAGTCTTCTGTCCCACTTTCCACCCAAGTTCTTGTTTTTTGGTTTAAGTCGGGTCCCAAGTTGTTTATGCCTACAATTAATAATAGCAATGCAGTAATAACAGTAGTTCATACTTCTGGGTGTTTGGCCTTGTTTTAAGCCCTTTTGCATGTATTAAGTCAATTACTTGTAACTCTAGCCCTTCGAGTAGATTATTACAGTCCTCATCTTCAGTGAAGGACTGGCATCCAGAAATTAAGTACCTTACCCAGAGTGTCACCCAGCTTCTGAGAGATGGAGCCAGAATCTGAACCTAGGCATAAAACGTCCAGAGTTGATGTTTCTCTTTTTCATTAACCACTACAGCATATGGTGACATATTCTGTCCTATTTTCTGTTACCGAGAGCATAATAATCCTTAATGCATGTTAACTCTTTGCATTCACAACAACACTGTGAAATAAATGTATGCTCTTTTTACAAAGAAATAAAGTCCCAGAGAAGCCAGAATTAGCACTCAGATTGGATTCAGTTCTTCTACTCGTAACTTTTCCAGACCTGTGATTTTTACCCTAGTCATACTGTAACTATAAAGGAGCCTTAACTTTGTGCTTCTTGTTTTTCAGTCTTTTTCTAGTTTGTAGGTCTTTACATGGACCCATTACTTATTTATGAAAAAATATTTGTGAATCATTTTTGTTAGGCTGTTTCCATCATTTTTCAATCCCAAACTTTCTGCTGTCATTTCTTTCCCCCTGTATGGATTGTTATTACTTGATAGCTACATATCTAATTTGTGATTAGGAACTCTCCTAAAAATCAAAGGTTCTTACAATCCATGAAATACGGACTCTAACTGCAGTCATAAAGATGACTGCTCCTTTTTAAAACCATGTCTCCTTTGGTGTTTTCAAAGTGGAGTCATAATGAAAATAAAGCAAAGAGTGGATGGAATGTGGAAGATTATTTTTCTCTTACTAACATAATCAAGATAGGAGGAATGAGCACAATGGTACTCCGTATTTATATCAGAGGCCGTCTGTTGCTTACTGATAAAAGCGCACTTGGATGAGTACTTTCAGTTTTTTGTTTTTATATTTTGCCTCTGGTGTCAAGAGAAAATTTCGACCTTAAAGTCTTGTATTTTATAAGAAAAGGACTTTTATTGTACTAGAGTTACCAATAAAAGATTTCTTGTTCTATCTGCAGATTCATGGGATTTAGATATGGTTTATTTTTAAAACTGGGACGGTAAAATGTACAGTATTTCTCCTACATAGTTAACTTACTAGTCCTCAGATTTACTCATTTCACTTTTTTTTTCACTCATTTCACTTTAATAATAGAATGGAAAATTTTAGACCATAAAGTTATTTTATTTAAATAATCTGTGAAATAAGCTACCAAAACAAGGGAAATTCAGAAGCTATCATGTAACTTCAAAACAAGTAGAATTTCATGAACAATATTCTGATTGGAACAGCTTGTATTCCTACCAGACGCCGATTTACAGGACAATTAAGAACATATAATCCAAGACTGTTATTGTGACTTTACATCAGTGTTGTCATGTAAGAACAAAGATATGAAATTAAAATAGCAATAGCTTCACTTTGTTGTGGTCTGTCTTGGCTCTTTATGGGCTCCTATATGATTAAATCATAAGATAAATCATTGTGTACCGTAAGAGAATCTGACCTGAGTATTTAAAGGAGGCAACTAAGCGTTTGTTCTTAAATAAATATAATTCCTTTGACCTTATAGAAGTAATGACTTCGTTGTCACCTAAAGAAGAATAAGGAGCCACATTTCTGAAGTAGTAGACTAGCTACGTCATGAGTAAGAACTGGTTTAAAAATACATTTACTGTTACATTCTCTGAAAACATTCTTATTTAATATTTTCCCACCACGTTCTGTTTTAAAAATGTAAGATCTATAAATCTGTGTTACCTCATAAAACCTTTCTGTATATGTTAAAACTTTCCTAGGTCCCAAGAGAATGTTATAAATTAGTTACAGTATACTTAAGTTTAAATCTATGCCTTTGCTTGGTTTTTTTTAGGAAAAAAAAAAAGAAAGAAAAAAGGAAAAGTCCATGCTTAGAGTTAATCTTATTGGTATTATTTCTCTTCATAGTTGCTATACTGCCAGCTAGTAGAGAGAAAAAATAAAAATCAGGATTTACTTCCTTTCAGATGGTAAATGCATAGAGGCATTTAACTGGCTGTGTCACCGCACTGAAAACAGCGTGAGGCAACGAACCTAAATTTATGAAGCATTGAAGATGCCTTAGATACTTCTAGATTGTGAATTATGTTCTGGGAAAAGAGAACAGTCTCATCCCCTGGAGATATTAAAGAAAGGGATAGTAGTTATCTTTGTGTTTGGGGTTTCAGATTCAATGCTTGCCTAAGGCTTCAGTAAAAACCGAGGTTTAATGAGGTTCTGCACTTTTCACAGCAACAGCAACAGAAAAGAGAGATGGCAGTATTGCTTGGACATTTTATCAGTTTCTTGTAAAATATGTTCAACAGAGATCCTCCCAGGATTTAGAGTATGAATCTTTAAGGAAAAGACATGAAAGTAAAGTTGAGGAAATCTGAGCTTTAACAGTTATTTGCTTGTTGAAGTTTCTTACCATTTAATGTCTTTAGTTTCAGAAGAACAGAGGATCTCCAAATCATTAAAAAAAAAAAAAATTAAGTGTCTTTGGTGTTTAAAGCTTAGTATTGGTAACTAGTAATTTTATTTTTAACAGTTCTCATAATACAATTAAAGTAGAATACTGAAAGAAACCTCTTGTTCAGTTACTGAAATTATGTCTATCTAAAAATATATATTTTTGGTCTTTTAATCATGTATTTAAGTAATTGTATCTTCTGGGTTCTTATTTTCTACTGTTACTGCTGACTACTTATGTAATACTTCAATCACATTTAATTTTTTTCCTTAATTCTAATCTGTAAAGTTTTAGGGTTGTTATTTTTTTTTATGTATCAATAACTTTGCTTTCTTAAGTAATTCTAGGTTATAGCAGTTTTAATTTCTGTTACCCAACTTAAATAGCTGTTACATGTAAACCTGGAAAGTTATTTAAAATTCTGAGTTTTTGCAAGAAATACCATAGACTCAGCTTAAATCTTTATAAAAATTTCTGCTTAGTATTTGGTTATACTATAATTGAGGAATTGTTGCAAAGCCTTTCAGTTAATTTTATATCTTTTTAGCTGTGTTTTGTAGCTATACTTTAAGATCTCTAACAGTATACATGACCTGCCAGCATACGCACACACACACACACACACACACACTGGAATTGCATGGAGAGAGACGAATGTTTACAGCTCTTTTCTTTTGTTTGTATTCCTTTGTTTTTAACCACTGTGTTATAAACCTTATACATTTAATCTGTTACTTGTTAAAATTTCTTTCTGGTGTCACTAAAGCGCTTGTTTTCTGAAACCTAGCATATATGTACCAATTTTTAAGCATATATACCAAATATTAAATTGAACCTCAAAACATGCATTAATCATCACAGAGTACATAATGATCAGTTTTTTACATAAAGGTACAAAAAAACCCAACCCTTTTTCAGCTAAAATAAATTGTTAGTATATTTTAAAATTCTTTGTTTAATAAAAGATTTCAAAATTTCTACAAATGTAAAATTTTGAACATACACAGAATTTTAAAGAAAAATAAATATTAAAATACCTTTATGCATCTGTTGATAAAGCAGACCCAGAAACTTGCTGCTCTTATTCTTGCTTTTAAAAATCAGTGTAGAAGTTTGTTCCTCTGTGACTTTAATGGCAATTGCATTTTTGCTTTGGACCGTCAAATCCAAGCTGTAATAAGGAACTTCTTTTTCTTCTTACAACACTAATCAATTGAACTTGACAAGCCACCTATGTAATTTTAAGTAGTATAGTGGAAGTTCTGGTCTGTGGGCAGTCTTTAATCCGGCAGAGAAAGCATTGTGGCTTTGCTCTGTCTGCCACATGGAGAAGTGCAGTAACCAGCTGCAGCTGACCCAGATTGTATATACAGCACCCTCGAATAGTGATTCCCTCTCTTTCTCAGTAAACTCAAGTTCAGCCCACATATTACGTCACTAAAAATTGCTGGAGACTAGGGGGGAAAATCTCCTCCTTAGGATTTCCTCTCTGTAGCCTTAAATAGGGGTGGGGGTAGTGGGATCAGCAGGAGGTTGAATAGCTCTGAACAAGGAGAGACTGTGTGCAGGTTGAAGGAAGGGCACCATCTGGAAACAAACTATCATAGTTCAGCGGGCAATTATAAAACAAACATTTTAGTCTGCTGGCCAGAGATCTTTTAACTTGAATACTGAAAAAATAGTACTCAACTTCTCAGAAATAGTAACAGGCTAATAAGTTTAGTTTTTTGTTACAAAGAGCAAGAGTTAGACTCTGTCACGAGGCAGCCACCTAAATAATGTAATGCGCTTATATTGTAGAAGAATTTTTAAACACTTTACTAAGTTGCCATTTCAGAAGGTTTTAAACATAGACGAAGCTTGATGTTGTGATATATCTTACTGTGTAATGTCTCTTAATAAAACTGTTCATACATAAAATTACTAAATATAAATGAAATCTATGAAATTCATAAATGCAATACTTCAGAAATTCTGATGTTATATAATGTCACTTCCTCCTATTCTAAAAACATGACCCCTCTTGTCTGAATAAGGTTATTCTTAGTAGTTGATGTTTTGAGATTTAAAAGCAAACATAACCTTGGCCTGAAAAAGAGTTCTGACTCCCCGCTGGCTATGTGGATTTAGAAAAGTCTAGAGAGAGAATTAGTGACTGTGCAGTACTAACTGTGCTATTATATTTCATTAAACCCAGAAATGTTGATTAAGTAACTTAATAGCTAATAAAACAAAAATTGGGGCACCTTAACTGATTTGGTACTTCACTACTAAGTAGTAGAACTGGGGTTTGAATCTAATTCCAAAGCATGATGCCACACTATCTCTCTGTGGATTCTATAATTACTGATTGCTTCTTCTGTGTAAATTTGGTGAGGGCTTCTAATTTCTGTATATACCATGTGCTTTCTCCCCTCCTTGTTACCTTAGCTTGAGCTATTTTTTCTTTCTGTCAAACCACATTGTTTATTTTAAAGTCAGCCCAGTTTCTACCTCTTTCACAGAATTGTTTCTTTAAATTCTGTGACATATATAGGTATACCAGGGGTTGCAAACTCAAGGGTCTACAAAGACAAATGCTCACAAGAATGAGACAGGTAATGTAAGTAAGTGAAATAAACCAGAAGTAAGATAACAAAGGAAAATGAGAGTTAGGACAAACTGGCATCTTTAAGGTTAATACGGTGGGATCGGCACCCTTCTCAGCTGTACCTCGTTATTGCCAGCTCTTCCCATTTTTTAGGAAGAGAAAGTCACTTAGATATTTCCGATGATATTTCCTGGTTTTAAAAACATTGGGACAGGGCGCCTGGGTGGCTCAGTTGGTTAAGCGACTGCCTTCGGCTCAGGTCATGATCCCGGAGTCCCGAGATCGAGTTCCGCATCAGGCTCCCAGGTCCATGGGGAGTCTGCTTCTTTCTCTGACCTTCTCTCCTCTCATGCTCTCTCTCACTCTCTCTCTCTCTCTCTAATAAATAAATAAAATCTTAAAAAAAACAAAAAAAACATTGGGACAGATGGAATGCCAGCTTTTAGCCTCTGATATATGCTATGTAATGCATTACTTGATCATTTAGTATTACTTGATCCTCTTGTATTCACTAATAACCTAATCTGGGAGAAAATACAAGATAGTAAGTTTCTCCTGAGCTTTTTTACTTAAGTGGTTTTGAACTTTCTAACTTTAACAATTAGTAATATCACTAACCAAGGTAAGAGGTTGGGATGTGGGTGTTTTGAGATAAATAATTATTAGTTTGGCATATTAAGTTGAAAATTAAAGATTTCAGTTCTAAAAAGAGATTTGGAAAGTCGTTGGCAATTAGGTGATGGTTGAGGCTACAGAAGTAAGATAATCCAGAAAAAGTACATGCAGAGTGAGATTAATGGCAGAACCATGGAGAACACCAGTTTCTAGGGAACATAAAGAGAAAGAAGAATGGGGGGGGCGGTATGGGAAGCTAGGAAGGTTCAAGCCAGTAGAGCCAGTAAAGCCCCAAGGAACAAAGGGAATAATAAAAATACTGAGACACTAATGAGCAGCAGGAGACCAAGAGAGATGTTTAAAGATTTAATAATGAGCAGGTCCCTTATACCTTTGCTGGAGTAAATTTCAGCAGCAAGATACAGATTTCAGGCTATATATATATATATGTGTGTATATATATATATATATATTAGAGATTTTATTTATTTCAGAGACAGTGCACAAGCAGGGGGAAGAGCAGAAGGTGAGGGAGAAGCAGAAGAAGCAGACTCCCTGCTTCATGGGGGGCCCAGTATGGGACTCGATCCCAGGACCCTAGGATCATGACCTGAGCTGAGGGCAGGCGTTCAACCGACTGAGCCACCCAGGCGCCCCGGATTTCAGACTATATAGTGGGTGTAAAAGTGGATTAAATTTAACTGCCAAGTGGATTGGTTTCTGCAATATATTAAGAACTTAGACATCAGTGAGAAAAAAGACAACGCAGAGGAAAAAATGGATAGAAGACATTTCATAGAAATATAACTGCGTAACCTCATTACCAATCAAGGAAATGAATATTAAAACACAGTGAGGTATTATTTTATACCCACAAGATTGGCAAAAGTCACGAAGACTGATAATATCAAGTGTTAGCACAAGTGTGGATCAGTAGAAACTTACATGCTATCAGTGGTAGTGTGAATTGATAAAGCTTTAAAAAAATAATGTGAAGCTGAACATTAATAAACCATATAAATGCCATATATATAATATAACATGAGATATATCCTAGGGAAATTCTTGTACATGTGTCCCAGGAGATATTTATAAGAATGTCAATAACAACAGGGAGAGAGCGAAGAAGTAACTTAAAAGTAGCAGATGAGTAAGTAAATTGTGATACAGTTACATGTTAACTTATTCCCAATCTAAGGAATTACTGCTGCATTTAACAACACAAATAACTCCTGGAAACAAAATGGTGAGACATAGCAATCACCTAAGGCCATATTTTTTAAAATTTAACAAACACCTATAAATTACTTACTGTGTACCTATGTTTACTGATGTTATCGTTAAATTTAATCACACACGTATAAAATAATGATTTTTTTAAAGCTCAAAAATAAGCAAAAGTAAATATATTGTTCAGAGATACAAACAGGTGTCTAGGGAAAAACAAAACAAGGGAGCAGTCTAAGTTTTGGAGTAGTGGTTAGTTACCTCTGGACAGGAGGCAGGGAGATGATACAGGGAATGAACAGTATTGGTGATGTACTTCTTAACCTGCCTGGTTATTCACTGGTATTCATTATATTGCTTGATAACAACCAATATTACATGAGTTAGAGTATACTTTTTTAAATGGTAAAATCATGATTCTTACACAAATACAAAATGAATACATGTCAAGGTTTTATTTAAATCATTAAATTTATAAGGGAATCAGGAAGATACTGCAGCCATTTCAGGAGAGACTTCAAAGTACCACACATACCATATAGTCACTAAAGACTACTAAAATGAATTTGCACATAGTTGAAAACTGGTCAACATCCATAGAGCATTAATCAGTTACATTTTACTAGAAAGAAGGCATTGGCATTTTTATAGACAGGAATTTGTATTATTACTAGTTTTCAAAAACTTACAGAGTTTCAGATAGCTCAGAAAGTCCAGAAGGATACACTGGGGACAGGACACCTGGTAATCTTTTTTTGCCTATTTCAGAGTCTATCATAACTTTTCCTGACACATGTAAACTTTTGTATGTGTCAAATATTTCATTAAAAAGAGATGAAGGATAAAATAAGTGGATGAGTCTGTATTTCTCACTCAAGCTGTTTGTTATTAGAGAAAGGGACTGGGTCCTATATCAGATGTAAACAAAGGGTTACCTTGATTTTGTTTTTTTCAAGAGAGGAGGTGTAAGTGTATGCCTCGGCTGGGGAAAGGAGCCCACAGCGGGTGAGGAGGCTGTCGTGATTCCGTTCAAAGTCACAGTGTATGTTTGGAGAGGAAAAAAGGATTCTTCTTCCTCTGAGATTGAAGAAAAAGCAGCTAAAGATTCATTAGAAGTCGTTATAAAAAGTTGAGAGTCTCTAAAGAAAAGGAAGTATTTATGATAGATGGCTTCAAGAATACCATTAAGAGGAGTGCGTGGGTGGCTCAGTGGGTGAAGCCTCTGCCTTCGGCTCAAGTCATGATCTCAGGGTCCTGGGATCGAGCCCCGCATAGGGCCCTCTGCTCAGCGGGGAGCCTGCTTCCCCCTCTCTCTCTGCCTGCCTCTCTGCCTACTTGTGATCTCTCTCTCTTTGTCAAATAAATAAATAAAATCTTTAAAAAAAAAAAATACCGTTAAGACTTCCTGAATGGAAAAAGAATGACTAAGATGAGTAAAAGGATTGCCATGCCAACTTTTTAGGTTGTTTTAAGCACCTATTGTCAAAACACTGCACAAGATTTTCATTTTCTTAAGAGTCCAAGATAGAGCAACTGCCTTAAATGAGTTTATAGTCGTGAGCAGATAAGATATAAATAGAGTTTAAACAGATTATAAAGTCATAAAAATTATAAAGTCAGAAAAAAAGATAGGGCTTTTTTGGAAGGCAGTGTATGTGGTACATCAGTTGTTTTTTCAGAGTCCATGAATGTGGAGTAATGAGGTAAAAAATAGGAAAGTATATTTTTCTCTGTAACTATAGTTGTCTTACACACTTTACATGCGTGGCCTTGCATATCTAGAACTGGTAAAACCAAGTTATATTTGGAGGTCATTTTTATTGGTACAGAGAAACGGGGCAGCGGGGTTGCAGTGGGGGAAAGAGTCAATTTCAATTTGTAGTCACATGCACTGTTTCAGAAATCCAACTGTTAATCTTCAAAACAAGACAGTAGACAAACACTTCATGTCTAATGCCGTGTGAACTGCTATAAAGTTAATCAGGGGTGCCTGGCTGGCTCAGTTGGTAGAGCACGTGACTCTTGATCTCAGGGTCATGAGTTCGAGTCCCCCACATCGGGTGTAGAGATTATAAGTAAATAAACTGTAAAATAGAAATAAAAACAAAATGGCCTCATAAGGGAACATTTACAAAAATGTTATTTACATGTCTGACCCCAAATCCATGGAAACGTAGTCCTCAGTGATTATGATTTAACAACGCCGTGATGTATTAACAATATATCCTAAATACAGCATGTATTAAAATATAGCAATAAACTAGCTTTTTTTTCTCTTCTTTGTTTTATCATGCGCTTTCAAACTACAAGTAAGAAAATACTCATTTATCTCATTTTGTTTCAGGTATCTATTTGTCAGATTTAACATACATTGATTCAGCATACCCGTCAACTGGCAGCATTCTAGAAAATGAGCAAAGATCAAATTTGATGAATAACATCCTTCGAATAATTTCTGATTTACAGCAGTCCTGTGAATATGGTATGGTTCTGGGGGTAATACTACACCATTATGCTGTGATTCTGTTGATTCATTTACTTGAATTGATAGCTATTTTTCACACAGAAGGGAACATCATCCTAATATAAAGGAAAATAATGAGTGTTTAATATTTAGCATCCTGTTTGAGATCTTGCTTTTAAGGAATTGAAGTATTTCATATTTAAAATTTTAAGTTTTATCCTTTGCTCTTTTGTAGCAACTTTGCTAACATAATTTATAAAATTATTTTCTGTTCTCTTCATCTCATTTGATATCCCTGATGTGTTATGTAAATAGTTCTTACATTTTTCAGTTTGGGAAGGGGCTAAGACCTATGATCCTTGTAACAATTGACTAGCTTTCTTGAGTTCATTATTGAATAAATAACCAATTTTTTGTTCAAGAGGTATTTAATGGGAATACATATGTAGAAAGAGCTACACAAGCCCAGATGATGAGAAACAGTGTCATATTTTTTAAATTTTTTATAATGTTGAATGCTTTCAGTTTGATAGGGAATAAAGATACCGTTATTGGTATATATTTTTAAAATGTTAAAAACTAGTGTGTTTACATTATCCAATTTATGTAAAATAGATTTGTCTTAAAGCTATTTTATGTGCATATGTATACTTTTAAGGAAACCTTAAAAACTTCCTAAAAGTGTATGTGGGGGAGGACATTTATCAAATATGTGGGATTTGGTAAATGGAGCTGTTTGATTTTTTTTTTTTAATACAATCTGAAGAGAAACCAGGGTATGTTTGGTGTTTCTTTTTTTTTTTTTTTTTAATCTATACAAACAGCATGCAACTGTAATTTTTTAAATTACCATCGGTTTCACATTAAATAAAATCTACCTCAGTAGTGTCCTTCTAGAGTTAATTTAACTTTTGGCGCCATGCAGCCTTAATTTTTCTTTAAGTATATATTTCTCAAATTAACTTTTAAAATTCTGGTTAAGATATACTGTGTCAGATAATTATTTATCACATTTTGCCTAGATATTCCCATGTTGCCTCATGTCCAAAAATATCTGAACTCCGTTCAGTATATAGAAGAACTACAGAAGTTTGTGGAAGATGATAATTACAAGTAGGTTGGATCTTCAAAAGTGGCTTGTTTAACTTTGTCCTGTCTTCTACCCTTACGTCCCCATGTGTTTAAACATCTGAATTTTATATCGTATTATGCAAATGCCTAATCCAGTTTACAGTGCTTACACTGGTAAAGGTATTTGTATGCATTTCTTTTTTTTATGTATGTATTTTTTAATCACTTGATATGATTGAGACAGTTTACAAATAGCTCATCTGTTCTTTTGTTAAAGTGTTTCACTTTTCTCAAGTTGTTGAGAGCTGATGTTTAATAGTTCCAGTATAAATGTCTTCCTTTCTTTATATTCAAGCAGTGAATCTTTATGGAAATTTCTCTTATAATAGATTAAAAAATTAATGAAACTGTCTACAAAAGGAAAATTACTCCTTTTGTAATGGTAATTTTTGGACACATCTTTGAATTTGTTTTTTAATCATTTTTTTTATTTGTTTTTTAATTATTTTTATGAATTGAGAGAATATTGAACCTTCCTACGTCTAGGGTAGAGACATGTGTCCAGCACTGCACTTACGCTTTTCTCTATTATAGCAAGTCCTTTATTAAAGATTTTAAAAATCCCTTTTAAAATAAAGCTGCCCAAAAAATTAAAAAAAAAAATAAAGCTGCCTGTTTCCTTCTCCTTAACATCCACAATCCTGCCCAAGGTGGGAAGGATTTTTAAGTTTTAACCCTTTTTATTTTCAGTGTATACTGAACATCTTAACTGCCAGGTTTTTGGGTTTTTTTGGTTTTTTTGTTTTTTCAAAAGATGGGGGGATGAGTGCCTGAGTGGCTCAGTTGGTTAAGCCACTGTCTTCGGCTCAGGTCATGATCCCAGGGTCCCGGGATCAAGTCCTGCATTGGGCTCCCAGCTCTGCAGGGAGTCTGCTTCTCCCTCTGATCCTCCCCTCTCATGCTCTCTCTGACTCTCTCTCTCTCTCAAATAAATAAATAAAATCTAAAAAAAAAAAGGGATGATAAAAAGCTTTCTTCTCTTGAGGCTTCTGATGCTTCTTGTGACTTCATTTGTTAATTTCAAATAAAAAGTTTTTGCTTAGCTTTATTATGCAAATTATTCCCAAGCTTTCATTTGTGTCTTTCACAAATATTTTTTTCCAATAAATTCCAATGAATTTCCATACTTATACATACTTTAAGAACTTACAAATTGAGAGACTAGGATATTTTTCATTATTAATGCATTATATAAAAATTTTCTTATATGATAGTGATTATCAACCGTCTTGTTCCATTAAGTTTCAACAGTTTTTGAAGAACAAAGTACCCATAAAAGGCTACAAATTCTGGAAAATAACTAGAAATAACTTTTCTTCAAAGATTAAAGCTCTAGATAATATATATTTAAATATATCTAAAATTTTATTAATGTTTAAAAACACCTTTATTGGGGCACCTAGGTGGCTCAGTCAGTTGGGCATCTCCCTTCAGCTCAGGTCATGATCACAGGATCCCGAGATTGAGTCCTGTGTCGGCCTCCCCTGCTCAGAGGAGACCCTACCTCTCCCTGTCCATCTGCTCCCTCTGCTTGTACTCTCTGTCTCTCTCTGTCAAATAGGTAAAATGTTGTTACATAGTAGTTAATTTGAAAATGTCTGAGGTCAGTGGATCAACTTTTCAAGGCTGCAGTTTTTTCATAACTTTTTTGTTGCCCTAGGTTATGAGCATCTTGCGTTTGATGGTCTGTATCTTATATTTACCACTATTTCTTCCATCTGAGCTCTAATCACTGACATAGCACAAAACACTTATGTTTTGTCTAGTGAGATACAGAAGATTATCTTAAAACTCAAAAAACGATTAAGTAGTTGTTAAAAATTTCTTTATCTGGCTCAAACTTGTTGAATTTAAAAGAAGTTAAACTATTCAATAGGAGTGAACCCTAAGAAATTGGTGCACAGTTATAGAGGATGGTAAATTTTTATTGACTGTAGTGAAAATAAAAGTGTTTAGTTAAGCTAATTTTTACTTTATTAAGAGGATATAGTAGCCAATTAAGCCATTAAGTAGTTTTAACTGTAAATTGATATGAGTGAGATACGTTCATTTTTGTAGGAAAGCTGATGCTGTTGTACTGATTTTTGTTTTCGTGAGTGGCTAGAACCAGAATAGCCTTCCCATTATAGTCATTTTAACAAATATTTATTAAGCTTTTGCCGTAGGTGAGTTATTGTGCTACTTGCCGGAATTACAAAAACAAAATCTTGTTCTTGCCCTTAAAAAGCTCAGTCTCATACAGAGCACATCCACAAGACAGATGATGACAAAGCAGTGCAAACAGTACTGTGATAGATGACATATGCCCAGGATGCCGTAGGAATGTAGATCCGGGGGGAGACCTAACTCAGCTTTAAGTGGGAAAAATGAGGTAAAAAGAAACATGAATGGCTTCAGGAGACAGTGTCACCTGAGGCTTATTAATCTTAACAGGTGAGTAGATGATATCTCCACATCAGGAGGGAGGAAAAGTGTTGTTCCAGGGGATGAAATGATCAAAGGATTAGGGTGGCAAGCAGTGTTTTTGCTCTGGGGAATGCTCAGTCACTCAGCGGTATTGGGGCATCAGATGGGAGACTGAAGAAGACCCATTTTTTAAAGATGTGGTTGTGTTGCGGGAACCTTCTAATTCAGTATGCTGAAAATCAACATTTTAAGATAAGAGCTGTTAAAATGATTAGGAAAAAATGGTTTTTATGATGAGAGAGATTTAAATAAAAATGACACCTTTGGTTTCATCCAATGGCCTCTGTTTTTTGGCGACTTCATCTATATATAGGCAACCAGTATAGACACTACAAATTAATACATGTTTTTAAATCAGGATAATCTTCCACAGTTTCTCCATTTTTTTTTTTTTTTCAGTTCCTCCATTTTAATACTGAACATAATCTCTTTTCTCGGTGAACCAGCATCACTGTTCCTGAATGGTGTTTTGATGATGACATAGGCACCTGACCTCTGACGTGACTGCTGCACTTTAAGATGCTTCTCCTTTTTGTACTGCTGACGGCGGTGTGACTCACCCATAGCTTCCTTTCTGTTCCTTTCTATTGCAGTTCTGCTTTAGGAAATTGTAGTTACTTTACTTCTGTGTCCTCCACATAGTAAACTGTAAGCTTCACAAGGGCAGATACTCTGTCTGCCTTAGTCTCTGTTCTGTTCCAGTGCAAAGAGCACAGTGCCCAACACAAAGCAGGTGTTAAGTAACTGTTGATCAAATGAATGAATTCAGGATAGTCTGTAGCCCAAATAATTAAAGTAAACTGCTCTGTAGAAAGAAGAGGAGCAAAGAGTTCTGGTTAATCATCTATCTGTTCAGGACTGCATTTTACACTGTCAAAAAATTGGAATATAATCATATATAATTCCCTGTGAGGTTATCAAGGAAATAATAAGTTGAGGACCTATAATAGATTTATCATGATGAATATCACTTGTATTGTGCAATTTCATTAAAAAACTCCAGTTGGTAGAACGCTTTTTAAAAAAAGTATTACTATTTAAACAAATACTTAGTAATAATAGGCTTTGTGGGCTATACCAAAGTATTTTCTACAACTGCTTTATTATCCTGTTTCCTGAAATAGTTTCCACTGATAGGAGTCATAATCTCTTTTTGCCATGGAACTCAAAACTGGATATATTTTCCTAAATGGAACTTAAGTATCAGCTAATAAACTTTGACTTAGGACAGGGATTTACCAGGAATTTTGCAAACAATTTTTTTATTATTGAAGATCTTTTAAGAAGTTGAACTGGTTGTTTTGGGGGATGTTTTGGAAATTTTCAGTGCTACAGAAGCCATTTGTCCATCCAGTAAAGATTCTAGAAGTAATTTGTATAATACATGAAAATTCCTGAATTTAAGTGTCAGGTATCAGTATAACCTCAAGTTAAATCACTTTTTAGTCATTCATCAAATATTTTTAAATGTGTTGAACCATTTGGCAACATTGGGGTAGTTTGGGGAAAATTTTTCTGTTTTTAAGTATAACTTTTTAATGTTTTTTTCTCTAATATTTCCGAGAATAACCATAAGATATGCTTTGTATGAAAGAAATGAGATTTACTATTATTAAAGATTGCTCTTGAAGAAAAATATATAGCTGAGATTATTTTATTAAAATGCTTAATTTTTTGTGAGGAAATACATAATTTTAATATTGTCAAATGTTAATCATTTTATGCGTTTTATTTTTAAAATTCAGGCTTTCATTAAAGATAGAACCAGGAACAAGCACACCACGCTCTGCTGCTTCGAGAGAAGATTTAGTAGGTTAGTGCATGGTTTTTTCTGATTACTGAATAACAAGTCAGATAACCTAATAAGAAAGAATATGTTCCAAAGTAAATAAATACTTAGCACATTTTATAATGCATGCAAAAATTTATTTTTGGTATTAAAATATATCACTTTGAGTTTTTTTGTTTTTTAATTAAGAAGTTGTTACTTAGAGTTTATAGTAATGTACGAACTAATTGAGGAAAATAGATACAACAAACAGAAAAAAATATATAAATGTTTATAAACACCTGCTCTTTATTTATTAAGAATACACTATCCTGGTCAGTGAAGGTTGATGACATTAAAAATTTCTGTGGTCTGAGTGGAAAATTTTACTAATTTGAATAATTATGGAAATCAGTTTTAGTAACATTTTAGCAATTTCACTCTAATACTGGGCCAGGTGCTGAAAATAATAAAAAATAGTTACAATCCCATAATTTACCTGTTGCATTATAATGGGGATAATATATGTATACCACACATAATTAAAAATATAAAATTGGAGAGAATTGTTCATTGTTTAAGAAATTATTAATAAGTACCTTTTTTTAAATTTCAAATGCAGACTTTGGCACTAAACTTCATAATATTACATACCCTATAATATTTGGAGGCCCATCCAATAAGCTGTGGAGGAAGCAAGGGGATAAGCCATGACGATTTCTAGGGGGAGAGTGTATTATAAGCAGTGGAAAACATGGCAAAATCCTTTAGATTTGCTTTTGTTTTCTTTGTTAAAATGATATTTTGCAAATCTTTATACTTTTCAAGTTCTGGTTTTTTAACTCCCATAATTCTGAACAGTGTCAAAATAGATTGAAATTCCAACTTGAATGCTTGACCTGCCCTACATGCTCTTTCTCCAAGAAGAAGCTAAAACTAAGAGAGAGAAGCAGTGTGTAAAATTAAATGAGCACTGAACTGGGATCCCTCTGTGTTCCAGGCTTTATCTGTGATGTGATATCCTGAGCCCGTCTCTTCTGATTCTGCTTCTTCCTCTGTGAAAGGGGCAAATGCTAATACTGCCTGCTTAGTGCAATAAGATAGATACAAATTAACAGATTTTGTATGTTTTGGATTTTATGTTTTAAGACTCAGAAAGTAAAAATGTTCGGTCAATTAAATAGAATTAACTATCATTATCTTAAAATTTAAATCACGTTTTATATTTTCTATCAAGGGATTAAAAAGAAAATCTTTTGAAACAACCTGAAAATTTCTCTCACTCTGTCTCTGTCTCTCTTTTGCATTTAACCCCTAGGTCCTGAAGTAGGAGCATCTCCACAGAGCGGAAGAAAAAGCGTGGCAGCTGAAGGAGCCCTGCTACCACAGACGCCGCCGTCCCCTCGAAACCTGATTCCACACGGACACAGGAAATGCCATAGCTTGGGCTATAAGTCAGCATATTTCCTTTTATCTTTCAGATTTTTAAGTTGTTTCCAGTTGAATTTATTTTCCATATATTTTATTAGTTAAACGTAGTTTTATTTGTATAACGGTAGTTTTTTCCTGATTTAGTTAAATATCTTGTTTGCCTAGAAGCATTTAGTTCTTCCTTTACCTTAATTTGGAAATAAGCCTCTCCCAACAGTGCCTATATTTGGGGGAAATAAATGAACTACATTACAGAGTATCATCATAAATAAAATGAGGAAAGCAATTTCCCATTTTCTTTTAAATTACAACTTTTATATCAAAACAGTCATTGCTTGTCTTAATCAAAATAAGTCACCATAAATAAAGGTCTATAGAAATTACTCCTTTCATTCCTAAATACAATGAAAAGGAAACTGATTTTTTGTTACCATCGTTACCTTTGCAAGATTGTTTACTCAAAATGGGGCCCATAGTTCACCTTTGCCATAATTTTTGTGAAAACTTAACAGCTGTTTTCCAAAAGTGAATGTGAAACTATTTTTTAATGGACCCAAGACGCAAGATGAAATTAAAATATTATCTCTTACATAAGATATGGCCTGGCCTGGTTTCCTAAAATATTGTCCCTAAACTGTTAATTTGAGGCTTTTATGGGAATATCTATGTGATATCTTAATATGAGAATTCAAAAGTTAGTTTAGGATAGGTAAATGTTCTATATCTTGAATCTTTAAGGGTATCTTTTATATCCTGGATTGCCAACAATAATAAAAGATAAGAGAATATTTCTCTTTGTTTCCAGTTTCATTCATAAAATGAACACGGCAGAATTTAAGAGTGCAACGTTCCCAAATGCAGGGCCAAGACATCTATTAGATGATAGCGTCATGGAGCCCCACGCACCATCTCGTGGCCAAGCAGAAAGTTCTACCCTTTCTAGCGGAATATCAATAGGTGAGAAATACTTCTCTGAGAGGATTCCAATTTATAAAAATGAGATTTTTAATTAAACTCAGCTGGAAAAAAGTCACTAACCCTGATATATATAGAGAAACTTTGATAAAAGCAGAGTAGCAATTAGATGTAGGATCGTCTTACTAGTACCTTCTGAAGTTAATAAATCATGGTGTTTTAAAAAACTGCTTGATGTTTTTGACTCCGAAAGGGGAGGCATTTGAGGAATGATGGAAAAAGAAGGTGGACTGGTTGAATTGGTTGCTTCATGCAGTCTGGTTTAGGAATGAGGAAAGGCGTAGAGTTCGTATGCTCCCAGTTTTTTGGATTAAGCAGTTAGTTAGATCATGGTACCATTGCCATGATAGTGAAGACCAGAAGAGCAATCATTTGTAGGTGGTGAGGTATTTGTGAAAGATGACTGGGTTTGAGGAGTTAGGAATCCTATTTTGGACATGTTTGGTCCACATGGAGTTGTCAGATAGGTAATTGAATATATGACTCTTGAGCTCAGTGGGTTCAGGTTAGGTCTGTAGATATTAAGTATGGGAGTTCACATATTTAGCATAGTATTTCAAGCCATGGGATAGGTTGAGGTCACCAAGGGACAGAATGTAAATAAATAGGAGAAGACACGCTAACATTTAGAGGTCTGATTAAATTACTTTTATTGATTGATTGATTAAAGATTTATTTATTTTAGAGAGAGAGAACATAAGCAGGCGGGGCAGAGGGAGGAGAGAGAATCGCAAGCAGACTCCATGCTGAGTGCAGAGCCTGATGCCGGGCTCGATCTCATGACCATGAGATCACAACCTGACCTGAAACCAAGAGTAGTGGGATGCTTAACCCACTGCACCACCGAGGTGCCCCTAGTATTTTTTTTTTTTTAAAGATGAGTCATCAAAGGAAATACAAAGGATCAGTGAAATAGGAATAAAAATCAGGGTGTGGTATCACAAAAGCCAAGTAGAGGAAGTATCTCCAGGAAGAAGGAAGTATTTAATGTGTCACTATCAAATGCAAGAAAAAAGATGAGAATGGGAATTGATCAGTGCATTTGGCAAGATAGAAGTCGTTGGCGACCTTGATAAGAGCTGCTTCATGAAATAGTGGTGTCAGAGCCCTGATTGGAGTAGACTGGAGAATGAGAGGTCAGGGAATAGAGATGAAAGGACCAGAAAACTGGGATCATACTGGAAAGGGATGTGGGATGTGAGGTGAGGAAAATTTGTTTTTACTTCCTAAACTTCTTTATTTTCCGAATCTTTTAGATGAGCATTATTTCTTTTATTGGAAAAACCTTCCTACAATGTGGGTTTTTTTTATTTTTAAGAAGGAATAAAAGAGGAAAATAGCTTCTCTGATTAAGTGCCAGGTTGTGCAAGGGCGAAGCCTGTTATTGTTAATAGGATCATCTCAGTATTGATGAATAGTCGATAGAAATTCAAGAAGGAGTTCATTTTCTTAAACAAATTGACTTCCTTAACCCTTAAGAGTTCCAAACTCTATAAACAAAATTGATTTAGAGCTTTCCAGCACCATTCAGCAATTTTTTAATTCCAAAGTTCCCCTTCTGATAATTACAAATGATTAAATGATGATAAAATTCACAAAATAGAAGACAAGTTGGCCACCTCAAATACCTCATTAATGCTATAAGCCGTTACTATGCAAATATCAACCTCAACCTGAAAAATAATACACAATGTAATTTTGCAGAAGAGAAAAGAACTTTCTTCCCATTAAAAATTTGTTACACTTTGGAATCTGGCATGCCACTTAAACCAAAAAATAATTTTTTAAATTACAGCTCTCAATTAAGTATATACAATATTTGACTTTTCCCCATCATAAATTTTATAATGATAATTCTTTAGTTTATCTGTGGCTTTTACTTTTCACTGATGTTCTTTTGGTTTTCACAAGGTAATTATTTATTTCATTTCATTCAGTTACAGTTAGTGTCTCAGTTTGGAGACCTTTCTTTTCGAACAGGAAAAAACTATTTTAGGGATGCCTGGCTGACTTAGTTGGTAGAGTGTGCAACTCTTGATCTTGGAGTTGTGAGTTCGAGCCACACGTTGGGTGTAGAGATTACTTAAATATAAAAAATCTTTTTAAAAAAAGGAAGAGAATATTTTAATTTTTGCCTTTGTATTTATTTTTTATATATTTTAAGGTTGTTAAGTGGGTAAACAGTAAAGATTGTTACATCCTTGTTTGTAAATTAGAACATTAGACATAGACATTACCTTGCATAGTTTTTGTTTTAAAGCTATATATTCTGGAGGGGCGCCTGGGTGGTTCAGTGGGTTAAAGCCTCTGCTTTCGGCTCAGGTCATGATCTCAGGGTCCTGGGATCGACCCCGCATCGGGCTCTCTGCTTAGCAGGGAACCTGCTTCCCCCTCTGTCTCTGCCTGGCTCTCTGCCTGCTTGTGATCTCTCTCTGTCAAATAAATAAATAAAATTTAAAAAAAAAAAAAAAAAGCTATATATCCTGGAAAGAAAGTAAATTTATAACCATAAATGGTAGATGTTACACACACACACACACACACACACACACACACACAAACACAATTTATAGTCACAAAAGGGTCTTTTCCTTAGCTGTAACTTTAACCTACAATATTAGTCTATACCGTGGAGATTTTGAGAAAGTACTCCAGAGAAATTAACCAGTGCTTGGGACAGTGGCCTCTAACATTTTCTAATGTGGTATAGAAGTCTTAAATAACCTAAAGTGGTCTTGCCTAGCTAAGAGAAGCATACCCACTCTGAGTTTCATGCTTCTAGAAAAACTTATATTTTCTACAAATAAATCATAGTAATTATGATTGAATTTTCAGTCTTTACCATATAATGCTACACATCAAAAGATAATCTACAAGACTGTATTCCAGTTTCTCATCTGAACCACACAACCAGAAAATTTTTTCTGTTACTGTTACTCAGTTCTTCCAAGGATAGTATGTGTAACTAGTGCCGCTCTGAATACATAGACAAGGTATTAATCCATCACATACAATGTGTACCTTTTAGCATTGGAGTTTGTGTGTCTTAAGGAACACTGGTATGAAAGTCTGATGGACAGTTCAGCTTGATGTATAAGGGACAGATTAATCATCAGTTTTGTCGAGAGCCAGAATTATCTTTAAAATAACTTTTAGGGGTGCCTGGGTGACTTAGTGGGTTAAAGCCTCTGCCTTCGGCTCAGGTCATGATCTCAGGGTCCTGGAACCGAGCCCCGCATCAGGCTCTCTGCTCAGCTTCCCCCTCTCTCTCTGCCTGCCTCTCTGCCTACTTGTGATCTCTCTCACTCTCTGTCAAATAAATAAAATCTTTAAAAATAAATAAATAAATAAAATAACTTTTAAATCAGTATAAGTTGTTTTGGACTCTTCAAGTTTATTCCCCTCAGTTTTTTCTTTAGCTAATGTAAAACTTTATATTTTAACTGCTATTCTGGCTAAAGAGATAGTTTTTAGATTGTTACAGGGCCATTTTTTTTTTTTTTTAATTTAGGGATTCCATCCTCTTCTACCTTGCCTCTGAAGGCAAAAACTAAATTTCATTAAACTTTTTATCCTTAGGATAATAAATGGTTTTAAAAGGCTTACAGAGGTAAAGTATAGCATGAACCTCTAAGAATTTCACAATTATATTGATCTTAAATTTTGACAACATTTTGAAATTTGAAAAATTTTGTGCTTATGGTACATTCTCTAATGGTAGAAAATTGTTTATTAACATAATGAATCTGAGCTATAAGTAGCTCCACAAAGATGTTCTATACTATTTTGTTATTTTAGGTAGTTTTACCAGATTCCAACATAGTGCAGAATGAGCCTAGCAGCATCAATATTAGAATGAAGAATTAATATGTGGATGTTCACCCACAAATAACATGACTCGTCTTAGAAGTACAGTTAAAGAATTTATTTTTAAAATACGAAATTAAACTGTAATTCTGAGATTTACAAAGTAGAATAACTTTTGATTTTAGGTAGCAGTGATGGTTCTGAACTAAGTGAAGAGACCTCATGGCCTGCTTTTGAAAGGTAAGAAGAACTGTTCATTTGAACTGCTTCAAGTTTAATCTGTCTTTCTGAAAAGATGTGATCATATGCATTTTAACATAACATTTGTTACATATCTGTAAGGGACTATTTATAAGCTTGCAACTGGGGGCAGAAATTAGAAGTTGATATTTAAGTCTTAGCTAATAAATACATGTTTATTTGGTGACTTGACACATATTTGAATTTTAGTACCTTTAAAATTATAAATTTAAAATCGTAATAACCAGTCATAGTCAACTTACCTACTTATGTGTTTAAAATTATTTCCTTAAATTCTGGTTCATTTAAGTAATTTTAAGGCATTAAGTAGCATAGTCTGCTTCATTCTCTGCTACCTTGTCAAGGGCAAAAAGACTCAGTAAGTTTTAAATTATAAGTAAAGCAGCTTGAAGTTTGAATTTAAATTGACATTAACTCAGTATGTACAGAGTGCACAGATTTATACTGAAATAATGTAAGGCATGCTCACTTCTTTCTTTATTGCTTTAAGCTTTAAAAGTTGTCATCTGCGTACAACAAATATCATGCTAATATTGATCTTAGAATGTAAGATCTCCTTAAAAATGTAGTCAGTATAAATAATTTATTTACTAAACATCCATTAAGACTTTTATATTGTCTTTGACCATTTCAATTCTTCCATTTTCATATTTACAGGATGCTTGACTCTTGCCAAAATAATTGCTCCCTTTAGTATATAAAATGAGCAACCTAAGTTTCTAAGCAGCTTTGAGTGCCATGTTAAAATTGATAGCGTTGAAAATGTTACCTAACTCCGTCAGTCGCTTTTTTAGTAGAAAACAATTTTATTGACTATCTATAAATGATACTGAAATTGGTTAATTTCGTGCTCTTTAATTGGATTGTTCTTATTTTTCTCTGTTATGTGATTAAGATTTTATTTGTATTTCAAAGTACTCTTGAGCCTTTCTACTCTGATTATGAGTGTTCCTAAGTCTTATTCTTTTTTGGGGAGGACCTTAACCACTTGTTTTTGCATACTATTTCTCTTCCAACTTTTGCATTTAGTCTCTTTGTTAGGGTTTGCCTGAAACGAGAAAAACACAAGTTGCCTCTGGCATGCTGTTGTCTGTACAAGTGATTTTAGTTCTTTTCCCTCCAGGAAGAGCATCATATGTTGATTATAGGGTGTATTGTAATCTTTAGATAAAAAACATTGATGAAAAAAATCATTTCTTGGTTTGCATGAGTTGTAAGTGAGTAACCAGTATGGTGTGTTCAGTAATCTGTCCTCATCCCAGCAGGTTACTTTTGAACACAGTGTTTAACGGTGTTACCTTCACATCTCAAAACAATATATTTCTTCTACGACAAATGTTTTGCTTTGCAGACATTTGCAGCTAAAAAAAAAAATCTGTACTTGTGCCAAGTTTAAATCTGTGGCTCTTGGAACATTTTGAGAGCACATTAATGCTTCCCAGCAAGATTCGAACATGGAATAATAAACAGTAAATAAAGAACTAAGATTTTTAAAATATTGCTTGTAGATAGTGAATTTGAAAATCATTCTCTGAATGTTAAACATATCACTCTCTGTCCTTATTTCCTACAGAGACATCAAGTATGTTGCTGTTTAAGTTGCTAAAATAATGCTTTTTGCTTTAAATCACATTTATCAACAGTGCTACCTTTGGCTTTTCCCAGGCAAAGAAGTGTTGGTGTTTCTATGCGTGTGTGTTTATTTCCTTTGTTAAGTATTAACAAGCCATTTTGGATAAATATTATTTCAAACCATTTTTATCATTTATTGGCTTTACCATTTATTTCAGTTGATGTGGAAATAAAATAATGCCTATTACTCAGCTTGTCTCTTTTATTAGTTTTCTTGGATTTAACGTAAAGGATAGAGAGGAAGATACGTGTTTAGGCCACATTAATTTTAAGTTTAGAGCCCACATTGCTTTTAGGTGTCTTCATAGGGACATATAATAAAAATGAGTTATTTATATAGATCCAGATATCATTTTTAAACTGGAATCCAAGAACTGGAATAGAAACAAAAGGATTTTTGAAGTATTTTCCAGGTTTTGATAGTGCTGGTTATAAATAACTCTTTAATTATTTTAGCAGATTTGTGAAAGCAAATGTATATAAAATGTATGGTATATGCTAAGACCTGTATTTCTAGAGTCAATAGTAGAAGAAAACATCTTTTTTTAAATCTGTGCTGCATGCTTAAAAAAAAGAGGAGCAACCACATACTGTCCTTTTGTAGGATTTAGAAAACTGTATTACAGGAAGAAATTATTATATTGTTCTAGGTATTGTTGTGAATAAATGCATATGTAATATATACGATTTATAATGGAATCCAACAGGAACAGATTATACCATTCTCTCGGCCCGGTGACACGAGTGGCACGAAATGGCTATCGAAGCCACATGAAGGCCATCAGGTACAATCCCCCTGCATTCAGGGGTCACAGAACTCCCCTCTGGTGTTGGTGATTGGCTAAATGGGTGTGATCTCACAGTATCTCTGTTCTTTCTCAACTAATTGGTTTAAAAACTAAAAAAATACCCACAAAAGCTTTCTTTCCAAGATTTAATCTAGAGTTAAATTTGAGCTTCTCTTTCTGATCCACTGAACTGATTGCAAAATTAATTCCAACTTGGTAGCCTTATAACTGCTGCTAGTTCTTGGATAAGCGTTCAAAGACTACTGTCACAGCATTTACTTTGCTGGTTAAGTCTCCAGTTTATCTTTGTTAAGAATTTTTCATATAAACTACAGGCCCTGATAAGTCTCAGTAAATAATATTTGTGCTTTTAAACTCATTTTTGTTCAGTGGTTTATAAGTTAAACCAAGTCTCTTTCTGTACCGTACTAGCTGCGGAAGGAAATGAGACTGTTAGATCGACATGGGGCTGGAGGTTACTTTTAATGGGTAATCAGCCACTTCATAATACAGCAAATACAATAGCCAACTTCAGAAGTAAACTTTTTATCAATTTGGTGTCTAATCTCTTTGTGTGTACCTCCTTGAATATAAATAGCAGTAGCATGAAATTTCTAGTGGTCTCTAGGTTTTTAAGTCACTTTGAAGACACCTAAATAATCATAAAGGGATAACCTGGCAATCTTCAATTTTCTTCCCTGTTGTAAGAATTCTGCAGATCATGTCAGATCCCCAGAGAATGACAGATTTTTATTAGTGTGTATGTTTTAATTGACTCATAGAAGTTATTGTTGTTTTAAATATAGGACCTTAAGTCAGTTGGGGAAAGATACTTAAATGTTTGGTTATTTTGTGGTGATTTTCTTAAAATCTATGAAAAGGAAATATTGAGTTTGGGAATTATTCCTTTCTTGGAGAGCTGTTAGGCTATAATCAAACACATATGCATTGACAGCGTTTAAATGTCATGACAATTTATTGCAGTACGCTAGTTTTTTAAATATGTTGTTATTGTCTATATTACTTCTCTCACCTGTTTTAGAATTAAATTAAGCATGGATTTTCTTTTTCCTTTCTTTCTTTTTTGAACTTCTGCTCTTTTCGTTTTGAGTTTTATATGCTTAAATACTTTTTAACAAAAAGAATCTTCACCTTTCCTACCAGGACTTAAAGTTTCTAATGGGGAAAAAAGTTAACAGCAGTGATGCAAATGTGACCTGTTAAGAAGAAGAAAAAGTCTTAAATCCTTAATTTAGTCTTCACTAAAGCGAATTACTCTATTCTTTCTAAATTATACTTGTTCAAATATGTAATAAAGTGTGTGTTTTTTTAACCATCTGCTGACTTTAATAACTTTCTGATTAAACTTTTGTGACAGCTTATAAATTTCAGATCAGTAAGCCTTTATAATTTTGTCTTCTGATGCTAAATACAGTAACAAGGTTTTAAAATTAAGAGTAATTACATTTCATTTAAGTACCTACTTTGTAACTACTATACACAAAAGGTCTTACATGTTTTTTTTCATTCCATTATTATAGTTCTGCAGAATCAGAAGATTTGGCAGTGCATTTATATCCAGGAGCTGTTACTATTCAAGGTGTTCTCAGGAGAAAAACTTTGTTAAAAGAAGGCAAAAAGCCTACAGTAAGATCTTAATGTATTATATTTTAACATACCTCTAAAAATAGGCAAACATATAGGACCCTAAAACATATGAAAACAATGAAATAAAACCAGATGTATAGTACACTTGAAATAATCGGAAATGCACATTTGCCTCACCAGGTTTCTTAATTTAGAGTTCAGTTAGATCATACATTGAGGGTGCTCCTGTACCCCTCTCTGTCCCTTAATCCAATTCTTACACAAAACCGCTTCTTGGAGAACCTTGAAAGTATATGCCATTATGAAATAATTTTAGTAATAAGTTTAGGAAAAATAAAGAATAGAGAGTAACAACCCTAAAAAGTAGAGTGCAACCAGTTTTGTTTTGTCAGTCCCAAGTTGTTTATTTAAATCTCTGTAATGCAGTTTCGTTTTCCTTCATGAAATAAAACCCAGGTAGTAAATGTCCTCTAAACCATTGTTCTATTTGTTTAAATGATAGAAGTTTCGTGGCATAGAGCCTTTTGTACATAACTTAGAAGTTTCTTCTTCCCCAGCAGCAGCAAGCAGTTTGCTAAAGAAAGACTTTTTTTCTTTTCTCAAATAATAGTATAATTTATCTAGTTTGGAATAAAAACTTCAGTGTATATCCAGACTTAAAACTTTTGAAGATATGAGAGCTTCTTAAAATGTAAAAGTGATTCACATCTAAGCAGTCTGATTTTGCTGCTTACGTTACAGTAAACCTCAGGCATGCACAGTCAAGAAGCTACACGAGGCCAGCTAGTAAAAACTAGGAGTCGCGTGTCAGTTGAGGCATTACAACACTGTTGTGCGCCAGATGCTGGAAATAGAGCAGCAAACAAGATGAGGCCAAGTGCCTGCCTTGTGCAAATGACATTCTAACAAGACAAATAGAAAGTAAGCCCTTGAAATAAGGTAATGGGATGGCAAGTGAGAGGATGAGGAGAGGCCGAAGGAGGCAGGTGAGCTAGCCACGTGTGGATCTCCAGCTCAGGCAGCGAGGAGGCCCGTGAAGGGAAGGCACAGCAAGTGGAGGAGGCGAAGTCAGAGAGGACGGTTGGGGTTGCTCAATGAGGTATTAGGCGCGGTATATGAGAAAGAGCATGGAGGTGAAGGTGGTACCCGGCTTGGGGGCTGAGCTGGATGAATGTTGGGAACGTTTACTGAAATAGGCAAAGTTTTTTCAAGAAAGGGTCAGTAAGTCTTGGCTAAGTTCACTTAACTATGCGTTTTAGGCATAGAAGTGGAGATGCCAGTTTGGCTCTAAAAAGTACAGTTCAGAAGTTCTGCAGGGAGGTGGTGGCCAGAGATGGAGATCTGAGTGCCGTTAGCATACCGATGGTAGTTGAAGTGTGGGACCAGGTGAGACCAATTATCTGTGAAGAAAGTATAGCTGGGGAAGAAAAGACGGCTGAGGATAGAATTCTATAGCACGTCCGGGTCTGCTCTGAGAAGCATAGAGGAAAACAAAGGAACTGTTATCAGAGAAGCATAGAGGTTACAGTATTTCAAGAAGGTAGGCATGGCCAGCTGTGCTGGATGGTGCTAAGCAGTTGACTGGTTAAGAACAGAAGCTTTGGGATGTGTCAGTGATCAGGGACCTTGACAGCAGCAGCCTAACTGAAAGTAAACTGAGGAGAAAATGGGCAAGAGAGGAGTAGAGTCAGGGATTAGAGACACCTTGCAAGAAGGTATGCTGTAAACAGGAGCAGAGGAATTGGGTGCTCTCTGATGGGGCAGGGGACACACAGTGGAGGGATTTTCAAAGACAAGAGTGCTGTGAAGCCTCGTTTGTGTAATGATGGGAGAGGGAGAGAAATCAAGACAGTGGAGAGAGGAGTAAATTACAAAAGCAGATTTCTTGAGGAAGTGAGAGAGAGAGTAGGATCTAGAGCATGAAAGGAGGGTAGAGTTTTTCCTTTGATAGAAGCAGCATTGGCTCTTTTGTTGCAGCGGGAAGAAAGGCTGAGTAGTTGGGTCTACAAACAGATGAGGAAGTCCTCACCAGATGTCACCTATTTTTCTCTGGGAAGTGTGCAATGCTCTTCTGAGGGGATGGAGTACTAGGATTTTTAAGAAAAGGAAGGAAATGGTTGTCTCCAGAGAGAAAGAGTATAATGACTTGATGGGGTAAAAATGAAGTACTGTTGATTTCTTTATGAGATTGCCGGTTCTGATTTTACCAGTTGGCACAGTTGTGTGATTTCTCCAGCAATATTCAGTTATTATAATGTGCCAAGTAATCAGATGGTTAGATTTAAATAGGGCTGGTGTTATATCAGGAGAGAGGGACAGTGAGATTCAAGTATTTGGAAGGGAATGGGTATAATGCTGGACCCTATGGTATTGGTTAAATATGAAGGAAGGAGAAGGAGGATACGGGATGGGGAGGCAGCGGCAAGGCTGGATAATGTTAAAAAGTGGTAATGATTTTTGGTGAAACCAATAGTTACCTGAATAAAAGTAGTAGTAGAGTCTATTCGGTGGTTTAAGTGACAGGAATGTGGGAGATAAAGATTTTGGAAGTGATTCAACTCTTAAGAGTAGGCTAAAGTGGCTGGAGTGGAGCTAGATGTCATCGACACTAAGAAAGTAAAGAAACCGAGAAGCCGGTGGTAGTATGTTCCTGTGTTTGTCTTTCCAGGTAGCATCATGGACAAAGTATTGGGCAGCTTTGTGTGGGACACAACTTTTTTACTATGCTGCCAAATCTCTAAAAGCTACAGAAAGAAAGCATGTAAGTATTCCTCCTCTAAACTGCTAGCCGAGTTTCAGTGCCTCTTCATGGTCGTAAAGAAAGTAGTCCTAATGGAATGCAGCAATTTGGATTTTTTCCACATTCTAATCCAGAAGTTCTTACATCTATTCCTTGTGTGAGTGTTGTAGTAGAATTATTTTTATTTAGTAAGACCATTCCAGGGAAGGTCTTGGAATAATTTCCGTATTTAGAGGTTTCTTTTTTTGAATGCTACTTTTCCATCGAAAGGTCAAAAGTACACATTACCACTGTCTATCTTGGCATCAGAACCTTCCCAAGCCTGGGTTTCTTGTTCAGAAAACAGTTGAAAATTATTGCTTTGGAGTCTCAGTTCATAATCTGTAAAATGTGAAAAATTGGGACCATCATATAAAGATCTTTCCACCTCAATCTCGGACAGAGTGGTTTTTCTCAACAGTGAAGAGGAATAATAGTTACCCTGCTTATTATAGTCCACTTTCTTGTGTTGCATATTACTTAGAAGAAGCCTTTCAATGCACTTTTTCTCCAAACGTAGAGTCTTCCTATAAATCTTTTTTGCATGCTGTTTTGTTTTTATATGCTAGTGATACAGTCTTTGAAAGGAAGAAATTTTCCATGTTGCATTAATAAAATCCCCTTGAGAAGAATTTCATTTCTAAGTCATGTATTTTGCAGTGAAATTAAGTAGTTTACCATACTGAGGAAAGGTAATCCACTAAAAAAATCGAGTCTTTTTACTATGTATAAATTATCCAGTGACATTGCATAATTCAGAGAAGCTCTTTTTTATTCTTACAGTTCTAGTTCTTTATTATCAAACCAGAAGGGTACGTTTTCGGTTTAAATGAATGTTGTAAGTGCCATAAGATAGTATCACCTTCCTTCCTTCCTCGCCATACCCACATCTATCATTGTCCTGAATTTCACATTAATCATGGCCTTGTTCTTCTTTAGAGTTTACCATATATGTTTCCTTAAACAACACATTGCTGCATTTTTGGACTGTACCTGAATGGAATCATATAAATTCTCAAGTTCTGGCTTTTTTTTTTTTTTTTTTTTTTTTTTGAAAGGGAGAGGGTGGGGGAAGGAGCAGGGGTGAGTAGAGAAAATCTTAAACAGGCTCCATGCCCAGTGTTGAGGAGCCTGACGTGGGGGCTCAGTCCCACGACTGAAATTATGATCTGAGCTGAAATCAAGAGTCAGACACTTAACAACCTAACCACCCAAGCACCCCTGAAGTTCTGGCTTTTTGGCCCACTATTATTTTACAATTGTTTAGATATAGTCCTCACATTGAGGTAAAGGACTGTTTTTTTGTATTCTGGTCAAAGTGACTAATGCTCACACACCCGACAGAGTTATACAGACTAGTTCCACCAAACATTTTGCAGAGTAATTGCCTCTGATTAATACTGCTGTCCTCAAAAGGAGGAAAAAAGGTTGCTATAACTAAATTAAATCCTTTGTCTTCAGATATGTTACCTTTTCACATAGCCACTTTGAGATGCTTGGCTCGATTTCACTTAGTTGACGATTATAAAAAAGTAGCTATTCAAAATTAAATATTTTTTATTTTTTTCTAACTTATTAGAAAGAAGCCAAATAAAATTAGAGCATAGTGGGTTGTGAGGAAATCAAAATGAGTGCCAAGGAAATGGACTATATTCCTAATCTATTTAAATTAAAACTGTTTGGGTAAAACAAGAAATTACAAGAACAACATAGAGGGTAGAGTGACAGGCTCGTGTTTATGTTATAGAATCAGTTTTAGAAGAGATGTGGCACAGAACTAGAAGCAATGAACTAGAAGCAATAAAAAATTATTAAAATCATTTTCAAACAAAATTAAAATACAAATTGGAAGAAAATAATGGCTATATATAAGCAACAGATAAAGGATTAAAATGTATTATGTAAACAGAACACCACCTGTGTAGTGTTCTTGCCAGAAGTTTGACCTGAATCTAATCATGAAGAAACAATCAAATCCAGATTGTGGGACATTCTACAAGACAACCGGCTTGGATTCTTAAGACCAAAATTTGGTAGATGGAGGAGGTGGGGGGAAAGGAGGACTCTTACAGATTAAAAAAGAGACTAAAGAGTCTGAGAGGAAATGCAATATGTGCATTTTGGTTGAATCCTGGAGGTAATGTCTTTTTTTTTTTTTTTTTTTTAACTACAAAGGTCATAATTGGGACAATTGGAAAAATTTTAATATGGACTTTATAAAAAATGTGTCTGTTAAATTTCTTAGATACTTATATTGTAGTTATATTAAGTTATTTCTTAAGTTATACATGCTGAAATAGTTAGGACTCAGTTTTATGATGTCTGGAGTTCAAAAAGATGAAGCAAATGCACAAAATGTAGATTCGTGGGTAGCCACTGTGGCGTTCTTTCACTTTGTAGTTTCAGCCTTTCAAAATTAAAAGCTGGAGGAAAAAAAATTACTAATGAAAATATACCTGTTCATATATGTCTATAAATGCAGAAGGAGGAAATCTGGAAGCCCACAAACCCACAAATTTTATACATTTTTTTGCCTATGAGGAACAGAATTGGCTTGGCAGTGTAGACTAACCGGAGAGAGCAGAAGGGGACTCCTATTATGTCTGTATTTTTAGTTGGTGTGTTTTTTTTTTAAGATTTTATTTATTTGAGAGAGAGCACACAAGCAGGGGTGGGGGTGAGGAGGGGCAGAGGGAGAGGGAGCAGTAGAGTCCCCTCTGAGTGGGGAGCCCGACACGGGGCTCGATCATGACCTGAGCCGAAGGCAGACGCTTAACCTACTGAGCCACCCAGGAGCCCCTTTTTGGATATTTTAAAATGAAAACATTCACTGTAAAAATATTCTTTAATGGGAAGTTAATTCATTGTAAAAAAATTTTTGCAGGTATGTTTGAACCCATTATTGTGTGGTAGAGAGGGAATAAATACTGTTTGATTAGTTAAATTTTTAAAGACCAAGACTGCACCTGAAAAGAAATCTGTAACAAAACTAAAGACTTTCCAGAGCTCAGTGAGAATAAAACGGACACTAGAAAAAGGGAAAGAGGAGATAAATAGAAGATGAAATATAAGTGGCTAATAAACATGAAAAGATGATCAATCTTATTAGATATCAAAAATGCAGATTAAAGAAGATGCCCTTTTTTGCTATTAAGCAAAAATTTTGAAGATTCTTAATAGAGCATTGGCCATGGTGTAGGGAAACATAGACTATTATCCATGATTTTCAGAAATTTAAATTGATATTGTTTTTGTGGTGGGCAGTCCTAGTCCATATTTAACTTGATAACAATCAGCGATTCCTTTTCTGAGAATCTGTCCTGTGGAAATCCTTGAACAAGTGCACAAAGATACCTGTAGAAGAATATTTCTGTAGTGTTTATAATAGACATCTATGAAGACTCAAAATACTTATCAATAAGGAAGTACTGATAAGTGAAAACCAGAAATCAGAGTACAAATATGCACCCATTAGTACAGTGGACCCTTGAACAACTAGGTTGGGGGCACCTACCCCACCTCCCTTCCACACCTGTGCATTTGAAAATCTGTGTATAACTTTGAGCTCCCCAAAAACTTAACTGTCAGTAGCCTACTATTGATCAAAAGCTTTACCAATAACATAAACAGTTGGTTGACACATTTTGTATATTATATGTATTATATGATGTGTTCTTACAATGAGGTAGAAAAAATGTTAAGAAAATCGTAAGAAAAAAATATACTTACTGTAGTGTATTTATCCAAAAAATCCACATTTCAAGTAGACCTGCATAGTTCAGACCCGTGTAGTTCAAGGGTCAGCTATATATGAAAACCAGCAGCATCAAAAAAGTCTTTGGTGTAAATGCATACAGAAAGATCAGGCATTTGTTTTCATGATTTTTCTGCGTGATAACCAGTTTTCCTGGCATCATTTATTGAACAATTCATTCTTCCTTCCTCAGTCTGCAGAGTCCACTCTTGTCACATGAATTTGCATCTCTTCACTTCCAGTGCCCTGTTTGTCCCTGTCCTATAGCCCATGGTCTCAATTACTGTAGCTTTATGAGCCTTGATGTGTATCAGGGCGGGTCCTAACTAATTGTTCTCAGGAGTGTGTTGGCTATTTCTGCTCCTTTGCTCTTGTATATAAATTTTAGAATCAGCTTCTCAAGTTTCATAAAACCCTACTGAAATTTTTATTGAGATGACACTGAATCTGTATAAATCATTTTAGGGAACACTGGCATCTTTACAAATCAAATCTTTTTCTTCATCTCATGGTATTTCTTCATTGATTTATGTCTTCTTGGATGGATGCCTTTTATCAGTTCTACTTTTCCTGTGTATCTTTTGTCGCATGTATTTATAGGTACCTCTCTTATATAAATGACTTTTATATTTCTCATGTATAGAATTACCGTTGAGGGGCGCCTGGGTGGCTCAGTTGGTTAAACATCTGCCTTTGGCTCGAGTCATGATCCCAGGGTCCCAGAATTGAGTCCCACATCAGGCTCCCTGCTCAGCGGGGAGTCTGCTCCCTCTGCCTGCTGCTCCCCCTGATTGTGCTTTCTCTCTCTCTCTGACAAATCAATCAATCAATCAATCTTTAGAATTAGTTGATTTTCCTATCGATCTTTTCCAAGTGTCCTGGTTGTGCTTTCTCTCTCTCTCTCTCTCTCTCTCTCTCTAACAGTCAATCAATCTGTCTTTAGAATTACAGTTGATTTTCATACTGATCTCTTCCAAGTGTCCTTGCTCATCATTCCTATTAATTTGGTAGGTATGAGTAGATTTTCTTTGTCAGGATTATCATCTGTGAGTAATGGCAGTTTTATTTCTTCCTTACTCTTACAGCTTTTATTTCCTTTTTGTTATCCTGTTAAGCTGACTAGGTCTTCAAATTGTGTGTTGAATGGAAGTAGCAATGATGGGCATCCTTGCCTTGATACTGATTTTGAAATGTTTTTAGCATTTTACCTTTGAGTATGTGTGTTGCAGGGTTTTGATTTGGAGATTTATTTGTTTATTTATTTTTGGTCTTTTCCTCCTTAATTTTGGTTTGGTTTTTTGTGTAGGTTTTGTTTGTTTGCTTGGTGGATACTCTTTATTGAATTAGAAAGTTCCCTTCTACTCCTAGTCTGTCTCAAATACACATTATATTTGTGCAAAAGCTTGTTGGGTAAACTGAGTTGAACATATTTTTTTCCTTTTTAATCTGTTAATATGGTGATTTAGCTTAATAATTTTTCTGAAGTTAAATAATTTTTCTGAAGTTGAACTCATCTTGCTTACTTGAAATAAACCCAACTTAGTTGTGTTGGTTGATTTCTAACATTAAACCAACCTCACATTCCTCAGATAAATCCAAATGGATCATCATATATCAGGGTTTTTTTTTTTTTTTGAAGTTTTATTTATTTATTTTAGAGAGTGAGAGAGAGCATGAGCAGGAGGGGCAGAGGGAGAGAGAGAATCTCAAGCAGACTCTACGCTGAGCATGGAGCCCATCTCACGACCATGAGATCACAACCCAAGCAGAAACTAAGGAGTCAGACACTCAACCAACTACACTACCCAGGCGCCCCATTAGCTTTTTTATACACCAATATTTTATTTAATATTTTTTCATTTATGGTTATGAATGAGATTACCTTAATTTTATTTTTTTTCTGTTCTTTTCTAATAGCCCTTTTTTCATATATTTCAGGTATAACTTAAAAAAACAATAGAAAAGTAACAGGCATACTAAGAATACCTCTTTTGAGAAATACAAGTAAGAATATATTAAGAATTGTCTGGGTCACCAAGGTGGCTCAGTCTTGATCTCAGGGTCATAAGTTCAAGCCCCAGCATAGAGCCTACTTTAAAAAAAATTTTTGTGTCTGATAGTATTGCTGGTTTAGTAAATCGTCAGGTTTCAGATAATACCCCTATTACATTGTATACTTTAAAGTTATGCTGTGTTATGTGTTAATTAATACCAATAAAGCTGGGTAAAAAAAAAGATAACACCTTGATTAAAATCCAGGTGTGTTTTCCTAACAAAGGAGGGGTTTGGGGCAGCATAGTAAGGAACAGAAGAAAACCACAGAGATGAATTTATCAGATCCAGCGACAGATCATGCTTTTTTGGGACTCCGAGACTCAAATAGTTAGGTTTTGATGAAGAGTTGAAGCTAGGAAGGATCTGAAGAGTAGTAGACTTTCTAAGGAAGGCTTGCCTAAATGCAGTTTAGTAGTAAGGAGAGACTTCGAGCAGACTCGACCAACATGAAGTCACAAATCTTCTCTCTCACGGGAGAAACTGAAAATGTGCTTATCCTTAATTTTTGCTTAGGATGAGCCATAAATTTTGTGTTTCCATTAATGATCTTTTTATCTCTCAGTTCAAATCAACATCAAATAAGAACGTATCTGTGGTAGGATGGATGGTGATGATGGCTGATGACCCAGAACACCCAGATCTCTTCTTGCTGACTGACTCTGAGAAAGGTGAATCATTAGAATATCTAGTGTTTAAGGTACTGCGAGTATGTAACATGCAGTTGGTCCAAACACAGTTTAACTGGAATACTTGACCAGGAACATGTTTATGTGGTTTTGTCTTTTGGGAAATAATTCTGTCATGTAATGTATAGTTATGATATCAATATTTTTGGTATCAATATCTATTACAAGCATATTTTCTTTGCTGCATGGGCATAAGCTTGCAATTAAAAGCCCAAGTAATCCTTAGGGAGCTAAGAAGCAGGCAGAAAGAGAGGGAAGGAGGGAACTGGAGAATCAGTTACCTTAAAAATCTCAGACATTTGCTCTATATGTAGTACCCCTTCATCTACACCCTGAAATAAATTGTTTTTCTTAAGTTCTGAATGTGGCAGAGGTTTTCCTCTAAATGATTTTTGTTCCATTATTTTTAATTAAGTTAATTGGTTATTTAATTCCTATCACTTTCCAAATAAGTAGAATTAATAATTAATACTTTGCTTACAATCCAGAGAGAAACTTATGAATGAAATTATTGACTGTTGACCAGGGGAGTTTTTTAAGTGGATCAGAGAAGTTGGAGGGTGGGCCGTGTAGAATCAGACCCTGTGTGCATCTCTAAGTGGAGGCCGCTGGCGGCCGTCAGAATGCATCCTGACGTGATTGCTGCTCTTCCTTCGTAACAACTGCCAGCTGTTGATAAGCACCTCAAAGAAAGCCAAACAGGAAATTCATTCATATCTGTCCAGAATCTTCCACTGCAGCAACTCACCACTGAAATTGTAATTATTGACTGTGCACCTATATTTTGACTTCTATTCAGAATGTATTTTGTAGCAACAGATACTCTGCTTTTAGGATATTGTAGCATTTTAAGTGAAAACTTAAGCAAATATGTTAGATATGGAAAAAAATAATAGTAGCAAAATGTCTCATTTTGAGATGAAATAGATTGACTTACAGAGCAAGAACTCCCTATTCAGCATTCTGAATTCAAAGTCCCTGCTCCACCCCCCAAATCTCAAAGGCATTATTCATAAAATTACATTTTAAGAAGATTATTTTCACTGGGCTTAGTTAACAAATTCTTTATTTTCTTTCAATTTCCCTAGTGTAGCTTGGTGGAAGTATTTCTAAGTAGCCAAGGTTTTTGTGTCATCTGTACTAATGGTCTTTCGGAGGGGGAGGAGAAAGTAGGTAAATGTCAGCTATGGCCGGCTTTATTGTAGATATGCCTTCGATTCAAATTGATCTAATGTCCACCCCTGAGTTCACCATGTAAAACGGTATTATTTAACATTAAACATTTGGTGAAGAAACTGTTGATTCTGAAAGTGAAAAAGTTCTCTGAGTGTTCCAGTCTCAAAGGAAAGCTCGATCGTGCCTAAAGAAAGGTCAGGCTCTTGGGCCATTGAATGCAGTTATAAAGGAGAGAGTAGAATTTGATACGAATTGAGAAATAAAAACTTAGATCAGTGAAAAAAGGGAATAAAGCTCAACTTAGGGCAGCCTTCAGTACATGAATCCTTTCTTTTTTCAGTTTATCACCTTAATACACACAACCATGTAAGATATATTTATTATGTGTCAGTCTTGAATTAGTCAACGTAAGTGCTAAATATGCACAACACAGATGAATTTCTAATTTTCTAAAAGAGGAAATGACTCTTCAGATTTTCCCAGAAATCTGTGATAATTTCAGCAAACATAACTAACACCTAAAAGCATAGTTGCTGTTAGCTAATTAATCCTTAATCCCATTATATACCTTCTGTTTAAGTGGTAGACTTGTTAAAGCGTTTTGCCTGTAAAAACTTAATATTAACATATTCTGTACTCTCAGTCCCACATACAAATCTAGAGGAACCAAACAGTTCTTTTATTTAGGTATACTTTACTCTAAAGAACATTTAAGGAGACAAAAATACTTCTCTTCAAATTGATAAACACCAAAACAGTGACTTTCTGAATAAATGATAGCATGTGAACATAGCATACAGAACTCTTCTTTTTATTTGTATTAGAAAATCAGGTGCTAGAGACAGAGAATTCTGAAACCTGAGAATTCTAGTCATGTTTTATTTTGCTCTTCGATATTGGGCTGAATTATTAAAATTTATCATCTTTCCCTTGTTTCTAATAACTTTAGGAAACTCCTACAAGTTTCAAGCTGGCAACAGAATGAACGCGATGCTGTGGTTCAAGCATCTGAGTGCCGCTTGCCAGAGCAACAAGCAGCAGGTGAGCGCGGCTTCCAGGCCTCGGGACGCTCGTCCTTGGGGAGCGTGTGGAAGAGGTTCTGGGGGAAGGCAGCAGACTGACTTGATGAATGAAGCGGGGAAGTGATACTGCTTTTATTCTTTTTCTTACTGACAGCAGTCAGCAAGGTATGAAGTCCACATTTTAGTGAGGAGATAGTCAATAAAATAATGAACAAATAAAATTTCAAATGCTGAAAACTGTATACAGAACGATATAAACTATATATATATATATATATATGGAAAACAGAATTATGTGATATAGAGGGATGAGAGTAGACACAACTTAAATAAATAAGAGTGGGCAGCAGAGATCTCCCCAAAGACATTGACATGAGTCACAAGAAAGAACAGCCTTGTGAAGATTAAGGGGAGCAGCGGTCTGGTGGGGGGCACAGAGAGTTCAAAGCTCCTGAAGCTGGAAGGAGCTTAAGGTGTTCAAAAGAGGCAAATGTAGCCCATGTTGGTAGAATATAGTGAGAGGCAAAAAAAACAGAGCCCAGGGAGGTAAAACTTAGAAGGCCCTTTAATAAAAATTGTTCTGATTCATCTTTACTGTATTAATAACAATGCAGCTTCCTGTGGTTGCAGCAAAAACCAAAACCATTTGGATTTGTTTGTTTTCATTTCACTGAAACAAAGATGGTCTAATTCAGAGGTTTTCAGCTGCAGAGGAGAAATGAAGCCATGGTGTTGTTTTCTCCAAACCCTGTTGCAGATCTAAAATTGAGCCACGAATTGGTAGAAAAGACTTGTAAAATAAACATAACTGCAGTTATGGAAATACGTGTAGACCTTTCGTAGGCCAGTTTTTAGTTGAATATATTTGAAGACCATTGACTTCAGGTACAGAAATTCAGAAGGGTACAGTTAAGTGTTATCCATAGCTGATTTTGAATATAGCTATAATACACTACATAAGTTTATATCATCTTTTAAAAGTATTTTCACCCTGTGCTGTCAGGACCAAAGTTTTACCCCCTTTTTGGTAAAAATTTTTTGGTAAAGGAAGAAACTAAGTCTCAGAAATGTTAAATGACCTACAAAGGGTCAGACAATCAAATATTTTTATCTTTTAGGTCCATTCGTTTTACATATTATTAAAATGGGCTTTGTTTTCTTAGAATTTTTATTTCAAATATATATATATATATATATTCATATATATATATTCATATATATATATATGAAAGACTGATAGCAGTATTTGGTATCATTTTTAGCACCCTCCATTAAGGACATGAAATGCTATAGAGCAAAGTCTACTTTCTTGCCTTTGTCAAGTTAGGGTCTGGGACAGAATGAAAGAAACAGACCTTCTTTTGCCTAGACTAAGCTTATGTGCAACTCAACTTACATTCTTTAAGTATGCTTAATGTATTACGTGTCTTTTTTTTAAAATCTCAGATTTCAAGATTAATCTAGATAGTGTATGCATACCAACATAAAGGTTCAGTTTCTTTCACCGTATTAGCATACCTTCCAGCTGAGCAAGTGCAACCAAATGTGTGTAAGTGGGTTTTGTTTGTTTGTGTCTATACTTGGGAGAATCAGAGCAGTAGCAAATACATAAATAGAAGCTGTGAAATGTGAAAAGTTTTGGTAGAAGAATCTGATTCACTCAAGTACAATACCTTAAATCACATTCAAGGAACTTAGGAGGAAATGAACTTATACTCTAAACATGGGTTTCTTATAACCAGACCTGAGAATTTATACTTTAAGTATTTGAGCATTTGTATTGCATTTGATTTATGATTCAGTTATAATTGTATTATTACAGAAGGTGACACGTGTAAGAGACTCCCCTCTTTTTTCCTTGAATATCCTAGGTTTTCAGAAAAAGATTACTAAAGTGATAGCTGTTAAGCTGTTTTAAAGGACAGAGAAATGACCACTGAAGTGGGAGTATATCTCCCAGCACAAGTTTAGAAAACAGTAAGGGTTAAGAGTGTTTTTTAACATGATGAAACCCTCTTTAGTCCTTGACTAGAGGACTCATCAGCTGCTTTTCAAAAACAAAATATATTAATATTTCAAAGATTTATTGTGGGATTTCTCCTCACTACAATGTGGACTTCGTGTCTTATTGTTGGTTTCTATAAGGAATCGAATTAAACTCGGTCCAGTCTATAAGCCTCAAACTATTGTGTAACCTGTTGATTTTTCAGAGTCACCAAGTATCAGCTCAGAATTTATCTAACGATGGGTCTTATTCTTTCATACTTAACTTTCATGATGATTTCACAAAGAAATTTTTAGTAATGTTCGCTATAAAATTATCCATGCTGGATTTTAAAATGTGCATGTAGGAATTCCTGGTAATACAGATACTGAGAAAATAGATGGTAAGTATGTTTGTCAGTGTCACCCTAACGAGAACCGCGCTGCTTTTCTTGTTCGTTTGCTCACTCAGCGGACATCTGCTGAGCGCCCTGTGGTAGACAAGAAAGATACCGTCTCCACCCTTTCTTCCGTTCCAATTTCAGTTTTCTGGAAAGAGAGTATTAACTCAGTGATTTTCTCAAAAATGTTCTAGCATATTTTATTCATTATTCATAAATGATTACAGTACCTTCTGTCAAATTCCTTTTTTAATATCTGGGCTTAAAATGACGAAAAAAGATAAGAAATAGGACTTTGAAAAGCACCTTTTAAATACTATCAGTTTTGTACTGCTTATATTTTTAAGGTTCCTACAAACTTGATGACTTTTGAGTAAAAGCCTAAGAAAGAAGCGAGGTGAACTATTGCCCCTAAGTGAGAGCGAGGAGCTGATGAGAGCGCCAGCTATAAGCCAGCTCTGGGCCTGGAGGAGCCCAGAGGCTGCGTCTCAGCCTTTGGAATTCTGAACCAAAAAAGCACTAATTTCAGGGAATGAAGTGAGATATTCCCAGAGAACAAATTGGAGTTATAAAACAAACTGCCATGGACCACGCTTCTTTTCTCTGAACTGACCTGCGGAAACCACTGCCTTAAAAGAATGAAAGGAAAACCAACATGAAACACCAAATAGTGTGTGTGTATCTTCTGGCGGTGCTGTGCTTGGAATAGATCGTAGCTAATTTGCATTTCTTTTAACTTTGTACTAATTTTGGAGGGGGGAATCGCCTTTTTTTACACTTTAAAAAGGAAAAACATTTCTTATGGGTTATATGAGGGGCTGGTGTTGAACGGAGGTATGAAGATGCTCTGCCCGAGTGGGGTGCTCCCAGCTGCCTGACCCCAGCGGGGGCGGGGGGCAATCTCTGCTCCCGGTCATCTGAGGCCTCCCCGCTCTCCCACGGCAAGAGTTTCGGAATTAGACATGTTCATAATATGAGTTGTTAGGGTTCATTTGGGATTGGGGGCGGGGGTTATTTGGAATGAGGGGAGATTTTTTTTAAACACTAAACTTCGGAAATTTAGTACTGTATGGGGAACATCATTTCCTGCAGGAGGCATCAAGCTGAGTGTTCCTAGTCCAGACACTTTTCAAGTGGGCTCCAGAAAACATGGTCGTTTTTAACTGGGTTTAAAATTTAGCCTTCTATATGAATTCATTGTTGGACCACAGATCTGCTTAGGAAAGAACCGTAAATCCCAGTCTAAACTTTTGTTTAAAAGAGCTTCCACATATGTATGTGTGTATGTATTTTATTACAAGGCACACAAAATAATTTTAAAAGGGAAAAAGGTGAAAGATTGAGATTCTGGGAATCTTAAGTATCCAAACTTTCCTTCCTATGTAACTTTCCTTTATTACAAAAGGCTTTTCTGAAAACGTACTATGGGTCCCGGCCATGAAACCATATTTTGTCAGTAGTTGACCAAGCTGTTTTGGGAGAGCTCTTCCATGCAATAGTGCGTTTAATTTCCAGAATAAATGTTGAATTGCAAAAAAAAAGAAAAAAAGTTTCAAGGTGAACTGCCTTAGAGTTTTAACAAAAAATGGCACTTGAACGAAAGCGACGTGTTAGATGTTAGAAACTCATGGGTCATCCTATATTTTAGCAGTGGCCCAGAGTAAGAAATGCTTTTTGACTGATCTCTTCCAATAAACTTGTAATACTTTGGGCCTCACATAAAATTTCTCACATTTGCATTCTTAGAGAATTTCATACTTTTTTTTTATCATCTTGAGGCCATGAAACTTAAATATTAAATAGAAAATATTGCCCACAGAATAATTAGCTAAGAGTCTATCCAAAGGAAAGTAGAAGAGCTTTTGGAAAGGATGTTAAGATTTCAGATATTTTTCTCATATAGCAGTTAGAAATTACCATTATTTCTGGTTTTGTGGACAGTGACATGGGCCGGAGAGGGCAGAATGTTGCCTGTGCTAAGTGATTATTCAATTAATAATCTCCCAAGCTTAACCCACGTTGGGTACATAGACACCACGTGCATTGCCAGCAGTATTACTATAGACCTTGCACATCTTTCTTTTCGTTTTACATTTTTTTTAATTCCTTAATTTGTGTATTTCTCTTCAGAAACAAGTGTTTTTAACAGTGTATGTGCTTTTTAAAAATATTGTGGATGAGAACCCTGTGGATTTTTTATTATTGTTTTGTCTGTCATAAATAAGCTAAAGTAGATATATTGTGGGTTTACCCATATATGGGGAGATTTGCAGCTGGAAGTAAGAGCCTGACATCACACAGTTTTGCCAAAGAAAGAGCTAACCTGGAAGATGTGTTTGATATTTCAGCTCTAACATTAAGGGATACATGCACAGGGAAAGAATAGTGTTCAGATTTGGTGAATAGTCCCCATATAGAAATGTGGCCTCTGACTGAGCAAAACTCTTAACTGTGCAGCAAAAGTAGACTTTGTTCTTCTCTCTTCAAATCTGTCTATTCAAAAGATTAGACATTGCTTTTGAAGATTATTTTAGCATATGAAACAAATGGAAACCACTGAGAGAAGTGAATTGAAATAGCATAGGTAAATTTTTTATTTGTAATTCACCAAATGATGTAATAATTCAAGCAAAGAAAATAGGTCACCAAAATATATTAAATATTTAGGTACTTTATTAGTTGGAAGATGAAATTTTTTTCCTCTTATTAAGCTTAATAAATTAGTAAATTAGTGACTCAAAAGCTTGAAATTTCTATCAATATTAAGCTCATTTGTTTCTCTCCTAGCCAAGAACAACTTATTAGAAATTCCATTATAATTTAAATTTAAGCTAATTTATGAAAAGCATAAATATTGGCATATTATACAGCCTGGTGTGGTAGTATATAATACTAGCCAAAGTACAGCTTGAGGCACATATCATTTTTTTCACAGTTTATCTGACCATGGAAGCTATTTTTCATACAGAAGTAACATCAGTTTTTAAAATACAACTATAAAAAGAACTGCATAATAATGACCTTCAGAGTACTAGTCTTGTTTTCATGCCCCCTCTGTGTTTGGACTTTGCTTTATTTTTTTCAGAGGTATTATTTTTACTATAATCTCCAGACTATAAGAATTGAAAGAGAATAGATCAAACACACCTTCCTATAGCATTTTCTTCACTATGTAAGTACTATTTGTATAAACATAGCAAAAAGGGATCCAAACAATTTGAGTATTTTTTTTTCTCCCTGGGTGTGTGCTTCAAAGACAATTTTTTTTTTTCTCTGTAGAAAATGCCATATGACTGTCGCACTACCTTTTGTGTGGACTGTCTTGGTATTGGGTCTTTCCGTATGTCAAGAGTTAGGGTATTCTTCGCTCCCAAGTGTTTATAAGTGGCTTTATTTCTCTTCTAGATGACTTCTAGAAGAGCACCAGGAGCACTGCTGCTAGAGAAGTGGGAACGATTGCTGTCTGTGGTGTATACAGGCCACGGATTAGTTGAACCTGGGGGCCCCAGGATTACTAGAATTTACCTGGCCCCGTGAGTTGAGCAGAAGTCTTCCGAACTTAAACCATAAGCTGTACACCTTTCCTACTGAAAACACCTTCCTAAAACTATAAGGCATTAATTGGAAATCCATAATAATAATAGTAGACTTCATCCGTTAACTTTCTAGAAGAATATATCCACTGTTGATTTCCTTTTTGTTTTCTGAGGCACATTCCTTTCCACCCAGTCTTTAAACCACCATATTACCTTCTTCTGCCAACAAGGGGGAGCAGTGTTGCTTTGCAGAGATAATCTTTAATAAAAGAAATCCTCTGCTTCAGAGGCTTTTGAAATCCTTGGATCCCTTTTTGAAAGTGAAGATGAGCTCACCCGGGCTCCAGTGGGATGGTGGCACTGCTGTTGCCCGAGCAGATGATACAGAGCACGTGGGGAGGCTTGCCTGGCCTTTTTGGTGACCTTCTAGGGCTTGCTTTCATTTTCTCTCTCCTTTTGTACTACTTTTTTCAAACATAGTAAATTTATGATTTTGCAGCCAGAGTGGTATTCTGTTTTTTCTAAGCTTTGAGGTACAAACATTGTTATTTAGTCATGTTGAGGAGCATTATTTTCAACGTAAAGTCAACCTTTTCAAAATGATCTAAGTCCTTTTTGGTCTTGCTCCCCTAAAAATGGCTTGTAACTGAAGTGACTTTTTTTCCCCCCATTTAGAGGATTCTGATAAAAGATCTGTGCATGCAAACTCTTATTAAAGTTGTTGAAAGCCAATTTTATTACACCAGTATCTCAGGCTGTAGTGTGGGGAAAATTTGGTCAGTGCCTTAACAATTTGAAGACCAATTTTAGGGCATCGAGTATGACAATAATCATTTGCCCTCTTACTCCTCTTATTTCAGGAGTGTGTGCTATCCCTCTTTCCACCAGCTTACTCTTTCTCCTGGCAAGTGTAAGAGAGTCTGTAGAGATGCCTCCAGGTCGTTGCTGCAGCCCTCCCAGGTCATGAGTCTTTTCAGACAAGCTCCCTCCCTGCTCTTCTCCTGCCAGGGTAGGAGATGAAAAACCCACCCAAAGCAACCTTTAGAAGAGCACTTTTAAGAACAGCTTTGAAGAACGTCCATCCAGCTGAGTTTGTTTTTGTGTTGTGTTGTTGGTGGTGTTGTTTTGAGCATCGATTTCATTATAACGCCTTTCAGAAAATCCTTAAAAGAACACATTACAGCCAGAAAGATTTGTTTGGGGTCTTATTAAAGCTACTGAAGTCTTGTAATGAGATTTGACCAAAAATAAGATTGAGATTGGTTCATTCTTAAATTTAAATAAGACTCAGAACAGTCACTTAACCTACTAGATATTGTCTGTTTAGAAATATTATGGCAAGAACGTGAAAACAATTCCAATATATAAATTTAAAGGAATCTAAGGGACTACCCTAGCTTTCTTAGTCAAAACAAAACTTGGAAGCATTTTGCTTCTCTGAGACCCTTAAAAGATCTGAAGCTACTGTTCAACTGAGTCAAAATGCTATTTTCACATTTTTTAAGGGCTAGTATGTTCTGGAGTAGGGAAGTAGACATAGTCTTTAAAGCCAAATGAAGGGTTGACTGATCGTTGAGGGTTATTAGTAGAATTTAAATTTTGCTTCTAGCATTTGGCCTGCGAAATGGTGATGGAATTAAAGGACTGGAATGCATAGTTAGAGTGCTTTGAAAGGATTGAACTTTTTCTTAATAGACCAGCTGAAAATTTCATAAATATTACGTGTGCTTTAGATACCAGGTAACAAATATTCAGTTTCCCCTAAAGATACCATCACCTATTAGGACTATTCACAAATATAGTCCAATAATTATTGACTTGTCAGGCCTGACACAGTAGCTGATTATAAGTCACCAGACTCTCAAGAGTTTTGACATCTTAATTGTTGACAATTGTACTATTTTACAACCCATTGAAGTGTGTATGTGTGGGGAGGGGGGTGGGGAACTCGTTCACAGTGTAACCTAAAGGAGATAAACATCTGTGGGGGTCAATATCCAGTGATGATAATATACAGGAAAACACAAGCCATTTTTATTCTTCTTTATCCCAATTAACTTGAGGTACTCTAATGAAGCACTCGATTGCACTATGACCTCCCTGAGTGATGTGCAGCTTGGTTCCTCTCTCACTTTTTGTTTCTGTTTAATATGCAAATGTGAGTGTGAGATCTTCAGTGTGTTTGCATAAGCTAACTTAAAATGAATTTACAGTTTTCTGAAATATTTCTATTGAAATAAATTACTTAAAAATACAGATTGTGTGGGGATGATTTTGTTGCCATATTTACATTTCTGTCATTAACTTTTAAAGTGCATTTTATCATTAAGTTTTAAATAAGTGCTCTAACTTGGTCTTTTTCTCATTCTAAACTAGTTGGCAAGGTTCTCGTTGGTACAGAAAGCTTCTGTCTGGGTTCACTTCCGTTGTTCTTCCCCGTCCTGGAATGAGGATGTGCTCTGGCATGCTGACGGATGGGGTCTGGAGGAATAGGGGTCACAGGTCCAGCACTTCCAGCTTCATCTCCCCACTCCCAAGTATATGACGTGATAGGAGCAGTCCCCAAAGAGGCCTCCTTTGTTAGTATGTACCGTATTTCATGGTTTCTAAGAAGTACAGAAGTGGCTATCTGGGGTCTCTTCCTATAAGGCATTGGCTGAGATGTTGGCTATGCCCTAAGAATTCCACATGAGCTTGCCTCTAAGAACTAGTTTTCAGCAGTTTTCTCACCTCTCTTAACGGCCTTTGAAAACTTTCAGTGTCCCTGTATTTGAACCAAAAGAGAGTGACAATCTGATGGGGTCAACCCGTGTTTACTTCACATAGCGCCTCCTTTGTCTGCAGGAGTTTCCCATGTGTGCGCGCTCAGTTTCTGGGTTCCCCTTTTCTGCTTCATTAGTTGTTTGTCTTTGAGCCAGGACAAGCGTACTTGTACTTCAAAGATACTGTATTTTTTACAATCTGAAGATTTGTGGCAACCTTGCTTCGCACAAATCTGTCGGCGCCATTTTTCCAACAGTACTCCCTCACTTTGTGTATCTTGTCACATTTTGGTAATTCAGTATTTCAGATTTTTTTCATTATTATTATGTTCGTTCTAGTGATATACGATCAGTGATCTATTACTGTAATTGTTAGAGGGCGCCACAAGCCGCACCCGTATATAAAACAACAGACAATTCAGCAACTGTTGTGTGTATTCTGACTGCTCCACCAACCGGGCATTCCTCCATCTCTCCCTGTCCCTGAGACACAAATACGGAAATTAAGCCAATTAATAACCCGGCAGTAGCCTCTCTGTGTTCAAGTGAAGGGAAGAGTTGTAGGTCTCTCACTTTAAATTAAAAGCTAGAAATGAGATTAGTCAAAAAGCCAAGATCCCTTTTAGGGTAGGCCTCTTGCACCAAACAGTTGGCCAAGTTGTGAATGCAAAAGGAAAGTTCTTGAAGGAAATTAAAAGTGCTACTTCAGTGAATACGCAAATGACAAAAACGTCCAAAAACAGCATTATGGCTGAGATGGAGAAAGTTTTATTAGTGTGGACAGAAGATAAAACAATCACAACATTCCCTTAAACCAAAGCCTCTTCAGGAGCAAGGCCCTAACTCTCTTCAATTCTATGAAGACCAAGGTGGGGAAGCCGCAAAAGAAAAGTTGGAAACTAGCAGAGGTTCATTTGTGAGGTTTAAGGAAAGAAGCTGCCTCCCTAACACAAGTGCAAGGTGAGGCAGCAAGTTATCCAGAAGATCAAGCTAAGACACGATGTAGATGAAACAGCTTTCTATTGGAAGAGGATGTCATCTGGGACTTGGTAGCTATAAGAGTCAAGGCCTGACTTCAGAGGAAAGCTGGCTCTCTGGCCGGGGGCTCATGCAGCTGGGGACATTAAGTTAGAGCCAGTGCTCATTTCCCATTCTGAAAATCCTAGTGCTCTAGAAATGGGACAAAATCCAGATGACAGCACCTCTATTTACAACATGGTTTACTGAATATTTGAAGCCCACTGTTGAGACCTACTGCTCAGAAAAAAAAAAAAAAAATACATCTATAACTGCTAACCCACGAGCTCTGCTGGAAATGGACAACAAGATTCATGCTGCTTTCATGCCTGCTGACACCACACTCCTTCTGCAGTTTGTGGGTCAAGGAGTAATTCTGGCTTCTAAGTCTTATTTAAAAAATAAATAAATAAACGTTTTGTGGGGCACCTGGCCAGTTTGGTCAGTGGAGTTGTGAATCTTGATCTCAGAGTTGTGAGTGCAAACCCCACATTGGGTATAGAGATTACTTAAAAATAAAATCTTTTTAAAAATTTAAAAAATAGATTTCGTAAAGCTACAGCAGGCACAGATAGTGATTCTTCAGATGGATCTGGGCAAACTAAACTGAAAACCTTCTGGAAAGGATTCCCCATTCTAAATGTCGTTAAGAATACTCAGGATTCATGGGAAGAATCCAAATACCAACACTGAATAGGAGTTTGGAAGAAGTTGATGCTGCCTCCTCACGGATGACTTCGAGGGGTTCGGCCTTCAGAGGAGGAAGTAACTGCTGAGCTAATGGAAACAGCAAAAGAACTAGAAGTGAAGAAAGTGGTTTCTTGAGATGGAATCTGCTCCTGGTGAAGATGCCATGACGATTATTGAAATGACTCCAAAGGATTTAGAATGTGACATAAACTTAGTTGACAAAGCAATGGCAGGGTTTGAGAGGATCGACTCTGATTTTGAAAGAAGTTCTCATGTGGATAAAATGCTATCAAACAGCACTGCATGCTATAGAGTAATTGTCGTGAGAGAGTCCACTGATGTGGTGAACTTCGTTGTCCTATTTTAAGAAATTGCCAGGGTCATCCCAGCCTTCAGCAACCACCACCCTGATCAGTCAGCAGTCATCAACATCGAGGCAAAACCCTCCACCAGCAAAAAAAAAAAACACCTCGCTGAAAGCTCAGGTGATGGTTAGCATATTTTAGCAATGAAGTATTTTTTAATTAAGGTATGTACACTGGTTTTTTAGACATAATGCTATTGCACACTTAATATACTACAGTATCGTGTAAACAATTTTTATATGCCCTGGGAAACCAAAAAAGTCATTTGACTCACTTTATTGCAGGCGTCTGGAATCAAACCCACAGTATCTCCAAGGTAAGCCTATACCATCTTGTTCTCCCTATTTGCCTTAGCTGCCCTAACTCATCTTCTCTATGAATTCTAGGATCATCGTGTTAAGATCAGTGAAAACACTGTTGGTATTCTTATTGAAATTGCTTTGAATTTATAGAATTAATTTGATAATTAACAGTTTTTAAACATTTATTCCTCTTACGAAATAGCTCTGCATTCATTTTTAAGACTTAACGTCCATTACCTTATTGGTCTCCCTTATCTTGTTCTAATGGTTTGTCCAGTATGATCCTGTTGTCATATTAGCTGTAAATAAGGTGACAGTTTGGGCGAAAATCTTCAGAGCTTAGGCTTCATTTCAAGAACAGGCAAGGAATTTTTGCAAGTCGGTAAGAAAATGAATTCTTTTACTAAAGAATTGTAATGTGCTAAAGGATATGAATAGACGGTTTATAGAGAAGGAAGCCGGTGTGGCTAATCTATGAAAAGATGTTCAGCCTCACTAGTAGAGAAATGCAAAGTCGATCACCAGGGAGGTGTCACATTGTATCTGTCAAACTGGTGAAAAATAGGTAATACCAGTTACGGTGAGGTATGCGGGTAAGAGTATAAGCTGGTGGAACCCTGCCAGACACCCTCTGGACAGTATTAGGGAACTTGTGTTTGTATATAGAGCAATTCAGTAGTGCATGACCTTGAGCAAGCGACTCGGCCTTCTTCCTCAAGTTCCTCACGTGTAAGATGTACACAATAGCAGAACCCGCTCATCGAGTTGTGAGGCTAAGCTTCGCTGCTGCGCCTCAGGCCCCTAGAGCAGGGCCCCCTGGCCCGTAGGCAGCACGGGCAGAGTTGGAGTTGGGGTCCCTGGCGCACAGTCTGCTCTTCGAGTCAGGTGCAGGGAGTGGGATTAAGGAGGAAGGGGAAGTTTTAAATAGAAGAGAGAGGGGTCTTTGCTTAGTTGAGTCGTAGTGAACTGAGAAGTATCTTGTAAACCTGAAACCCAATAAATAAGCCAGGTGTATTCATCCTAGGCAAACTGGCAAGTAGAGAAAAACAAAAGCACTCATGAAAGAACCCCCGTTTATTATTGTTGATTATTAAGACCAGGCAATATTTCACCACTTCAGCGCCTATTCAAAACAATGACAATATTTAATTTAATTTAAAACCATGACTTCTGCATACCGCCCCAGATGGGTGAAGTCAGAATCTGTGACGGGTGCCTGGTGCACACTACAGCTTGAACTCGATGTGGGTTCATTTGCCCCCGGCCCAGGTGCTGCAAGAAGTGACAGTTGCTGAATCTGCTGTGTTACTGCCTAATTGTCAGAGTCAGGGCTTTTGTCCAGTATAGGTTCAGAAACTGTTAGCATCTATATGTTAAGCTATTGTAGAAGAAAGACAAGCAAGCTGCTGTTTTTATTGCCAGAAACTTCTGAGATTTTAATATAAAAGCGGGACCTTCTGCCATTATTTGTGACAGAAAAGCCTGGAGATTCACCGAATCCTTGGATGGACCTCCGCCAACCAGTAAGTCCTGGAGCAGCCATGTTTCATGATCTCATACGACCTAAATCATTACCAAGTCTTAACCACAAAAATACGTGGTTAGAATTTCTATTTCAAGATAGGTAAGTGACTGTATTTTGAGTGTGGTCATATCTCACTGGACGCTGGGAATAGACAACCTAAGAAACGGGTCCAGAGTGTGGCCTGGTGCAATCTGCATGGAGACCTTTGATTCTAGCCTGACTTACTATGATACAGCTAATGAAGTTCTGGGGCTCTTTGGAAATCAAGGTAACGTACTGCACTTGAGTTACAGAAATTGTAGCGATTCCTTCATTTCACTAAATTAAAACTAATTCCCCTCTTCCAGGAATACCCGTTTCTAGTTGCATGGTTTTCCTTCTTTAAGAAGAGGCTTTTTTTCTGTTTTCATATTGGTTAAAGTAGTCCATGGATGCCCCTTGTTCTTGGAGCTGACTAGGGGCAGAAGGGCCTTCTGTATTAAAGGGACTCTCATAGGGACCCTTCCTGTTTCTGATGGGGATTTGAGGCTCTCTGTTGCAGTTTAAGCTTATTTTATCTGCTGCATCTGTCTGAACTCATGGAAGAGGGAAAAGGACAGTTAATGGAACATATCAAATGTTGAGTGTTTCATAACGTAGTGAGCTGTGTGTTTTGAAGCCATAAAAGAGACTTTCAAGTAGCACTAACCTGTAGTATTTAGAAACCATTGATACATACTTGTTGCCAAAGGAGATAATGAGCTTTCCAGCCTCAATTAAGTCCTAGGACTGGATGGGGAGCCTGGGTGGCTCAGTCAGTTAAGCGTCTGACTCTTGGTTTTGGCTCAAGTCATGATCTCAGGGTTATGAGCTCGGGCCCCACGTCGGGCTCTAGGCCAGGTGTGAAGCTGCTTGGGACTCTCTCTCTCCTTCTACCCACCCCCTCTGCTTGCGGGTGCGCTCATGCTCTCTGTCTCTGTCTCTCTCTCTCTCTCTCTCGAAGTAAGTAAATCCTAGAGTAGAATGTCCCCAACAGTGTCCAACCCAAATCATCTCTCCTCCCTTATACTTCTGTTTTTACAGTTTAACCTGTCATGTTACGTTTTGGGAGTTTTTTTGTTTTTCATTTTATTTCAGTGTATGTATCTCACTTTTTGATTTCTATGTAGTCATTTATAGTATAATTGTCTCCTTTCATATTTATTTAGATCAGTGGTTCTCAACCTTGGCTACAATTTAGAACCATGCAGGAAACTTTTAAAAATCCCCAAACCCAGGCTGCACACCAGACCAACTCATATATAAGAATTGGCGGGGGGTGGGGAGAGATAGGATCCATGCATTAATAATTTTTTTAAAGCTCCCCAGATAACAAGAATAGGTAGCCAGGCTTGAAAACCAGTATTTAGCTTGTTGGTCTCTAAACGTTCCAGAGACTTTATTTAGAACAGTAGCTTTCAAGCTTTAGAGGGCACCAGAACGCCCTGGAGGGCTTGTTAAGACAGATTTCAGGGTCCCGCCCCCCAAGTTTCTGCGTCAGCAGGTATAGGGTAAGGCCTAACAACGCACCTTTCTAACAAGGTCCCAGGCGGTGCTGATGTGTGGTCGCACGGTCCACACTTGGGGAACCATTAGAACGTAGAAATCGGGTTAGAAGGGAGCACTGGAGGGTCCGTCCTAGACTGAGAGCGCAGCTCCATCTGTGAGTGCCGGGGCGCCATCCAGAGCAGGACCGGCAGCATGGGGTGGGCGGGAGCCAAGGGGGAAGACCTCGCCCCCCACTCCGCGGAAGTTTGGGGTTTTGCCGAGGAGGCAGAGCGTGTGACTGAGCAACAGCCAGGTCCCCAGCCGCTGTGGAGCCGTGAGGCGAAGCTGAGGAAACCTTCACCTTCACTGGATCTCGGAAGGTCAGGTCCTACTGCTGCTCTGGGCTGGTTTCTGTAAGAGTGGATTGGTGACTGTTTCAGCCGCTGGCACAGTGTATTTACTCTCAAAGGAATTATTTCAGAACATCTATGATCCCCTTTTGCCCTCTAACTACAACAAAATAGTCTGAAGCAACAGGGGAAAAAATTGTTTTGTATTTGAATGCCGTGGGCAGAGCCACTCACTCCAGACCCCTGCAGACCCCTTCCCTTCCTATAGTCCCGAGACCGATTTTCTCCATTCATTTTCTTTACGGACCTAGGTGTTGTAATGTGATCCCTGGAACTAGGCTCCCACTTTATGACCAAGAGGGAAGCTGGCCAGAAAACAAAGCTGTCCTCAAAGAGAAGGGAAGATGGAAAGAACCTTGGTCCTTAATGATTTCCTTGTGCTGCTGAATTAATCGAAGCCTACAGGAGCCTCACGTTTTAGACTCCTGTATAGTAATAATCTTTTTTTAAGAGAAAAAAGGAAGTGAAAGAAAACAGAAATAAAGGAGAAAAGAGAGAAGAGAAAGAAGGGATAAGAAGAGGAGGAAAAACGAAGAAGAAAAAAGGGGAAAAAGGCAGGCCACCTATAAGACTTTTACTTGTGCTAAGGAATGATGTAGCTGGGAAAAAAAAAAATACTAGAGAACTGTCTCACGATTTCTGCTTGTGTTCCCCATCTATTGAATTTTTATAAGTGCAACCGGGTGGTATTCACAATCTCAAAACAAGGGAGAGAAACGCCTATTCCTTGTGGATTTTTTTACTCAAGTAAGGAGGAGATGCAACCTCTGCAGGCAGTGAGGACATAAGCCCCCAACTGGGGACGGGTGTCCTGGGAAGCCCGCCGAGCTGGGCCAGCCTGCACCTCCCTTGGCCGCCTCCGTCCCAGCACCCGCTCTGCCGCCCTCCTGCTCCAAAGGAATGTCCTGTTCCTTTCCTTGGGGAAAGTGAGCCCACAGGGAGGCAGACACAAGGCCGGCCTCCTCCTGGGCTCCATTTGTGTCCCCAGACAGCCCCCTGCTCCCTCTGGGCCCTCTTCTCCCTTTGCTGGTGACAGCACCAGCTTCTTCCGAGATACCGGATCCTCAAACTGCTAAAGCCAGATTGTTTCCCTCAATGCTTTTGTTTTGATGTGTCTTAAAATAATTAGGCTTTTACTCTCAAATATTTCCATTCCCCGCTACTGGCTAATGAGGCCTCTGTCACACACCGCCCGGGCGAGGCGTGCTACTATGGTAGCCAGTAAACAGTGGCTAAACAAAGCCCAAGGCTTGCTTACAGCGGGTTCTGTCTTGTACTTGTTGCTCTTCCATCTGCCCTGAGCTATGTACTTGCTGTCAAAAAATGAAACCTGCAGCACCTCCATGCAGAGCTTTAAGGAAAGCACCTTCTTGAACCTTTACCAATGGCTTTCTTGCGACATCTTAATTATCCATTTGTTGGTTAGCGAGTCAGACTAGGAAGCTTTCTTTTATTCTTGGAAAGGGTGTACTAGGGAATGTCCAACAAAAAGCAGAAGGCGCTAACCTCGTGCCGTGTGCCAGATTCGGGGGCATGGGAGGCCGCCTCTGAGTGAGGTTCCTCCAAGTCAGGGTGGGAACCGGGAACGACCACAGGCCCCATGGCCGCCACCTGCACGAGGCCAGCAGCTGAGGTCAGACACGGGAGGTCACTGGGAAGAAGGGACCCACTGCCCCGTCTGGGGGCTGCGACCGGCCCGTCACCCAGTCTCTGCACTGCGAACCCAAACCCTCCCCAGGCCAAGGCGACTGAGCAGCAATCTTCCTGCTGGCCTCTTCTCTGGTGCTGCCCTGTGTGTCTTCACGGCGCCCCCGCAGACACCAGGCCCGGTCCTCCGATGTTCACAGACACTGCGCAGTGGGGTTCAGCATCTCATCATTGACTTCGTAGTTATGATCTTATACGCAAGACCTCATTCATTCCTTGTAACCCAGTAAGGGAGGGATAATTCTGTCCAGACCACAACAGGAGATGTCAGACGTTAAGGAATTTGTGGAGCCAGGATTCAGACTCGGAGGGGTCTGGTTCTCAGCCCTGCTAGTGGCACAGGCACGCAGCAGATAATGTGATCTATGACTCAAAGAAAGAACAACCCAGCAGCTTCCTGTTTTAATTATCCATGCTAATAACAGTTTCTGAAGAAATTGGTGTGGCATCAACACACAGATGTAACTTTTTTTTCTTCCCCAGTGGCTGTGCAGGGCCCAAGCCTCCCTGTGGGCCTTGCACTGCGGGTCGCTGGAGTTTTGCAATCTCACTACACCTGCAAAACAGAGAAGTTCGCGCAAATAGTCCTGAATCGCTTAAATGCCACATGTGCATACGAGACCAGGGAAGCTCTGCTTATTCGGAGGGGGGCCCTGCACTGTGATGGGGGAAGTCAGGGGAGGCCCGGGAGGCACGGGCAAGGCCTACCTGTGGGTAGGGTTTAGGGCAGAGGAGAACTGAAAACAAGAACTGGAAGTACACAGCTGAGGCTGGGAAGAGTTCATACTGCCAAGTGGCAGGACGTAGAACTGGACACAGGTTAGTCAAGCTGCTCAGGGCTTTACCTGCCGGGATGAGGAGTTGGGACGGTGGCGCGGGAAGAATAGGCAGGAAGCAGTTATGCTCCGAGAGAGGGACAAAAAGGGTTTGTCCCCAAGTGGGTGCACAGGGGAAAAAAAAAAAGACTGTGAAGCATTTTGAAGGAAGTGTGCCCACCCCATCCCATGCCCCAGGAGCCCTGCACTCTGCCGAGCGGGACAGCTGGTAATGATGACTTCCTGAGCTGTTGGCAGCCGACGTCGGACCTCGAGGACCACATGATGTCCTCCCTAGAGCCAACGTGGGACCTCCACTCCCAGGAGCCTTCCTGCTCAAATGCCCATTCCCCTTGACTCCTTCTGTCGACTGTGCTTAACCTCCCAAGCCTTTAAAATCAGCACGAAACAGTTCTTCGTTCCTGAGGTTATTGTGAGGTCAACGGAGAGAATGCATGGAAAATGCAAATCACGGGGCCTGGCGCGAGTGAACAGTCGGCAGATGGGAGCCCCGGGTAGGACGGCTCTGCTCCCTTGGTCAGCAGAAACCAGTGCCTCCCGGGTGATGAGCGTGCTTTTTGAGGACTTGCCTGCTGTGGAAAGTGGCTGTGTCGCTCTTTCTCTGGGAGTTGTTAGACACGGGCAGACGGCGGAAGGTGCCATCAAGCAGATTTAAAGTATCCCTTTCTAGGGCTTCCCGTAAGACAAGCTGGACAGAGGCCACTCTCTCACACGAGGGGCAGAAGTTGTTCCATGCTGACAGTGAAGTAGGACTTCATAGTTCCTTATTGTTGTACATACAGACTTGGTTTTCCCTTTGTGTTTATGCTCTGAGGCCCTGGAGCCAAGCTGTGACAGGTCCCTGGGTGGGAATCCAGGATGCTTTTGGACCCCAAGTATAGAGGTCAAGTCCCTGGAACACTAGACGGACCCTTCACATAAGACTTGACTTCTCCGGGGTGCCTGGGAGGCTCAGTGGGTTAAAGCCTCTGCTTTCGGCTCAGGTCATGATCTCAGGGTTCTGGGATCGAGCCCTGTGTCGGGCTCTCTGCTCAGCGGGGAGCCTGCTTCCCCCTCTGCCTGCCTCTCTGCCTACTTGTGATCTCTCTCTCTCTCTGTGTCAAATAAATAAAATCTAAAAACAAACAAACAAAAAAAACAAAACAAACAAAAACTTATGTTCTCCAATGCCCTATGCACAGGAAGAGCAGAGAAACTAACATTTGTCCATCTCTGTATGTCCAGATGCCACACTGTGCATTTGACAGATGTTATGCTATGCAATCCTCACATCAGTCCTGTGAGATAGGAATTGTTACCCACATTGTTATAAATGAGGAAATAGAGTCTTGGTTGGAAGGTCTTGCCAAACTCACTCCTCTAGCCAGTGTTGCAACCAAAATCCTGCCTCTCGTGCATCTGGCTCAAGCCCCTTCTTTCCTGCAGGTGCTCCTCCTCTACCTCCGCGTTGTCCTCAGGCCTCACAGTAAGCCCAGTACTGCTGTTTCAATGATCCAGGTTCAGCAACTTTTTTGTTGCAGGAATCGTGAGAGGTTTGTAGCTTCGTAATGGTGATTTGCTATAAGAATGACCTCTAACTGCATAATTGGGAAAGAATTGTAAACCCTGCAAGCTCTAATCAGCCCCAAATAGCATCGCAGGTCATTGACAAGTAAATGACAAGTTGAACGAAAACAAAAGCCATAGGACAGAATATGGAAAGATGCGGTAAAAGGAATTTCTTGCTCATCACTCAAGAGAGTAGAGTGGCGTGAGAGTCAAATCAAACACACAGAAGATCCAACAACAGAACATGTTAGCTTGTTTCAATTATGCTGTTTACAGTTGGATTCCGAAGAGGGTATATTTGCACTTCTTGCCTTTTCAAATGTCTTTGCTGATAAAGCTAGTCAATGTATCGAGTGTCCCTGTGGTCGAGATACCATACATTTCGTAAAGGATGGAGGAGGAGGGATCGTGTCCCTGCTACAGAACACGGGGCACTGTAAGGAAGAAGTGGAGAGGAAGGAGTTATGTAAGACAAAATATGTACAAAGTAACTTACCAGCAAGTGAGAACCAGGACAATGCGGGTGCAGAGTTACCGGGTTAACACTGTTCCATGGCTCAAGTCGAGCCTCAGCGGGCATCTGTGTCCCAGGGCAGCCCGAGTCAAGATCTGGCCCTTCACTTTCAGGTTTCAGAAACCTCATGTAATGGGCCCCCCCCAAGACTGACCGGTCCCCAAGAGGTGAAATCCTGCCAGCCAAACACCGCGGACTGATAGAAAAACCAGAATACCAGTTGAACTGACTGACAACGCAGAACATACCTTTCCAATTGCTTCTCCAGAGGCCCCCAATCCGCTGTGTACCAGAAAAACAGAATTAGCATTTTTTAAAATTACTTTTTATTTCTAGTTCAGCATGCAAGGGGCTTGGAAGTCACTTCAATCCTAACAATAAGTAAAAGAAAGTTGAAGAACCTGAAAAAGCAACAATTCTTTTAAGATCTGTAAAAGAAGGAGGAGGACATAGGACACAGCACTGCCCCCAAGACAGGAGAGACAGGTGAATACAGGCCCTCACGGCTGGCCGCCAGACGGACGCAGGAGCAGTGCCCAGCCAGAAAGAGCGGAAAGAACGCCAGGTCGGAAAACCTGAACTGTAGTTGATGATCTGCTGGAAGCTCAGGGTGGACAACTGAGAGGTAAGAACCCCAGGAGGAACCCCATCATGGGCAAGAGGGAAGGGCACCCTGCTGCGAAATTTACCTCCAGTTTCCCACAGTAAATACCCAAGGAAAATGCCCCGCATGCTGTCAGCATGGCCAGAGGAAAAGGAACGATTTTGAAATATGGCCAAGCACTCTTCTTCTTAGGGCCTGCCCTCGGGAAAAACTAGTTAACCAGAGCATAGCCTGCTGGGGTATTATCAGAGCCTAACTGACCTGGGAGGAAGCTAATAACCCACACCAGCCAATTCTCACCATCTTGCCCCAGCTAAGGGGAAAGGGAAAAAAAAAAAAAAAAAAATGCAAAACACTTGGGAAGTTCACAGTCCAAAGGCATAGGCTAACTGAAAAGGGTGGGACCTAATCACAGGAGTGTAGAATGCCTCCTCTCCCCTGACATCTCACCACCTCATTACTAAAGGACTATTCAGAGGAATTTCTCTTACCCAGGGTGTTGTGTTCAGCTATCCGGAAAAAACTGCAAGACACACAGAAGTCAGCAAATACGGTTTGAAGAGACAGAGCAAGCATTCAAACCAGATATGGCAGGGACGTTGGAATTTAAAGCAACTATGATTAATATGCTAAGGGATCCAACGGATAAAGTAGACAGCATGTAAGAACAGATGGGCAATGTAAGCAGAGAGATGGAAATCCTAAGAAATGGTAGAGATGAAAAACACTGTAACAGCCACGAAGAATGCCTTTGATGGGCTTAGCAGGATCCTGAACACAGCTGAGGAGCGAATCTCGGAGCTTCAGGATTTCTCAGTAAAAAACCTCTCAACTGAAGAGCAAAGACAACAGAGACTTTAAAAAAATAATAAAATTAAAAATAAAAAAAATTAAAAAAAAACAGAACATCCAAGGTTTGTGGGACAACTGCAAAAAGTGTAACATACTTGTAACAGGAGTACCAGAAGGAGGAAAAAAAAACGGAGCAGAAAAAATATTTGAAACAATAATGACAGAATTTCCCCCAAATTAATGTTAGACACCAAACCACAGATCCAGGAAGCTCGGAGGACACCAGCAAGATAAATGCAAAAACAAACACAACAACAAGAATCCATGCCTAAACATAATCATTTTCGAATTACTGAAAATCAAAAAGAAGCAATCCTGAAAGAAACCAGACGGAAAATACACCTTACTTACAAGAGGAGCAAAAGTACAAATCAAATCTGGCTTGTCCACAGAAACCATGCAAGCAAGAAGAGAAGTGTTGAGAGATCAAAACCACCAACCTAGAATTCTGTATCCTGAGAAATTATTATTCAAATATGAACGAGAGAGAAAAGTGTTCTCAGACAAAGAAAAATTGAGAGAATTTATTGCCAGTACACCTGCCTCGCAAGAAAAGTTCAAAGGAATTGTTTAGAGAGAAGAAAAATAGATTAGAAACTGAGATCTACATAGAGAAAGGAAGAACATTGAAGAAAGGATAAGTGAAGGTAAAATTAAAACCTTCTTTTTCTTATTCTTAATTGATCTAGCAGATACCAGTTTGTTCAAAATAATAATAGCAGGAATGCATTAGCTTATGTGCGCTTATGGATGTATCTGTGTATATATATGCTTATGTATGCTTATATGTAAGTGAAATGAGCTACAGCAGTGCAGGAGGGAAGAATTTGGATTATTTTGCTCCTATAAATTAGGATCATTTTGTTCACGACCTGTGAATTTGTACAGTGTTACTTGGAAGTAAACTTGTATTCGTTGTAAATGTATTTTGCAAACACTAGGGCAACCACTAGAAAAAAAAGTGGGAAAAAAAGTATTGATACGCTAAGAAAGGAGAGAAAATGAAATCATATAAAGTGCAAAAAAGAGTGGAAGACAAAAATAGGATCAAACAAGGGCAACATACTAGAAAGCAGTAACAAGTATGGCTGACATTAATCCAACCTAGATCCGTAATTACTTTGAATGTCAATGGCCTAAATGCACCAGTGCACTAAAAGAGAGATCACGAGAGTAGATTTAAAAAAAAAAGCAAGACCCAATTCTATGTTGCCTCCAAGAAACCCACTTAAAATATAACAACACATACAGATTAAAAATAAATGGGTGGAGAAAAATAGACCATGCTAATCCTAATCAAAAGAGAGCAGGAAGAGTTTCATTGATTTCAGACAGAGCAGACTTCAAAGCAAAGAAAATGATGAAGGATAAAGAAAAGCATTCCGTGATAATAAAGGGCTCAGTCTCCGAGAAGACATAACAGGCCTCAGAGTGACGCACCAAACAACCGGACAGCCAACTACACAATAATTGCTTGTTAAGCAGGAATCGGGGAAACGGCAGTGAAGCATGTGGGGCTCGGACTGTGGTACAGTCTGGAATGCCTTCTCTACCGTTCCCTCCACACCTCTGGATAAACACTAGTTACAAAAAAAAAAAAACACTAACTACATTCTTACTCTGCAGCCGTCTTTTCCCAGGCTCTAATGGGATGTTTCATACCTACTCTTTTAATTCTACTCAAATCAACTCTCTTCTCTCTATCACAGCTTACTTGGTCATGACTTTACGTGATGTAATCTTCCAATAAACATTGGGTTATCTCCTCGTAATGTAACAACCATGAAATCCTCAGTGGCCCATGTGCAAGACGTCCTTGAGGGCAGGTTGTGTTTGCAGGTGATTCTGTTAGTGAAGATTCTGTTAGCTTCTCCCTTCAACAGCTGACACCTTCTGATCATGTCCTCAAATTCTGGAGATGCTCTCTACTGCCCACACAGACAACCGATGTGTTATGGATTCTAAAAGTGCTAGAAGATTCTGGAGGGAAAAAGGAACTGAATTCATCCTGGCCCGAAACAGAGGTCTGCTATCACATGGTTTTTCTTCCACATCTAATGCAGCTCAAGTGTTCAGATAGTTCACGGAGCACCTCTTCGCCTACCTCAGTACTGTCTCCGTCTGCTGGGGCTGCTGGTACAGAGTACCGTAGACTGACTTAACAGACATTTACTTCGCACAGTTCTAAAGGCTGGGAAGTCCAAGATCAAGGTGCTAGCAAATTCTGTTCCTGGTGAGAACTCTATTCCTGCCTCACAGACAGCTGTATTCTTGCTGTGTGCCCACAAGAAAGAGCTCTGGTCTCTCTGCCTCTTCTTTAAAAGGCACTAATCCCAAGGGTACCTGGGTGGCTCACTCAGTTAAGCGTTGGACTCTTGGTTTCGGCTCAGGTCACGATCTCAGGGTCATGAGATCGAGCCCTGCATCGGACTCCCCAATTAGCAGGAAGTCTGCTTGAAATTCTCTCCCTCTGCCCCTCCCCTCCCTTTAAAATAAATAAATCTTATTTTTTTAAAGGCACTAATCCCACTAAGGGGGCCCCACCCTCATGACCTCATCTAAAAATCAAGTTACCTCCCAAAGGTGGTTCCTCCAACTACCATCACACTGGGAGTTAGAATTTCAAAATATGAATTTGGGAAGGACACAAACATATAAGCCATACAGATGCCCACTGGTCCCTTCATACCAGGCATTTTCTATGAAATGGGGAAACGGTGAAGAGTTTTCAGTTCTCATGCAAGTGTTGGTACAGAGCCCAAACGAATGGTGGAACAGAGAGGTTTGTCTCCTAACCAGCTATTAAGTGAGCTTCAAGTAAAGGGTAAAGGAAATTAATGTGCCTAGGTTTTGGAACATGGTTTTGCAGAGGATTGTCCAGGGTCTTTTAAGGCCATAATTAGAGAGCAGACCAGACCTTTCCATTCCTCATCTGCTCTTCTGGACTCCAAAGCGTTGCCTTTCTCCAAAAAGGAAAATTAAAAACACAAACTCTCAAGTGGTTTGATAGTAAGGCAGCCCAGCAAATTTTACTTTCCATTAAAAGTCACCAGCTGTCATGTGCTTAGCTTTAAATGGAAATAACTTGCTCTCAAAGAACACTTTTCAGTTGATGTCACTTGCGAGTTTTATTTTCGCCTAATGAAAAATGTATTCGTATTTGTGTGGCTTTGGTGACAGGAAAGCCCTGGACAGAGGCCTGACTCTGTGATCTGCGCCCCCGAGGAAGCTAATTGCTCTAATCGCTCTGCCGGCCAGAGCAGCTGATTCCTGGTGCTCGGTGCCGTGGAAGGGGGCTTTGGGGAGCGAAGGGGAGGAGGGATGGTAACGGTCTGTCTTCTTGCTGCGAGGGTCTCACAGCACTCCTCCCCTTAAAAAACAAAGCAAAAACAAAAACAAAAAAAAACACTTCAACAAAATGCTTTTAAGTGTTGAGGAGGATTGGAGAGAGGAGTGAATATTTGAAGGTGATGAATGGTTTTAGGAAGGCCGCCCTTCTGACGCGTGTTTGCTGAGAGGCTGCTGCAGCTGAGGCCGAAGCCCTCCCCAAGCTCTCCTCAAAGAGCTGTCCCCGTGGGCCCTCCTCCAGCGGAATGCAGGTGCCTAGAATCTCTGGTCTAGTGGCCATTGGAGTCATCTCTGCGGACTCTCAAGAACAAAACAAAAAGAAACCTCTAGGTGGAAGGGCTCCGAGGCCCGAACCCTGTCATGCACAGTCAGGACTGCGGCACCTGACGGAGGAGCCTGGTCCCTCAGGGCTGCTTGGAGTGGGGCCTGTGACCAGCCTCGGGGCCCAGCAGATGGACAAGGCGGGAGAATGACACCCAGGACCCCCCAGCTTTTCCTACTGGGTAGACCCTGGCGGGGAAGACAGAGCCGCAAGGTCCCCACCGAGGAAGAAATGACCCGAGGGGACCGGAGACATGGGCTGCTGGTTAACGCCTGGAAACCAGGCACCAGCGAGACGCCCTTCCACTGGACCCTGAGAAGGGGCTGTCTGGCCTCACAGGCCCCCGACGTGAGCACACGCGCTTGCTCACAGCGGCCCACACATCACACGCAAACCACAGCGTTCAGGCCCGGGGCTGAGCTCCCCCGAGCCCCGGTCCCCACACTCCCAGGTCCACGCTCAGAAGTGAAGAGTGTTCTAGGCAGATACCCACGCTCCCTCCTCCTCCAGCCTGGAGCCCGGGGGCTGCCCCCTGGGAGGACTCCCCTGGCAGCTCCCGTCTGAGCAGCTGGGGCCAGCTCCAGGAACACTAAATTCTGGCTGCACCTCCAGCCAAGGCCTGGTTACTTTAGATTCCCTCTCCTCCCCCCTTGTCTTCTGGAGCAGGAGCCAGCCAAGGGATTCGTCATGTTTCCGAGCTCTACCCTGCTGCTTGATTTATGCCAGAAAGGGCAGGAGCATAGGCTCCAGAGGTGGGTGAGGGTTCGCTCGCGGGGTGGGCGGGTCCAGAGGCGCTGGAGGTCCTGTCACCCCGGAGGGACTGCGGGGGGAGCACTGACAGGGTCCCCGGCTTTGAGATTGACCCTTCAGCTCAGTGAGGGCGGAGAATCACAGGCTCCACCGATGTCAGGCGGCACAGAGATGAACTCTCTCGCTGTCTCTGTCATTGTGACATATGGCCATGAAAGGAGTAAAGCTCCATTTGCCCTCTCAGTGGGCTTCACCTAAAAGGACTTTCAGAAAAGTTTCCAGCCTTCTCCTTTGGGACATTGGATGTGGTCTCTTTGGCCAAAGAGAAAACGAGTAACAGATGAAGTCCATGCAGATGAAGAGGCCAAACCGAAATGTTAATCACCTCAAAATATGCACTGCGGCCTCCAAAGCCTCCCTTGGCTCTCCTCAGAGGATCTCTGATTGGAGACGTTTCCCCTGTGGGGCGGGGGGGTTCACCGCCACTATCTGGGAATCCATTTGAGGGTCCCACTTGCAAGAAGATAAATAACTGTCATCAGCGCATTTCCTGTGCCCGTGGTGGTGACTTTAAACGGTTGAAATATTGACTGCAGCGCTTGCTTAAGATAATACTTCTACGACGCTCTCATAAAAGCTCAGGACGCTGTCATCCAAGATGAATAAAAATGCCTCTTTTTATTGCACTGCCTATGAAAACATGAGATCATTGGAATATATTTAGAGTGAGGTTTGGCAGCCTATACATGTTTACAATTCTTGGACTCGACGCTCTCATGCGAACCGCAGGCTCTCTTTTCCCTCTTACCTTCTTTCCTTTCTCTTAAGATGGTGACTGCCTGCTCCCGGAGTTTATAATCCCTGCTCTTGCTAGGACCCGAAGCTACCCTTGCTCTGTGGCTAACAGCATCCTCCGCACTGAGTAGCCACAGAGCCCGGGTCTGGAGACGGTAAGGTGTTACTGCCTCACCAAAGTGGCTCCCCATCACCCATCGGCCAGGGCGAAGCATCCAGGCGCTTTGAGCAGAATACCTGAAAATACGGACTTCTCCTCGGTGCTCTGAATCATAATTTGGTCTGACTCTCTTGGGTAGAAGTCTAAAGTGCCTTGCGGTCACTGACGCTACATAGGTTTCCGAGTTCTTTCTGGAACCTTCAGGAACAGCACAGACAGCAGGGGGGTGGCTTTCGCTGTGCTGTCTTGTACTAATTTGCCTCCAGGGTGCTGGTTCTCAACGCTGGCTGCACCTCAGAATCCTCCGGGGAGCTTTAAACAACACTGACGCCTGGTCCCCTGCTCTCGGAGATTGATTGGGACTGATCTGGGGTACAGCTAAGCATCGAAAGTCTTCAAAACAATATTCTACTCCCAATTCTGTTTTTTGAAATTATATATCACAGGAAAGAGATTTGGAAGAACTTTCACCCATAGGTTGACTATCTCTGAGTGGCAGAATTAAGAGGAATCTTTATTCATTTACTTTTCTGTGTGTCCTGAGTTTTTGTTTTTGTTTTTGTTTTTTTTTTTGGCAACAAAACAAGTGTCAATGAAACAAATTGGTGTAAAGGAGGGAAAAGCTATTTCCCCGCTTGAAAGGAAAGAAACTCAGGATACACACCGCAGAACTTCCCTTCTTTCCCCCTTGCTCAGATCTCCTCCTCCGTCCCCGTTTCTGAAAATGGCACCGGGCCCTCACCTGCTGCCCTTAGCCAGTGACCGTCCAGGCGTCCTGCCTTCCCTAACTCCATTCATCCAGTGACTTACTAAGTCTCTACCTTCCGCTTCCTTCACACTGCTTCAGTTTCTCTGCTTGCATCCGCGCAGGCCCCATTCCCCTGCCACCTTCCTTTGAGCCCCCGCTGTGTTGCTTCCATATTGTTGGAGCTGGCTGCTCGGCCGGCCCCGCTCCTCCATCCCCTCAAGCTGCTGTGCTCACTGCAGACGCAGCCGTCTACCGGACACCCACTCCTGCTCCTGCCCCTCACCTGTTCACAACTTCAGCGACCTCGTCCTTCCAGGGCACAGCCCCAGGTCCTGGTGTGGCTCCCAGGGCCCTCCCCAACCGGACCTGCCCACCCTCGCAGCCCTCAGCTGCGCCCTTTCCACTCACCATGGACACCTGAGTTCCTGACTCGGAGCCCTTGTGGTGCTGTTCTCCTTCCCTCCCATCCTAACCGTTCGCTGGTGGTACATTCCTGCTATGCAAGATTCCGTGGTGGCCTCCTTCTCCAAGGAGCCCCTGCTTTACGGGCTCCTCAACCCCCAGTCTCTTTCACACTCCTGTTTGTCTGGTTGCGCTGGTTACTCTTCCTGTCTGTCTGTCTCCCCCACTGCTGTCTGGCTGATGCGGAGCTCTTAGTTTGGCCCCAGCACCGCTCACCTTGCCTAACAGTTCCCAGGCCGTTGATAGATGAATTAAGGAAGGAATAGATAATATTAAGCCCTTAGGTTTATATAGCTCTTTATTTTTCAAAATATATTTATACGTGTTTGGGGTTGGATTGTGTGCCCCAAAATTGTCCCCAAAAGTATCACCTGCATGGTCTGCATTCTAGTTTAGCCCCCGGGCAAGGTTGGGAGAGAGGAGGGGTGTATCCTTCCTCCTTTGGGGGGGGGCGGGGGGCTCAAGGGGCAGGTACCGCCTTCCCCAGTGCTCCCAACTCAGATGCTCCTACAGGCTACAGTGTGGAGCCCTGGGACAGACACTGCCCCTGCCAGGAGCAAGAGGGCACATAACTGACTTCCATAAGCTCTGAAAAAGCACCTACAAAGTACCGGATATTATGCTAAAGAGCCAGTCAGATAGGGACAAATTAGACATGGTACCTTCATCAGAAAAAAGGCATGTTCCCCTGCAGACAACCACCATGCCAGGAAAATGGTGACAAGGGATGCAAGGAAAGTGCCATGGGCGTTTAGGAAAGATGATTTCCAGATGGGAATTCAGCAAAGACTTCTTGGCAGAGGTGGCATTATTTCAGCTAAACCCCGAAGTGAGGGCACAATTTGGACAAGAGGCATTGCTGGTCGGGGATGGAGGGAGATGGAGCAGTAGAGACACGTGAAGGCTCTTCAAGTTGCAATGTCTACTATTAGCTTGAACCACATGAAAGTGCTGATATTTTACCGGTTTTACCTATCATAACACCAATTTCGGACAATTCGACATAATACTTACCAGGAAAGTGGCAGTGGGAAAACGGGGCGTAGAGAGAAAACAAGGCAGAAGTTCAGTGTTTTTGTCAGTAACTGGTATACTTTATACTGAATTTAACCTTTAAATAATGCATTGACAGAAATGTTCTAGGGATGGCATTTTCCTATTTTCTCAAAAGGAGACGGATACTGTGAGCTTTGTCTGTTGTCCAGAGACTAGTCCAAGTTGGACCTGAACTTTAGCATCAGCCTGAATTTTCCAGGCTCACGAAGGCAGTATTGCACCCCCGAATCTGGAAGATGGGAGTTTGCATCCTGGCTCTACCATAACTTTCCGAGCCTCGTTTTTCTCACCTGGAAAATGGGATAATAAGAGAACTCCACTTCGTCCCAAGGTGGCAGAGACATTACGTGAAATGGTGCCTAAACATTGCTTCACAATCGCTGGCCCACAGGAAGTACCCAGCGGCTGTTTTTGTGGGGTTGTAACCTGTGTCAGGAGGCACAGGAGGCATGGAGGGAGGCACCTGGTCCACGAGTCATAAAGGGAATTCCATCATCTTGCCTTGGGGCCATGGCTTGTGCAGGTGGCGACAGCAGGACTGTGACCTAAAGAAGACACAAGGAGACATATGACACCTGAGTTGCTCAGACTGGAATGACAACAATAACGAGGTCTCCTCAGGATCCTATAAAACCGTGGACTTGCTTTTCCAGCCCTCAGAGCCAACCTGCTGAAAAATTTCACATTCCCAGCTCTGTCTGGCAGGCACACCTGCCAACCCATTTCTGGTTCTGCAAGCTTGGTTCTGCAAGCTACCAAGTCACACATACACACACACACACACACACACACACACAGGCCCCCGGGCAGTGGTGATATCCTCAAGCTCAGGCCTGCATGGGCCCAGAGGGTCAGGAAAAACAGGCTCCTGGCTTTCCAAGAAAAGCCATCTTGGCCACTCTGAGGAAACACCCAAGTCCAGAGCAGGAAGGTAACTCAAGTGGATGCCCAGGCGGGGGCGGCACCTGGGCAGGACTCCTGGCTGTCTCCGGCATGGAGTGACTTGCCTGTCTTGGCTCCCAGCCTTCTATTTTATTCTAAGCCGTCCCCTGCTGGCATGGAGACGGTGTCCTACCAGCACCAGGAAGACTGACTTGTGTATCTTACCAAAAATGTCAGTAAAATTCCTAGATGACAATTAGAACTCTGAAGTAAAGGGTGTTTATGATGGGGCACTGCCCTGAGAGAGTAGGAAATAGCACCAGGGAAGGTTCTCTGCCTGCCCCTTCCCCTCCCAGCTGCTTCCTCCAGGACCCCCGTCTCCCTGACCAGAGGGCCAGCAAAGCCGTCCAGGGGCCATCCAGTGCGGCCCTACTCCCTGCAGGTTCCTGAGGCCAGTTCATCTGGCACCTCTCCGTTTCCCTGTTCCTCTTCTAGCACCTTCTCCCCCAAGGAGAATGGATGGAGCTTGAGGACAGGAGTGAGTTCCAAGAACCCTGAGGCGGCATCTGTTTTGGAGACTAGAGACCCTTGTAAAGGCCCCAGCTCTTCCCTCTACAGCCCTGAAAAATTTCCCTGCAGCTTAAATGGTTCATTCCAGTCACCATTTCCAGCCCTGCTGACAAGTCCACAGGGTTGGACAGTGACGCTGGCTGGAAACAACATGGTCAGCAGGCGGCTAAGGCCTGGGGCGTTAACACCTTGGAGCCAATCCCAGAGGCCTGGGGCCCAGTGTGTGCTGGGATGGGTGGGACCCCAGGCCGCTGCTGCCACCTGGAGAAGCCCCACGCCTCCGCACTTGTCGGGGGCCCTTCTCTGTCATTCCCTGTCATCGTCAGCAGGCCCTGCTCTTGCTGTCCCTCAGCTCACTTCATCCAAGATGCCCTGGAGAATTTCCCTCTAAATTCGAAGATGGCATCATCTACGTGGTCCCGCCTTGACCGTGCTTCAAGACTAACCTACCCTGGGAGTCAGCGTGTAGAAGTTCAGAGAGGTTCTGGCCCCACATGAGGCTCTCATGACTCAGAAAGGACGGACAAGTCCACGGGCCCATCTCAAGAGCCTTGAGCTGGAGGGGATGGGATGGAAGGGAGCATCAATACACTTTTTCCTTGTGGATTCACACGTCAGCCCTGGAGAGGAGCCTTTCCCCAGGAGGTGACACCGGAGCTGAATCTTGAAAAATGGAGTGCGGTCAGGGAAAGGGGGACAGCATTTGCAGAAAGCCAGGAGGCAGGAGTTGTGAAGCCTCTGGCATTAGTGTGAAAAGCAGGATGTGACAGGAGCTGAGCCTGGAGAGAGGCCAGGAGCCCGATCACAAATGACGTCACCTGCCATAGTGCACCAGTCACCGTTTACCCAGTTTACCCAGTAGCTGTGAGCAGAGTTGGGGAAGTTGCTGATTTGCAATGTTTGTGCCAGCTTCCGTGGTGTAAATGCCTCTGGGCAGATTTCTGTCTACCAATAGTTTAATAACCAACTCACAAAAATTCCTGAAAATGGGACAATCAGCTTGTGAGCTGATAAAGGCCGGTTCCAACACACGGCTGCATCCTGAGTCACATAGAGACCCCGCCCCCTTCCCTATGTCCCTGCGGGGAGGGGCTCCCATTAGTTAGTTAGCCTGCAGGCTGCCGCCACAGGCTGTGGGTGTCCTCACCTCGCCCTGCCCATAGCTGGCCCTTCTCTACCCCTCAGGGACACAGTTATGGAGCTCCATCACTTCTCCTGGAGTTCCACACAAAACACCCCACACTCACGCAGGGCAGCCCGCTTGTGGAAATGGAGCCCATCACAACAACGCTAATTTCGCCAAACAAAATATTAAGCTGCCCATTCTTAAAATTTTTCTTAGCCATTTCCACCGTCCTGAGTTTTGTTCTCCCACCATATTTCTTTGTCCCCCTCTCTCCAACCTCGACTAACTCCCTTTGCCCTTGATACTCCTCCTCCCTAAGCCCTCCCGTCTACAACCAGGAGTAGCTCGGCCCTTCCTCAGCCCCTTCACTCAGCCACGTGCTTTCTGGTGCATATTCAGACCACCAATGTCTCATCGGGTCTGAAGAACCTCTGGGCAATGGAGAGGAATGTTGACTACTATTTACACCTGGTTTGATGCCCATTTAAAAATTTTTTTAATTGAAGTGTGGTTAACCTATAATATTAGTTTCAGGTATACAACGTAGTGATTCAACAGTTTTACACATTTTAAAATGCTCACCATGGTAAGTGTATTATGGTATTATTGACTATATTCCCTGTGCTGTACTCTTCATCCCTGTGACTTGTTTATTTTATCACTGGAAATTTGTACTTCTTAATCCACTTCACCATTTCCCCCTTCCCCAACCCCCTCCCCCTTGGCAACCACCAGTTTGTTCTCTATATTTATGAGTCTGTTTCTCTCCCTTTTTTGTTATTATTGTGTGTTTGTTATTTTTTTTTTTTAGATTCCACATATAAGTGAGATCGTATGGTATTTGTCTTTGGCTTATTTCACTTAGTATAATACCCTCTAGGTCCATTCATATTGTTGTGAATGACAAAAATTTATGCTTTTTGTGGCTGAGTAATACTCCGTTGTGGATACACCACCTCTTCTTTATCCATTCGTCTATGGATGGGCACTTTGGCGGCTTCCATATCTTGGCTACTGTAAACAATGGAGCAACGAACATGGGGGTGCATATATCTTTTCCATTTAGTGTTTTTGTTTTCTTCGGGTAAATACCCCAAGGTAGAATTACCGAATTGTATGGTACTTCTGTTTTCAGTTTTTTGGGGAAGCTCCATACTGTTTCCCACAGTGGCTGCACCAGTTTACTTTCCAACAGTGCACAAGGGCTTCCCTTTCTCCACATTGTCACCAACACTTGTTATTTCTTGTGTTTTTTATGCTCGGCATCCTGACTGGTGTGAGGTGATATCTCATTGTGGCTTTGATTTTCATTACATTTCATTGTAAGCAACAGTGAGATACTACTGCCCACCTCTTAGAACGGCCAACACCCCAAACAATGATACCAACAAATGCTGGTGAGGATTTGGAACTTTCCATTTCCACAGGAACTTTCCATTCATCGCTAGGGGAATCACTGCAGGGCATGCAAAATGGTATCACCACTTGGGAAGGCAGATAGCAGTTTCTTACAAAATTGAACACACTCTCATATGATCCGGCGATTGTACTCCTTGGCATTTACCCAGAGGAGTTGAAAATTTCTGTCCACACAAAAACCAATGCACAGATATTTATAGTTCATAATTTGCAAAATCTGCAAGCAAGCGAGATGTCCTTTTGTAGGTGAATGGATGGACAAATTGTGGCACATCTGGACCATAGACTATTATTCAGAACTAAAGGGGGGGAAGGATGAGCTAGCGAGCCATGAAGACATGGAGGAAATGTAAGCTCATGTTACAGAGTGGAAGAAGTGAAACTGTAAAGGCTACATATGTTATGACTAACTATAGGACAGCCTAGAAAAGGCAAAACTGGGGAGGCATAGAAAGATCAGGGGTTTCCAGGGACTAGTGGGGAGGAAAGGATGAGTAGACAGAGCACAGAGGATGTTTAGGGCAGTGAAACTATTCTGTAGGACACTACAATGGTGGGTACATACCATTATACATTTATCAAGACCCGTAAACTGTACACCACCGAGGGTCAACCCTAATGTCGTCTGTGGACTTCGGTTGATAATGACATGTCATTGATTGTAGTAAGTGTCCCACTCTGCTGGGGAATGTTGGGAGCGTGGGAGGCTGTGTGTCGTTGCAGGGAGGGGAGTATATGGAACTCTCCACTTTTTGCTCAGTTTTGCTATAAACCTAAAGCTGTTCTAAAAAAATAAGATCTTTTTTTAAAAAATCATGCATTTAGCACATTGGATTTTCACAAACATTTAACATTGATTGCCAGCTTAAAGAAACACCTCCAAGCATTAAATTAAATACACAAATTTAATACAGCAGATCCTTTTAAAAGCTCTAAATGTATTAAATATACAAAACATCACAATTCCAAAACTGCTTAATACCTTTATATCAAAACCTGTTATAAAAGTGCTAATAATATGGATTTCACTCTGTTTCTCATCCTAAATTCCACACCTTCCTGGGGCGCCAATTTTGACACCTTCCTAGGATTTCAGTGATTTTTACCAAATACTATTTTTACCTTCCTAGGGATTTTAACAATCTTACCAGACCAAAAGAAAGAGAAGAATCTCAAACCGCTAGAGTCTGTGAAAATCTGAGTGGTTGAAGAATCAATTCTGGGTCAGGCTGTGAGCCTGAGTTGCAAAGTCTGATGAGAAGAGATCAAATACGGGGAGAAGTTTCCTTTGTATAATTAAATTTTGTTACTTCACTAAGACTTTTCAAGTCCACACCTTTCGGGAAGGTTTTTGGTTTTGCAGCTCTACATTTTGCCCCTGAAATGAGATGAATTGGCATCTTGCTTGGCCAGCCTTATGTCATGATATAGTGCCCTGGTCTGTTAGCGTTATTAAAAATATGCGTCTCAGGGGCACCTGGGTGGCTCGGTCGTTAGGCGTCTGCCTTCAGCTCAGGTCATGATCCCAGGGTCTTGGGATCGAGCCCCACATCGGGCTCTCTGCTCGGTGGGAAGCCTGCTTCTCCCTCTCCCACTCCCCCTCCTTGTGTTCCCTTTCTCGCTGTCTCTCTCTCTATCAAATACATAAAATCTTAAAAAAAAAAAAAGTGCGTCTCCTTGCTGATGTTGTATTATCACCTAGAGGGGCCATCTCGAACTTTCCTCCCCTAAGGAAGGAGGCGCCAAATCTCCGCAGTTCCTGCTCCTCCCTGGGCCCACTGTGAACGCAGGGGGACCCTGCTTTGCTCAGTTGTCCTGAGTGACCTCAGGATTGAGAACGCCTGTCTTGGGACAGTGCCTACTTTAAAAAAACAACAACAACAATAAAATTGGCTGACTCAGAGTTCCCTGCATTTGTTCTTTCTTGCTTTCACAGTTAGAAACAAGCACATGTCTATCCTTTATAAACAGATTTATAATTAGTAGAAGAAACAAAAGACCTGTTTCTATGAAATGCCCCACTTACTAAAGCCCATACAAATTAACATAGCCCATTATATTCACCCTCTTTTTGATCTCCAACCACTTCTCTGTACACTTTAAGGTTTGTGTGTATGTGTGTGTGTGTGTGTGTGTTTAGTATTGTAATGAACCCACATTCCTTCTCTGGCTCAACCTGTTCTAATTAATGCCCTAATGGTCAAGGCTTGGTTCAGGAACCCCTTGGTTTGGCTCCTTGGTCCTCACAGCACTGCCCTTGACATTCCTGAAAGCATTCTTGCTTTCTGGCAACAACAAGACATTCCAGACCCCATCCTGACTTTTTCCCTGCCTCTTAAAGACATGAAATCAGCTGTCCTCTGTGGAATCCTCATTCCTGTTAGTGGAGAATGATATTAGAGACCACAGTCTGGGAGCTTTGGGTGCACGTGAGCGTGGGGGTGAGGGGAGGTGAGGGACGGAGGCAAGGGTGCTGCCTTGGTGGTAATGGACACTGAAAAATATTTATTTTTAAGATAAGGTGTTCATAGCCCTCTTTCCAGCTTAACACAATGTGCCTTGTTGCTTTCACCTACCTTTTTTTTTTTTAAGATTTTATTTTACTTATTTGTCAGACAGAGAGAGAGATCACAAGTAGGCAGAGAGGCAGGCAGAGAGAGAGGGGGAAGCAGGCTCCCTGCTGAGCAGAGAGCCTGATGCGGGGCTCAATCCCAGGACCCTGGGATCATGACCTGAGCCGAAGGCAGAAGCTTAACCCACTGAGCCACCCAGGCGTCCCTTTCACCTACCTTTTTTTACAACATGAACCTTCAGTGACTACTGAGTCTTTCTCCGTGCTGCCTTAAACAATAAATCACAAATTCAGCCATTCTCACCTATTCTCCCCTATTCTCCCCCACTCTTTCCTGCAAGGAGAAGGAAGCTGGACAGAGATCTACATCCCCACTCAGAGACTGGACCTCCGCCTTGCCCTCGGAAGGACGCTAGCCTGCAGTGAATGGTTTTCAACTGTTTTCTCCACTGCACGTGTCAAGGGAGTGGGGGCAGGGCACTGGATCGGCTTCATATTTTGGATGGATCCCCCTGGTAGCTGGGTCAAGGATGATTTTGAGAACGGACAGGACAGAGGTAGGATGATCATCAAAGAGTCGGTTGTGACAGTTCAGAGGGAGACCCCTAAGCCCAGGAAGCAGCAGAAATGGGGAGGAAAATGGGGAGCTGGGGACTGCCTGGTGTTGGCTAGAAGAGACAAGGGTGTGTCCCACGTGCCCGGTTCCGGTCTCTGGGAGGGGGGCTGGAGAGAACCAAGTGGACATATAGGGCTGTCAGGGGTAGGGGGAGACTTTGGCTTTGACCTGTTAAGTCTGAAGTGTTTCCATTCAGATGGAAATACCCAAGAGTCAGCTGGACGTATGGGTCAGAATTTCTCACCTGAACCACAGGCAGAGAAAAGCTCCCCAGTTAACGCAGGTGTGTGGGGCTGGCTGTCGCCAAGGGGTATGCTCCAGGGGCCATCAACAGCTTGGACTATTGTTTGCTTACACTGCTTGGGAAGACTTGGAGACTCTTCTGTTTTTCTAAGTCTCATTTCGTCTGAGTCCTTGCCAGGAATCCCTGATGTTTTTACTTAACACCAGAGTTCCAAACAAAATTAGCAAACAGCCCAAGAGGCTGGGACCTAGAGAAGGGGCTGACCCCCTCCCCCACTACCCACCCTAGGGAACAAGGTGAGGGTGGTGGGGCCCCAGAGTGGAGGTGCAGAGGCATTTGGAGCAAGCCCTGGCCATTCCAGAAGATGGTCCCTGCCTCCCCCAGTTTTCCCGGTAGGTCTGGAGCCTCTGGAGGAACCACGGAGGTGAGGAACAGAGGGAGCATTGCAGAGAAAGGACCCTCTCCCACCTCCCAAGCAGCCGTCCTGGCGGTGCTGTCTGGCCTGAGCGTCACCTGCCCCCAGAACTCAGCCTTGGCCAAGGCAGTGGCTAGGCCCCGCCCTCAGGTCCCTGCCTCTCTTTCCTGGGACCATCTGCAGGACCGCGCTCATCAGAGAGCGTTGTTTGAATTGAGACAGGCGCTAGACAGCCTGTTTCCACTCAGGGTCTGGACTTGGCAACGCGGATCTCAGTTGTTTACTTAATCTAGTGTTGGGTTATGTTTTTCCCCTTGACTGATCACAAGAAGGTGCCAAATGTAATCAACCCCCTCGCCCTCATCACTGTTCTCCACTCTGAGCCAGAGAAAATCAGACGTGGAAAAAGAGTTCTCTCCAGGCTAAGGGCTCGTCCTGGGGCCCTGTTTCCAGCCTGGTTTCTTTCCCCAACACAGACCCAACCGAGTGAGTGCGGTCTCCTCACTGGTCCCCCACTCACCCCACACACCCCCTGCCCACTCCCCTCTCCCAGCCTGGCTTGCCCTTCCCATATCTTTATACCAGCTGGGATCACACCCATCCTTCCGAGCCGAGCTCAGGAGGCTTGCCCTACAGTGGTGGGTACTCATCAATTCTCAAGGTCAAAGAAGAGTGTAACTCAGACCTTGCCTTCCAGAAGCTTCTCACCCAGATGGAGGCACAGCGCGTGCATTAAAAATGACAGCCACAATGGAGAGGGATAGGAACCTCCTCTCGGGTGTTGACAGGAAAACCCCAAGTGGACTTAGACCTTTGCCTTCTTCAGCTCTCCCGGGAGCTTCTGCCTGAAACTTCGTTGTCACCTCACCACCACCTCAACACCCCAGCCCCTCTTCCTGCCCAATGCAGTGTGGCTTCAAAGTTCCAGCTGCTTCCTGAGCTTGTTGGAAATGACAACTTTTGCTGTGTTGAGACTTCCTGACTCGCTAGGTCTTGGGAGGGATGGAAAGCTGACACACGTGGATTCGAGCCCATGATCAGCACCTCCTAGAGACAGCGTGGGTTCTTCGGGGCGCCTCCGTCAAACACCTACCCCAGCGCCTGAGGGGTTGCAGGAAGCTTCATTTGCATGAAGCGTTAGGGTCAGGGGGCACGCGGCACTCACGCGGGGGGGGGGGGGCAGCAGCACGACATACACTCCTTCCCCGCCCCCTCCCATCCTGTGGCCACACGCACTATTCTGCATCCAGTGGCTCTCCAGAAATAGCGTTCAGAGGTGAGTCTTCCTTTCACGGTCAAGTTTTGCAAATGTAAGCAGGGAAGAGCGCCAAGGGTCTCGGAGCCCGAGACAGCGCAGAAGTTGCCAGCACTGCACGGGCCGCGGCTGCCCACAGGGCGGTGGCCGGGAAGCCGGCTTCGTGAGCCGGGCTGGGGCAGACACAGCCGAGACGACAGAGGATCGGCCCGCACTCTCCCCCCCCAACCCCTCGCCCCAGCCCAGCCCTTCTCATCCCACTGCCACACACAGCAGTCCTGGCCTCCGTGCCCCTGCAAAGGGAGTGTGTGGACGAGGCGTCCATCACGCAGTCACGTGTAAAATGAACGCAATTTTGGGCTATTAGGGAGCGATTTGACCATGGCACAAACTAGGGGACAGAAGACTCTGCAGATGCTAGATCAGGGCAGCGTGAGGATGAGCCTAGGAAAACGTGTTTATAAGCTGGTTTGAAGTAAAATAAGCAGAGCACAAAATTGTTTATAAGTGCTGTGATTAGAATACAGTTTTAAAAAATGTGCATTTCTCTGACTCAAGATTAAAAGAGGAGGAGTCATTAAGATTATACGTTGCACTGTTTTCTCTTTAAATTCCTTTAACGTTATTGTAAGGTTACGTTAATAATAAAACTGTTCTGTAAAATTAAAGTGCCAGCCCACTGTCCCAGGCTGAGTACCTCCATGTAAGGTGGTCCGTGGCTGGTGCGTGTACTTGGAGCTGAAAGCAAGCTCTTGGGATGGAATGGGGAGGTGGCGCCTCTCGAGCTAAATAGGAGCCTCTGGGAGGTGAGGCTATGGGTGGGTGGAGTGCAGCCAGGGCTCTGCCCCCTCAACACGTGGGCTGTCTCCTCGTGGGGCTGGGAGTTCCGGGACCCTGCTGGCCCCAGAGAACCCCCAGCACGCCTCAGGGCTCCTCCCATGGGCTGGGTCTGCAGGGATCAAGAGAAGAGCAGGAGACAGGCCCACCAGGCTGTGGTATGGGTTATCAGGGCAGGAAGCAAGTCACTGAGGTCTCAACAGACGAGGAGGACCTTGGCAGGTGAAGGACCTTGGCCTCGGCTGACGGCCGTGAACAGGGTGAGGCCCGTGCTGGGAGGCATGGTGCTTGGGGTGAGAAAGCAGGGACTTTCCACCTGAGTTTAGATACCAGTGCCGTCGCTTCCTACCCAGGTGATCTGGAGCAAGCGATTAATCTCCCTGAGCCTTAGTTTTCTCAAATGCAAAGTGGGCATTAATGATCCCCACCTGAGTACGGAGAGGCAAAGGATGAGAAGGTACTGTTCCTGCTCATGGCAGGCACTTAACAAATATTAGTTTCCAACACATATTGTTGGTGGAGCTGGAGGGGAAGCAGGGCAGTCTGTCTCCAGACCCATAATGCTCCCACCAAACTGCATGCTGGGAGGAACAGAAAGAGCCCTGGGAATCAGGGCCGGGAGCGCAGGGACCCCAGACAGCTTCCCAGAGCGGGCTGTGTGCGGCTCAGAACATTCCCCTGGGTGTGGTTCTTTCTGCCAGATTTCTGCCTCCAGCGAGTTCATGTTTAACCTTCACCATCCTTATCAGCCTCAGTACCAAGACACTCGACACCCGTTCTCAGAAACTGGGCAAGGTCTCCTGAAGGACTTTGCCCTTTGGGTTTACTGAAAGTCAGGGGAGGGGAGAGGTTGCCCCAGGCAAGTTCTCTGATCAACGTCAAGGGGGAATCTCACAACCTCTCGACCAAATCAGCCAACCCAAACCCTCAAGTTGTGACATGCCTGGCTGGAGGGAGTGTCCCTGTGTGCTGTGCGCCCCGTGTGACAGGACGAGCCCTGGTCTGGGGCTCAGGACCCTGCAGCTGGATTCATTTCCTGCTTCCACTGTGTTTGCCAAGTCCTCAGGGAGATAATTTGACCT
>CM052893.1:16765879-16828093 GCA_028534135.1 Potos flavus | reverse complement strand
TAGGGATAGGGTGGTTGGGTTATGGACATTGAGGAGGGTATGTGCTATGGTAAGTGCTGTGAAATGTGTAAGCCTGAGGATCCATAGACATGTACCCTGGGGCAAATAATACATTATGCTTTAATTAAAAAAAAAAAAATTCATTTCTTAGAAATTCTAAATGTATAAACATGTTAACTAATAATAATTATATCGCTCAGCACAAAAAATCATACAAATATGTTGCAATACAAAGCCACTGAATTTAATGATGAGGGGTCTCTTGAGAGACTAATTTGTAAGTGTAGATTAAACATAAATGTTCTAAATTATTTTATAAATTCATTCAAAAGCACGCAACTTTAAATTATTCCATCTATTCCTAGTATTATAGACTAAGTAATAAAAAAAATCTAAGTTACAATTCATTCTTAAAGGGGTAGCAAGCATTTTTTTTAAATTACGGCAATTCATACGGGTAAGAACACACCAAACTAAGGGGGAAAAAAGACAAATTCTGGAGAAACTTCAATCACTGTAAGCCAACCACAACAACAGTTTTAGCAATTTCACACCACCCACACTGCAAAAGAAAAAAAAACCCACTGATAATGTCTAAATTAATCCACACATTTAGAAGTCTCATGTCAAAAGAACTAAACAGTTTCCCAGAAAGACTATTGGCTAGATCACTTACCAAATTATTATTTAAGTTAAATACCTTTATATTTTTTCCAGGCATATATTCTATTTCTAAATATTTTAGGTACATACTCAAGATGTGTATGAGAATCTGAAGAAAGATTATTTTCAAAACAAACTAAGATCTTAAATTAAAAGGAAAAAGGTGAGGATAGCAGAAAATTGTTTCACCTATCACAATGCCACCTTGTTACGCTACCTGAAGTAGAGTGCACATATTACTAATGGGCAATGAAAAGTAACTGACCCACATAAAATGTACCCCACCACCTATAAAATAGCAGCTATTATTTCCCAAAGTATAAAGAAAGGCTTAAAAATAATGAAGCTATTTTAAAGAGTACACTAGGATTAAAATGGTCTTACCTTAAGTAAAGAGACTCTACACCTAAGCCTTTCAGATGTGATTTTGTTGAATTTGTAATGAAGTGTAGAAATAATGGAATGATCCATTTATTAACTGGCCTATATCTATGCAGAAAGCTTATCTTATTTCCATGTACCTAACTGGCCCAAAACCAAATACTTGATGAGAGATTTTCAAATGACTGAACATTAAAGGGGAAAAGTCTTAAGTAATGCCTTAAAGGTTCTGCTCTATCTCCAGCAGAGAAGGTTCACTGAAGATAACTTGCCAAGTGATTCTAATACACAAGAGCTCTGAGATCTCCTATGACACCTGTCCCAAAATATAAGCAGAGGTAAACTAGAATTCAGGTAACAGAAAGTAAGTTGCAGGCAAAAAGTGAGTCTGTGCTCCAGATGTTTCTGTTTTCTATCTTTTCGGGTTTGGTGGGTGTGTGCATTTCAGCCAGATGCTCTGCTCAGAACACTAGCCCATAAAAGTCCATTTAACTCATAATACCATATATTTGAAATAAAACAAAAAACCCAACATCTATACAATATTAACAATTAGATCATGAAAACAATCCAGCTGAATCAGAAAGAGCTTTACATATCTGGCAAAAGTGTACCACTGCAGGGCCGGATATGGTCCGAGAGAGGAACTCAGGGTGTGGTAGCATCAAACTGTGGAACAAACAGCACACTCAGCCACGGACTCCGTGGTCGGAGTGAAAACTTCACATGAGCTAACAGTACAGCACTGTTTCCCTTAAGCTGTAAAAAAAAAAGAAAGAGACTAGAAAGAAAAGCAATTAAATAGCCTGGACACCCGAGAGATTCCAGTACCTGAAAGGTAAGGCTAAGCTGAACATCACAGAATGATCCATAGGCAAAGGACTATACACAGTTCAACATTATGCTGTCTCTAAAACATCACAGAAGAAAACTCAGAGACACATGGGAAAATACTCACAGCATGCTGCTGAGTGAGTAGAACAATTTACCAAACAGTACCTAAGGTATAATCCTTCTGTCATAATGTCAATAATTGTCATTATTATAGTGTACATCAGCGATTATACCAAAATGCACTACAGTATGTAGCTCTCCAGTTTTCCAAGTCAATTTTTCCCTAACTTTGGCTTACCTGTATATTTTAAAATTTCTACAGACATTATTTTCATTAGAAAAAGTAAAAAAACACAACAGTATCTTCCTACAGATTGCTTATCAGTTGCAAGAGGAAAATAAGTAGCTACACTGTGTGAAGAAACAAGACAACACCCTGAGCCTGCGGATCAAAATTACCATCGCCACCGAGGAACAGAATGACATCATGCGGCTCTGCTGGGATATTCTGGGAAGGGCACAGCACTTATGAGTAGTTGAGCTGGGGATGCATAACCTGAACCTAATCTCAAGGAAATGGACAAAAATAAACTGAGGAACATTCTATGAATTCATTCGTTTAAAAATCCCAATGTTTCATGAGGCACAAAGAAAGGCTGAGGAACTGTTATAAATTAAAGGAAACTCCAGAGACATGACAACTAAAGAGCCTGTACTGGAGGGCAGTAAATGCTCTAAAATATCAGAACAATTCACAAAATCGGAATATTAACGACAGGCTAAAGTACTGTATCAGTTTCCCGAATTTGATAACTTCACTGTGGTTACATAAAAGAATAATTTTGTTTTTAAGAAATACAAATGAAATATTATGAAGTAAAGGGGTATGAGGTATGCAAACTAATTTCAAATATTTCAAGAAAACAGCATGTATACGTATGAGAGAAATGAGTAAGTGATAAAGCAAATGGGGCAAAATGTTAAAAAAAAAAAAACCTGATAGTTTGAAATTCTTTCAAAATAAAAAGTAGGGGGGGACCTTACTTTAATTTGCAAAATTTCATAGATACTAAGCTACACATCCAATAAAAAAGTACAACTCTTCCCACCAACAGATGGCATTAGTGGTCACTTCTGACTTCAGAGCCAAAATGGTCTTATGAACAGCCTTTTAGAATTAAGCTACATATAACCCAAATATTTTTGTCTCGTGTTATTAATATAAATAATACAGATGACTATTATTTAAGAGGCAGAAAGTACTTTGGAGATCCCAACTTAGGGTACATTTCAAATCCCCATGTCTTCCCTTATTTTACTCCTAGGGCAGGCCCTACATCCCACTCTTAAAAAATGGCTGTAGTAATTTACTATCAAGTGATAGAAACCATTGTAGTCTCCAAATGTGTAAGAAAGAAAGAAGGGGAGGGAAGAAAAATAGAAGTAAAGACAAAGAAAAGGAAGAGGGGGAAAAAGCAAGTTTGCTTGCTCACGATTTTATTCCAATTCCCTGATTTTACAGAAGACACCAATCTCATGGGAGGTTATGGGGCCAAGCTTACATAATATCAGCTAATCGCAGAGGTAGGTCTTAAATGCAAGTTTTCTGTTCGCTAATCCTTGGCACTTTTACCCACCCCCTAACGAACCCCTAATGGAATGTCTAAATACTGTGAAAATCTGGGGGTAGAGAGGATGAAACACCTAATTTCTTTCCACCTTCACTTCTAATAGAAGTTCATGAGGTGAATAAGGAAACACAGGAAACAGCATGTACAAAGGCTGGAAGGGTGAAAGCCTTTCTCATTGGCATTTAGGGAATTGCCAATCGTTAAGCACAGTATAATGAAAAGGGCAAAATGTAAAAGAGAGATGAGAACCTTCAGGAACTGAGTCTGGAGAAGTATGTATAAAGGGCAATGTTTGTTATAGCAAAAAGAAAAGCCTAGACTTTATCCTGTAGGCAATAAAAGGCAGAGTCCTTATAAATGGACTACTAATTTATATGATCTTAGAAGTTTCATTCAGAAGGGAAGATTTATACTGCACACACACAGAAACCATTAGACATTCCTAATGAATTCAGAAGTCTCAACAAATAGATACCAATGTGATGACTTCAAGTATAATAGAACCTCGATGTTCATGAGGAATCAGTCCTAGGATACCTTGAAAAATCCCCAAATTCGAAACTACTACTGTACTATGGCATTTAACACATTAAAGTATAACTAATTTTTTTTCTTTTTTTAATTAATCTAAAAATAGTGAAATAATTTACACTTATTACACTGCCATACAAATTGCAAAGTAGACTGATTTACACCATTAATTTAAGCCACCACAGAATCTTACATTTTACTCTGTCCAAAATTCCTCTTTCTAGAACTATTGCTTTTCGCTTCCCTTTGGTCACCAGCACTAGGAGTTGGCTTGGGCACCATAAAGAGTACTAACAAAAGTTACTACACAAAAAAGCAATGCATAACCAATGAAACAGAGACATGCCTCCTGGCTTGAAACCAATTAAAAGCATAAAGTTGAACAAAAATCAAAATGGCTGCAGTAATGCTTCAGCAAGGAGGCTCAATTTTAAACTAAGTAATCTTTTTCCTCTCTTCAGAAAACCTCCCCTCCTCCCTCCTCAGTCTTTTGTTTCCCAAACTGGGGACAACCCTCGAAACATGACCAACTAGGCCAGCAGCAGGTACACAATTCCTGTCAAAACTGGCTAGGTCCTGTATTTCCCTATAAACCCCTCCAACCTCTTCCTCCAGGAGGGCTTTTAGTTTTGAAGGCCTTAGCCTGCTGCAACCTCCTTTGCCTGTCAAAGCAATAAAGCTATCCTTCCTCTTTATCCCAAACTCTGTCTTCCCATTATATTTTGGCTCCGAAGCACAGAGGTCAGTTTTTGACAACAGCGTGATGGACTAGTAACACATCTGTGCTCAGCAAAATCACAAATCATCATATGTCATACACTAGTCAAATCATTCACAGAACAGTGAAAACCACAAGTGTTAATTTGTGAAAGACAGAGATCCATTCTATCAGCAAGTCACTAGCCAAAAAAGTATCACCTACTCTAACAGCAAACTGCTGGCCTTTTAGAAGTAGAATGCCTGTAACAACATAAATATTTGCATGCCAACTTGTATCTTATACATCCACCTTAAGATAACTTCAGCAGAAGGGTTACAAGAAATCTTGTTTTAGTAAATTTACAATATAGTTTTCCATTAGGAGAGTTTATTCAGAACTGAACAAAGTGGGTCTCTGAAAATGTTTACTCCTGCATATGTTCCTGGGCCACCCACTGACCAGAAGAAGAGAATTTCCTGTATAAATATTGAGGTGCTGAAGAGATTGGAACACTGCTCTTCATTTAACAGCCCAAGATAAATATTATTATATTCAACTTAGGAAACTGAGGTTCAGAGAGATTAAGACGAGAGAGATACCTCTTAAGAGCAAAGAAATCTTCCCTAAAAGTTTTCCTCCTCTCATTCTCCTCTCCATCCCAATACCAAAAAAGGCAGGCTCCCTACATGTGTCACTGGCTACAATTCCTTCATACTCATTTATGTCTGACAAAGAGGAAATGTCAGGAGAGTCTTCACAAAGAATCTGATATTTGAAATGAGTCTGAACAACTAGAAACTGGGCAGATGGAGGGGAAGTATTAAGGACGTTCCTGGCAAGAGAAAATAATACTTGCAAAGACAGAGGAATGGGAGAAACTGGCACGGCAGGAGAATATTGGTTAATTCTTTGCAGAAAAAAAAAACAAAACTGTGTGTGTGAGAGAGAGAAACAGAGACAGAGTGAAGGCATGGGAGGGAAGAAGGGAGAGAGAGGAAAGGAGGGAACACGACGATAAATTGCAAAGACAGATTGAAGACAGATCATGAAGCGAGTACAACAGAATGGGAAGAAACATGCACTTTACTCTCTAAATCAGAATTTCTTAACTAGGAGACCATGAATTAAATCCTAGGGCCAAGAACTGTACAACTTCCCCCAAAGTATAAAAATTATGTAATGAACACACAAAAATTAATTTTCCTGGATCCACAGCTATCAAGTGACTTTCAAAGGGACTCAAGAATAAAAAGTGGTTAAGAACCACCATTCTGGGTGACTGGGAGTTAACTATATAATTACAGGCAGCGATGTGCACCATAACACTTTTATTTTAGAAAAGCAACTGGCAACATGCGTGGAGGCCAGTGGATTAGAGAGAACCTTAAAAGCAGAGACAGCAATTAAGGAGGTTATTGCCCTACTCCAATAAGGAGATTATAAATACATTTTTCAAACCTAATTCTACAGACGTCTCAAAAGTAAACTTGCTAGAATTTGTTGAACATATGCATATGGGTTGTGAGTGAGCAAAGCTTTGTAAGCATGCCTTATCATTCTCCTTCTCCTTTGTAGCTCAAGTCATTCACTCATTCCACACCATCATCTCTAAAGGCCATTCAGAGCATCAGAGCAGCTGCAAGTGAAAGGGCACCACTCTCTTCCATTTGCAACCAGCTACCACTGGGAACTAACCGGACAACACCAAATGTCCCAAAGAGGAAATGCTGATGGTTTAGAACAGGGGCCGGCAAACTAGAGACCACAAGCTGAATCGGGCCCTGTTTTTATAAATTAAAACTGTCTTATTGGAACAGAGCCATGCTCATTCATTTATGTATTGTTTATGGTTACTTTCACCCCCCCACCTCGAAGGCAGGCCTGAATAGATGCAGAGACTGCACAGCCTGCCAAAAAAAAGCCTAAAGTATTTACAATCTGGCCTTTATAGAAAGTTTGCAGATCTGTGATCTAGAACAAAACCCGAGATTCTACTTCAGAGAGCACTCCTTTAGTACAATAGATGGGGGTATGCAGGAGAAGGCTGTATGCAGACCAAATTCAACCGTGTAACATCAGTCTTCTGAGGCACCCTCAGATATATCTGCAGTGGCAGCAAGTTACCCCTAAGCAAATCGAATATACAGAATTCCAAGAATAACTCTATTGGAAAAATAACACTCCACACAAGCAACATATTAAGAGCCAATGTTCTCGACCCAATCCAAATCCTTGTCCTTATCCCTCTTTCTTCCACTCAAATCTGCCTTCTCCCTCCCTTGGGTTCTCTTTTAAGATGGAAAAAGAAGAAAATACTAAGATCCAAGTATCATGATGTAAAACTGCTAAAGTGTCTGATCTGAGAACAAGGATCTTGGTCTATTTGTGGAACATGAGCAAAAACGTGGCCAAGTAGGCTTAATTTTAAATTAATGACTCTTAAATCTAAATTTTATATTTCAAATAGTCACTAATGACTTGAAAAACAAACAAAAACTAAATTTTAGTCCATTGATTAAAATTAAGCTCTGATAGCGTCTTATAGCATTGGTTGGGAAATTATGTGCATGGAGGTGGTGATGTTTTAACATTTTTTTCAAATGATATGAAAACAAACACTGCAATATATCCAAACAGATCAACTTCAGGTAGCTTTTGGGGCACCTGAGTGGTGCAGTCAGTTAAATGACTCTTGATTTTGGCTCAGATCTGATCTCAGGGTTGTGAGATCCAGCCCTGGGTCGAGCTCCACCCTCAGCACAGTCTGCTTGAAATACTCGCTCCCTCTCCTTCTGCCCCTCCTGCTTGTGCTCTTGATCTCTCATACAAATAATTCCTAAAAGAAAAATAATAATATTTCAAAAATGAGAGTCTTATAAATACATCATCCACACATTCCCAAAAGAAGACACTACTTTCTCCAAAGATTTTTGTTCAGCAACTTGTTTTGCCAGTAGTATGTTCAACAAAGCAGTGTGTAATAACACAGGATTCAAATAGTAAGTGGCTACACTGACTTTAGATACTCTAAATCAGGGTTTCTCAACACTAGCACTATTTCTTTCAAGATTTATTTGAGAGAGCTGGGGGGGGGGCGGGGGTGCGGAGAAGCAGACTCCCCGCTGAGCAGGGAGCCCAATGCAGGGCTCGATCCCAGGACCCTGGGATCATAACCCGAGCAGAAGGCAGATGCTTAACCAACTGAGCTACCCAGGCGCCCCAACCCTAGCACTACAGATATCTGAGACCAGACAATTCCCAGTTGAAGGGGACTGTGCTGTGCATCGTAGGCTGTTTGGTAGCATCTATGGCCTCTATCCACCAAATGCCATTAACAGTTTTGACAATCAAATGTCTCCAGATACTGTAAAATGTCCCCTGGGGGGCAAAATTACCCCAGTTGAGAACCACTGTTTCAAATGAGTTAAATTTCTTGATGATTTCTAAGAAAAAGATTTCAATCAACTTTCCCTGCTTTGTGTGTATTTAAAATAATTATGTGAAAGATACAGCAATGATGCATGTTATATAAGTTTTTAGTAAATCTTTATCAATTCTTATCTATAGTAGGATCTTTATCACACCGCTTTTTTTTATTTTTTTAATTTTTTCAAAGATTCTATTTATGTATTTGTCAGAGAGAAAGCACAAGCAGGCAGAGAGGCAGGCAGAAGCAGAGGGAGAAGCAGGCTCCCCGCCGAGCAAGAAGCCCGATGTGGGACTCAATCCCAGAACCCTGGGATCATGACCTGAGCTGAAGGCAGCTGCTTAACCCACTGAGCCACCCAGGCATCCCTCACATCACTTTTTAAAAACAGCTTTACTTTTATACACAGGTGGCATGCAATAAACTGCACATGTTCCAAGTATACAGTAAACACCCAAGAAAAAATCTCTACGTTCAAGATAGTGAACATACCCAGTTGCTCCCAAGGTGCCTGGTTTCTTTCATTCAGGACAATTACTTTGAGATTCATCTGTGCTATTGTGTCTATCGACAGCCCAAGCCTTTTTATTACTAAGTTGAACAGATATATCACAATTTGTTTATCCATTCATCTACTGATCAGCATCTGGATTTTAGTGGTTATTACAAATAAAGCTGCTGTGAATATTAGCATATGCAAGTCTTTTCTCTTCAATAAATATCTAGGTATAGAACAGCTGGTAGCTCTATACTTAATATTTTAAGAAACAAACTATTTCCTAAAGTGGTTGTACTATTTACAGTCCCAACAGCAAAGTATAGAGTTCCAGTTCTTTCACACCCTTGCCAACACTTGGTAATTAGCCTTTTTGGTAATTCTAATAGGTATGTATTGGTAGCTCGCTACGATTCTGATTTATTCTTCTCTAATGACTAATATATTTAATATAGGTTATAGATAAATATTTCAGAGTTCTTCACATATTCTAGATATAAAGCCTTAGATACTTGATTTGCAAAAATTTTCTCCCACTCTACAGCTTGTCTTTTCATTCTCTTAATATTTTTTGAAAAGCACACATTTTTAACTTGATAGTTTATTTAATCAGTGTTATTTATTATGTTAAACTGATCATTTAATCAGTTTAACTTCATAAAGTTTATTTATGAATCATACTTTTGGTATTACATTTACAAAATTTGCCATAATAAATTAATTAATTTGCCTAACTCAAGATCATAAAGATTTTCTCCTGTTTTTGTCTAAAAGTTTTATAATTTTAGGTTTTTCCATTCTATGATTCATTTTGAGCTAATTTTTGCAGGCAAGAGACAGATTGAAGATCATGTACTTGTATATGGATATCCACCTGTACCAGCATCATCTGTCAAAAAGGCTATCCTTTCTTCACTGAATTGCCTTTGTGCTTGTTTAAAATTCTGTTGTCTATATATGCACTGGCTTATTTCTGGACTCTTCTATCCCACTGATCTATTTCTCTATCTTTACATCAATACTATACTGTTTTGATTAGTTTTATAATGAACTGGGATATTGGGTAGTATGACTTCTCCAACTTTTGTTCTTTTTCAAAGCTGTTTCTGCTATTCTAGGTCCTTTTTATTTCTACATGAATTTCAGAATTGGCTTGTCAATTTCTACAAAAAAGCCTGCTAAGAGTTTGGAATGGGATTGTACTAAATCAACAGATCAATTTGCGGTCATCTTAGCAACAATGAGTCTTTCAACCCATGAACAAGGACTACCTCCCCAATTATCTAAGTACTCTTGGATTTTGTTCAGCAAAATTTTGTTCAGCAATGCTGTGTAGTTTTTAGTATTTCATACATGTTGCTACTGCCAATGGTAGTGATTTTATTAAATTTCAATGGCTAACTGTTCTAGTTTGCGAAGTGCAATTGATATTTATATATCAATCCTGTATCCTGCAACTTTACTAAACTCACTTGTTTTACTAGTTTTGTAAGTTCCAAAAGATTTTCTACAGTCCTGTAATCTGCAGAAAAAGACACTTTTACTTCCTCCTTTCCATTCTAGAAGGCTTTTTTTTTTCTTGCTTGACTACACTGCCTGGAACCCCCAGTACACTGTGGAACAGAAGTAGTGAGAGTAAACAATCTTGCCTTGTGCTAGGTCTTAAGGAGAAATCATTTGGTCTTCCACCATTAAAATTACATTATCTGTAGTTTTCTCAGAGATATCCTTTATTGGGTTGAAGAAGTTTCTTTCTAATCCTAATATGCTCAATTACTATCTGGAATGGAGGTAAGATTATCAAATGCTTTTTTCTTTCTGCATTTATTGAACCACACTGCTTTTCTTTTTTAGCTGGTTAACAGAATGAATTACATTGATTGCTTTTTAAATGCTAAATTAACCTTGCATTCCTGGAATAAACCCTACCTGGTCATGATGTTTTGTTTTAAAAATGGTTACACTCGATTTGCTATAATTTGATTAGAATTTGTGCACGTACGCTCATGTGGGATATTTCTGTGTAGTCTCTTCTTTTCTCCCACTGTCTTTATCTAGTTTGAATATAAAGGTAATGTTAGACTCATAAAGTAAGTTAAGAAGTACTTCTTTCTCTGCAATTTTCTGCAAGTGTTTGTTTAGAATGGGTATAAATTGCTCCTTAAATATTTAGAATTCACTTGTGAAGCCATCTGGGCCTACTTTTTTTGGTGGGAATATTTTAACAGAATCAATTTCTTTAACAGAGACAAGACCACTCAGGTTGTCTATTCCTTTTTTTTTTTTTACAGATTTTATTTTTTTGAAAGAGCAAAAGAGCAAGTGAGAGAATATAAGCAGGGGGAGCTGCAGAGAAAGAGAGAGAGTGGGAGAGGGAGAAGCAGACTCCCCACTGAGCAGGAAGCCTGACACAGGACTCAATCCCAGGACCCTGGGATCATGACTTGACCCAAAGACAGATGCTCAAGTGACTGAGCCACACAGTGCCCCATCTATTCCCTCTTTAGGGGAATAGTTTAGCAGTATGTGTCTTTTGAAAAATTTGTCCATTTCATCTCTGTTGTAAAATTTATAAGCATAATGTTGTTTATAATATTCCCTTTTACTGTCTAGAATCTGTAGTGTTTTCACTTCTGTCATTCCTGAAACTAGCCAGTCTGGTTAAAGCTTTATTCGTTGTATGGAACTTCCCAAAGAAAGTTTTTGGTTTCACTGATTTTGTCTACTGTTTTCCTGTTTTCTATACATTTTCCCACACTGATCTTTACCATTTCTTTTCAGTTACTCTGGTTTAATCTGCTTGTTTTCTAATTTCTTAAGGTAGAAATGGGGGTATTTAATTTGAGGTCTTTTTTCTTTTCTAATATAGGCATTCAGTGCTGTAAATTCTTTCCTAGGTTAACCTCAGTGGCAGCTCATGAATTCTGGTATGTTGTGCTTTCATTTAGTACAAAATATTTTTTAATTTCCTTTTGATCTATTCTTTGACCCACAGGTTATTTAGAATTATATTATTTAGTTTACGAATTTTTGTAAACTTTCCAGTTTTCTGCTAACAATTTCTAATCTAATTTCACTGTGATTAGAGAACATACATTCTCAATCCTTTCAAATTATTGAGACTTGTTTTATGGTCCAAAATATTGTCCATCATGGAAAATGTACTTAAGAAGAACTGAGAAGAGGCCCCAAAACAAAACAAAACAAAAACAAAGAACTGAGAAGAATACTCTGCTGTTGTTAGGTGGAATATTCCATAAATGTTAATTAAGTCAAATTGGTTAACACTATTGTTCAAGTCCTCTATATGCGTGATATTCAATATCCAGAGAAGGGTACTGAAATCTCCAACTAAAATTAAGAATATGACTATTTCTCTTTGGAGCTATATCAATTTTTAATGTACTTTTTGAAATTCTCTTATTAGAAGCAAAAAAATGTTTAGAACTGTTATGTCCTCTTAATTAACCAACTTCTTAATCATTATGTAATGATATCTTTATCCTTGGAACTATTCCTTGCTCTGAATGAAGTCTACTTTGTCTAATATTAATATAGCCACTCTTACTTCTGACTACTGTAAGTATGGTTTATCTTTTTCCAGTGTTTACTTTTAACCTATTTGCACTTTTAAATTTAAAATATGTTTCTTGGGACGCCTGGGTGGCTCAGTCGGTTAAGTGTCTGCCTTCGGCTCAGGTCATGATCCCAGGGTCTTGGGATCGAGTTCCGCGTCGGGCTCCCTGCTTGGCAGGGAGTCTGCTTCTCCCTCTTCCTGCTGCTCCCCCTGCTTGTGCTCTCTCGCTCACTCACTGTCTCTCTGACAAATAAATAAAATTTAAAAAAATAATAAAATGTTTCTTATAGGCAAGGATATATAGTTAGGTCTTGCTTTTTTTAGCTAATCTGACAATCTCTGCCTTTTAACTGATATTTTCAGACCACTTATATTTGATGTGATTATTGATATGGTTAGGTATAAGTCTATTATCTTGCTATTTTTTTGTATTTATTCCATGTACTTTTTTCCCCCTTTTAATGCCTTCTTTTGGATTAAATAACTATATTTTCTGATTCCATTTTACGTTCTTTGTTGGAGTAATCCATAACTTTTTAAAAAATAGGCTTGCTTTAGGATTTATGGTATACATCCTTTAACCTACCATGGTCAACCTTCAAGTGACATTATACCACTTCAAGTGCAGTATAAAAATCTTGTAACAGTATACTACCCAGTACTGTATCTTGCCCATCTAAGTCTCTGTACCTGAAAAAATGGGAGAGAAGCATTAGAAAAGTGTAAAAGAAATAGTGGCAAGATAGTGAGACCTGCTCCTTGGTTTCATTTAAAAAGGTAAATAAGAAATGAAAAGGAAGGGTGAATGAAAAGGAGCCATGCCTGGGTGGCTCAGTCAGTTAAGCATCTGCCTTTGGCTTAGGTCATGATCCCAGTGTCCTGGGATCAAGTCCCACATCAGGCTCCTTGCTCAGCAGGGAGGCCGCTTCTCCCTCTGCCTGCAGCTCCCCCTGCTTCTGCTCTCTCTCAATCTCTCTTTCTCTCTGACAAATAAGTAAATAAAATCTGTATTTTTAAAAAAGATTTTATTTATTTGAGTGAGAACAAGTGAGAGAGAGAAACCACGATAGGCGAGAGGGTCAGAAGGAGAAGTAGGCTCCCGCTGAGTAGAGAGCACCATGTGGGGCTTGATCCCAGAATTCTGGGATCATGACCTGAGCCGAAGGCAGACGCTTAACGAACTGAGCCACCCAGGCGCCCAATAAATAAAATCTGAAGACAGACAGACAGACAGAAAGAAAGAAAATAGGTGTTTAAAATTAAAATTCTACCACTATATCACCTATGTTCAAATTCTAGCTCTGCCACTTACATATTGTATATAACCTTGGGCAAGATGGCCAACCTTTTATTTCTACCTCTTTTATTTTTATTTTTTTTTAAGATTTTTTATTTATTTGACAGAGAGCTAGAGAGAGCACAAGTAGGCAGAGCGGCAGGCAGAGGGAGAGGGAGAAGCAGGCTCTCCACTGAGCAGGGAGCCCGATGCAGGGCTCGATCCCAGGACCCTGGGATCATAACCCGAGCCGAAGGCAGCCACTTAAGTGACTGAGCCACCGAGGTGCCCCTACTTCTACCTCTTTTAAATGAAGAAAACAACAGTACCTACACTTCACCAAGTTATCATGATGATCCAATGAGTTAATAAAGGCAAAATGGTTAGAAAAGCGCCAAGCCTCTATTATATCCTTAATAAATAAATACGAGGTCCTATTATTCAAATTACATAAGACAGTATTTTTTTAATGCTATATACCTAAAATACTATTTCTTACCCAGCCTACACCCTGGGTTGCCCTACTCTAAGTGAATGTGCAAGCAAAATAACTTCTTAGCTTCTTTAAACTATAAGAAATTCAAGTCACTGCAAGTAGCATTATATATCTATGACATGTATATGATACATGACATCATACAGATATGCTATTTATTACACATTTGTTATATGCTTAGCATTGTTTTAAAAGCTTTGTGTCATCTCATTTAATCTTCATATCAACCCTATGAAGAAAGCTATTATTTATGATGCTCATGTTATAGATGAAGATAGAGACAGAAAAGTTAAACCACCTGCCCAAGGTTAGTTAGTAAAGAATACAGCCAGAATTCTACTGCCAAAAGTCTGACACCAAAGCCTGTACTCTTTCCTGGGAAAAAACTGCATGTGGTTTCAAAAAGGGCAGGAAACATGGAACTACTAGAATAATGGAAGAAGAGTATCCACAGAGCCAGAAATCAGAATCCTCAATCTCTTGCTCTGGGCTTGTCTCTCTTTCAGACCTCAAGATTTCTCACTTGAAATTTTGTGCTTCTCCCAGTACAGATGCCCAATTCTTTTCTCATCCCACCTTATAATAATCTTGTCCCACCTTATCAAATGTAACTATTTTCCACCCCATTGCAAATAAACCCTTCGATCCAAACCATGCCAAAAAGACTAATTCTTACTGTTTTATCTTCAGTTGTGCTGGTTTCCTAATACTTATATATTCTTTATACTTAATGAAACATTTTTTTTTTTTAAGAGAGGGGAAGAGAGAGAGAGAGGAGAGAGTGGAGGAGGAAAGGAAAAGGAGAAACTTGAATAGACTCCATGTCCAGCACAGAGCCCAATGCAGGGCTCAATCCCACAACCCTGAGAGATCATGACCTGAGCTGAAATCAAGAACTGGACGCCCAACCAACTGAGCCACCCAAGTGCCCGATGAAACACATTCACTAAGGAACACTCCTGCCCTCCCCTCACAGTCTCCTCTCCTGTCAAAAGCTCTTCAATCTGACACATAACTACATATGGTCTTGTGCTATTTACTGTGATTTCACATACATGATCTCATCTTTCACCAAGAAGATGTAAATGAATACAAGGCTGAAGATTTTAAAACTCTATGATAACACAGTACTGTGCCTACATAAAATATTCAAAAGTACTGTTGATAAAAAGAAGCAAGTCAAAAGTGCAATTTCTTATCTGTAAGATATCCTCAAAACATTTTTCTTTTAGTAGACTTCCCTTGTCTCCCCAGCTTTAAGAGACATGATCTAAATCACATAAAGTTACAAAAACTACATCCGCAAATCAAAACTGAAAAGTAGCAGAGTTTATCCTAGTGACAACTTACAGAATAAAAGCTATGTTGATCAAACTTACATACTAATTCCCCAGGCAGAAACGTTCTAGTCAAGTCTTGGGAATCTAAATCAGGATTGGAAGTGGTCTAACAAATAATTTACTTCAGTAACTCTAGAGATCTAGAGTAACCCAGATACAAGAGCTGTGATTACACTTGATCTTCAAAGTCCTGAAAGAGAAAGAGTGAAGAACTAATTCAGCTAAGTATTTGGCTTACACTCTCTCATTGAATCCTTACAACGATCCTATGAGAAGATACTCTTATGCCCATTTATAAATAGGGAAGTGGAGTGTAAAGAAACTTGCCCAGATTCATACAAACTTTAAGCACAGGATTAAAGCTACTGTCTATGTTGCCAAAAAAATATATATATATTTTAAATCTAACTTATAAAATTATTTGACAGATTCCAAGAACACTCAGATGCATTATCAGAATTTTAAGGCAACATGAAATCATAGTTTTGACATTCACATTCCTTTCAATGAAAATTAAACTATAAGTTAAGATACACATTTAATAGAAAATGCCAATGATAATTTTTAGACTAGACCCAACCAAAATCCATAGGCATATTAATGTTTCTCAAGCAAGCACATTTAAGTATATCATTCCTTGTTCAAAAAATCATTAGTGGCATCAACTTTATGTTGATGCTATTCAATTGGATAAAGACAATCTTACATCTTACATTAAAATAAGTTAGATGAATTAAAGATGAAAAACATTTAAGCCATAAAAATACTAGAAGTAAACATATGTGATTTAAAAAAAATCTTGACATAGGAAAGTCTTTCTAGGACTAACAGTAGAAACGACACAAGAGTCTGATATAATTAACTAAAGAAAATCTAAGACACATACAGTAAAACATTATTTCATCAATTCTAAGCTAAGTATATTCTCCACTTTTAACATCTCTGAAATCAGGATGTCTCTTAAAATCAAGTGTGTCATGATTTAACTGATAGCATATATTTATTCTTAACTGTACATAAAATAGTGTATCTTACAATTGAAGCCATCTTAGATTCAATAAGATACTGGACTCTTATTATTCAATAAGATACTCTGAATTGACAAAAGATAAAATAGGGGAAAGATCTATAGCAAATGATTAAATATTCTCAATAAATAAAAAGCTCTTATATGTTATTAAAGTTAACAGGGTGTTTCCACTGCACTGGTTATGTATCATTTCTTAAGTAAGGGGTTACCTGTACTAGTCTATATACTTTTTGTGTATCTGATTTATTTCATTAAAAGACTTTAAATCAAGGGCGCCTGGGTGTTTCAGTTGGTTAAGTGTCTGCCTTAGGCTCAGGTCATGACCCCAGGGTCCAGGAATGAATCCCCACATCGGGCTCCCTGATAAGCAGAGAGTCTGCTTCTCCCTCTTTCTCTGCTGCACCCCCTGCTAGTGCTCTCTCTCTCCCCACCAGCTGTCAAATAAATAAATAAAATCTTAAAAAAAAAAAGACTTTAAATCAAAAGACTTATGCTTTTAAAAGAATATAAAAAAAACGGTAAAAGATAAGGAAAGGAAACTGGAGAATGTAGCACAAACATCCAAAAACATGAAAATAAAAATTCCACTGAAAATGTTTAAAACTGCAAATTAAAAGAGGAAGCATTTATTACATAAGAGATCAATATGTATGCTTTTAAAGCTTATCACCAAATCAGCGATAGCATACAGAGACACTTATACACAATGGGAAAGAATTCAAATGTACTTAACCGCCAAACAAGCAACACTTCTTTTAGGAATTCATAAGGGAAATGATCAGAAAAGTACAGGAAGACTTATTTAAAAAAGATGCTAACTGTCACTTTTTACAATATATAAAAGTCACAAACAACCTATATGTCCATCAAGGGACTGTCTAAAAAAATTATTATACATCTATACAATATGACAGTATGCAACCATTAAAAATAATGGTATAGAGAAAATGTCTTTGAAAGTCATGTAAGTATTCCTGGAAGTACACAAAGACTATCCCCCCTCCCTTTTTTTTTTTAAAGATTTTATTTATTCATTTGACAGAGAGAGATCACAAGTAGGCAGAGAGGCAGGCAGAGAGAGAGGGGGAAGCAGGCTCCCTGCTGAGCAGAGAGCCCGGGGCTAGATCCCAGGACCCTGAGATCATGACCTGAGCTGAAGGCAGAGGCTTTAACCCACTAAGCCACCCAGGCGCCCTCCCCTTGTTTTAATTCTAAAATTTTTTCTATTTATTTATTTTTAACTGAAATATAACTGGCAAATATACAAAGGCTTTTTATACGAGCACCAGATTTAAAAAATCTTTTGTTTTTTTTTTTAATTGAGTTTTAAAAGACTAAAATGTGTACTTATGTAAGGTACACTGTTTAACAAATTTTTACTATATAGCCACCCATGTAACCACCAATTATATGAAGGGACAGAACTTTTCCAGTACTCTAAAAGTCTTGCTCCTCTGGTCCCAACCAATAAACCCTACCCTGACTTTATCGACACAGGTGAGTTTGATCTTTTCCTGAACTTCAAAATAAAAGAATCATACAGTATATATTGTGTCTGCCTCCTTCTGCTCAATATTTTGTGATATTTACCCATACTTCCTAGGAAGAGCAGTAGTTCCTTCTTTTTCACTGATGTATAGTATTGCAATGTAAAGCATAGTACATATTATCTGTCCATTTTGTTGCTGATGGACATTTGGATTGTGTCTCATTGGGAGTTATGAAAAAAAGCTGCTATGTTTTTTCAGGTTTCATAACTTATTTTATTTGCACTGTCTCCTAATTTCATTTTAGACATTTCTATTAATAAAAAGGATCAGACAATCCAAATATATTCCAAAATATAAGGAAAAAACCTGGTATCTCACCACATATACAACTGCCATTTTCATTTTAACATTTATGTTTTACATAGCCGAGATTATGTTACATATGCTGTTTTTTTCCCCTAAATCAATCCCTTTTCCTTTCAGTTATTTTTTCCCTTTTTTCTCTCCCTCTCCTCACCTTAACCCAACTAGTAAGAAACATTTATATATAGTGTGCAACATTTTTCCACCCTTACTAGATCACCTAGATCACTTACACACACATGCACAAATACACATACATTAGGTTTTTGTTGTTTTACAAAAATGAGACACTTTATATATTCCTCTGGCTCCTGCTTTTCTCAGTTAAATATGATGGCAATGTCCTCGCATCACTGATTACTTTTGCCATGACTTATTTTTTTTAACAGCTTTATTAAGATATAATTCACATACCATAATAATTCACCTGTTTAAAGTGTGTAATTCAGGAGATTAAGAATACACTTATCATGATGAGCACTTACTAATGTACAGAATTACTGAATCACTATGTTGTACACCTGAAACTAATATGACACTTCATGTTAATACTGGAATTGAAACTTTAAAAAATAAAGTGTACAATTCAATGGTATGTACAACCAGCACCACTCAATTTTAGAACATTTTCAGCACCTCAGAAAGAGACTCTATGTCCTTTAGCTCCCATGGCCAACCCCCCCACCCCCCCAGCCTTAAGCAACCACTAATCTACTATCTCTACAGATTTCTCCATTCTGGATATTTCATATGAATGGAGTCATATTACATGTGGCATTTTCTAACTGGTTCTTTCACCTAGCATAATATTTTCAAGGTTCACTGATGTCGTAGCATGTATCAGTACCTACTCCTTTTAACAACTGATTACCAATCTGCTGTGTGGACATATCACATCTTGTGTATTCATTTGTTGGTTTATAGACATTTCGGTTATTTCTACTTCCTGCCTATAATGAATAATGCTGCTTTAAATGTTCATGTTACATTTTTTTCAGGGACATGTTTTCATTCTTCTTGGGTAGATCCCTAGGAGAGAAACTGCTGGTCATATGGTAATTCTATGTTAAATAATATGAAGAACTGTTATACTGTCATCCAAAGTAGCTAATATCAATTTACATTCCTATCAGTATATGAGGGTTCCAATTTCTTAACATCCTTGTCTACATTTGTTATTATCTAACTCTTTTTTGTTTTTAAAGACTTATTTACAGAGAGAGAGAAAGAGAGAAAACAAGCAGGGAAAGCGGCAGGTAAAAGGGAGAAGCAGGCTCCCGCTGAGCAGATAGCCTGACATGGGGCTTGATTCCAGAATCCTGGGATCATGACCTGAGCCGAAGGCAGACACTTAACTGACTGAGCCACCCAGGTTCCCCTATTATTATCTAGCTTTTTGATTCTAGTCATTCTAGTGGTGTGAAGTGGTATCTCATTGTGGTTTTTGTTTCATTTCTCTGATAGCTAACAGTATCAAGTAACTTTTCATGTGCTTATTGAATATCTTCTTTTAAAAATGTCCATTCAGATCCTCTATTTTCTTTTTTTTTTAAGATTTGAGAGAGAGCGCATACGCACACAAGCAGGAGGGGTAGAAGGAGAGGGAGAGCCAATCTCAAACAGACTCTGTGCCAAGTGTGGGCCCAACACAGGGCTTGATCTCATGACTCCAAGATCAGGACATGAGCCAAAACCAAGAGTTGGACACTTAACCAACTGTGCCACCCAGGCACCCCCAGATCCTCTAATCTATTTTAAAATTAGGTTATTTTTTTTTATTAATGAGTTAAGAGTTCTTTATATATTGTGAATGCAAGTCTTTTATCAGATATATGATTTGTAAATATCTTCTCCCATTCTGTGGATTGTCTTTCTACTTTCTTGATGGTGTCCTTTGAAGCGTAAGTTTAAAATTTTGATGAAATCCAATTTATCTTATTTTTGTTGCTCCTGCTTTTGGTATCATATCTAAGAATGCCTATTCCAAGGTCATGAAAATCTACCCCTATATTTTCTTCAAAAAAAAAATGTCTTCTGATATGATATATATATATATGTTGATTTCTATTGAGTCTAAAACAAGAAGTAAAATCGCTGGATCATACAGCATACAAGTTAGCAGATGATACCAAAGAATGATTTTACCAATTTTCAAACCCACCTGATATGTCTGAGAGTTCCAAATGCTCTACATTCTTGTCAACACTTAGTAGTTTCAGACTTTTTCATTAACATCATTCTGGTGGGTATACAGTGGTACCACATGATAGTTTTAATCTGTAGTTCTCTCAAAATGATGTGTGAGAACCTTTTCACCTTAGCCATCTGAACAACTCACTTTGTAAATGCCTGTTCCAGTCTTTCACCCAGGAACCCATTTGTTTCAAAAATGGGTTCCTGGTGTTTTTGTTTTGTTTTGAAATATATTTTTTATATACTCTAGATAGAAGTCCTCTGTCTGGTTCAAGTAATGCAGACACTTTTACCACTGTGTCACTTGCCTATATGCTCTCCTAACAGTATCCTTTGGTGAACACAAGTTCTTATTTAATGAAGAACAATTTATCGGTCTTACCTGGTTAGCACTTATTGTGTCCTGTGTAAAAAATAATCTTTGCCTACAAAAGGGTCACAAAGGTATTTTTCCATGTTTTCTCCAGAAACTTTATTTTTCACCTTTCATATTACATCTATAGCCCCTTCGGGAAGTACATACATAATCTCTGTGTTACAAAACTATTTCAGGGAATAGAAAAAGGAAAGCTCCACATCTCATTTTATGAAGCCAGCATAACTCTGAAGCCAAAATACATACATAGAAATCTCTGATAAATTTACTAATAAATGTGGATTTTAAAAAAACTCTAAGACAATGGCAAACCAAGTTCAGCAGAGTGTGTGAGGAGAGACAAATGCAACACAGCTAAGTAGGATTGGACCCAATAAAGCAAACAGGAGATAATCTATTAATGTAATACATCTAATACATCCTTTTAGCAGATTAATGGAAAAAATACACATGATCATCTCTATCAACACAGAAAAAGTACATCATAAAATTCAGTATTTATTTATGACAGTAAAAGAAAAAAAGTTCTTGCAAAATCAAAACTAGAAGGTATTTCTTAATCTTTTACAGTTATCCATCAAAAACTTATACTAATAGTAAGGTAGAGGAAATAGGGAGAGGTTGGTAAAGAGTACAAACTTTTAATTATAAGATGAATAAGATCTGAGGATCTAATGTATAACATCGTAATGATAATTGAAAACAGTGTATTGTGTAAGTGAAATTTGCTAAGAACATAGAACTTAAACGTTCTCAGCAAAAAAAAAAAAAAGAAAAAAAGGTAAATATGAGGTGATGGGTGTGTTAATTAACTGAATTTCACAACACATAACATTATAAATGTTCCTTACTTGTTTTTGTGTGTGTGTATTTTAGTTGTATTATATGTTGGTTAAAATATAAATGTATATGAAGGCAAACTTTTCATCTTTTTGTTTATGCCTGTATCCCCAGCACCAAGGACTATTCCTGCACATAAAAAAAGTCATGGAGCATTTTCTTTCTTTCTTTTTTTTTTTTAAGATTTTATTTATTTATTTGAGAGAAAGTGAGAGACAGAGCACGAGTGGGGGGAGGCGCACAGAGAGAAGCAGACTCCCCGCTGAGCAGGGAGCCCAAGGTGAGCTCCATCCCAGGACCCTGGGATCATGACCCCAGCAGAAGGCAGATGCTTAACCGACTGAGCCACCCAGGTGCCCTGTCATGAAGCATTTTCTAAGATTTATTTATTTAGTTGAGAGAGAGAATCTGAAGTAGACTCCTTGCTGAGCACAGAGCCCCACGCAGGGCTCTATCTCACGACCCTGAGACCACGAGCGGAGCTGAAACCAAGAGTTGAGGCTCAACCAACTGCACCACTCAAGTGCCCTGCTCCAAGACTTTTTTTTTTTTAAGATTTTATTTATTTGACAGAGAGCAGGAGAGAGAGCAAGAGAAAGCACAAGCAAGGGGGAGCAACAGAGAGAGGGAGAAGCAGACTCCCTGCTGAGGGGGCAGACGCTAAACCCACTGAGCCACCTGGGCACCCCCCAAGACTTTTTTTAAATGAATAGATAAATGAATGAATGATTCTTAAATCAAAATTTGCACTTGGGGAAAAAATTATAGTACTTTCTTTTGGCATTGCTCTAGATATAAGCATTATATAGGCTAAGTTTGTATGCATTAAAATATATATACATATATGCACATATCACATATGAAAATATTTCTGATGAGATTAATAAAATAACCCTATTTAGATAAAAAAAAACTATAGTAAGATATTTTACTTAATGATGAGATGTTAGACGTATTCCTACTAAAAGTCAGGAACATGACATTCAAGTGGGCCCTTCATGCTGCTGCCTGGCAATCACACTGTATTTCCCCATTCTGCTCTGATCTCTTTTCCTCTCTTTGATAGAGGACTATATCATGTATTTTTCTCTCTTCTCAAACCCCTAATACACAATCCTATTCTTCCTTATCCTCAACCAGTGACCGTGCTTCCCATACACTAAGGCACAGAAAACCTTAGGTGGAAACTTGCCCAAGCCACCACCATCATGTCTGTGTCTATAGACAGCTGACCCTTGAACAACACAAGGTGACTGCACAGGTCGACTTACTTATATGTGGATTTTTTTTCAATAAATACAGGACAGTACTATAAATGTATTTTCTCCTCCTTATAATTTTCTTAGTAATATTTTCTTTTGTGTAACTTACTTTATTGTAAGAATGCGTATATAATTCATATTAATATACAAAATATGTGTTGGCTGTTTATATTATCAGTAAGGCTTCCCGTCAGCTGTAGGCTATTAGTAGTTAAGTTCTGGGGAAGTCAAAGGTCATTTATGACTTCTGGATGGCACAGAAGTTGGCGCCCCTAACCCCTGTGTTGTTCAAGGATCAACTGTATTCCATCTTCTCTTCTGTTTCTATAAACTCTCCCTACTCCTATTAAAGCAAGGGCTAATCCTTCCACCTGTGCACAAAGATCAGGAGTCAGCAAACCATGCCCATGCTATCTATGGCTGCTTTCACGCTATTAAAGTAAAGCTGAGTAGTAGTAACAGAGACTGTTTTGCCCACAAAGCCTAAAATACTACCTAGCCCTTTGAAGAAAACTTTGCTGACCACTGTAGATCATCTCTCCTCTCATCTAATATGGGCACAGCTAGTTGCAAAGGCCCATTAAGTTCCATGCACAAGAAAAAAAGTAAGATCCACACAAGACATACAATATCAGGGATGTATCAGATATACTCATGACCAAAAAAAAAAGGACCTTAACAGGGAGAAGTCACCTATAAAGGATGAAGACTGAATGGCATAAGACTCTCGAACAACTACTTGAAACTAGAAAATTATAAGGCAATCCCTTAAATCTTGAGGGAAAATTCTTCTACCTTAGAATTCTATACCCAAACCAGCCAAATTATTAGCATGAAAACAAGCTATTTTCAGCAATACAAACATCTCAAAAATTTCACCTCATACATTCTCTCTCTTGAAAGTTACAGAGGCATGCATTTCACCAAAACAGAGGTATAAATGGAGAAAGAAGAAGGTATGGATCTGGAGACCACAGGCTCTGACACAGGCAAAAGACAAAAGGAAATCAGAATTTTGAAGGCAAATCACGGACTAAACCTGGGTGGCAGAAGTGGAGAGCCACAGTGCAGATCTGAGCAAAAGCAAAGAAAGACCTAAGGTTTTTCCCAATCTTTTAAAAACATCAACTATCAATTATCTGAAGTGCTTAAACATACTGGGACAGCATCTAAAAAAAAAAAAAAAAATCAGAGACAAATAGGAAACTAAGCAAAAACTTAAAAAGAAGAAAAAATTTTAACTCCAAGAAACATAATCATAGTATACTGCAAAGTTCAATGGTGACCATATTACGAGGTCATAATGTGAAAAATGGGGCGCCTGGGTGGCTCAGTGGGTTAAGCCTCTGCCTTTGGCTCAGGTCATGATCTCAGGGTTCTGGGATCAAGCCCCGCATCGGGCTCACTGCTTGGCAGGGAGCCTGCTTCCCCCCTCTCTCTCTGCCTGCCTCTCTGCCTACTTGTGATCTCTCTCTCTGTGTCAAGTAAATAAATAAAATCTTAAAAAAAAAAAAAAAATGTGAAAAATGAACACTGCTTTAACCAAACATGATATACTGGGAGATAAAAGGAGAGGATGTTCAAGGTGGCCTAAGAATTCTAAAGCACAGATTCATCCCCCACAGTAGGAAGCCAGGAGATATTATCTAAAATTGGAAAACAAATAGTATTTTAAAATATGGGAGTAAATATCAGAAGAAACAGTTAAAAGTATCAAAAATGGTTGCTCTGAGAGCAGAACATAAGAGGAAAAGTTATACCAAGATGAGACGGGGGATGGTGTTTTTCCTTTAAGTCCTATAGTACGATTTTCTTTTTACTGCACAGTTGTATTATTTAAAGTCAACAATTAATGTGCTTGTTTTTAAAACAAAAATAATGGGTTTTGTGTCATTTAAGGTCAATTAATTCACTCACCACAGATATTACCTAGGTACTGACTATGTGCTAGGTACTTTTCTAGATGCTAGGAATACAACAGTGCCGGAAAAATGTCCTTGCCCTCATGAAGCTTATATCCAAAGGGAAGAAAATAATAAGCAAATTAATGTATGCTATAATGTCAGCTAAATTAATGTTGTGAAGAAAAATAAAGGTAAGGGTAGAATGTAATAAGGATGTTACTTAAGTAGTTTTCTGAAAAGGGGTCCTTCCAAGAATCAGCAAAAAGGAAATCAACCTAAAAATGAAAATGTGTTTTGAGAAAACGTCATGAAAGTAGGATTACTGGAGGGTATCAATTAAGTTCAAGGTGAGAGCTTCATTTTAAGTCTCTCGTACTCCAAAGCAAAGTATCATTCAAGAGCCTATGCCAGAAGTTCTCAGTAGTGACACTAGGTACCCTTGACCTAAGTCACAGGAACACTGCTATTTACACTCTTCCTATATCCATAGCTAGCCATTACTTATTAAAGTTACTGCATAAATTGGGGTGCCTGGGTGGCTCAGTGGGTTAAGCCTCTGCCTTCGGCTTGGGTCATGATCCCAGGGTCCTGGGATCGAGCTCCGTGTCAGGCTCTCTGCTTGGTAGGGGAACCTGCTTCCTCCTCTGTCTCTGCTTGCCTCTCTGCCTACTTGTGATCTCTCTCTCTGTGTCAAATAAATAAATAAAATCTTTAAAAAAAAAGTTACTGCATAAATTTATACTCAAACTTTTTTACTTCTATAGAACACGTAGATGTTTATATTTTAACTATGTAGTTAAAAGTTTTCCTAAATCAAAAGCTCAACACATTAACCAAGAAGGAGTCCAGTTTAATTCCAAGTTACCAAAATTCGTCAATCCGATCTTCATTCTCTCACTACGGTTGAACCCTAAACCATTGGGAATAAGACGCATTTAAAGAAACAATTTATAGGGTAACGCAAAACATTCATTTTCCTCTCCAAAGAACCTCACTCAGGCTGAGGTAGAGTTTCAACCTCCTTGAATTATCTTTTCACTAAAAATTGAGTAACTAAAAAAATGTATTAAGACTGAAGGGATAATTTTATTCCAAACATGGTTGTTATACAATAAAACCTCATATTCAAAAAGTAGGATTGATTTTAATGTAGCTTATTCTCAAAACACTTATACCATTAAAAGTACACCAAAACTACGTGTGTCTTTTTTATACAGCAAAAAAAGTGATAATGAATGATAGAAGAAAGGCAGGCAGGGACAAACCCCCCACCCCAAGAGGAAACCACCCTTAAAAGGATTTTATAAGGAGCCCACCACTCTCTCTCACTGATAGGTAGATGACAAAAACCTGATTGGATGATAGGGGCATGGAGGGTTAATCAGATTAAAACAGCGCCTGCCAAGAAGTCCAAAAAACCCTCTAGATCTAGGGGTGCCTGGTGGCTCAGTCAGTTAAGCATCTGCCCTTGGCTCAGGTCATGATCCCAGGGTCTTGGGATCAAGTCCCCATCGGGCTCCCTGCTCTGCGGAGAGTCTGCTTTTCCCTCTACCCCTCCCCCCTGTTCTCACACACACACACACACACACACACACACACACACTCAAACAACAACAAAAAACCCCTAGATCTAAATGCCATATCAGCAACCCTCTTCCGGAGCTTTGTACTATCACTCAATAAAATTTGCTGCCCACCATTCTTCCTCTGGTTTACCTCTTCATTCTTCCAAGCGGCTTGACGGAGAACTGAGGGCACCAAAGGAGAAGAAATCCTGTAACAGTGATACTTTAAGATTTTAAATAGGTTTTAAAGTTTTACTCACAAAAAGTAAGTAAATTCAACTAACTATTTCAATTAAGAGAAGGATTTAAAGTTTAAAAGTTATTTAGAACTTTCTGGAAAAGCAGACGTAACTACTGTACGCTGAACTGTAGCACTAGATGTTGATGCTTTCCCCACCAACCTCTACAGTCCTAAGATGGAGCACTGCAGTACAGTAACAGCTACAACTCAGGTTTGGGATGACTGCTTATTGGCCTTGTGCTTTCACACCTAAAATAGAGATAATAATGCCTACAAACATAGCAGTTCTGGGGGTGCCTGGGTGGTTCAGTCAGTTAAGCAACCAACTCTTGATTTTGGCTGGGGTCATGATCTCCGGGTCCTGGGACTGAACCCCAGGAGGGCTCCATTTGGCAGGAGTCTGCCTGGGGATTCTCTCTCCTCCCTCTGCCTCGCCACACCCCACCCCTCAAGAGCGCCCACACGCTCAAGTGTTCTCTCTCTAAAATAAGATCTTTAGGGGTGCCTGGGTGGCTCAGTGGGTTAAAGCCTCTGCCTTCAGCTCAGGTCATGATCTCAGGGTCCTGGGATGGAGCCCCGCATCAGGCTTCCCCCTCTCTTGCCTCTCTGCCTACTTTTGATCTCTCTCTCTGTCAAATAAATAAATAAAATCTCTAAAAAAATAATAATAAAATAATATCTTAAAAAAAAAAGTTAGCAGTCCTGTCAATGAGAAGTACCCACATATTTAAGTATCAATAATACATATTAAAAAGCTCTGTGATCGCAAAGACCTACACCAATAATCATATTTTAAACAAAAAAGAAAACTATCACTTCCAAATTTTTCTGATTTCAGCAATAACGGTTATCAGATTCTATGGAAGAACAGTGGGACACTGGTCCACTCACACACACAGCCAGAAAAAGAAAAGATAATTTAAAAAAAAGAGAGAGAGAGCGCACAAGCAGGGGGAGCAGCAGGCAGTCTGCTGAGCAGGGAGCCCAATGCAGGACTCGATCCCAGGACCCTGGGATCATGACCTTAGCTGAAGGCAGAGGCTCAACCAACTGAGCCACCCAGGCGTCCCAAGAAAAGATGACGATTTTAAAAATTTAGACTTAAAAAAAAAAAAATTAGACTTCCTCATAAACAAGTAAGTGCCGAGAGAGAATATTTTTAGTAAATACTTAACTATACAAACCAAAAGACTAAAGTTGTTTAACCACATGTAAACTGCACATCATCTGACTTCAGGTAGAATGTTTATTTTTGGTTATACTTGGGAACCAGATACCCAATGTATATAAACATCAGCATATTTTTTAAACAATTGTCTTAATGCTTTTGTTCATTCAGTAATAAATCCCACTATTCTTAGAAGGAAAAAACACAAACAATATCCTTAACCAAAACTCATCATAGGAGTTTTTGCTTCTTAAACTTTTAAACTAACATTAAACAAACAGCATTATCTGACAATGAGTACTAGACTATTTGTCCACTTAGTCTTTAAATTCCACCAGAGTACAGACCTGTCTTTTTCTCTGTTGTATCAAAAATATGGAGGCACCTAACTGGTAACAAACATGTACTCAATAAATGTGTAGAATGAATGAATGAGGGAGTGAGTTAACTGGGCTTCTAGACTTAAGCTAAAGTGTTTTAAGTTGCAACAGAACCTTTTCACTTATATACATATCCATCACTGGGTACAAACAACCACAGTCTGAATTATGATGACATAATAAACTGAAAAAGACACATACTCCGTATTTGAAAACACAACTCTATTACTGGTGTGTAATACACAAAGTAAAAGATTCACAAAGCCAGTTTTTTAGTTATATTTTTTCCTCAAGAAATTTTGTTGTGTTCTTTCTGATATCAAAATATACACATATATTAGAAGAGGCATGCTGCACTCTTGATAAACCAAACACTGTCTTTTAAGTTCCGTTACAATATGGAATAATTTAGGCAAAGTGAACAGTATTATTTCCAGAGTCCACACACAATGTTTTGAAAAGTCAAATTCCTTAATTAAAGGTGAAATAAAATGAAAAAAAAAAAAAGTAGATCTTACTATTTCAAAACTATACTGCATTTTAAAAAGGGAAAATAAACCAAGCTTAGAATAAATTAATTACACCGTAATTATTTATACAAGAAGGCATTAATATCCTTATATTTGATCTTTAAGCTAATAAAACAAGTTATTTTCCAAAATTTTTAAGCTAGATTATAGACTTTATACTCACAAAGCTTGAATTAGAGAAGTTACTTTAATAAAGTAACACTGTTTGGGTAAGTTCCTTCATAATTCTAAAGTCTACAGTAAGATATTCAGCAGTAACAGTACAGTAATATACATTATATTTATGATTCTACCCAACTTGCACAAGCATAATTATCTGGGTGGAACAGGCTTTATGGTTAGCAAGCTGTGATCTGTGAGTGCAATAATATACGTGCATGGATCGAAGTTTCCCAAGATTCTGATGGTCATCTTCAAAGAGACTTAAACGTTTAAGAGTAGATTTGACGGGTGAATACAAAAATACAACAAAATCAATTCATAAGCACCGGTATGAAAACAAGGCTCTCTACAACAACTACAAGCGTTGGAGGAAAAAAACAACAACACAGGGCACATAAAAGATAAAACACAATTAATTGCTGCCTGTGTTTCCTACGGTCTAAAACACCAGGTATTAGATACTCCTTTTCAGCGCTCTCTTAAACAGAAATTTAGTGTTTCAGTTGCCCCTCCTCCACAGTTAACATCAGTGCCCTTTCTTCCTCCTCCCTTACCCCTCCCAGTTCAAACAAATTAACATTTGTACTAAGGTACCTCCTATCAGCTCGCAGCTTCTTCCCAAACACGCCCACGTACACTGAAACTGGCCTGCGTCTACACAACACACAGCTACAGGAAAAGAGCTCCGAGGGGGTCAGGTGGGAGGATAATTTAGCTCCGCACAGGTTTACGGCTATTTTCCAGATATTAGCTCCTCACGCTTGGCTCCGATTTCTGCCAAATCACCTCCAAAGCACGGTGTTTATGAGCCTACCTAATCCGATACTGCAGTGGAATTCCGGATATTTGCAGACAGATATCTCGGCTTTGCAAGTGTTTGATCAGATCCGTCCGGAATCTCTCCTCTGCTCAGTATGCCCGCTCCTAGCAGTACAGCAACCCGGCCTCCGGCCGCGCTCTCAGCCCCGCACCCAGCCGCGCGCCCGGCCCGAGGCCAGCGCAGGACCAGCCTCTCCGGGTCCCGGGCTGGCGGGCGACCCGGCTGCGGGGGCTCCTCAACAGGTCACTCTGACCGCGGGCGCGGGCGGCTGGCTCGGCTGCCGGCTTCGAGGGCGCAGCGCCAGGGCCAGGGGAGGGGGTGTGGCCCGGCTCCGCGGTCCCGGCGCGGCGGTCCGGACTCCCGCTCACCTGAAGGGAGGCTGAGGCGCAGCCGGGCAACAGGGCAGCGCGGGCCGAGGCCAGGGGCTTCCGCCACCCAGGAGGGAGAGCAAGGCGGCCTCAAGGAGCCGCCGCGCCCCCGGCCTCGGCACAGAGACCGGGATCGGGGACCGCACAGCCGCCTCCAACCTCCGAGAGCCGGCCGCCGAGGGAGGCGCGGCCCCAGGCCCCCACCGCCCTCCTCCCTCAGCCGGAGCCCGGCAGCCCCCTCTCCATGCCGAAGGCGAGTAGCCCCGGGGCCCGCGGCCAGAGCTCCACACCGCAGCGCCGGAGCCGCCGCCATTCCCCGCGCCGCCGCCGCCGCTCCTCCGCGCCGCCCGGGGGGCGCAGCGCACCCACCTTCCCTCCCCCGCACCGCCCGCCGAGGCTCCGCACACGGCCCGCGGCCAGAGAACCGACCTGTGCAGCCGCGGCCGTCGCCTCGAAGGATGGGAAGATGACGCCGGCTTCAGGCTTCGTCCTCGTCGCCGCCGCCGCCGCCGCCTAGGCTAGCGCCCGGCGACCCGAGCAGTCGGCGTCTCTCATTCAGCGCCCGCCGCCGGCGCTCGGGGGAGGGGAGTGAGCTGGATCCACCCCGTTCGCGCCGGGGGGGTGGGGGAGAAGAGCGGACCTGGCGGGCGCGCGCAGGGAGGGCGGGGCGGAGCCGTGCGCGCGCACCAAACGAGCGCACGAGCGCGTGCCTCCAGCGCCGCGACCGGCGGGGTCTTCGCCGCGCGCGCCGCGCCAGCCGCTCCACTGCCCCACAAGCCCAACTGCCGCGGGGGACCGGTGTCCGCGGCGCGCGCCGCTTGCCGCAGCCCCTCGGCCCCGCGCTCGCGGGAGGGAGGCGCCGCTACCCGCCCAACCGAGGGGCGGGGAAGGGTAAGGAGGGCCGACAGGTGGGGCACCCGCCGCAGCCGGCCACCTCCTCCCGGCACCGGGCCCACCACGGTGAAATCCACCCTGGTGTCTCCCTTGCAGCACCGGCACCTCATCTTCAAGGCCAGAGAACAAAGTCTGGAAACACTTGGCCCCCAGGCGAAATATTCTGCCCGCGCCTGCGGTGGTTTTACAATTAGTCGCTGCGAGCAAGTGAGGGGGTTCCAAATGTGAAGAGCCACCCCACTGCCATAGGGCCGTAAATTATGGTGAGCAATACTCTCACACAGAAAGATTCGGGAAGTGTTAGAAGTAGGCCTTTGTAAGTGTTATGCAGGGGACTGCCCTTGGCTTAATAAGCAAATGACAGAAATTTGGCATCCCTGGGGTCTCAGATTGATGAGTTCCAAGTGAAAAGTATCTTCACGTCAATGCGTTAACAAGATTCTGAAATATCAAATATTTTCTGTGAATGAAAAAGGAATAGATTCAGGATGAACGGTGGAAGGGTGTTTCGGAGGGTGCGCTGCATGGGGTGGCCTACTTAAAATTAGCACCATTTGATGCCGTGTGACTATAAGTGGAAGGTTTTAAGTGAGCCACCTTTATACACGCTGTCATTAGACCACTTGGAAATGGATGATTATTTGATGATCTGCAGCTCTTTCTTTAGGCCACGTGCGGTAGGATGTGGAAGGAATACTGTGTACTAGCATTGGGTATAAAACACCAGAGGACCCAAATTTTTTCCCATTCCTCCCTTTAATAACCACTAAGCAGAAATGATTAATCTTGTATATTGAAGAATGCTAATTTTTCCTTCTTTGATCACCTGGTATCCTAGCCCTTTACTCTTAGGGAAGCTAGAATGTCTTCAACCCCTTCCCTTCAACAGAGTTATTTCTTTAAAGCCTTCCCTCCCCCTCTCCACCCCCAAAGGTAAGTTGACAAACAAAAACAAACAAAAACAGGGATAGACAAAGTTTATGGGTTTTGAATGTTACTGCATTTTGCTTTCAAAGAAAGTCTTGAAAGGAATCATAATGAAATCACTGGGAGAAGTAAAGAAACCCCAAGAAGGAAAAGAAACCAACAACTTTCAAATGAAAATAGACTTAGAAAAAAGAAAACAGACTATTGGTTAAAAGGGGGGAAGTGTATTATGTATACAGGAAGTTTTCCCATAGATGCTAATTGCTTCAAGTCCCAAAGAAACAACAGGCAAACAGAATTAGCACTTGGAGGAAAAACCCTTCTAGTTATCAAGTTAGGTAAATGTTTATTCTTTTTTAAGTGTTAATAAGAGATTAAGGAAAAGGTGGTTGTGTGCCAATACAACAATTACACACACACACATATCCCATTTTAAGAAATAAATATTTAGAAATAAAACTGAAGAACAACAGGGAATTCTAGTATTAATGTCTCGGAATTACTTTAAACTTGAATTAGGGTTTCATAAAAACAAATGGGGCTGTGTTCCTACATCTGCCAGTAATTCTCACAGTTTACCATAAGAGCAGTGAAGTTTTCATTTGGACTTTGAAGAGAAAAAAGCATGTGACTCATGAAGGGAGGCCATGGATATACTAAATTCTTATAAGTACTGAATTTCTGAGTTTGGAATAATTACTCAAAATCTGTTTCTCATGTTGATACCTTTTTTTTTTCTCATGTTGATAACTTCTAAAATAATAGTTTTATTAACCTTTAGAGTTGTGTTGAGTTCAAACTTCTGAAATTGGTGAGATTAAAAATTTATGAATAAAAATACAGAAAAAAATTTATTCTCAACATCTTTTTTTTTTTGGTCATAGCTTGGGAATTATTTTAGAAAGCCAGTGTCCTTTCCCAATTATTGATATGCAAATGGACAATGGCTTTTTATATTTAAAGAGGACCAGCAGCAAATTTTCTTTACCAGAGCATCTTTTATCACACTTAAATTCTGTACGTTGCTTTATGTATTCCATTTGCTTTTGCCAGAACACAAGAAATATGCAAAGTCTTAGTATAACAAAAAGTACTAATGTATAAAAGAGAAGTGCCATTATATAACATAGAAATCAATAAGAATTCAATATGCTTAAAATCGTTTCAGAGGAATCACCATTATGTAACAGTTTTATTACTATCCATCAAAATTATTTCCAAGGGGTAAGCCAAAGAACTCATTTAGATATAGAACAAGCAGTTTCAGAGACAAGAGACCACTACAGCAAGAACCAAATCAACAAACAACTCCTCTCACTACTGCTGTCAAAATCAAACCAGCGTAGTTAGAAAGCTTATTATTTCAATGACACTTAATTCTATTACAACCAACAGAATTTCTGCAATCTCAAAGGCCTCTATTATTTCTCTAACCATTAATCTCTATTTTCAAATATATATATACTGGCCGGATATTTTGAAAAAATTTATTGGTTATGTTTGCAATGTTCTGATTTAAAATCTAGGCAAAATAGCCTACCCAAAATTCACTCTGAGGGAAAGGATATATGGGAGGACTTTGAAGAGGCAGACACACATTCTCCAGAAATCTGACACCAAGGTATGAGGAGAGCCTGCCACCATTCGCAATCAAGTGAGACATACCACAGATACCAAGAACAAAGATAATCAACAGTCCATTCAAATCTGAGTACCAACTGTCAAAAGGCATAAGGCCTAACTTAAGATTGAGCTGTTTCTCACACGGGCAACTCTATGCAGGGAATGGATCAGCAGGGAAGTATTTACTTAGTGGTGACTAATTTTCCCTGGAACAAGTCCTGGGGACCAGCTAGTATATAAATAAATGTTTGCAAGAACTAATAATTTTCAATATTAACTTTAAAGGTGATTTCAATAATGCCTCGCTTATCTGACAGGATAAAGAAGGTGCAGTGAGGGACTGAACATAATTAGATATTCTAGATAACAGAGGTTTTCATCTTAAGCACTAGAAACAATTGAATTTAAACCACGTGTATTGATTTTTTTCCCCTAAAATATTACCAGTTTCTCTGCCTTAAACTAATAAAACATAGTATAGTTTAGCCTATTCCTAATGACCCAGAGGTATTTTATCATCAAAAGCAATAATACCGAGATGTGTGTGTGAGCTTAGAAGATACTTAGTGGTATCCTTCACCCTACAATAAATAATTGTGGCCTACTATGTTCCTGAATTCCTTTGAGTCTAATTGATCTGGATGGTGCCCATTATTGACCTTCCTGATGGTGCTACACCACTGCCTGCCTACATGTATTAACACGCCTTCCTTTGAATTGTTTTACCACATCAGCCTGGGAAACCAAACAACCAATATTTTTAATGTATGTGTAGAATAAGAGGAAAGAACCTCAGAATACACTAAAACAACTCCAATATGTGCAGGACATTTACTTAATCGAAAGGCCATTTGACAACTTTCATGTTTTCCTCAATATTTTGGACCTTTGAGTTTACCAGATAAGTGAATCATTATTGCATTCTACTTTCTTTATATAAATTTTAGGCATTGTTCTCCATACTTAAAGGAAGGTGAGGATATTTGTTGATAATATTCATCACAGCAGTCTCCTTATATATCCTGCATTCAAAATAAGGTTAGAATTAAAAGCCCCAGGAATTCATAAATCCATATCAGGAATAAATAGATAAAATGAGTGGAGAAGAAGGGAGTACTCTTGTTTATGGTGGAATATTGAATGCCAACAGGTAAGCGGGGAGGGAGTGCTGGAGTTGGACAGTCACCATTTTGTAACCATTGTGGCAAAGATTGGGTAAGACCAAAACCATCAATGGATGCTCAATGTAAGGAGACATTTTGACGAGGAATAGGGTATTTGCATCATCTCACAGTTCTTCCTATAGACTTCCTACTAGTTGCAAGGAAGGAAGAACACTAACTTTACGCTAGAGAAATTGGACAAAATCTTGACCAGGTAATCGAAATTAACATCATGAATGAAGGACAGATGGACATTGTCTGCCCTGAGATGTGATTCCCAGAGGACACAGCACCTAAGGAGGAAGTTGAATGAGGAATCTGATAAATATCAGATTCCAAATGAAGAATATTCTAGGTCTTGTTTTGTTTTTTAAGGGGGGGGAGAGTAGCTGTGACTTGTTCAAAGAAGTCAATGTCACGAAAGCCAAAGGCTATGAGCATATTCCAGCTGAAGAGCCATGACAACTAAATGCAATGTGAAATACTAGACTGGAACCTTTACTGGAGGGGAAAATAATTCTATAAAGCACATTATTGGCTTACTTGGAAAACAGGTGGTAGATTGATTAGATCAAAGTATCAATGTTAAAATTACTGAAGTGGGTAGCTATACTATGGTTGTGTCTCTAAATGCTGTGGTATTTAGGAGTAAAGGACTAGGAGGTATGCATGGTTGACAAATATATATATATATAGAGAGAGAGAAGAGAAAACATAATAAAGTAGGCAAAGCATTAACAATAGGTGATGTCAAGTAAAGGGTGTTTAAGTGTTCTCCAAAAATGTCTATAAATTTGAAATTATTTCCAAATGAAAAGCTTTTTTTAAATTTCAAAAAAGAAAAAAAAAAAACCCAGCAGCAGTAAAAGCAACCCATAGACTCTAACATTATAATTATTTTAAATGACCACCTTACTGCCAAATCCCGCGGGCTTTGTTGACTCCTCCCCTGAAATCATCTCATCTCTTGGGTTAAAATTATAGAAACAATCCATTTTATAATTGAATAGTCATCTAACTTTTTATTTAATGAATGAGGAAACTGAACCTCAGAGATTCAAGATTTACCCAAAATCCCTTAATCAGTTAGCAGGATGGCACAATCTTGATTCTATTTCTGTCCATAGTTGCTAACCTGCTACTGCTGAGTTTCTATCATTTTCCCTCATTCCCCTTTCTCACTCTGAGTTTCCTGTGGGCCTAAATTCTCTATCTATGATCATACAGGGGACTTATACAGTCTTACCATTTCAACTACCACTGCTCCCTTGGGGATTCTTACCCAGACTTCTGTCTGATTGCCTCCACGACATCTGTATGAGGACATTCCATCACCAGTTCAACTTCTACGTGCTTAAAACTGCAATAGCCACAGAAGAACAAATTAAAATGGCTAGTAAAACCTATGAAAAGAAGTCCATCCTTACTGATAAAGACACATTAAACAAGTTATGTCTTGCCTCCAAGACTGCTGAATTAATAAGATCTATACAGTATTCAGTTTTAGCCAAGATGTGGGCAATAGGCTCTCTCATACACTGATGGTAGGAGTATAAATGAACGTATCTTTTTGCTGGACGATTTGCCAAAAGCAAGGAAAGATTTACATGTACATACCCTCTGACCCAGCAATTTCACACATAGGTACTTGTCCTACAAAAATGCCGTGACAATGTTCAAAGTAATACACAGGACTGCTCACTAAATATTGTCTGTAAGAGCAAAAGTTGCGATATTAAATGTCCCTCCATATGGGAGTGGGTAAATGCAATTATATTTCCTCACCGTGAAAAAATAGCTCTGTGTAAACTAATATGGAAAAAACCCAAATACGTTGGTGAGACCTACGTACACCAGTGTTCCATTTCCTTTTCTTGGTTGGTACATACATAAAATCAGCCCGGAAAGCTATGCAAACAAACTAGCACAGTGGTTACCCCGAGAGAATGGAATGGGGGGGGGGTTGAAAAGGGGAGTCTCAGTTTTCTATTTTATATAGTTCCATTGTATGCTATTGTTGTTTTTTTATTAGAAGTATGTATACCTTTATAAAAGCAACAACGACAAAGGTGCTGTTTTCTTTTTAACTTGAAATATTTTAATTCCTTAATCAGCATTTCTGTCAACACCACTCTTATCATTCCTTTTCTCTCCCAGGCTTTAGAATCACCATTGACTCTTTTCTCTCCTTTATTATTTATCCATTTAGTTCTGTTCCTTATAATTTTTTGCAGATTTTTTTGCAAATATTAGACCAAACTATGTACAAAAAGATTACTCCTACCTGAACTCTTAGATTTAGCTACTCTCCACACCTTTTTTTTCTTTTTTACACACCTACTCCTACACCATTTTCATTGCGCCACACATCTTCCCCTCCCCACTCAAAAATCCCCAAGTTGTTCCTTGTGATTTACCAAGGTGACATCCAGGGACGTCCATGCCTCAGTTTACCCTACTAATCCACCTCATCATCACTCCACGTCCTAGCCAGGCCATCCTTTGATCTTTCATTCAATAAACAAACATGAATTTCTCCTCACGAGCACCAATTATGGACCTACTCCTGTCATTCCACTCCAGCACACCTTTTCCTTGCCCTCTCGTCTGTCCATTCTAAAACTCTTTAGGCTTGACTTCAGACCAGCCTCTGCCCCTTCCATGAGGATATATGCCTCTTGGTACAACGATTTCACACTGACATCTCCCTTCTCCAAACCCCTACTCAGATTATGGTTGGTATCACTCTCTCACTTTGAATATGTATTATATCCTGACTTATGCGTTTACCAGTATGTGCATTTCTTATATTCTCCAATGGACTGATGCTCCTGGAGAACATAATGCAATCCCTCTCTCCTCTCACTCTCTTGCTCTCTCTCCGTGGGTTCATGTTTATTGAGCATTTACAGTAGACAGACAACACATTAAATGCTTAGCCTATGTCATTTTATTTTGTCCCACAACAACTGTGAAAGGTAGTTGTTCTTACATTTTGAAAATGGGGCTTAGAGAAGTTCAATAGCTTGCCCAAGGTCATGCTGCTAGGCAATGACATAGTTGGGAATCAAATCCAGGCAGGCTGACTCAGTCTCCAGGCTGTACTGTCTCCCTATAAAACTGTGCTTCTTATATATTCTTGTCAATTAACAGAACAATAACATGTACATTAATGAAGCGTGGAAAATTCTTGTTAAATATAATGTATTTTATGCTAACAATGAACAATTTGACATGTGATACCCCATACATATTTAATTTTTTAAAATATTTTATTTATTTATTATTAAATACATAGGTATTTTTATTATACTATATATATTTTATATATTTTATTATTATTTATGGGTATTTTATATATACATATATATGTATATATTATTATTAAATAGGTGGGGGGGTAGAAGGAGGAGAGAGATAATCTCAAGCAGACTCTACACTGAGCACGGAGCCCAACTTGGGGCTTGATCTCACCACCCTGAGATTGTGGCCTGAGCTGAAGTCAAGAGTCAGCCACTTAACTAACTGAGCCACCCAGGGGCCCCCATATATTACTATTCTTAATTTAAAAATAGTCTTCTAGAGGCACCTGGGTGGCTCAGTCAGTCAAGCAACTGACTTTAGATGTCCGCTAAGGTCATGATCTCGGGGTGGTGAGACTGAGCCCCACCTCGGGTCCTGGCTAGGCGTGGAGTCTGCTTGAAATTCTCTCTCTCCCTCTGCCCCTCCCATTCCCTGCTTGCATGCTCTCTCTCTCTTAAAAAAGAGCAGTGCCTGGGTGGCTCAGTCAGTTAAGCATCTGCCTTTGATTCAGGTCATGATCCTGGGGTCCTAGGGTCCTGAGATTGAGCCCCATGTCAGGCTCTTTGCTCAGCAGGGAGCCTTCTTGTCCCTCTCCCTCTGCCTGCTACTCCCCCTGCTTGTGCTCTCTTTCTGTCAAATAAATAAATAAAACCTTTAGGGGAAAAAAAAAGAAAGAATAGTCTTCTCTAGAATTTAGTTTGGTTGTAGAAGCTTGTTCAAGAGTCCCAGAGTAAGACTGCTTTCAAAAACCTAAACACTTTTAGAATAACGGGAAAAGTTAAAAGGAAAAAAATGGCATTAGGTCCAGTTCCTCATTTTGTCCACCCAAGTGTATTAAAAAATATATTGCAGGAGATAATTTTCTACCATAGTAGTGCAGTAATAAAATTGGTTATCACATTACAGATGGGAAAAGCTTACTGCATAACCACTGAGTCTATTTCCCTGGAGAGATGCAATTCTATCTGTGGTTTCACATTCCAGAAAGAAATATTCTTACTCCTCCTGGAAATTAGTAACATAAGCATTTAAAAGTATTTCTGTTAGATCAACCAATACATTTTATGTACTTTTTACTGTATTTAATTGATATTTCTTTTCACAAGATAGACTTTCTTCCTTATGACTTAATCCTGCATACACAAAGTTGAAACTCACTGTTGAATACTGGCAATTATATCTGCCTTTGAAAGTCTCCATATCTGTAACACAGTAGTTATTATTTAAGAGTATTTCACTGGAGAAAGTACAGTGGTGGCAAAATTAGTTACAGATTGACTTTCAGACTGTGACTCCAGTTAGAAAACATGACTTCAAAAATAAAAACAGCCTGATATGTCAGTTATTTTTCAAAAAAAATATTTTAAATCTACTGATGTAACCTTATCAGCACACACCCTGAAACTAAAATAAAACCACTTTAAAACTAATGGGCTTTGGGCTGAGATATCGAAACATGAATATTGCTTATGTTTACTTACTTATGTTTCAGTATTTTTCCTTCCTGTCAACATTATTAATTTTGAAATATTAACTGCAAGGGGGGCAGAGCTTCTGATAGATTAAAAACATATTTATTGACCACCTTCTAAACATGGTAAATGGAATATACATGTTTATATCTGCTACCTCCCAAAACTGCCCTAAAATTCCAATAAAGAATGATAAGAATGGGAGAGGATAACAACAAAATTTTGGAAGATAGAAAAAAAAAAAAAAGGATAAGTAGATTTAACTAAGCAGAGAAAAGTTAAATTAACTGTTGAGGGCAAGGCAGGAAAAAGTCAGCTGATTTGCACATCAGAACTCTGGAAAGTTGAGGAATTGGAGACAACAATAAGGACTGAGAAAAATGCCTTTAAAAATGGAACTGGAGGGCGCCTGGGTGGCTCAGTCATTAAGTGTCTGCCTTCTGCTCAGGTCTCCTGGGATCAAGCCCTGCATCGGGCTCCCTGCTCAGCGGGAAGCCTGCTTCTCCCTCTCCAACTCCCCCTGCTTCTAGTCCCTCTCTCTCTGTCTCTCTCTCTCTGTCAAATAAATAAATAAAATCTTAAAAAAAAAAAAAAAAAATGGAACTGGCGGGCGCCTGAGTGGCTCAGTTGGTTAAGTGGTTAAGTGTCTGCCTTCAGTTTAGGTTATGATCTCAGGGTCCTGGGATTGAGCCCCACGTAGACTCTCTGCTCAGCGGGGAGTCTGCTTCTCCCTCTCTTTCTGCCCCTCCCCCTGCTTGTGCGCGCGCTCTCTCTTTCACATAAATAAATAAAAATCTTTAAAAATGGAATTGGAGAAAAGTCTGCATAAGGATCAGCTGGATACACAGCCCCTATCCCGCCTCAAGCTGCCACCCCTCCCTGCCACCCCAGAAGGAGAACGGACTTCTGTTTTATTTTTATTTTTATTTTTTTTAAAGATTTTATTTATTTATTTGACAGAGAGAGAGAGAGATCACAAGTAGGCAGAGAGGCAGGCAGAGAGAGAGGGGGAAGCAGGCTCCCCACTGAGCAGAGAGCCCGATGCGGGGCTTGATCCCAGGACCCTGAGATCATGACCTGAGCCGAAGGCAGAGGCTTTAACCCACTGAGCCACCCAGGTGCCCCCGGACTTCTGTTTTATAGAGAATTAAACCAGAGAGCTCGAGGAGAGGTATCTGATTTTTAAATAGGAACAATCACTCAAGGACCACCACACATTTTAGGAAAGTCTCTAACATGAAATGTGGAAGCAAGGGGAAATTTTTAAAAAGTTGAAGCAATATCTATAGTAAAACACAATATTGCATTTGTTAAATAAGACTAGGATACCATGAAAAAGTTACAATCAAAGAACAGAGAAAAGGTTCTTACAAATTAAAAATATAACAGCCAGTATAAAGATGTCAGCAGGAAATTAGAAGACAAAATTGAGGAAATTCCCCAGCAACTAAAAGGCTCTAGACACAACTATATCATAACTCTACACTGAGCTAAAAGTATGGGCAAACCAGTGTTATTATAAATTGTCGATTGGAAGAAAACTGGTAAAATTTCTACAGAGGGAAGTTGGGCAATTTCTTTCAAAATTAAAAATATACATTCCCTTTATTTTTTTATTAACATATAATGTATTATTTGCCCCAGGGGTACAGGTCTCTGAATTATCAGGCTTACACATTTCATAGTACTCACCATAGCACATACCCTTTGCAATGTCCATAACCCAGCCACCCCATCCTCCGCCCCCACCCCCCAGCAGCCCCCAGTTTGTTTCGTGAGATTAAGAGTCTCTATGGTTTATCTCTCTCCCGATCTCATCTTGTTTCATTTTTTTCCTCCCTAGCCCCATTCCCTTTATTTTTTTAAAGATATATATATGTGTGTGTGTGTGTGTGTGTGTGTATATATATATATATATATATATATTTATTTATTTATTTATTTATTATTTTTTTTTAAGATTTTATTTATTTGAGAGAGAGAGTGAGTGAGAGACAGCATGAGCAGGCAGAGTGAGAGGGAGAAGCAGGCTCTCCGCTGAGCAGGGAACCAGATGCTGGATCATGACCTGAGCCAAAGGCAGACACTTAACCTACTGACCCATCCAGGCACTCCTATACATTACCTTTAATCCAGAAATTCCATTTCTAGGAATTTTATCCTACAGATAAACTCATTTGTATATAAAAAGATATATATGCAAGGATAGTAAAAGAGGCTGGAAATATACTAAATGTCATCAACCGGAAACTGATCCAAAAAAAATTACATCTATCCACTAGAATACTGCACAGCCAATGTACTCATATGGAATGAATTCTAAAGTATACTGAAAAAACAGGATGTGGAGCTGTGTGCTTATACACAGAGAGCACATTTCCAGTAGGATACACCAGGATTGATCATGGCAATTCCCCCCTGTAAGGGGAACTGATAGCTAGGGGTCCTGGCAAAAGAGAGACTAACTTTCCACTGTTTGCCTTTTTGGGCTTTTAATTTTAATATATATATGTATATGTATATATATTTAATATTTTAGAGAGAGAGAGAGAGAGAGAGAGCAGGAGGGCAGGTCAGAGGGAGAAGGAGGGAGTTTCAAGTAGACTCCACAGTGAGCATGGAGCCTGTGGTGGAATTTGATCTCATGACCCTGAGATCGTGAACTAAGCCAAAACCAAGAATCTGATGTTCAACTGACTATGCCACCCAGGCTCCCTATGTATTTTACATTTTATATCTACTTTTTAAAAATTATTATTATTATTTTTAAAGATTTCATTTATTTACTTGACAGAGAGAGATCACAAGTAGGCAGAGAGGCAGGCAGAGAGAGAGGGGGAAGCAGGCTCCCCGCTGAGCAGAGAGCCCGATGCGGGGCTCGATCCCAGAACTCTGGGATCATGCCCTGAGCCGAAGGCAGAGGCTTTAACCCACTGGACCACCCAGATGCCCCTAAAAAATTTTTTTAAACTACTGAGTTCATGCTTCCATTTATCGTTATTTAAAAAGTCTTAATTTCCAATCAAAATACATTTTGTATTTCTCCTCTGAGTCATTCCTGAATCCATTAGCATTTTTTTTTTGGTTGAAATGCCCCAAATTAGACCCTGTAGTATAATAAACAATGCTGAGTATAATATTCTAATGACTACACACACTCTACAGTCTTTGGTTTTTAATTATGGGACAATACTGAAGGCATATGATATCTTTTCATATTTATAGTGTGTGTACCTCTTTACTCATACTTTTTTTTTTTAAGATTTTATTTATTTATTTATTTGACACAGAGAGAGAGAGAGAGAGAGAGAGAGAGAGCACAAGAAGGGAGGAGTAGGAGGCAGAGAGAGAAGGAGAAGCAGGCTCCCCTTGGAGCAGGGAGCCTGACATGGGGCTCGATCCTAGGACCCCGGGATCATGATCTGAGCCAAAGGCAGATGCTTAACTGACTGAGCCACCGAGGCAATCCTGTTCTCCGTATTTATGAGTCTGGTTGTCTGCCTTGTCTATTTCTTAAACCACTGGGAGTTGTTCTCTACTTCCTATACCCAACCATTGCCTAGCTAAAATACGAACTATGATACATAAACTATTTTCAAGCCTCCTTACTAACAACTAATCTTGTATTTATTACTACTTCCCAATGTTTATCTTAGTAGAAGTAATATTAAACTGGTGAGCTGGGAGTTAGTCATCATTGTCCTGGTAAACCACAATCAACAACTCAACTCTCCTTTCTATATCCAGTTTCTTTCACTTTAAAAATAAGATGATAATATTCACCCTGATCTTCTTCATATCATTATTCTGAAGATGAAATCACATTACCAAAAAAAAAAAAAAAACAGCTTTGGAAAGTGTTTTTAAATGCCAGCTATTATAAGTAATATTATTTTTTACATGTTAAAATGTTAATTTCTGAGCGCTTCTCTCCATCACTGAAGTTGATTTAAATGTTTGGCGCCAGCTTGAATTTGGAAGGCCTGCACAGTTGGGAGTATCTCCGTTTTCTTTCCCTTGTTTCCAAATTGCTGCCCTGGGTCATCAGGTCAGTTCTTAGGTTAGGCTGTGTGTACTTTGTTCCAGATTTGTGCCTGGACACTGTCTTTCAGATGTCTTCCAATGCCCTGCCTCACTACCGCCTGGTAGCCTTGCCCTCCCCATGTCCAGAACAGGCTCCTGGAAACCGGACTGAATCTATCTTGCCTGGAAAGGGAATTCACACAAATTTACCCAGGCAGCATTTAATCAACACACCTATTCTTTCCAGAGTTATTTATGTGATAAACCCTTGTTAGGTTCTAAACTCACATTATAAAAGCTCACTCTCCTGTTACATCTCTGTGATGTCAAGGAAGCAGCCACTTGGCGGGATCCAAAAAATTAATCATCTTTCCACCTCCATCTTTCTTCAGAAAGGACAAAGCTCCACCCTATTCTTCTTATAAACACTTTCTAACTTCTTTTCCTTTGATATTTATTTCAGTTTGATGTTACCTGTATGCATCTATTTCCCATTAGGCAGGTTCTCGAACGTGATTTTCTCAGGGTTCATATAACTCCCTAAGGACAGCCAAATGGGTACTTAGGTTTCAAATGAAATATGAATCCTATTCAATTAACCATATAAAATTTGTTATATAATCAGCAAACAGAAGTCAAATCTAAAAATAGTACTCAAGATCTAGGACAAGAGGTGGAGGCAAAAAGTCAGAAAGAAAACGAAATCTTCAGGAAAGAAATAATTCAACTACTAAGATAGTAGTATTTGTTTTCTACAGAAAGCCCTCCAACATAACCCATCCTACGGTGGGATTGATAAGAATCTTAAGTTTCCTCCCTGAATGTTATCAGGAACAAACTAAAAATGTAGCCAATGTGAAAAAGAACTATAAATTTGAAAATTTTAACATGTTCAAAAAATCTCTGTTCTTAAAAAAGAAATGTGTTACGGGAGGCAAAAAAAAATGCCAAAAGAGGAGTGCAGAAAGTAATTGTCTGGACACAAGAGTGCTCTTGTAGTTAAACAGAAATATTCTTAGAGTGTAAAAGGTTGGTCAGTCCGACGCACACCAGGCAACCTCTTGATCTATAATTTATTCCCAAAATGAACCTTTCTACCAGGAGTGGTGAGGGGTGGAGGTGGACAGAGAAGAATGAGAGGCCATGTGATGATCAGCTCCACAGTCTAGCTAGGGAATTTAGAAAATTCTCATTCTGGTTCATCTCTTGCCCATTGAATAGGGTCTCCTTATCCTCTGTATCCTGACTCAGTCTCTCATCCTGCAAAGCCCAGGGAGGACTAGTCCCAGTACCTGTCATACCCCAGGAGGCCCTTCCAAAAAGACCAAGATCTCCCCTATGTTCATTACATTTGGCATCTGGGCTCCATGGTGTGCCAGATTCACCCTTTTTTTATGTACTTAATAGAACTTCTAGAAACCACTGCGTACCAACTAGCAACGCCTTTCCTATGGCACTTCCTATCTTATATTTTAATATCTGACTTCTTAGAACAAGACTTTAAGCTCCTCAAGAATAAGATCTGCAAATAGGTAGTCCTTCCTTACCACTATGCCAGTGTTTTGCCCAGAGAAGGTTACCCTTAGGTATATAATGAATGAAGATTAACGATAACGATAATGGACAAGTAAGTCACTTTTCCAAAGCCCTTGAACTAAAATGGTTGTAGTAGTAAGCCAGCAACTCCTTCAAAATCCAGGACATCACACACTTTCTCTTTTACTCCCTTTCTTATCGACTTAACTTTTATTAGTGAGACTATGGCATATACCTTGCCTACAGGAGATGTTTTTACGTTGTACCTTTTCCTAAGCCATATTACAAGCGGCTGCTTTCTCTTCCCGGAGAGTTTCTAATTTTCTTAAAAGTGGGGACTGTAGGGGCACCTGGGTGGCTCAGTGGGTTAAGGCCTCTGCCTTCGGCTCAGGTCATGATCTCGGGGTCCTGGAATCGAGCCCCACGTCAGGCTCTCTGCTCAGTGGGGAGTCTGCTTCCCCCTGTCTCTCTGCCTGCTTGTGATCTCTCTCTCTGTGTCAAATAAATAAATAAAATCTTAAAAAAAAAAAAAGTGGGTACTGTACCTTGAATCTCATCACACCCTTCATACACCATTCTGCACACAGTGTTGATCAATATTGACCAAGTGCTTCTCACGGACCAGGTGCTTCCTAAGCATTTCATATGCATTTAATCAGTTAACCTCACGGCAGCCTACGGGACAGGTAGTAAACACAAGTGGCTAGCTCATGGTTATACAGCTGGGAAGTGGCAGCACCAAGGTTTGATCCAAGACAGTCTTGTTCCAGGCACATGGTCTTAACCACTCCCCCTTACTGCTTCCGAGGCCGAAAGAATTACAGTGGCTTCCTAAATAACCAGTTTAATCTAAAATGTTTATTAAAGGCATGATTTTTGGTAAACAATGGTTTGTAATATAGTCAGGTAGCTGAGATGATTCTCCTCCATTTATCAGAACCTTCATATTACTAACCCATCTCTTTTACTGTTATCATGGGATTTTGTGTTTCATGGAAATCTCACACAACCACCAAGTTATCCATGACATCACAATCTTTTTACAGTATGGTTATTTCTGACACCGGTGTACCTCTCAGAATACCAAACCCCAAGTCCCTAGCTGCCTCGCATAGGATAGCAGCATCAGACTTACCTGAAGGTGAGTCTCGACTCTTCTCCTTGCCAACTATGGGACCTCAGGCAAGTCATTGAAATTCTCTCAGCTGCAGCTCTTTACTAGAAAAACAGGAATAATAAACTCTCCATAAGAGAGCTACCATGAAGTTGAGAGGTGACGTAGGAAAGGCGACTAGACAGCATCCGGCTCATAGTAGATGCTCAGTTAATATGTTGTTATTATTCTCTTAACAATTCACATAATTATCGTTGCATGAGAAAAATCAACAGAGAGCTATTCTTAAGGATCTGTCCTCTTGCCAAGCCTACTGGTGCCGTTATTTTCTTGTGTTGTGTTAAAACTGGTCAGACTATAAGTTTCATTGACGCTCATGCCCCATTAATCAGTGAAAGGTGACAGTTCTCTTTGTACGGAGCCACATATCATTGCTTTAGCTCCCTGTCCCACCAGAGAATTTACTGGGAGGTGGCTCACATTTCACCTCTCGTGGTTAATCCCACAGCTGTCAAGTGGCGAGTACATTTCACCTCCCGTGGCTAGCCCCACAGCTGTCAAGTAGAGGAGGGTACAATGACATCATTGATCTTGGGATATTTCTTTCAAATAAGAATAAATAAAAAGTTCCCTATTGCTCTTCTAACGCGAAGTTGTTTATAACTATATCTCTTAGGTGCCAAACACCTGGATATTCAGGGCAGATTGTAAAAACTGATCAATGAGGAAATCTTGTGGTCCAGGTTGTGGCAGCCACTAAAAGGATAAAGAAAACAAGTGATGTTGACTATGGTGTAGTCTAAAATCAGGCAGTGTAGCATCGTAGAATCTTGGACTTGGAGGAGACGTGAGGATCTCCTCATTTTCCTCTGCTCTTCCACCTCCTCCTACCTGGTATTTGGATTCCCCTACAAAGAACGGCAGGTGGTCATCCAGCCTCTGCCAGAAATGTGGAGACCTGGAGACTCGGGCTCTCGTTCTGAGCTGTGTCACTAATCCAGACAACTCCACCACTGCAAGCTCCAGTTTCCTCTACTGTGAAACACTGGCTCTCCAACCGACTTGCTCAGCTGCACCGCCCCCCCGCCCCGTCCTCACCCCATGAAACTGGCAGCCCTCAACTTACACATGGATCCTGTTCCAAAAGATCACTGACGCCTGTTCCTTGGAATCAGAAGATAGTTCCTGTTAAAACGTGATAAATGACGGCTGGGATCTCAGGTTTGTCCACAGCACTCTATTTCATTCATACTGTCATTAAATTATGACACTAGCCCAAGAGTAAGAGGGGGGAAAAGGAATGTCTTCCCCCTTTTCTGGACACAGGTCAACACGAGACAAGGCTTTTGAAAAGTGTGCTATTTATTTTGGCACACTCTCACTTCCTTTCCTTCCCTTCCCTTCCATTTTTTAATACCATTTATTCTAGGGGCCCAGACACTTCAACTGTAGCATCTCACACAGCTTACTTCACTCTGCCAAATCCGTCCTTGGTGTTCTTTATCCTCTCCATTCCCCGCTTCCCGACTCCTCTTCCCAACCCCTTCCCTAGCTGCTGCTCATCTGGTCACCAAACCCCCACCTTCTGCTCCCTCAGTGAAGCATCCTCAGCTGGACTAGGGAGAGAGAAGGAGATCTGATTTAAATGAGTCAACACCTAAGCACAGGGAGAGCTGACACGTACAAAGTACTTTCCTGTGTGCCTAGCACAGCTCCGTGAACACATCAACTCTCTAGATCCTCCCTCCTGGGAGGGAGGTGCTTTCATTATTTGCATTCCATAAATGAGAAAACCGAGGCACAGAGAGGTTAAATAACTTGCCCAAGGTCAGTATGCTATTGTCAGTGATGGAGCTGAGCTTTGAATCCAGGCAGTCTAATACTGAAGACTGTGCTCGCGGGCTAGCCTTCCCAGGGGGGTGGGTATCTAAATATGGAATGCTTCTTAACCCGAATGAATCTCTACATTTCGAGCAGCGCAATAGGCAAGTGAAAATATTTAAGCAGTGTTGGAGAACGTATTATGGGACAGGCAGCCATCAAGCCAGGGTCGCAAACGCCCAAGCAGGTGGTGAAAATGAATGAAATGATTCACAGCGATGGCTTAGATTGTAGTCTTTCCTTCCAAGCACAACCTGTAGGAATGTTCCTCTCATCCACAGAGAAAGAGGTTCACTCCTGTGTTTCTTGGTTCTCCTGTTCTACCTTTCTCTTCCTAATGTTGGTACAGAGAGAACATAAGAAATAGTTGACATTTCTCCTAACATACTTCTAAGAAAGATGGCAGAGTCCTTGGGGTGATAAATGGCTATCAGCCCTGGTCCATGGTGTGTGAGGCGTGTCCTATGGCACCTGGAGGACACAGGTTTCTCGAGGAGAGGCAGCCCTTCTCAGCCCCAGGTGATGTGCAATCTGCGGGGAGGCAGTTTGATTCCAGAGTCTAGGCTTTCAACTGCTTTGTTATACTGCCTGGGTTCAAGTGACACCTTGACCATGTTTTTAATGTGCTTTATTGTAATATATTCATTTTCATGGTGAATGGTTGCATCTGTGAATAAATTAGAAAGATGTCTACACTTATCAGTACTCCTCCAGTTGCAAGTGTCATAAACCCAATGCAAATTATCTTTTTTTAAAAAGATCTATTTATTTAAGAGAGAGAGAGAGAGAGAGCGAGAGAAAGAGAGTGAGCCAGCAGAGGAAGGGAAGAGGGAGAGGGAGAGAGAGAGAGAATCTCAAGCAGACTTCTCGATGAGCATGGAGTCTGATGCAGGGGTCGATCTCACGAGCCAAAATCAAGAGTCAGGGACATTTAACTAAGTCAATCAGGTGCTCCCAGCTCAAATGATGTGTGGGGATGTGAGGACCCGATGTCAAACCTGAACTAAATCTACAGGCCCGAGCAATGTAATCAGGCCTCCTCTTCTGATCTCCCAGAACTTCCACTGGTGTGTGGACCTCATCTACTTCTACAGATGAGAAGATAGCATTCCAGATGAACATTTTTCCAGCCCCACACATCTAGCTCTGGTTGAAGAAGTCCTTCCTAGGGAAGGACTTTGACTCGATCATCTTAGGTTGTGTGTCCTGAACCAATCACTTTACCTGGGGAGTTGGATTACTTTGATTAGCCAGGGCTAGTTTACTTACTTGTCACCATGGTAGGGGGAGAGTGAGTGACTGAGCCCGACCAAGTGCTAAGAAAGTACAAAGGGACAGTCCTCCAATAAAGAATGGCTCCAGGCAATCAGAAACCATAGCTGCCCGCTGTAATGTTCAACATTATGTCTAGCTTGAAAATAAGGGAAATTCACAAGGTAAAAAAATAGCTTACATTGGATAACTCAAAAATTCAGAACTAGCTTTAGTGTATGTTCACTTAGTAAATGTTTTCATGATTATGATGTCTGAATAGAAAGTGAAAAATTCAGTCAATCCTCTAGACGTTTCTAAATATTTAATTATTTTGGTGTTTTACGAAAAATATGGATAATTAAACATCTCCTTTATTTTTTTTTAATCTGGATGTTTTATGTTTTATCTGGATTTTCTTTATCTGGATGCTATATAAACCCAGTTGAATGCCATTTAGAATCTAGAACATTTAACCTTGCTTTTCTGGGACATGATTAAAAAAAAGATTAGATCTTAATAAGTGATTTAGTTATCTTCATAACATGTTTCCTCTCAACAGGTTAGAACTAAACCAGAGAACAAATATGAGATAAAAATGGAGAACTTGCATTGCCATTACATTTCTATAATTGAGTTGAAAAAAGAACTAAATGCTAGATGTGCTCTATTTAAAAGTTAGAAAATCAGGCACCTGGGTGGCTCGGTGGGTTAAAGCCTCCGCCTTCGGCTCAGGTCATGATCTCGGGGTCCTGGGATCGAGCCCCGCATCGGGCTCTCTGCTCAGCAGGGAGCCTGCTTCCCCCTCTCTCTCTGCCTGCCTCTCTGCCTACTTGTGATCTCTCTCTCTGTGTCAAATAAATAAATAAAATCTTAAAAAAAATAAAAAAATAAAAGTTAGAAAATCATTTACATCTCTGTATATTTTTACTATCCTTTCCCGCTATATTCAATTGGTAATTTGTGCAAAGCAATACAAAGCCATCAAGGGAATTTTCTCTTCAAAGTTAACGCCTTGCCTATCTCTCTGTCGGCATATTTACTATCAGGACAGTGTGTTAAGTCCCCAAATTCCCAGACATAATGTGGTGTGTGGAAGTAAAATGAGCATTTGATTTTGTATTGTTAAGACAGATTTATTTCCTTACTTGCTATCCCGCTACCACAAGGCAGGCCCTGTGCTAAACTGCATACACATAACTCACTGAATCCCTACAAATCACTCTGGGAGAAAGAGACCATTTATAGGTGAGGAAACTGGGGTCCTCAAAATAATCATCTGAGGTAAATATCATTTTAATCCTCTTACTTCTGACAAGGAAATTGAGGTGTAGAGAGGTTTTGAAAATTACTCAAGTTCACAGAACTAATTACGGGTAACACTAGGATTTGGACTCAGACAGTCCAGCTCTTGTGCTTATGTTCTTGGTCACTATTCTATACCTCCTCTGATTGCTGAATGCTTAGTATATTATTGAGTATACAACCTATAACTGATGATTGTAAGCACTTAACTGTAAAATATGCGTTAAGCCTCATTCTAGGATACTCTTAGTGCAATTCTACTCCATAGATATAAAGTTCCCATGACACTTTTCCTATATTTCTCTCTGGAAAAGAGTGGAAATAACTAATTGTAACTCTCGCGTCTTATTTTCAAGTAAAATACACCAAAATCTGTATGCACATTTCTCAAAAAGATAAGTTTCACAATACTGCAATCATAGAACATGGAATGTTCACATGTTCTTAGAAAAAACCTCTACCCCACCTTGTGCCAACGTCCTATTTAATGTTACAAGACAGAGAAGGACTTGCCCATTAGGTGGGCCATTTGAACCTACCTCCAAATGAGAGAGTTATGACTGGACCTCCCACAGCCAGTCATTTTTGCCCTAAGAGAATGTCCTCACTCATTCCGCCTTTGAAGCAGATACCTGTGTGTGAGCAAAACTTCCCATCTGCATGAATCCCTTTCCAAAAAGTAGATGTGGGGCATCCAGTTCTGCTTCCATATATGAGAAAGTGAGAGGGCACAGGGGAGGGAGAAATTCTCATAGGCGGAAGCTTTCACCATGGCGACACTGTAGAATTTGTTTAGGCCTCTCTGTGACTATTTGCACCACCTGGAATGACAATTGGTTTCGGGGAAGCTTCCTTAATGATTAATCAAATACCATGGCTCTTTCTGCCAAATTTATATAAAATTTTCTGCCAAAATTATATACAAATTTTCAAAATTTTTATATAATGTGCACAGCTACAAAGTTGAAGGATCACTACTCTACAGAATAAAATCCCAACTCCTTAGTTTGACTTGTAAAACCTTTCATAATCTGACCCCCACCTGTCTTCCTAATTTCAATCCTTGGCTATATTTTGCTGTCAGTTTTTAAGAATCCTAAGCAAGATAAACAAATGTTTTAACAACCTCATACTTTGACATACAGTTTGACTGCAGAACAGCAAAGTGAAAGAGAAGATCTTAAAAGAAGATGGGGAGAAAAAAATTATCCTCAAAGGAATAAAAATTAGATTCACCAGTAAAAGTAGACATCAAAAAGTGGTAAAATAATATCTTTAATGGGTTGAGAAAAAACAATGAACTAAAGACTATATAGCTTTCAAGAATTAAGACAGTTTGCTAATTTATTGAAGGAAATTCTATAGAATATATTTCAAGCAGAAGTAACATAATCCCCAATGGGAAGTCTGAGATGTGAGACGAGATAAAGAACAACAACAACAAAAAAGTGGTAATATACATGTATTATATATTATTATATATCAATTATATAAAATAAAACATATAAAATAATGTATATAGTAACAAAATCTCGTTAGGTTAAAAATCAATATAAAAGCACATCTGCAATAGCATATAGGTCAAGGAGTGATTAGAAATAGAATGTTGAAAGGTTCTTCTGTTATTTGAGAGGAAAGTAAAGATATTGGTACATTTTGGACTTTGGTACGTTAAGGATGCAGGCTAAAATTTCCTGTATAGCCACCAAAAGAATGGAAATAGAGCATATAACTTACAAACTATTATAGGGAAAGACAAATGGAAAGAAAAATATATTCAGTCAGGAGCACCTGAGTGGCTCAGTCGATTAAGCATCGGCCTTGGGCTCAGGATGTGATCCCAGGAGTCCTAGGATCAAGCCTCCTCCTCCCCAAATCAGGCTCCCTGCTCAGCGGGGAGTCTGCTTCTCCCTCTCCCTCTGCTCCTCCCCCTTCTCATGCTCTCTCTCTCTCACTTGCTCAATCTCTAAATAAATAAATAAAATCTTAAAAAAATATATATATATTCAATCAATCCAAAAGAAGGCAAGAAAAGATACCAAAACGAAAACAAAAACCCAGGGGAAAAAAAACAGGACAAATAGCACTAAATAAGATAGGGGAAAAAAGGCCAAATATGGCCATAATTAATATGTGTAAATATATGATACTCACTGGCATTTTATAGGCCTTATTCTCTTTGTATCATGCCACTAAATTATTATTTTTTAAAAGATTTTATTTTATTTGACAGAGAGAAAGAGATCACAAGTAGGCAGAGAGGCAGGCAGAGGGAAAAGGGCAAGTAGGCTCCCTGCTGAGCAGAGAGCCTGATGCGGGGCTCAATCTCAGGACCCTGAGATCATGACCTGAGCCGAAGGCAGAGGCTTAACCCACTGAGCCACCCAGGCACCCCTCATGCAACTAAATTATTAATGAGTATCAAAGAGATTACTAGAAAACTCTCACACATTTGGAAATTAAGAAACACACTTTGAAATAGCTCAGGATTAAAGAAAAATAATATAAAAATTAGAAAATATTTATAATTGAATATTTATAATTTATATTTATTATAATTGAATCATAATAAATATGCTGCAGCAGTACTCAGAGAAAAGAAGAAAGTTTGAAAGTTAATGAGCTAAACACCCAACAAACAGCATAAATGCAAAATTAGTAGATAGAAGAAAACTCAGTTGGGAGCAGAAATAATGGGAAAAATATACTAGATAAAACCAACAAAGTCAAAGTTGGTTTTTGAAATAAATAAAATCTTAAAAAGGGGGGGGAGGGGCACCAGAGTGGCTCAGTCGTTAAGCACTAGCCTTCGGCTCATGTCATGATCCCAGGGTCCTGGGATCAAGACCCACATCTGGCTCCTTGCTCAGCAGGAAGCCTGATTCTCCCTCTCTGACTCCTCCTGCTTGTGTTCCCTCTCTTGTTGTGTCTCTCTCTGTCAAATAAATAAATAAAATCTTCAAAGTTGGTTTTTTGAAAAGAATAAAATTGACAAAATTCTCATAGGCTGATCAAGAAAAAAAGAGAAAGGTCATCAGTAAACAATATTAGGAATGAAAGGGAACATGTTATACATGTTAGGACATGAAAAGGTAGGTCACACAATTACATGCCAATTAAATTGAAAACTTAGGTGAAATGGAAAAATTCCTAGGAAAGTATAACTTAACAAAACTTCCTCAAGAAGATATTGAAAAACAACAACAAACAAACAAAAACCCTGACCCTCAACACAGCAGGTTTAGAGGGAACATACCTTGACATAATAAAGGGCATATGTGACAAACCCAAAGTGGTAAAAAACTGAAAGCTTTTCCTCCAAGATCAGGAACAAGGCAAGGATAGTCACTCTGACTGCTTTTATTCAACATAGTACTGGAAGTCCTAGCCACAGCAATCAGACAAGAAAAACAAGTAAAAGGCACCCAAGTTGGTAAGGAAGGAGTAAAACTTCCACTACTTGTAGATGACATGATACTATATATAGAAAACCCTAAAAAAAAAAAAAAAAAAAAAGAAAGAAAACCCTAGAGAACCCACCAAAAAACTACCAGAACTGATAGATGAATTCAGTAATGTCACAGGATACAAAATTATTATACAGAAATCTGTTGGATTTCTATACACCAATAATGAAGTAGAAGGAAGAAAAACTAAGGAAATGATCCCATTTACAATTGTACCACAAATGATAAAATACTTAGGAATAAACTTAACCTAGGAGAAAAAAACAGAACAAAAACAAACAACCTTCCCCCCCAAAACTGAGTATACTCTTAAAAAATGAAAGGTGTTTAAAATACTCCTCAAAACCAAACCAAAACATTTACCACAACCACTACCCCTAATGTTTTTGCTGCCATTTCTACCGAACATTCAAAGAACATGTCATTCCAATCTTTAAAAACTTATTCCAGATTACAGCAAGAGAGAGAAATTTCCTAATTTACACTATTTGGATACATAACCTTGGGATCAAAACCAGTAAGGACAGAGCAAGAAACAAAACTTAGAACTCACATATTGGAATTAACATTAAAAAAAATTATAACTCAGTCTTAATTATGGACGTAAAGGTACAAATACTAAGCAAAATATTTATAACTGTATTTAGCAGGTTGGATTTATCACTGAAATATAAAGTACTTCAACACTAGAAAATCAACTTATATGATTCATCACATTAACAGATTAAAGGAGAATAGTTGTATGATCATTCTAAAAGATAAAAAGATTTGGCTAAAATTCAGTGTACATTAATGATCACAGTTTTTAGCAAATCAGGAAAAGATGGGCCACATGGCAGGTTCGAGAAACATGGCCTCCTGATAGGAGGTCAACTCTATTTCCCTTCCCCTCAAAACTGGCTTTTCCAGTGACTTGCTTTGACCAACAGAATGCAATGGAAGGTGTCTTGTATGATTTCTGAGTCTAAACTTTAAGAAGCATTTGGCTTAACTTTTATCCACTGGTATCCATTGGTATGGTGGTACATAAACAATGAATCTTAGAACACTGAAAAAATTAAATTAAATTAAAAAAAAACCAAAACTTTTATCCACTTGGAAGCCCTGAGCTTCCATATAGGAAAGTCAGGAGCTTTTGCTGAATAGATCAGCCAATGAGAGAGGACCTGGAAGAAGTAAAACCATGAGGAAAAAGAGACTCTTGTATCCCGGCCATCTCAGCTGTACTGTGCCATCTTGAATCTTGTCCAAATTGCAGCCAGCCCTTATGATAGTACCTCGTATGGAAAGGCGAGCTATCCCAACTGAACCCCACAACCAACCCACAGAACCATGAAAAATAATAAAATACTTGTTGTTTTAAGCCATTACGTTTTCGAATGGTGTGTAAAGGTGTGTAAATCCCTGCTATAATTCCTATCGAAAGCCTACAGCAATCATCATAGCTAATGGTGAAACACTGAATACATTCCTTTTAAGATCTGGACAAGACCAGCGGTGCCTCTATTGTGTCTATTTATACTCTATTATACATCATATAGGAGATCCTGATGGGAAGAGTAAGATAAAAAAAGAAGAAGAAGAAAATTAAATTATAAAGATTAGAGGGGCACCTGGCTTAGTCAGTGGAGCATGTGGCTCTTGATCTTGGGGGTGTGAGTTTGAGCCCCATGTTGGGTGTAGAGATTGCTTAAATAAGTAAACTTTAAAAAATACATATAAAGATTAGAAAGAAACTGGCAAATATTAGAAAGAATCTACAGGTAAAATTAATAAGTAATTAGTTAACAGTGCTTAATAAGGCTAATGGGTAAAAATGGTATTACCTATATGCCAGGAATAGTTAGAAAATGTAAAATTTTGGGGCACCTGGGTGGCTCCATCGGTTAAGCAGCCACCTCTTGATTTTGGCTCAGGTCATGATCTCAGGGTCACGGGATTAAGCCCTGTGTCTGGCTCCATGCTCAGTAGGGAGTCTGCTTCAGATTCTCTCTTGTTCTCCCTCAGCCCCTTCCCCACTGGTATGCTCTCTGTCCCTAAGACAAATAAATCTTTTAAAAAAAGAGAAATTAAAAAAAAAAAAGTTAAATTTTAGGGGTGCCTGGGTGGTTCAATGGGTTAAGGCCTCTGCCTTTGGCTCAGGTCATGATCTCGGGGTCCTGGGATCAAGCCCTGCATCAGGCTCTCTGCTCAGCAGGGAGCCTGCTTCCCCCTCTCTCTCTGCCTGCCTCTCTGCCTACTTGTGATCTCTCTCTGTCAAATAAATAAATAAAATCTTTTAAAAAAATAAAAATTAAAAAAATATAAAAAGTGAAATTTTAAAAAATATTATTTACTTATTTATTTTTAAAGATTTTATTTATTCATTTGAGTGAGAGAGAATGAGAGAGGGCGAGAGCACAAGCAGAAGAAGTGGGAGAGGGAGAGGGAGAAACAGACTCCCTGCTGAGCAGGGAGCCCAACGTGGGGCTTGATCTCAGGACCCTGAGATCATGACCTGAGCCAAAGGCAGACCCTTAAATGACTGAGCCACCCAGGCATTCCCCAAAACGTGAAATTTTTAAAGTTCCCTTTTATAATAGCAGAACAAACAAAGCTTATAGAAATATATAACAAAAGAAGTGTATGACAAATATAAAACATCATTTTTAAGATTGTCGAAGTCATTAAAGATGACCTATATAAATGGAAAAATATACCTCTTTAAGTTCTGGAAGTCTCAATTTCGTAAGCACGTAAGTTCTACCCAAATTGTTCTATATAGTCAATGCAATTTCAACCAATATTATAACACAGTTCTTCTTTTCTTTTTAAACTAATTTAAAAATACATATGGGAGGGGCTCCTGGCTGGCTCAGTTCCGGGAACATGCAACTCTTGATCTCAGGGTCATGAGTTTGAGCCCGACGTTGGGCATGGAGCCTACTTAAAATAAACAAATAATAAAAACTTTAAAAAAATACATATGGGAAAGAAGAGGCCAAGGACAGCTTGAAGAAAAGCAAGGTTGGGGGCAAGTTGGGGGTAATTGCCTTACAAGATACTGAGATTTATTCTAAAGCTGTAGTAATTAAGTGTGTGGTATTAGTTCAGGAATAGCCAAAGTGACCAATAAAGCAGAATAAAGAACCTATAAACAGACTCACACAGATGTGAAAGTTGAACTAGGTCTATACTGTCAGCAAAGGTCATGGGGAAAGGATCAATAAGAGGTGCTGGGAAAATAGTTTACCCCTGGGGAAATGATTAATTTGCACCTTCATCTTATTCCATATTCCCTAAATCAGTTCCAGGTGGATTGAATACATAAAAGCACAAGGCAAAACTGTAAAACTTAAAAAAAAAAAAAAAAAAGCAGGATCATATTTTCATGATCTCAGGGTAGGGAAGGATTTCTTGAACAAGATTTAGAAAACATAAAGCCAAAAGAAAAAGATTAATGTAATCAATTGCATTTAAAAAAATAATACCACCACATTGGTCAGTAAAGATAAGCCATGAAGTTGGAGAAGATATTTGCAAAAATATAACTGGCAGATGATTTATAACCAGATATAAAATAACTCCTAAAAAGCAAATAAGAAACATACCACTCAATAGAAAAATGAGGAAAACATGTCCTAATGTTCCCTTCACAGAAGAAACTTATGAAAAGGTGGTCCGCCTTTTTAGTAATCAGGAAAATGCAAATTGAGATCATAATGGGACACCACTGTATAACCAGTTTGGCTAAAACTAAAAAATCTGATGGTAACAAGTGAGATAAGTATACTGAGAATGGGAAGAAATTCACATACCACTGATAAGCATATACATTGGTACAATCATTTTTGAAAACTATTGATATTACTGAATCAAAGATGAAGAGGCACATAGCCCCTGAGCTAGCAATTCCACTGATGGATAAATTCCTTAGAGAAACTTAGACATGTGTGCCAGGGGCCTTGCACAAGTCACAGAGCTGAAGAGCAAGTCACGGACGAACACCTACTTTGTAATTTCATTTCTATAAAGATCAAACAGATGCAAAACCAAACAATATAGTGTTGAAGGATAACAAACATATGTGATAAAACTATAAGGGAAAGCAAAGGAATGCTATTTACAAAATTCAAGATAGTCCTTACCTCTGAGGGGGAAGGGAAGGAGATTAATTTTCATTCTTGAAGTTTGAGTACTTACTTGACATATATCTATATAGCTATATTATATTATATCATATTATATGAATATATAATCAATCTACTCAATATTCAGTAAAGACTTTGTCAAGTGCTCAAAAAATCCTCACATTGAATCAGGATGACCTCAGGGAGGCATGCCTGGAATGCCATTGTCACCAACAAAGCCAACTGGAGTACAATTTGCAAAAAGACGGCCTTTGGAAAGATCCTGGAGAGCAAGAATTTGTTAGCGTCTGTCAAATCCAACCTCCCCCCCACACACACACACTCAGACACGTACACCCTCTTCTATGCTTCCCTCTCCCACACTTGATCCCCAAAGCACTTTCACTCCTCCCAGGATACCATATTTAATTCATATTCATTTGTAGTCTCAATATTTTTCACTTCTCTGGTGTCTGAGCAGATTGGCAGGCCCTTCCACGCTTCCTTGTCCTGGGAATTTTTACCAAAGAATCTAGTGGAGAGTGTGATGGCAAAGGCTCCTCCTGGATTGGGTGACAATCTCAAGTCCCTTGCAGAGAATATGTGAGATGTCCTGGAAAAAAAGGGAGAGGGCAAAGTGGACCAGGAGAGAGGAGCCAGGGACCCTCACACTGCTTGGCAGCAGTCCCCAGGGAAGCATTAGCAGGGCTGTCTGCACGTTGTATCTACAGACGCAGAAGCTCACCACCAGGGTCCCAGCCTCACAGAGATTTCTGGACTTGAGGACCAGGTGTGCGAAAGCAGAATGTCGCCAGCCTTTAAGAGACCGCAGGCTGCTAAGACTAGCAGCAGGACTTGGATGGGCAAGAGCTGAGAGACACTTTGCCATTTTCCAGGTACCCGGAAAGCCTCTCTACATCTGGATAGTTCTGGTAAGAAAAGGGCCCACCTTGGGATTTCCAGCCAACCTGGAGTGTGGAGGCTCAGGGTTGCAATTAAGTTGTTGTAAAGAAAAGAACTTGATACTTGTTGCATTTCTGAATCTGTGGACTGAGATTCACACTTCCTCTGTAAAGATCTTACCACTCCCTATAAAAACTGCAACAGTGTACCATGTTACTGGTTTACACCGCCCTTCAACTAGAATACAGGCTTGTTGATGGCAAAGATCATGTTAGTTCATCTCTGCGTTCCTAGATCCTAACTTGTAGTTACACAGATGGCAGCTGCTCAGTTAGGAGCAGATTCAAGTTTTGTGGGGTCTGAAACTCTTTCTTTAAGAATAAGAAGACAACAGCTAAGCGAAATAAGTCAATCAGAGAAAGATAACTATCATATGATCTCACTGATATGTGGAATTTAAGAAACAAGGCAAAGGATCATAGGAGAGTAGAGGGAAAAATGAAACAAGATGAAACCAGAGAGGGAGACAAACCATAAGAGACTCGTAATCATAGGAAACAAACAGGGTTGCTGGAGGAGAGGGAGGTGGGGGGACGGGGTAACTGGGTGATGGACATGGGGGAGGGTATGTGGTGTAATGAGCACTGGGTATTACATAAACTGATGAATCACAGACCCCTGAAGCCAAAAATACATTATATGTTAATTAATTGAATTTAAATTAAGAACAATGTTTAAAAAGGAAAACGAAAAAGAAAACAGCATACATACAAAAAAAAGGTAAAGGCAAATTTTTATTTTGAATGAGAAAATAAAATCACCACAGTACAAGTTTTTAATGAAAAAATGTTGATTTCATTTTTAGGGTTCCCTCATGGTAAATTTTTCAAAAAAATTTTTAAACACTATTTATCCACTTATTTGAAAGGGAGAGAGCACACAAGCATGAGCAGGGGAGGGGGCACAGGGAGAGAGGAGAGGGACAAGCAGACTCACCACTGAGTGGGGAGCCGGAGGCAGGACTGGATCCCAGGACCCTGAGATCATGACCCGAGCCGAAGTCAGAAGCTCAACCAACTGAGCCACTTAAGCACCCCCCATCATGGTGAATTTTTAAGAGATGACAAATACCACTCACAAAATCGAGAAAGAAACAACATGCTATCTTTATTTATTGTCTAAAATACTTCTATAGGGGACATTTGGGTGGCTCAGTCCATTAAGCACCTGCCTTCGGCTCAGGTCATGGTACTGGGGTCCTGGGTTGGAGCTGCGTGTGGGGTTCCCCGCTCAGCGGGGAGTCTGCTTCTCCCTCTCCCCACTTGTTCTCTCTCTCTGAAATAAATAAAGTGTTTTAAAAAAATACTTCTATAATGCTATTTTTACTGCACTTTAAAATCTGGATAATCTCTATGTGACAATTTTGTATTATCATTTTATAAAGGGAGAATAGAAGGATAATTTAGTCTTCTAGCTTGGTTGATAAAAAAAATGTTTTAATGTTAACAACAGGGATGTGTAAAATACTCAACGTTCAGGGTGCCTGGGTGGCTCAGTTGGTTAAGCATTTAACTCATGATTTCAGCTCAGGTCATGATCTCAGGGTCGTGAGATTGAGCCCCACATTGGGTTCAGTGCAGATCCTGCTTGAGATTCTCTTCCCTCTTCCTCACTCCCTCCCCCTCTGCATGCACACGCTTTCTCTAAATAAATAAATAAATAAATAAATAAATCTTAAAAAAAAAAATACTCAACTTTCCACACAGATGTATTTGGAGTTTATAACATGACCTTACAAATACATGGATTCCAACAGGTTCTATTCTGCCCCATTGCTGTCAGGAAAAAAAAAAAAGTATGTGTTTATAATTGTATATACTGCATAATTCTGTCTATTCCTAATGCGGAAAACTTTCATTTTGAATAGGAATTAGTGATAATCAAATTTTCTACTTACAATTTCACATGCGTGAAGTTGGGAAGAATTTTCCATGGATTTGCTTCTGATTGTGTGTTTGAAACCTCCTTTCTCTTCCACTCTCCACATACTTTTGATGCAATAGTCCATGTTCATACTATAATGTGACTCCAGGCTTGGCACCTTCACGTCTCAGCGCTGGGCAAGCTGGCTCACTGGGCTGTTCCCAGATGTTATTCCGAAGTGGGGAAGCCAGAAATGACTAAACTATTTACAGAAGTGATTGCGAGCCACTAAACCCACACAAAATCAACCCCCAAGTCAATGGCTCCTTTGCCAGATCCTAAAAACGCCTGTGACAACTCCAAGGCCACTCTCCTCAAAAAGCATGCCTCAGAAGTGGGACTGCAAAGACATCAAAGTCTTAACTGATTGCATTTAAAATATCTACTTTGGCAAAAACATATGAATGCGTTGAATGGGTCTTGAGAGGGGCCCTTGCAAGTGAGGGGCGGTTAAACGTCAGCTTTCATAGTCTTAGTAAATTTGCTGATGGGCTTGATAAATCTTTGCTGAATGAATAAATGAACCAAACGTGAGACTCGGGCATTTCTGGAATCTCTCTTGCGGAATAGGAATCGTCCATCTTGTTCAGGGCCTGTGTACACTATCTTTCACTCCCTCCATGCTCCTCAAATCTTCTGATGAAAAGTTTCTCCCCAGGCGCCTTGACTCGGGGGTGGGGGCTGCGGAGGGAGTGTTGCCTACACAGCAGACCCGAGTGTCCCGGTTCTGGAGAAAGTACATTTCTCATTACAGAGCGATACGTTCTCAATCTGGTTAGAATATCGGTCTCTTAGCAGCTTGATTTGTGTAGCTGGGTCCTGAGAAACCAACACCTCAGTGGACCCTGACAAAACTGAGTTTTATGACACAGAAGGGTGACAGCCCAGAGTACCGTCACTTGCAAAGCTCTATCACAAGTAGCCAAGTTGGCCTTTCCCAGAGGGATGCATCTCCATCACTCATATCTCAAAGCTGCCGCTCCGATGACTCCGATGACCCAAGATAGCATTCACTTTGGGTGAGAATTATCAACTGGATAGATATTAACTAGATATATACAGGTGCGGTTTAAAAAGAGGAGATTACCCTTTTTCCACTACCTTTGCATACTTAAAAATTAATGTTTTCATAATAACTTAAAATGATTTTTAAAAAATGCATGCCTGTATGTAGGATTAGGAAAGAACTTTTTGGCATCCCTGAGACAAGCAGCTC
>CM052893.1:16751556-16765779 GCA_028534135.1 Potos flavus | reverse complement strand
GAGGACCAAGCGTGGGTTAGTTCTGCAAGGTCACACACCTAGGGATCCATGTGGGGACTCTGGAATGGGCTTAGGATATTATTTTTAGGCCTAAGAAATTCAGAATCGAGGGTCCCAGAGACTGTAAAGGAAGGCATATAGTGAGCCAGCCGCTGTCCCAGATTGTTTGCTGAAGGACAGTCGGATCCCCACCGCCTCAGCCAAGTCAACAGCTGGCAACAGTTGGAGGCAACTGTCAGTTCTTAAAATTTTGAGTTCGCAAAAATCTTACAATTAATGATATTAGGGGACGGTTGCTCCTCCTGGTCCCATCCATCACTCATCAGAAGGTGACTGGGACCACCAGCTGTCACACGCCAACTTCTTCCTAGCTAGAGCTAGCAACCAGACTTGGAAAGGGGATAAAACCAGTATCAACCAACCGCAAGTTGGTATTTGAAAGCAAGTCCACAGGGGAGGTTGACCTTGTCTACTTTAATAAGAAATAGGAAACAAAGAGAGGAAAGCATTGCAAAACAAGATAAAACGTCTCAAATACATATTTCCAGGGAAAAGATACAACAGGAAAAAAAGGGGGGGGGATAATATCTCTGGGAGATATATAAAGAACTGATAATCGCCTCCCGGGAGGGGAACCAGCTGTCGGGGGTTTTCGGTGTAGGGGAGACTTCGCACCATAGAACCTTTTACACATTTAGGCTTTGGAATCGCGTGACTTTTTAATTTATCATTTTTTAAAATCACATATTTGAAAATAAAGTGACAAGGGAATCTTCCTCAAAATTATAGCGGTTTTAAAGCAATCTCTGTGCAACAAGGATCTGATCAGCAGAAGACAGCCGGGCCCTCCCCAGGACCTGTTGGGGGCGCCAGCCGGTGTGGCCCCGGGTGAGCTGCCCCCAAGCCTGGTTAGGAGCAGCGGCCTCTGACCATAGCAGCACTTCTTAACACAAGCCCAATGCACTTTCCTCCTTCATTTCTAATATTTCTTGCTGTAACTACTAAACATCTCCCAGAGACTAAATATTTCCTTTTTTTGAGAAGGATTAAGTATAGGCGGAATCCTATTTTAACAGCTATTATCAGGCTGTCGAATTCAATATAACAGAGTTCCTGTCCTGGCCGACAGTCCAAGCGAGCACGGTTTTGCTCATATTTGTTGGTAGATGTGCAGGCAACGGTAAAGATTTTACACACACACCTATGTATATATACCACTTTTCTTTAGAAATACATATGTATGTGCATGTACACATAGATACACTTTTTAAGAAAAAGATTTCCGAGACACAGCATTATAAGGAGTCAGATCTATAGAGGCTCGGATCAAATAGGATATGAAATAATCAATGTAGCAGGTTCAACGTGGCGATAGAAACAGGGGTGCAGCAAGACCCAGCGTTCGAGAAGCAGGGTAGCATGACAATTTAAAGCATGGTCTCTGGGAGCGCCTGGGGGGCTCAGTCGGTTAAGCGTCTGCCTTCAGCTCAGGTCACGATCCTGGGGGCCTGGGATCCAGCCCCGAGTTGGACTGTGCTCCCTGCTCCACGGGAAGTCTGCTGGGTCCTCTCCCTTTGTCACTCCCAGCCCTCGTGCTCTCCCACGCATACACGCTCTCTCTTTCTCTCTCAAATAAAATCTTAAAAAAAAAAAAAAAAAGAAGGTGGTGGTTCTGTTTTGAAACCTAATGCAGAAGCAGAAGGGATTGAGACTTTCTGCAGGGAAGGAACGAGTAAAAAGTATATTCTTTTTGCTGTTGTTTTGACTTTTTACTTATATTCCACATATAAGCGATACCAAGTACTACTTGTTTTTCTCTGGCTTATTTCACTTAGCATAATGCCCGCAAGTCTATTCATATTGTTGCAAATGGCAGGATTTCCTTCTTAGAAAGCATATTCTGTGGGGTTGTTTTTTTTTTTAAGACTTTATTTATTTGCTTTTCAGAGGGAGAGTGTGAGAGCACAAGCAAGCAGAGTATCAGGCAGAGGGAGAAGCAGGCTCCCTGCTGAGGAAGGAGCCCGATGTGGGACTTGATCCCAGGACCCTGGAATCATGACCTGAGCCAGAGGCAGATCCTTAACGGACTGAGCCACCCAGGCGCACTTAGAAAGCGTATTCTGAAATACATTTCTCTCTTTTCACCTGCAGAGTCTTGGGTGTTGAGGTTTGTGTTACATTTTGGTGAATGGCTTGGGAAAACAGCTGAGAGTCATTGGTGAGAGCCAGTGGAACTGGAATGCTCAAAATCCTAATGCAGCCTTGAGTTCTGACAAAATAATCCAGGCTCCTGAGAGGCCCTCTGTGACCTGCACTGGTCAGAGTCATCCAGAACGGTGGGTTTCTTTTCTAGGAACCTGGTAGGAGGGTTCGTGGGAAAACTGGAGCTTGTCCCAAGGATGGCAAGCCTAGGAAAGAGCCATCTCACATATATCAGTCAGGAGATTTTAATTGCCACTTACTGCTTACCTCTTCAAACAGGATTTCTGCCCCAGGTGGGACATGGATTAGCTAACTGTAAGTAACAAGTGCTCCACGTTCGAGGTAGAATGATTTAAAGTTTTGGGGAGGTACTTATAAAAGAGTGAAAAGAATTTAAGGCACTCAAAACGAAATGTTGTTTGTCGATGGAAACAAAGAACTGTGAAGCCCCCTTTCCTTAAAACCAGAGCAATGATGGGAGATGGACTGAGTAATGAGGTAAGGAGGAAAAGTGGAATTTAGATGAGTGGAGGTGAAGGTCAGTCCAGTCAAAGAGCACGATGACCCAGACCACAGATGGGGAAGTGAGCCGGACATACAGGGAGGCAACAGCATTCACAGGGACGGTCAAGGTTCCTCTGACCTCTAAAAGGGCTCGTTTGATTGAATATTAGTTCAGTCTTCCATTTACACATAAATAAAATACATCCCTTGTCTGTTCTGGTCTATAGAAGAAAGAACAGAAAACACTGTTAACCTTCTTAAATTATTTCATAAATAGATCTATTCTTCATATATTAATGACATAGTATTATTCAACTAATATTTCAAGTGTGATCAGAATCATTAGCTCACAAATAAAATATACTGAATTTGCTCTTTCCTAGAATACGAGAGTAGTCAAAATGAGATTTTTGTCTTGTCCCAATCTAGTAATATATTGACTCCTAAAAATAATAAGTACCATTTCTTGAGTCTTCTCTATTCCACATATTGCTTAGCACTCAACGCACATCTTGTTTATGAAAATTCCACAACAACCCTATGAAGTTGGTAGTATTATCTCTATTTCACAGATGAGAAATGGGGTCTTGAAAAGTTAAATAACTTGCTCAAAAATCACACAGCTAATAAGTAATAGAACCAGAATTGGGACCTCGTTTTTTTTTTTTTTTTCTTTTTTTAGAGAGAGAGAGAAAGTAGGGGGACACAGAGGGACAAGCAGACTCTGCACTGAGTGTGGAGCCTGACACAGGGCTCCATCTCACGACCCTGAGATCATGACCTGAACGAAATCAAGTGTCAGATGCTCAACCAATTGAGCCACCCAGGCGCCGTGGGACCTAGTTCTATCTCATTAAATCCATCTTCTTTCCACACAGCCCTCCCTTTATGTATACAAACATGTTTATATGTGTGTGTGTACCGAGAGAGGATGTTTATGACACTATGTGGTTAAATATTATGCATGTATACAGAGCAATCTTGAAATAAAAATTTTAATCTTCTTTATATATTTGTTACTCAGAAACAAATCTTTCAGGGGTGAAGACCTTTGCAAAGAAGTAAACATGCCTGTCAGATTTTCAGAGGAGCCTTTAAGTTCTTTGGTGCTTAGGTATGTGGCCGCCAAAACAGCCTTATTTTTTTCCCCTTTTGTTGCGGGTTTGTTTTTGAATGAGTTGTATAGCCATGACACATTTGATTGTTATTTCTTAGGCTTGTTTTGAAATGTGTATTGAAGCCTTGTGAACTTTGCAGTTCCTATGGTCAACACATTTTTTCTTAATGACTGCTAAATGATGTGTTTTTTCCAAAACTCATATGGGAGTCTGACCTCTTTTAACCCGCAGGTCTTAATTTTCAAAAAAATTTCCTCTATTTTTACACTAAGCTAGATACTCATTTTCCTAGTTTCCCTTCCAGCTTAGCAAATCTTCATGGGCTCAGTGTCTACACTAAGGCATGTGAGGGATTCAGCGGGAGGACACAGTGTATTGGGAATTTTTTCAATGATCAGTTCTTCGGAAAGTCCAGCCTTCGTCATCCTAAGCCCATCCCCTTCCCCTGTCTACCTTCATTGTCCTCTTACGGCACTGAGTCCATTTCTTCTCACGACCAAGGATTGTTTCATTTCTCTGTTTCTTGAGCGTTGCGCCCACGGGATATATGTTGGGAGAGCACAGAGCCCTCTCTGTCTTCCTCATTGCTGCCTCCCCATCTTAGCATGCTGTCCGGCCAAGGAGCCTCTGAATAAACATTTGGTGACTGACGGAACGCACAGATGGCCATCTCTAGAGCCTCGCAGTGCCTATCACACGATGGGCGCCCCATGAATCTTTTCTATAATGAATGAATGTGGCAGGAAGCAGTTAAGGGAAAAAGCAGGGTTTGATTGGATCCTGTGGTGGGGGCATTCAATGTTTTGTCTGTCCAGTACAACTATTTTAGGGGGAATGATCCTTCCAACCATATGGAGTTACTAATCATGATGCATTTTGGAGGAAAGTGACATGGCCCACACTGACTCAGTCACTGTGGGCCATTCGTCTGGGCACACTGACTATCCCTGAGTAGGCACGAGGTGCCAGCCATGTCAATCAATGTCTTTTTACCAATATTTTTTAAACCTGAGCTGGAGAAAGATATTCCTTTTTCTATTAGTCAGAAAGCTGCAAGGATGGCACTCAAGGCAGCTATGTCTTCGCCCACATTGGAAGCTGGTGTGAGAGATGATGCCAACAGGCAGAAATGCAAAGGCAGGGGAAAGCAAGAGAGCCCCGATGGCCAGCGTCCATCCTTCCCAAGGCTTAACTGCTCGGCTTCAGACCCGTGAGCCGCTGCAGTGTTCTCTCATCAATAACCCCCGCAAGACAACAACATGCTTGAGTCTGAGAATCCCAACATATACGAATTTGAGTAGGTAGCCAGGGGTGGGGACGGGCTTCTGGACAAAAGGGCAGAAATTAGCTTAAATATGATTTTTTAGGAAAGCTCGTAACTAAACACTTGCATGATAAATATTTATGATCTTCAGCCAATGCATGCTATGGCCCTCTCCTATGATCCTCATTTATATAGTTAGCTTTAGCCATTAAAATAGGAATGGTAACATGAGGAAATACCTCAGATATAAAGTTAAATGGAGAAAGATAGATATGAATAAATATATAGCAAGAGTACAACTATAAAGTACAATGATGCAGCGAAGTCATAGAACCTTGAGAATCCCACTTTGAGGGCACCTGGGTGGCTGCCTTCGGCTCAGGTCATGATCCTAGAGTCCCAGGATCGAGTCCCGCATCAGGCTCCCTGCTCAGCGGAAAATCTGCTTCTCCCTCTGACCCTCCCCCCACTAGTACTCTCTCTCTCATTCTCTCTCTTTCAAATAAATAAATAAAATCTTAAAAAAAAATACTTTTAGAATCATACTTCGATTTGAAGTCAGATTCATTTGCTAGAAGCCAGACGTTGGGCACATTGCGCCACACTTTGAGACTTTGGTTTTCTCATCTGTAAACCAGGGATAATATCTCTCAGGGTTGTGGATGGATAAAATGAAAGAAAAAAAGGGGGGGGCGCCCGGGTGGCTCAGTGGGTTAAAGCCTCTGCCTTCGGCTCAGATCATGATCTCAGGGTCCTGGGATCGAGCCCCGCTTTGGGCTCTCTGCTCAGCGGGGAGCCTGCTTCCCCCCCCCCGCCCCCCCGCCTACTTGTGATCTCGTTCTCTCTCTCTCTGTCAAATAAATAAATAAAATCTTAAAAAAAAAAAAAGGGTACATAAAATTCTTACCACAGTACCTGGCATTTAATAAATGTTACTCTGTTTTTCTTTATGTTAAAAATCACAAAACTCATTACATTAAAAATTTTAAACCAGGAGAAGAAACACACTTAAGTGTTACTAGTACTTGTGCTTGGACTCACTGATTTATTCAACAAATATTTATTGAATGCTGACAATGGACAGGGATTAGGGATACAACATTGAGCCAAATGGAAGCTCGTGTTTGTGGAACTCAAATTCCTCTGGAGGGATATAGATAATACGTAAATAAATTAATTAAATAGTAGATCACACATCCCGAAATGTTATATACTGAGTGCCCTGGGTTTGTGTGTGAGGTGAATGTACAACACTTTGCAGCAATATTTTACGCGATGTCTTGACAAGCCTCACTGAGAATGCAATATTTGAGCAAGGACTAAAGGATGAAGAAGGACAATAGGACTATGGATGATTTTCCTTTTTTTCCTCATACTCTATTTTTCTGATATTTTAAAATGAGTACTTGGAAACAGATTTTTAAGCAAAAAATTTTAAATAGAAACTAAAATTGGAATCTTGCTGAAAGCCTTTGTTATTATAACTAATGTATCTATGGTATTTTAGCTTTAGAAAACATGTTTCCTTATCACTTATTCTCAAAACACCGTAACACTGCTAGAAGGCAAGTATTTTTATCCCTTTTTTCCAAATTGAAAATTAACTTCCATAAGATCATACAATTAGTATGTGTTAGAATGAATTCTCAAAATTCAGATTTTCATGTTCCAGTCCTGCGTTCTCTGATAAATTTACATGTCTTACAGCCTGCATACACAGGGTCATCCATCTTCTCCCAAAATTTACCTGTTCATCTATACCTTCCAGAAGCACCAGTCAATAACTTGTAACAACAGTTATTTATTGTGATCACTGGGTTAGGAACTACAACAATATAATAGTCCCTACATATAAGGGAGGATATGCACATTCTTGAGTGGGGTTGTATTATTGAATAAACCATATACCAGTGACCTATGTGTGTTATTTAGTGTGATGCTTTATTTATTTATTTATTTAGTTAGTTAGTTAGTTATAAAGATTTTATTTATTCGAGAGAGAGAGAAAGAGCACAAGTGGGAGGGGGAGGGGCAGAGAAGGAGGAAGAGGGAGAAAGAATCTTGAGCAGATTCCTCACTAAGCTGGGACCCTGAAGCAGGGCTCAATCTCATGACCCTGAGATCAGGACCTGAGCCGAAACCAAGAGTCAGAGGCTTAACCGACTGAGCTATCCAGGTACCCCTAGTGCGATGTTTTTTAAAATGCTACCCTTATTCTAAATGTTCTTTACTAAATTGTTTTGCCTGGAATGAAAATTGTCAATGATACACTGCTAACATTGGTCAAGGTTATTACGTTCAGTAATACTTTACATAATGTCATTGTGCTCATTTTTTACCAAGAATGAAAGTTGGAAAAGTTGCCTTGAGCTTGTTAGGAGTGAGGAGGTGAGTTGAATATTCCATTCTTCTACGAGCCTGATCCCATCGGTAGGTCTAATCCTGACTTTCTTTTGCAAACTTTCTGCCCACTTCCAAAACAGTTTTAGCTCAAACCCAGCATTTGTATTGCAACTCAGAAAAACATACAATTAAACTAAATACAGTAGTGACATTCTAACTAGAATTTATAGTTACAATAAAATACAGTTATTAAAAATATTGGCTTAGAGTTTGATATAATTAACTGTATAGACTTTCAACAAAAGCACACATTTTCCATTTGTTAGAATACCAAAAAATGTGCCTGAGTCTCAGAAGCAGTAGTATTGCAATAAAGTAAGAATGGCTTCTTATACCTATAATTCAAAGAGGATCAGAAAAGAAAAAAAAGAGTGGAGAGAGAAAATTGCTTAGCTGAGAACCAAATTATTTGCCTCAAGAAGAGTTCAGTGATTTTCTTTTCTTTTTTTAAAAAGATTTCATGTATTTATTTGACAGAGAGAGAGAATGAGAGAGAGAGAGAGAGCACAAGCAGGGGGAGTGGCAAGCAGAGGGAGTAGGGAGCCTGATGTGGGGCTCGATCCCAGGACCCTGGGATCATGACCTGAGCTGAAGCCAGATGCTTAACCTACTGAGCCACCCAGGTGCCCCGAGTTCAGTGATTTTCTAATCTATATAGTTAGACATAGATATGACTGTAACTCAAATGAGACAAAAATGTGTAAATCAATTAAAATAGTACAAAGCAGGTGTCCAATATCTGCTAGTGTCATCGTCATTTGAATTTACATTTGCACAGGAGGCAGAAGATTTGTGAATGATGGCAGACATCACTGCTGCCTTTCCTGAATCTCATTCCGTATTATTTCCTCAATTTCCACTAGCTCCTTGACTTAGGTGTTAAATTCAATGGAATCATCTTTAAATGGGGCACTCAACATATTCCTAGTATTCTATTTTTGAAGCCTTGTATTAATTAACAAAACTTTCAAGTCTCTCTTTTCCTTCCAAACATCAGAGGAGAGTCAGTGTTGGAGTGGTGGCTTTTCCAAGTCAGGATCTGTTGGTAAAGGACGTCGTGTATTGAAATTTGGGTCATAGTCACGACTTGTACGAAAGGGTTCAACTATTTAAAAAGCAAACTAGATAGTTTGAAGGGCAAAGGAAAATAGCTTTGATCTTTAATTGATTTTACCAGGGGCCGTGTGCACATTCTGCTTTGCAGAGCTTGCACGTTTATCTGCAGAGCATAAAGCATTTTGTGAACACTATTGCAGGGAATTCCCCAGCGCACATGATTAATGTAGCTCCATCCTCCCCTGTTCCTTCTATCTCACGGAATGTCCCTGAGCTGTAATTCTCCATGCTGTGCTTTTTAGATTTCATCACTGGCCAACATGGAGTCTTTCTGGTGGAGGGCGAGGGGGATCTGAGAACATTCAGCAGAGAATGCAATACTATCCAAGGGGGCACTATCTTTTTTTTTTTTTTTTTTTTAAGATTTTATTTATTTATTTGAGAGAGAGACAGTGAGAGACAACATGAGAGGGGAGAAGGTCAGAGGGAGAAGCAGACTCCCCAACGAGCTGGAAGCCGAACGCGGGACTTGATTCTGGGACTCCGGAATCATGACCTGAGCTGTCGGCAGTTGCCCAACCAACTGAGCCACCCAGGCGCCCGAGGGGGCACTATCTTAACTTCCTTCTTGTCCCCAGCACCTAGGCACTCAGCTGAAGATGAGTGACCAGGAATACTGGCAGAAAAATGCACGTTAATATTTTTGCCTGCCTTTCCCTGTGAGAAGTGTAGAAGGCATTGCTGGTAGGAACGAATGAGGGCTCCTGGAGGGAGGGCGCATGGCAGGAAAGTTGATAAAAAGGAGCTGCTATTCTTTCTCTCTCCCAGCCCCTCAGAAGAACTAAACACTTAAAACTTGAGTCGAGGGGCTTTGAAACTAACTGATCCTCCTTTGGTTCTTGGGATGAGGAGCTGGTCTGGGCTGCTTCCTTAGTGGAGCAGATCTACTGAAATTATTTCAAATACAGCAGCAATCCAGCATTATCCAGTTCGAAAGACTTTTTTTTTACTTTTTTTTGAGTGGCAAAACACATATAACATGACACTGTTTAACCATTTTTAGGTGTGTAAGTCAGTGGCGTTAATTATATTTACGAACAGATTCATTCATTCATTCAACAAATCTTAATTCCACACCGTGGGGCAGGTAGCACTGTGAGTGAATACCAACAAAAATATAGATCCTCGGCTTTATGGGGATTTCTTCATTCTAGCACAGAGAGGCAGAAAACATAATAAATCAAGAGTCTCCATGGCATGTTTAGACCATGATAAAGGCTGTGGTTAGATTCAAGGTCACAGTGCTCCCAGCATCTGAAGGCTTCTGTGTCCTTCAAATAGCTCAGAGAACTTTGCTCATCTACCTCTTTCCCCAAAGCTCTGCCTCCTGTGATTGCTAGTGATTTGGGAGAGTTCACTGGTTGCCTGATTGGGTAATTAATAAAGAAGTTATGTTCATTGGAACTAATCATTAACGAAATCTGTGACAAATTCTGATGGTTATCAGGGCGGTCAATAAAGAAGGGTAAAGATCTCTGCTACACAGAAATAGCATGACTTCCCCAACACAACACTTTGAGGCCAAGTGCCAAAGTAGAGAATTCAAACAGAAAGCCGCGCTTTCTTCACCAGTAATGTGATGATTTTTTAAAAGGAAGGAGTCATCCAGAGATATTTGCATTTAAAAAATTCTTTCTTTTCAAAAACCTAAAGTGGCCCAGGAGGGAGGGAGGGAGAAAAAAAGTGGTTTATTGTGCTCTGCGATGGCAATGGAAAGGGGATCCCGAAATGCTTGCTTTCGTCAAGTACAAAGATGCTATCTGATCTTTCTTATTAAATGTTTAGCTTCTGCTCGGGCTCTTTGAGGTTTCAAGGAGCACTTCTATACTGTAGTATTTTAAGTGTATATGGGGAGGAAAGTAGTGGGTGCATGAGTGTGAAACTGGAGCACACTTTGACCATGACCAGAATTAACAAACCAGTGCAGGGCAAACATGCCTCTAGCTGCCATACTCCAAAAGCGTGCGAAATTACTAACATAGTATTCCAGCCACAAACATGTAACCTGGGAAAACACTGAGTAAAATCAAATTGAGAGACATTCTATGAAATAAATGAACTGATTTCTTTAAAAATGGCAAAGATGAAGAAAGGCTGAGGAACTATTGCAGATCAAAGGAGACTAGAGAGGAGGGGCCTGAGTGGTTTCCTGGGACGTGGGACTTTCAGCACTAAAACCAGAAACTCAGGTGAGCAGGAACAAAGCAGTCACCCTCATAAGGGGACATGATTGTTAAATGCAATATGTGAAATGCGTGATTCTGGACTGGATTCTGGACCAGAGGGGGAAAATGATATAAAAGACATTACTGAGACAATTCACCGAATTTGAACATGGGCTTTTTAAAAAATTGTTGTGAAAGATACATAACATGAAATTTGCCATTTTAACTATTTGTAGGTGTACCGTTAAGTGGCACTAGGTACATTCACAATGGCGTCCAACTATCATCACCATCCATTTCCAGGACATTTTTGTCTTTTCCAAGAGAATTTCTGTGTCCAATAAACAATAGCTCCCATATAGCTCCCACGAGCCTCTGGTAGCCATCATTCTACTTTCTGTTTCTGTGCTTTTGACTCCTTAACCTACCTCATATACGTCAAATCACAGAGTATTTGTCTTTTTTTTTTTTAAGATTTTTTTTTTAATTTAGTTGAGAGAGAGTGAAGGAGAGAGAGAGCGCACAAGCAGGGGGAGGAGCAGAGGGAGACGGAGAAGCAGACTCCCTGCTGAGCAGGGAGCCTGATGCAGGGCTCGATCCTGGGACTCCGGGATCATGACCTGAGCCAAAGGCAGACGCTTAACTGACTGAGCCACACAGGCGCCCCCGTATTTGTTCTTTTGTGACTGGCTTATTTTATTTAACATGTCCTCAAGGTTCAGCTGTGTTATAGCATAAATCTGAATTCCATTCCTTTCTAAGGCTGAACAATGGTCCATTGTACACCACACTTGCTCATCCATTTGTCTACTGATGGACATTTGTGTTGTTTCTACCTTTTTGCTGTTGTGAATATGCTGCTGTGAGCACTGGTATAGACATAGGCATGGACTTTAGATTGAATTAAAGTACTACATCAATGTAAAATTTCCTGTATTTGATACCCATAATGCGGTTATGTGGGAAAATATCCTTTTCCTAAGGCGATACGCACTGAACTATGAAGAGGCAAAGGGGTATGATATATGCATCCTATACTCAATTGTTGCCAAAAAAAACTAGAGACACAGGAACTGTGGCAAAATTTTCCACATGGATGGATCTGCGTAAAGAGGATGGGAGTTCTCTAGATTATTTTTGCAACTTTTCTGCAAGGTAAGTTTTAAAAACACATGGGAAAGCAAGGAAGGGAGAAATTTCATTTCTGACAACCAAGCTTCACGGAGAAAGAGGAATCTAGGAAGAGCTGGCCCTTGCAGGGCCTGAACTGCAACAAGGGGAGTGGAAGGTAGGGCAGAATTCATCAAGGCTTCATTACGTATCTTGGCCCTCTGAGCACAAGTTGGCCCCATGCCCTTGGCTGGTGCTCTGCTCTTACGGTTTCTCAGCTACTCTCCGCTTCTTCAACTGCTCCTGCGCCTACCAACGAATTTCCCCATCCTGTCCTCTCTTCCTCTTGTCTTCAGCTTGCTCATAGCCTCTGTTTCCTCACAGCGGCTGCTTCCCCTTCTCTGGGCGTGTGTGGCAGCTGCTGCGTCTTCCTCTGGTCCAGGCCGCTGTGGTTGGAGTCACGTAGTACAGAGCCTGGCAATCGTTCTGTAGAAAGAGCTGCAGTTATGACACAGAAGCTCTTTGCTTGGGTAGTCCAGTCCCGATGAAAGGATTGTGCCTGGGGGCCCCTGGGGGTGCCCAGTCGCTTAAGCATCTGACTCTTGATTTTAGGTCAGGTCATGATCTCAGGGTCCTGGGATCGAACCCCGTGCAGGCTCCATGCTGGGTGTGGGGCCTGCTTAAGTTTCTCTCTCTCCCTCTCCCTCTGCACACATATGCGTGTGCTCTCTGGGATGCGGGGGAGACTATGCCTAGAATACTTGATGTGGTTTAGACACTTGGTACTGGGGGTGCAGTGGGGAGAGAAAAGCAAACCATCCTGTCTCACCCCAGGCGTTATGATTCATGCTTGATTCCTCTTGGAAATGTGTCAAAAAATAGAAACTGTATAAAAGTTCCAGAGACTTGGAGGAGACAAGATGTCATTGTAGTCTCGGAGCATATTGATCAGAAAGCCTCTCTCCCTCCCTCCCGCCGTTCCTCCTTCCCTCCCGCCTTTCCACAAAAAATTCATTATGTGAAAGGCACTGTAATGGATGCTATGGGGAATCTAAATTGTTTAACATGTGGTCCCTGCCACAAGGAGCTTATAGTCCAGAACAATGCAAAACTAAAGTTTGTCACCTGTTAGTATGCGTCTGACCTGCATTAAAAAAAAAAAAAAGGAATAAAAAGGAAAATAGTCCATCATACTTAGCAATGGTAAATATCGTTTAGGGAATTTTTTGTGCGTGTACGTGTTCACAGGACTATGATATAAAATGTATTTCTCCCATGAGTTATAGAAAAACCACCTGCAAGCCCCTGATACGGTAGAACTTAAACCTACAGCTGTGGTGTTAACCCATGTGCTGATTCCTATCTCCAGCCTTGAACTTGTTTCTGAGCTCTGAACAGGGCTCCAGCTGCCAGCTGGACATCTCAGACTCAGCGTATCCAAAATTGCCCATATCATTCTCCTCCCCCAAATGTGCCCTTTCCCTGCCATTGTCTGTTGGTTAATGACATTGGCATCTACTTGGTAAGTCAAGCTTGAAGCCTAGGATTTCGTTACAGTGTCTCCTTCTCTAGTCCTTCTTCAGATCCAGTTGGCCAGTCGGCCTCTTTCTCTCCACCCTCACCGGTGCTCCTTGGGTAGGCCCTGTGTATTTTCACACCTGGTTTTTCTCCACACCTTCCTAACTCATCTCCCTGTTTCTGGTCCTGTTTCCAGACTCTTTCCCAAGTCTGTGTATCACACTGCTGCCTAAATTATCTTCCCAAGGGGTGCCTGGGTGGCTCAGTCGGTTAAGCGTCTGCCTTCAGGCTCAGGTCATGAGCCCAGAGTCCTGGGGACAAGTCTCGCATTGGGCTCCCTGCTCACGGGGAAGTCTACTTCTCCCTCTGCCTCTGCCCTCCCCCTTGCTCATGCTCTCTCTCTCTCTCTCAGGATTTCTCTCTCAAATAAATAAAATCCGGGGCACCTGGGTGGCTCAGTGGGTTAAAGCCTCTGCCTTCAGCTCAGGTCATGATCTCAGGGTCCTGGGATCGAGCCCCACATCGGGCTCTCTGCTCAGCAGGGAGCCTGCTTCCCCCTCTCTCTGCCTGCCTCTCTGCCTACTTGTGATCTCTCCCTCTGTCAACTAAATAAATAAAATCTTTTTTAAAAATTAAAAAAAAAAAAATATATATATATACACTTTTTAAGATTTTATTTATTTAGTTGACTGAGAGAAACACAGCGAGAGCGGGAACACAAGCAGGGGGAGTGGGAGAGCGAGAAGCAGGCCTCCCACCAAGCGGGAAGCCTGATGCAGGGCTCGATCCCAGGACCCTGGGATCATGACCTGAGCCAAAGGCA
>CM052893.1:16655248-16751056 GCA_028534135.1 Potos flavus | reverse complement strand
CTCCTTATTCCCAAAACTCTGTTATTATTAACTGTTGATATTCATTCATCATTCATTCACTTATTTTTGCAACATATATTGACTAAGAGCCCACTATGAGTTACCACCATTCTAGAACTCAGGATACTGTGGTGAATTAGATAAGTCTTTGCCCTCTTGGAGCTTTTGCTCTAGTGTGGGAGACAGACATTCAGCAAGTAAATAAGTAAGTCACATAGTTTCAGACTGAGACAAGTGCTATGAGGCAAAAAAAAAATGCAGGCTAAGGCTAGAGCATGGCCATGTGAGTGGAGGCTGTTTCCCATATAATGATCAGGGAAGACCTCTTTGAGGAGGAGACATTGGATATTTGATCAGAGACTTGAATTATGAGAAGAAACCAGCTATGAGTTAACCTAAGAGCAGACTGCTCCTGGTGAAGGGAAGGGGAAGTGAAGTTTTGGAGGCAGGAATATTCTAGAACAGCAAGAAGGCTAATGTGAGGCAGAGTGTAGAAGGAGATGAGGATGGAGAGAATGCAGGGGTGAGAAACTGTGGTGTTTTGAGGGACAGAGGAATCAAGGGTGACCTCTTAGTGCTAAGTCTAGTACCTGGGAAAGCTTGGGGGAGGAAGTGAATGCAGATTTGTGTGAGTAGGGGAGCTGCTCGATTTGGAAATGAGAGTTCATTTTTACACACATTAAGTTTAAGATCTTTCTAGGATGCAAGTGTAGATATTGAGTAGATAGTTGGGTATATACAAGTCTAAAACCCAACGAGAGGGGCAGCTGGGTGGCTCAGTCAGTTGGGCACCTGCCTTTGGCTCAGGTCATGATCCCAGAGTCCTGGGATTGAGCTCCGAGTCCGGCTCCCTGCTCAGTGGGGAGCCTCCTTCTCCCTCTGCCTGCCACTCCCCCTGCTTGTGCTCTCTCTCTCTCTCTCTCTCCCTGTCAAATGGATAAATAAAATCTTTATTAAAAAAAAAAACAAAACCCAAGGAGAGTTCAGGTTAGAGATACAAAAAGCCAAGGGCCTATGCAAGATCATCTGGGAAGAGAGCCAGAGCCCTGTGGCCAGAGCCCTGGGGCCCACCAGCATTTAGAGATCATGAAGGAGGAGCCGGAAATGAGAGTCTGAACTTGCGGCCATTGAGATTTTCCATCTATCCAAACACATCCGTGGTACCGAGTGGTGCACTAATAGCTTCATGTACGCCAGACTTGTCATGATAATGAAGATGGCAAACTGCTTGTGACTGCTCATGTCTCTCCGCAAGAGCAAGAGTAAAGGTCCAAAGTGTTTTGTTCACGCCTTCAATCTTGGCACAGCCCTTGTTTACCACGTATTTCTTACTGTTCCCAACTCTCTCCCAGAGCAGAGTGAACACTGCCAGGCTATCGGGGAGAATGGAGCTACTTCCTTTCTCAAGGCCTGAATCTGTGGGTTAGTTAAGAATTTTCAGACTTCTTTTACTGGCAGTAAACTGATGGACGGAGAGATTAACTAATTTCATGCGTCCCAAACTGAGTCAACAGCTAGCCTCCGGCCATACTGCAGCATTCAGGAAAGTGTGGGCTGAGGAGTGCCAGGGTTGTAGCGACCTGGAGTGTCGGTTTTTTAAATATTGCTTGTCTATGACATCTATGGCTTGTCTACTATGTGCTTCCCAGATAGTAACTCTTAACCCTCGTAATAACTCCACACAATAGGCAATACTGTTCCCATTTTACAGATGCGGAAACTGAGGCACAGGAGCATTCCAGAGGTAAGTAAAGTTGCAGATTAGTCTGTGTCCTGAATCCATTCTCTTAACCACAACTCTACACACCCTTTGAAGGGGAATCTCTAGGAATGGGACACAAGACCAGTCTGTATTAAGGAAAGTCTCTGGGACATTTTTATATGTATGAAAGTTTGAGAACTGAAGTTTCATGGGATCTCAAGTTTGTTCTTTGAAGCTCATGGGTATCTTAATACTTGCTCTACTAAATCAGTTATTTTTAACATCTCTAAGCATCCATGTTTAAGTTAATTTATTAGAGTCTCCTAAACTATTCTGAGTAGTATTTTGTTAAACATAGCTAACAGCCTACCGCATCGTTTATCATTCCCAGTGAGGTAAAGCACATAATTGTACACTGAATCAGCTTTCGTTGTCTAACATGTTGACAATAATTACTTAAAGTCTCACACCACAGATATTGATGCAGCCTACTCTCAACAAGAAAAATGTGTCTTTTGGGGTGCCTGGGTGGCTCAGTCGTTAAGTGTCTGTCTTCGGCTCAGGTCATGATCCTGGGGTCCTGGCATCGAGCCCCGCATCAGGCTCGCTGCGTTGGCGGAAAGCCCGCTTCTCCCTCTCCCACTCCCCCTGCTTGTGTTCCCTCTCTCGCTGTGTCTCTCTCTGTCAAATAAATAAATAAAATCTTAAAAAAAAAAAAAAAAAGAAAAATGTATCTTTTGACTACATGCAGAAGAGTAGAATTGGACCACTTTCCCACACCAGACACAAAAATAAACTCAAAATGGATTAAAGACCTAAATGTGAGACCTGAAATAAAACTCCTGAGAGAAAACAAAGGCAGTCATCTCTTCGACATCATCCTTGGCAACATATTTACGGATATGTTTCCTCAGACAAAGGAAACAAAAGCAAAAATGAACTATCAGGATGACCCCAGAATAAAAAGCTTTTGCACAGCTAAGGAAACCATCCACAAAATTACAAGGCAATCTACTGATTCAGAGAAGATATTTGCAAGTGATATATTTGATAAGGGGTTAACATCCAAAATATATAAAGAACCTATACAATTCAATAAAAAAAAAAAAATCTGATTAAAAATTGGTCAGAGGACCTGAGTATACATCTTTCTAAAGAAGACATACAGATGTCCATGATGACCAAGAGGCACATGAAAAGATGCTCAACATCATTCTAATCATGAGGGAAATGCCAGTCAAAATCACAATGAGATATCATATCACACTAGTCAGAATGCCTAGTATCAAAGGGACAAGAAATAACAAGCATTGGAGAGGATATGGAAAAAAGAGAACCCTAGTGCAATATTGCTGGGAAATAAATGGGTGCAACCACTGTGAAAAATGGTATGGAGGTTCTTGAAAAATTAAAAATAGAAATACCACATGATCCAGTAATTTCCCTACTGGGCATTTACCCAAAGAAAACAAAAATACTAATTTGAGAAGATACATGCACCTTTATGTTTACTGAAGCATGATTTACAATAGCCAAGTTATGGACGCAGCCCAAATCCATGGATAGGTGAATGGATAAAGATGTGGTATGTGTATACACAATGGAATATTACTTGGATGTAAAAAAAGAATGAGATCTTGCCATTTGGGACAACATGGATGGACCTAGTTAGGCTAAGTAAAATAAGTCAGAGAAAGACAAATACCATACGTGTGGAAATACTTATGTGTGGAATCTAAAGAACAAAACAAATGAACAAACACACAAAAACTAGACTCTTAAATAGAGAGAGTGGGGCACCTGGGTGGCTCAGTCAGTTAAACACCTGCCTTCAGCTCAGGGCACGATCCCAGGACCTTGGGATCGAGTCCCAAATTGGGCTCCTCACTCAGTGGGGAGTCTGCTTCTCCCTCTCCCTCTGCCCCTCCCCCTGTGTGCACCCTCTCTCTCAAATAAATATATAAAATCTTAAAAGTAAAGAAATAGGGGCGCCTGGGTGGCTCAGTGGGTTAAAGCCTCTGCCTTCAGCTCAGGTCATGGTCTCAGGGTCCTGGGATCGAGCTCCGCATTGGGCTCTCTGCTCAGCAGGCAGCCTACTTCCCCCTCTCTCTCTGGCTGCCTCTCTGCCTGGCTGCCTCTCTGCCTGCTTATGATCTCTCTCTGTCAAATAAATAAATAAAATCTTTAAAAAAAAATAAAAATAAAGAAATAAATACAGAGAACAAAATGGTAATTGCTAGAGGGGATGTGAACAGGGGGAAGGGCAAAATAGATAAAGGGGAATAAGAGATACAAATTTCCAGTTATAAAATAAGTAAGTCATCATGATGAAAAGTACGATATAGTCAATAATACTGGGACTATAATCCAATAATGTTGTAATAACTTCGAAAGATAAAAGATGTAACATATGGTAACACGGTGACAACACTTAGAATGGTGAGCGTCGAGTAATGTCAAATCAACAATTTGTCGAGTAATGTCAAATCAACAATTTGTATACGAAACGAAGATAAAATTCTGTTAATTATACTTCAGTTAAAAAAAGAAGAGTGTGGGGCGCCTGGGTGGCTCAGTCATTAAGCATCTGCCTTCGGCTCAGGTCATGATCCCCGGGTCCTGGGATTGAGCCCCACATTGGGCTCCTTGCCCAGCAGGAAGCCTGCTTCTGCCTCTCCCACTCCCCCTGCTTGTGTTCTCTCTCTCGCTGTCTCTGTCCCTGTCAAATAAATAAATAAAATCTTAAAAAAAAAAAAAAGAGTGTGTCTTTTTCCCCATACTTATAATTTGGCGCATGTGTCTGGTCAGATCCATTAACAACGGGTTAATCCATCATATGGCCGGCACAATAGCATGAACGACTCCACGTGCTGGCTGAGGTAATGTGGCACGTCCCAGCTCTGTGCTCCCCAGGGTTGTAAAGACAAAGTCTTTTGAGATGTGGGATGGCCCAGAGCCCTCAGAGATGCCAGTCAATGGAGGGTTCTCAGACAAACTTCATGGACGTCTCAAGAGCTTCTGGGGTGAAAGGGAAGCAGAGTCTAAAGGTATTTAAAAGAGAGGAAATGAATCCAGTTCTTGGGTGAAAAGAAGAAACATGTTAAATACACAAGGCCTTTAGATGCCTGGAGATAACATTCAGTAAAGTCATTTCTGTTGACAAGGAATTATGTTTTACTGCCACAGATCTCCACCCAGACTGACCCTGGGAGTTTGCATCATCTGAACAGTGAGACTGGTTTCACCTGTTTGCAACTGTTAAACTGTTAGTCATCAGTTGAGAAGCTGCTTAAGCCGATTTCCCTGGCAGTTTATCCTAGACACATTTTTTTAATCCCACGATAGAAGTCAACAAGGCTATTCACCTGTTGTATATTGTCAAAGGGGAAAAAAATAAAATTTGGAATTGAAATGAGGTCATTATATTGGGGAGAACTGAGATCTGAGTCTTTTATCCAAAAAGAAAAAAAAATAGAGTGGGAAGGAGGATGGGGAAGGGGGAGGTTAGTAGTGGAAGGTTGGGAATTGAGATGAACTTCTAAGGGTTATGTCTTGGGTACAGGGTTGACAGATTTAGGAAAATAAAAAAAGAAAAATACAAGATACTAAAATAAATTTGAATTTCAAGTAAAAAATGAATAATATTTTAGTATAAGGCTACCCCATGTGATAACTGAGACATACGCATACTAAAAAATTATTTGCTATGTATCTGAAATTCAAATTTAGCTGAGTGCCCTGTATTTTATCTGGCAACTCTACTTGAGTAGTATCTTTTAATCTGAGTTTGAAAAGATCCTTTTAGAAAACAGATGTCTTCAGGAAACTGGGTCATGGCTTCAACAGCATAAATACTTGCTAATTAGGCTGTTTAGTGTGATGGGATTATATATTTATTTAGTATAAATAAACTAGCGATTATAAGAATGGAAACATGGTTATTCTGATTTGAAAGGCCAACCACTTTACTTATCTATGTGGCATGAGTAGGACAAAACAAAAATGGACACCACTGATTCTAAGAATTATGGACAAGAAAACATCCATCCATTCATTCATTTACTCATTCTCTGCTTCCTTTTTGTCTGTACGAAGCCTTGCTGGTAGACATGTTTTATTAAATTTTAGTTTAGTGATCAAAATCGTAACCATATATGAACTCCCTGACCTAGTTTCTTAAATAATTCTGCATGGTAATAATTTAAATGTAAAGAGATGTCACAGACCCAGCCAAAGGCAGAACAAAGCCCAAAAGAAAGGGCCAACTTGCCCCCTCCTTGCTACATTTACCGCAATCTGTCCAATTCTAGTTTGCCCAGGATGGCAATCAACTAGCGCAGTAAACAAATGCAGAGGTTGAAACGAATACAGACGTAGAGTTGGGTGCTAAGGATACGCAGTGGGAGGAAAGAAGACCGAGCATAAAGAACAAATAGATTCTTAAGTGAAAGAAGTCTAAATGTGGCAGGCTCTGAGGCTGAGAGGGGGTAAGGCAGGGGTGGGGGAGAGGGCAGGGAAGGGGGTCTGTCCAGTGCTTGGTGAGCAAAGCGGGGGATGGCAGAGAGACGAGGAGCAAGGGTGACGATGAGAGTTTGTAGACCAGTATTTGAAGGGCTATCAGATAAAAGGAAATTTAGTTTGTCTAGCTCAAGAGAATGAAATGAAGGCCAATAAATAGACGCAGCAGGAAAACAGATTTGTACACCACTCAGGCAAGAGCTTTCTAAGCATTAGACCTGGTCCCTGGCAGAAATGTCAGCAAAGGTGGGCTGGCTAGTGGTCAGGCCTGTCTTGAGTGAGGAGGACCAGATGCCCTCCGACGCCCTTTCCCACTTGAGGTGTATGTTTCAACCCAGCAGGGTCTGGTGCCTTTCAGTAATTGCTATGTCCTCAGTGCCAAGGACAGTGCTTGACACACAGTAGGGTCTCAGTAAAAGTGCAGGGTGATAGGAGAGTGCTTTGTGGAGGAGGTGGTCCTATTTTGGGCCTTGGTCTTGACATGAAAGGGAAAGTGCAGTTTACTTAAATCAACACACCACGAGCATCTACATTTGGAAAGGAACAGGCTATAAGGCTCTATTTTGTGAGAGCTACAAACATGTAATCCATATTTACCTGGAGCAAAAAAAGAAAAGAATCATCAAAAGCAACATTTCCTTGGGTCTCCCATTCTCTATGCCTACCTATTTTCAGTCCCTTCAAACTTCTCCCCCACTGGTTCTAGGAGCCCCCAGGGGGTGGCCCTCCAGCCTTCCGAACTCAGGGCGATACAGGAGGGGACTTGATTTCACTACTTCTCTGTCCTCTGGCTTGCCGTTTTCCCTCCTGCTCTGTCCTACTGTGGTGATGTGTCTACACTTCTATCCGCTCCAAGGATGCTAGACACACCCCACCAAGGACAAAGAGTCCCGCCTGGGGAACTTGACCAGTGTGCCCTGCCCAGCAGCACCGGGAAACCACACTCAAAGCCTACCTGCTGAGAGTATGAATGAAAACCCCGAGGGAGAGGACACGGAGTCCGCTGGCTGCAAGAGCGCAGGGGACGCCAACCCGGGAGTCACTAGGCCGCCCCCACAGCGAAGCTCCATGAGGTCCCCCTCGGCGGCGGCGGGGTAGAGGGGTGGGGACGACTATGCCTCGCACGTCAGGAAGGAACACGGGCCCCTGAACCGGGGCAGCTGGCAAACACTCCTTTGCCACTCTATGCCTCAGTTTTCCATAGGACATTGCTTCCTGTAGGGGAAGACTCGGGAAGAAGAGAGGACAGGCAGCGCTCAGAGTTGTCTGGCCCCTTCCGCTCTCGGTCTGTGAGGGCCATCAGACCGGAGCTGTCACTGTGTTCCCAAGACGTCTAGTTCCCCTGTGCGGCACTGTCCCTCTTTGCCTCACACTGCACTGTATGGAGCCTTACAGTGAACTTTAGCTCTTGAGTAAACTGAGCGGGTGTCTTTGTTTACTTTACGGGGGTGGGGGCGGAGGAGCAAAGGGAGAGGCAGAATCTCAAGCCGACTCCCAGGTGAACTCCAGCCCAAGGTGGGGCTTGATCTCACGACCTTAAGATCATAATCTGAGCAGAAATCAAGTCACCCAACCGACAGAGCCACCCAAGGGCCCCAAACTGAGCGGGTGTCTGAGAATTTGAATATATAATCAGGATGGAATAATTCAGATTTTCATATATATATATATATGTGTGTATTATATATATATTTAGATTTAAATATATATATATTTATTTATATATATATATATATTTAGATTTATTTATTTTGAGAGAGAGAAAGAGCCAGAATGAGCAGGAGGGGCAGAGGGAGAGGGAGAGAGAATCCCAAGCAGACTCACAGATAGATTACAAATTTTTTTCTTGTGATGAGAACTTTTAAGATCTACTCTCTTAGCAACTTTCAAATATACATCACAGTGTTACTAACTATAGTCACATTACATCCCCATGACTTAATTATTTTCTAACTGGAAATTTGTACCTTTTGATGGTCTTCACCCCTTTCAGCCCACCCTCTCCCACCCACGCTCACCGCTGCCTTTGGCAACCACCAATATGCTCTATCTATGAGTTCAGTTTGTTTTTTTCTTTTGCTTTAGATTTGGCATACAAGTGAGATCATACTGCATTTGTTTCTCTGACTTATTTCACTTAGCACAATGCTAAGTAGGGTATTATTTGCAACAGGCAAAGGAAAAGATGCCAAAAGAGGGAGGCCTAACAAATTGTCTCCCGGCTGGTGGTTGTGAATAGGTACGCCATAGTGGATTCTTCTGGGGACTTGGTGGCGGTGGTTTTTCCCTTAACTTGGTTACTGCAGCGTGTTGGAGCTAGGGAATCAGAGGCGGTGGCAGATTTAGACACTACTCAGTCAAAGAACATGACTCACTTAAAACAGCAGTGGTAAATTGTCATCTAAGATGCCCTGTGCTCAGCCTGACCTTTGTACTCCCAGTCCCAGGGCTCCCTCTGTGTCCTCGGCCCCGGGCGGGGAAGCCGCGCTGATACGGCTGGACCCCGAGTGCTATGGGAGAATGCGGGTACCACCAACCACAGGCTTCTGATCCCAATGTTGCCTTTCCAGAAATTGGGGAAGCGGGGGTCCCACCGGACATCAGAGCCATCCGGAAGTTCCAGAGCGCAGCCCTCGGTGTGGGCCAGGGGCTGGTGAGGAATACCTGGAGAGTTTATTTGGAGATGGCAACCTGCATACCATCCAAAAGGATCACGCTGGTGCCCAGAGAGCTGCAGCTCGCCCTGTGCACACCTGGAGGATGTCGGGTCAGACCAGTTCTAATGGTGTCACTTAAACCACTTCTGGTGGTGGTTTGAAGTCATTCCTGTAAGATACTTTTATTTTATTTGAGAGAATGCGCTTGCATGGGCAGAGGGAGGGGGGGAGAGAGAGAGAGAGAGAGAGAGAGAATCTTAAGCAGACTCCTCTCACTCAGCATGGAGCCTGTCTTGGGGCTTGATCTCATGACCCCGAGACCATGACCTGAGCCAAAATCAAGAGGTACCCCTAAGATACTTTGATTTTTAGCTTGTGACCATTTTGTAAGGAACTATTTCTCTAACATACAGCATATTTACTTAAGGAGACAATCTTTCGCTCAGGAGGAATCTGAAGGAGTGATCTTCACAGAACGCGATGTTGCCGAGGAGTGACTAGCCCCCGACACGCAGGAATCGGTGGACCCTCGGGTCACGGAGCGTGTGTCTGCGGGGAAGTCACTTGTGGGGCAGTGACGAAGGTCCTAGCGTTGCTATAAATGCATAGAGGTAATTTGGGGATAAAAATGTTTATAACTTGATTCCAGCATGGAACATTCGGGGCTCTTAAATCCAAGCATACATCACTGAGATAGAATGTGTGTGTTCTTCCCCTCCCCCTCCCCGAGGGAGCCAATGTAAATCTTAACTGAAGCGTAACTTACACTTTCCCTTAGGAAGGAGGGAGAAGTAGGCCCCGGGCAGCTTTAATGTAACATTTATAATAGCTGTTTTACATATCGTGGGGGTTAGCCTCTTAAAATTGGCCTTCGCACACAAAAGCACGGAAGGGAGATGCTGAAGCACGACGGGCGGGGGGAGAGCGTGCTTACGAACGCGTTACGGGTAAATGTTTATGCTTATTTTTCCTTGTTATACATGCTCTTTGTAAATAGTTCTAAGATCATAGAAATATAATCCCATCCTCCATAGACAAGCAGGGTTAACGGCTTAAATAGTCTTGAAATTTTAGATATACAATCGCAGGGATGATCAAGAGACTACTTTCCATAAAAGGACAGGGAACATACAAATCCCTGGGAAAACACATTCCCTGGGGGAGGGAAGAGATAAATGCTTGCAATGGGCCGTATTAACCATCTTCAGAGACAAGATGCAAACAGTCAAAGGCAACAGTGAACAGGGCGCGACTGCTGTGGGTACTTAGGCCCTTGCGTGCAAACCAGAAGCCAAGAGATTTACCAAGTTCCCCGATGCAGGCGCATCTGTCCCTTCTTTAAATCCGATTTTCTTACCATCTGTTCCTTTACTCCAGGCTCCGCGGTAAACAAAGTTTATGCACAGCGACGCGTCCTGTTGCCAGGCAGCTCTCCTTGCTCCTCCCAAAGTCAGCTCTGGACTGAAAGGCCGTGGGCCCCCTTAGCATCCATTTCCCCTCACCATCTAAGTTCTGTGACGGTGTCGAAGGTAGTTTTAGAAATGTGGTTTTCAACTTCATTTGGTACACGTGGTGTGGCGCCGCTCTCTGGTTTTGAAAATTCTGTCAGGAAACTTCTAACGGCGTGGGGATGATGTAGCTCTCGGAAAAGGATTTCCACTCCCCTCCAGAACAGTGAGGGCATTGTGGGGGGCAGAACTGGTCGAGGGGAAACTGACCCAAGCGGCTCTGGCGGGAGCAAACTCCCTGCCTCCAAGTTACCATTGGACATGGGGGAGGGGGTGGGTGGCGGCTGGGGGAGTCCAAGATAACTTAAAGATGTAGATCTAGGATGTGAGGCTGTGGCTTTGAGAATGCACCAGAAAAGCCGACCCGCTGGCTGCTGTGGGGAGGGATCAGTTGACCTCTGGCCTCTAGCTCTGGTCTTTACAGCTCTATCATGTTTATAATGCACTCTTCCTGGGAGAAGCTGGGAGCTCTACACGTCTTTGAATGGATTCGGTTAATCCTGTTACCGTCCCGTGAGTAATCAGAGACGTAGAGAAGAGCAAACAAGAAAAAAAAAAAAAATACCACATTTAAAGCAGTCACTGCCATGGCAAAGAAAATAACATTCACTCTGCTAAGCAACAAAGGGAAAGTCAACCTTGTGATTCTTCGCTACTGATTCTCAGAGTCTAGGCAGTGGCAGAAGTGGGCAGAATTCACTCTGAGTGTTAATAAAAATCATTCAAGTCACTGCGGATTAAAAGTCCCCCCCATCCCGGGGCATGGGGGCCCACGGTGACGGGACAAGCTTTTGACCAGGGCAGCTGGGGGACGGGGGACATACAGGGGCAATTAAGCAAATAAATAAATACGTTGAGGATTTCCTGCAGTCAGAAGGGAACTACAAATATCTTCAAAAGGGAAAGTGAATCCCAGAATAAACCTGTTGTGTCAGATTGGAGCTGGAGGAGTCAATGCGAAGTCGGAGCTGCAGGTAGGCACAGACACAGCTAGAGATAGAGGTATGATATGTGCAGATGTGTGTGTGTTCTTGCACATACACGCAGAGCCACGCATACACATACAAGTGTACACATGTAGATATATACACACATTCCCTACTTCTAGCTGCTGAGAGGGCCAGAAGCAAAGATATCCAGATAGCCCGGAGCACATCTAGCTTGCGGGGATTAGCTTCTAAATATTATTCTCCATTTAAAGGAACCAGGGTTCAGGGGAGTTGTGTGGCTCAGTTCGTTAAGCGTCTGCCTTTGCCTCAGGTCATGATCTCAGGGTCCTGGAATCAAGTTTCACGGCCTCCCTGCTCAGCAGGGAGTTTGCTTCTCCCTCTCCTTCTGCCACTCCCCGTGTGTGTTCTCTCTCTCTCACTCTTGCTCTCAAATAAATAAAATCTTAAGAAAAAAAGAACCATGGTTCTTAGAGAAATGGTTGACTCTAGGTATGGGCTGGGAAAATAGAAGATGAAACAGGAACTTCTTGTACTACAAAGTAAGGAAATGCTCGAAGAATGATGGGGACATAGCAAAAAGACAGAAGAGTTGCCTTAAATGAGCTCCTAACTGGCCAAGTGTCTGGGACGATTTGAACATCACCATAGACGATAGTCACTGATTTTAACCCTTTGATTAAGATAGGAATCCATGAGTCTACACTGATAAAAGTTAAATGAATAAATGGAGGAGAAAGGAAAAGGCTATCTTATAATAGAAATCTTAAGTTATCTCCTTACAAAATACCTAGGAATGACTCAGTGGAAAAATCCCATAAGGCCCCACATTTACCAAATGTAACAAGAAAACAGCAATGGGACAAACTGATGTTATTTGCCTCCTGATGTGATACATGAGAAGACCAAGGCATTGCTTCTGAGGTATTCTTGCTACAAATACATAAATCATAAAGAAACATCAAATAAACCCAAACTGCTAGGACATTCCACAAAATAACTACAGGCTTCAGAAAAATGTCAAGGTCATGAAAGAGAAGGAAAAACAGAGGAATTGTTCCAAAATGAAGGAGATTTTTTAAAAAAGATTTTATTTATTTATTTGAGAGAGAGCAGAGGAGAGAGAGTGAGTGAGCATGAGCAGGGGGCCAGAGGAAGAGGGAGAGACGTGCTCCCTGCTGAGCAGGGAGTCCATTGCAAGACTTGGTCCCAGGACACTGGGGTCATGCCCCGGGGTTAAAGGCAGATGCTTAACCCACTGAGACACCCAGGCACCCCCAAAATGAAGGAGATTAAAGAGAAATGACAACTGTAGAGGACCTGTACAATGTAAACTTGGGACAATGGAGGAAATCTGAATGGAATCTGGGGAATTGTATGGTAATGTTGGATCGATGTTAGTATTGTTATCTTGATGGTTGTATTGTGTAAGAGAACATCCTTGTTTACAGGAAACACATAAATACACACAGAAGGATTAAGGAGTAAGGGAGTATGAAGTCTGCAACTTTTACTCAAAAAAAAAAAGTACTATTTTCACTCTTTACGACTTTTCTATTCATTTCAAATCTCCGAATAAGAAAATACAAGAAGCAGAAAAAAAACGCCTACTGTGGGTCTCTAGGTACAGAGAGCATCGTGAGAAATTGAGCAGGTCAGTTCAAAGGGAGTAACAGTGACACTTACGGCGACCCTCGCCTACTGAGACCCAATCCCCGCCCTCAGGTTGCTCACAGAGAGTATTAGGGAGGCAGGGAGATGGGGGGGGGGGGGCGCGAAGAGGACGGAAATGTAAGAGAAATGGCACGAAGAGTCCAAGTGCTCCAGAAACTCCAAGGAGCCAGGAGGATCCGAGACGAAGCGCCCATGACACCCGGGGTGGGACTGGGGCAGGAGACTCGGGGTCCTGCTTGGCATATAACTGCAGGACTCGGGCATTTCTGAGAATTCAGACTCTGTTTGCTTTTCGATCACCGCGCAGGCTGGTCTGTTTTTTAACTCTGCACTCTTGCTCCCAATGCTGCTCCCATCTGGAATGGGGGGGATTTATGAGCTTAGAGCATCACAACCATTGTTTAAGACTAAGCTCCTATGCCCCTCTTTGACTTTTTCCTATCCACTCGCTTCCCTCCAGAGAGAAGAGTCCTTTCTCTTTTGTGCTTCCACTGTTTTTAGGATGTATAGTGCTGCCCATGTGGCTCTTTAGAGCACTTCTCAGTTGGTCTGTGCACCCCTCCCAGCCTGAGTCTCTCCTTCCCACTTTGCAGCTTTGCATCTCCAGAGTCTCGCCATAATGGGAACTCAATAATTGTCAAAATAATCAAATTAACCCGAGACTTCCCCAAATGGTTTTTCTTCCTCCCCTTTCCATTTTTTTTTTTCTTCTTACCCCTTTCCATGTTTGCTCCTAGGCTCGCGAAAGGCTTTCTCTAGTCAGTGAAAACAGTTCACGGACTTCAATCTCAAGTTAATAGGAATCCGCATTTGAGGGAACAGATTTTCTTTTCTACCCTGAGACCATCAGTGAAGGTGGAGGGAGAGAGGGACCGACGTGCTGGTATTAGGAACAAGGTCTGGCACACCAGTGACTTAAATTCTTGATCAGTGACTCAGGGACCCACCCACTTAGAAATATGTGAACTACTGCTTAGGGTTATGTTCTATGTTCGGGGAGGCTCCCTAATGACCACAGCTGATTGCAAAAACCAACCAAAATTATGCTAACCACTGATGCTTAGGAGCTTCTTACATCAAAGCCGAGTATTTATATAAGCTGCTATCTGCTAAAGGCCAACAGACCTATCCACAGTATTATCATAATAATAATTAGTAATCGCCAGCGTTCCTGGAAGCACTCTTCATCCAGGCAGCCGCACAAATGCCACCAACGCTGTGGGCACAGGCGTCACCTGACCCTTCTATGGAATGAGGCAGCACCGGGGAGCAGAAGCCACCTCCTGCCAGAGCCCCTGACTCCAGTTACAAAGCCAAATACCACGCCCCCCCCACCGCCCTTTCTCCATGGCGACTACAGTTTGAGCTTTGAAAGAACATCTTCTGTGAGTCGATTTATGACCACCTCCTACTCTGTAACACGTCTGAGATTGCTTGCTGTTCTCAGGGGCAGCCAGGCATCGATCTGCTGCGGAAAGCTGAGGGAGTTCTGGCTGGAACAAGTTCCTCCCGGCTACAGTTACCGCGTAAGTGTGAAAACCATCCCCTGCCTGGTGCTGTCGCCCGCTTCCAACATTTGTTCGCGAGGGTTGTTTCGCCCTTGAGAGAGCAGCCTCCTCACCTCGCAGGCAAGCTGGCAGCTGTTGGACGAGTTTTCAACACCGGATTATTTTAAGGCATCTGTAAAGTGGGTGAAGACGAATTCTAGTGAAAAAAATTCTTATTCTTAAAACAACAACAACAAGAAAACTTGGAGAAATGAGGCAGAACAACATCCCGGCCCCGCAGAAGAGCCGGCTCTTCAAATGCCTAGGGTTTTACTTGGTGCCCCGAATTGTTTGCAAGTTGCTCTCCTGAAAAGCATGTCCCGGGCCGTGCTCGGCAGAGAAAAATGCGAATCTCCCATTTTCAGACGCTATTCAGCAGCGACTGGGACCAAGAGCAGAACAGCGAAAAGATTGCTGTCATTTTAGTCACTGGTTTCAGCGATTTCACAGCGCAAGGCTCAACCAAGAAAGCTGATTGGCATACGTTACATAATTTTTAAATGCATCCTCAGTAGTAAATATCAGCTTGATTTCATAGCTTGTTGTTATGGCCTGAAAGCAAATACAGCGGTTTTTATCCCTCCACATAAGGGAGCCTAGCACACTTCTCTGTCTTATGATACCACAGACCGGCCCTGCTTAACACGGTGGAGCCAAGGTTAAGTGGAGAAGCTGACAACTTACTACTCTGTCTGCAGGGTGGTTTGCTATCAGCGCAGGCTCCCAGTGCCCGCAGGAGGGGGGGCGGTGCTGTGACCCTCCGTTGACAGGTGGGGAAATGAAGGCCCAGAGAAGACAAATGGCAGTCAGTCCTAGAGTGTGGCTGTCTCATGGTCCTAAGTGTAGCCCATCGAGTCATGACATCGCTCCTGGTTGGGGATTATGGTTTTAAAAATAACGGCTCACATAGCGATTCATTATTATAAATAATCTACTAATTCATGACGAAGGAACTAGAACACCAGGGCGAGCAACAAGTGTGTGACAGCTTGAGTTTTCACCAGCTGTATTCGTCGGCCCCCGGCCAGGATACCATCTGACCTTCAAGCTGGCCAAGCCCGTGGGTATTTGTCAGGACTCCGAACCAAAAACAAAAAATCGCTGTGATATTTGAGAGATACAGATTTCCATTAGGGAGGTGGAAAAGGATGAAGAAAATAAACATGCTGCCTGTTTGGAGATGGACTTTTTATTTCTTCTTGGATAGGGCTCTGACGAAGCATCAGGGTTTTAATCAAGTCTGTGTTGAGCACTTACTTACGAGTCTAGCCCTGCATAGAGATTCCATGGATTATAAGAAAAAGGTTAAGATCTAATTTTAAGCTCACTGGTTTTCTGTCTGGTTGTGGAGAGTAGGAACACCTAAGATGCCGTTCCAGCAGCATTGGCAAACTTTGGCCCACAGGTCAAACCCAGCCAGCCGCCCATTTTGGGCCGAGCATGGGCAAGGACTAGTTTTTACGTTTTTGAAACGCTTGGAAAAAAAATACGAAGACTGACAATATTTTGGAAAACGGGAAAATTACACGAAATTAAAATTTCACCATCTATAAATCATATTTTATCAAAACACAGCCAGACTCATTCACTCTCATCTTGTCTATGGCTGTCTTCACGCTCCAGTGGGCAGCCCTGCTGAGTAGTTGTGACAGTGACCATATGGGCCACAAAACCTAAAATATTTACTCTCTGGTCCTTTTCAGGAAAAGTTTGCTGACCCTGAGGTAGATAATAATCTAACCGTGCTAGGTGGGGTGGTTTGGAACCAGTTGAAGAATGAGAGGAAAAATGACTTTGGGTGGGAATGAAGCTTCAAGAGGGAAGTATCTCCATGTGGAGATTGAAGGATGAAGATATTGAGTACGGTAGCTGGGGGGAAAGGCCAGTCAGATGTGGCGGTCAGCTTAACTTCTCCCTGACAGTAATGTTGTTCTTGGGATATTCTTTTTTTTTTTTTTTTTTAAGGTTTATTTATTTATTTTAAAGAGAGAGAGAGAGAGCGAAGTGACAGAAGGAGAGAGGGAATCCTCAAGTAGACTCCCCATGGAGCCCGAATCAGGGCTCGATCCCAGGACCCTGAGATCATGACCTGAGGTGAAATCAAGAGTCAGACACTTAACGGACTAAGCCACCCAGGTGCCCCTCTTGGTACATTCTTTAATGTCTGCACCTAAGTTTCCTCTATATCTACCCCTCCGGACTGTTGTAAAGCCCGTGGTAAGATCTCCAACACACAGCACATCCCCCTGGACAGAGCTGATGTTTTGTCAGTGTTAGCGACTCATAGTAGCGACTGCCATTAGCTCTCACGTTTGGGCATCCATTAATAAAAATAAGTCAATGTTTCACCTAAAAATCATGTCTTTCAGAGGTTATTTTAAACTTTTAAATTTTTTCTTAGAAGAAGAATTAGAGCAATTAAATCCTTTGGAGTTGCTAAAAATGGTGTTATAAAGAATTATAGCATGGGAAAATATTCCCAGTGAAAGTAAGTCATATGAGCCTGGAAAACCCTTTTTGCAAAGCATCCAGACCTGAAATGCTGTATGGGAATCCGGAGAAGGCTGCCGACTTCTCTACTTGATAAAAGCACACTGCCCCCACACGCACACTTTTGCATGCAATCTTAGGGCTTAATGGATCCCCTGAAGCCCATCCTTGGTTTCCAGGTTAAGAACTCCTGCTTTAGTTGCTCACTCATACTTATAAACCCACAAGAGATCAATATGTGAACCAGAATGCTAAATTATTAATTTATGAAGAAGAAATAATGTCAAGTGGACTAAAATTCTTGCATTGGCCAATCAATTCACATCTTACTATACGGAAGCTGCAAGAACAGCCAAGACACAATTAAAAGTGAGCATGGGATCATGGTAAAGGGAATTCCAGAATGTTCTTAATGGCTCCTGTCGCCAAGCTACAAGAGTCTGATGCATCCATTTCCTCTGGAGAGATAACTCTGCCAAGGATGCTAGAACAGTGAGTCCAAGACCTCTTCCCTGGACAGTTGTTGGTGTTTGTACTCTCTGCTTGTCGACACAGGGAAGCCTGAATTCCTTCTGTTATCAACCTTGCCAAATAAAGGTACAGTATGAGTAGTTAGACCCCCCTCCCATCTAGACAAGCTAATTTCCTTACTCTATGCCTGGCCAATACATATACATGTTTGGTCTGTATATACATATATATGGGACCAGATAAATAGAGAGACAGAGATGATTCTGGTTTAGGATGGGTTTGTTGTGTTGATTTTCCATAATTTCCTTTTCAGGGGGAATCTTTGTCTTCAAATTTAGGAATTACCTTACTGTCCCCCACTTCTTCCCTACCTCCAGTCCTTGCTGACTACAGAAAAAAAGATCCATTGTTCCTTTCCTTCCTTCCTCCCTTCCTTCTCTCTCTTCCTTCTTTTTTTGAGATTTATTTATTTTAGAGAGAGCATGCAGGTGGAAGGGCAAGGGAGAGGGAGAGAGAGAATCTTCAAGCAGACTCCCCATGGAGTGAGGAGCCTGACACAGAGCTCGACCTCACGACCCTGAGATCATGACTTGAGCCGAAATCAGGAGTTAGACGCTTAACTGACTGAGCCATCCAAGTGCCCTAGTCTCTTTCTTTCTAATAATCTTTTATTTTGAAATAGTTTAGGACTTACAAGAAGTTTCAAAAGTCACACCTTTGCTGTTTCCACGTACCTTTCCCCAGCTTAACCACAGTCAAAACCAGCTTGGTATGGTATTATCAACTCAGGTACAGACTTTATTTAGATTTCACTAGTTTCTACATGCACTCCTTGTGTGTGTGTGTGTGTGTGTGTGTGTGTGTGTGTGTGTGTTTGTTGTTCTATGATATTTTAGCCCATGTGTAGATTGAGGAACTAACACTGCAATCAGAATACCACAAAGAAACTCTCTCATGTTACTCCTTAACAGCCTACGATTTCATTTTATAAATACTTTGTTTTTCAGTGTTACAAGTCTTGGTCCAGCAGACTTCTGCTATTTCAGGCACCTGAAGCTCTTATGCAAATGACTTCAAGGGACAACAGTTGTGACCTCACCAACCACTTTCAGTTTGGTGGTGGGGGGTGGGTGTAAATGTATTCAATTTTACCAAGGCCTTGATGGCAATTTTTAGACTCTAGCTTTCTTGAGTTTCATTTCTGAATCTGAATATTTTCTGTCATTGAGCAATTCTTTTTGAATGTATATTCTTGCTGTTGTATAGAAACAATCCAGTAGACTTTTTGAAAAAGTCAGGCTACCTGACCAAAATTTTTTTGATGATAGTTGCATGATAAAAAAAAAATGTATTAAAGTCTGTGAGATGTGTTGGCACGTACCTTCACACACCCCTAAATTCGTTTTGCTTCTCTCTAAACTTGTTTCCTCTGGGCTCTGAGGTTTCCTGAATAAGTCCTTCATATTGGCTTTTTGCCTTGGTGAGTTCCATGTGGACTGATTTAGGGCCAATGTGCACTTCTAGAAAATGCCACCTGAGGTTACCCTCCTGTGAAGTCTACTTTTAGGGGGTTTAGTTTCCTGGTGAATCTTCCAAGCCAGTATGCTATTATTTGCCCCAGAGTCTGCAAGTCCTTTTGCATGGCCATCCCCAGAGATAGTAAAAAACTAAATGGTTATTGGAGCCAGCCCAACGGGCTAAGTGTTTTAAATAAATAAATAATGACATGTGTATATTGATTGTAGCCAGCATAAATGTCTTCCTAAAGTCACTACACAGGAACAAAGCATAATTCAATCCAGGACAGCATCACTGAAACATTCTCAAGGACCTAATTAATTCTTGGAATAAAAAACTGGGAGTCAATCAAAGATTAGAGGATGCTTGTACCATGACTTGAGGAGGGGAAAGGAACTCAGGGTTGCTGGCGAGAATGCAGAAATGGTAAAGCTGCTTTGGAAAACAGCTTGGCAGTTTGCTTTTAACAGTTAAACACAGCACTACCTGGGAATTCCTAGGTATCTGCCTGAGAGAAATGAAAACATCTGTCCACACACAGACTTGAACGCCCATATCCACAGCAGCATTGTTCATGGTAGCCAAGAGCTAGAAACAAACTTAATGTCCTTTGAGTGGTGAAGGGATACATTAAATGTGGTATATCCATCCAGTAGAACATGGATGGATAAAATAAACAAAGGAATAAACTACTGATAAATCACATCACAGATGAAACTGAAAAACGATATGCCCAGGGAAATAAGTTAGACACAGGAGACCACATATTATAGGATTCCATTGATCAGAAATGTCTAGAAAAGGCAAACTTCTAGAGACAGAGGGTAGATTAGTGATTGCCTGGTGTGGGGGATGGGAATGAGATGAGGGCGTAAGGGATCCTGTTGGGGAGATGGAAACATTCTAAACTGCTTGATAGTGATGGTTGTACCACTTGGTAAATTTATTAAAAATAATTGAAGGGATGCCTGGGTGGCTCAGTCCGTTAAGTGTCGGACTTCAGCTCAGGTCATGATCTCAGGGTCCTGGGATCAAATCCCACGTCCGGCTCCACATTCAGTGAGGAGCCTGCTTCTCCTTCTCCCTCTATGCCTCCCCCTGCTCATGTGCGTGCTTTCTCTCTCAAATAAATAAATAAATACCTTAAATAAAAATTAAAAATAAAATAAAGAAATAAAAATAATTGAATAATACACTGGAAATGGGTACATTTTCTAGTATGTAAAATACACCTTGAAAATGCTGTTAAAAAAAAAAGAAAGTAACCTACATTTTTTCTATTTTTCTGTGAGACAAGATCAGCTCTGCAAGCGCTCTAGGAAATCTTGCCCTTGATAAGGGATTTTTCAAATCTCGACTGGCCACTGGCTCTCCAGGCCTCAGCTATCCTCACTGTATTTCTCTCTTTAGAAGATGTTCTACCCCTCTGGTTTCTGGTTTGGGTCTAAAAACCTAGATCTGGCTGATATTTGGGTGGAAGGGCTAGCACTTGTGTTGCCTCTTGTATCTTTGGCTTCCCTGAACTAGGGGCCAATTCTGCAGACGCCTGACGGAAAATCTTTGGGGGAGCAAGAGAAACTTATTTGTCAGTCCAAGATAGGGTAAATATGGAATGAGGAAATGGGGAAGGATGGGGTAAAGACGTGAAGGGAGAGTGTCCTGGAGACTTGGGCGGGGGGGGGGGGGGGTGAGTTCAGCCTACCTGATTTCCCTGGGGAGGAGCCCAGAGGGATGTGATGGGGCACCCAGGCCCAGAGAGAACCCGTTCCCCGGGGGCCCCTCACACTGTGAAGGGAAGCTGCCCACCACACCCAGGGTCTCTCGCTGCTCCGAGTGGTCCTGTCCCACCCAGGACGTGCTCCAGACAGCTGGGCCAGAGGAAGCTGGGTTGACAGGGAGGGTGGGGGATAAGGGGTGGGGGCAAGCTCTGTGCTGCAGAGCAGGAGAGGAGCAGGGAAGAGGAGACAGTCAGCATGCCCACCCATAGCTAGGAAGTTCTATCGGGTGACTCCGGTTTTAGAGTTTGCGTTCATACCTATCGTTTCTTAGCTCTGGGTTCTTCAGTAACTTAGGTAAGCTCTATCAGTTACCTGTTTCTCTGTGCATTTTGTGCTATACTACACTATAGGTATTCCTCGTCTTACTGTACTTTGCAGATTCTGCATTTTTTACAAAGAGAGGGTTTGAATCGAGCAAGTCTATTGGCTCTGTCTTCCCGGCAGCATTTGCTCACTTTGTGTCTCTGTGTCCCATTTTGGTCATCCTTGCAATATTTCGAACCTTTTCATAATTATTATATTTGTTATGGTGATCTGTGGTTAGCGATTATGACTTGCCGAACGCTCACATGATGGTTAGCATTTTTGAGCATCAAGTATTTTTAAGTTCAGATCTGTACATTCTTTAAAGACGTGATGCTATTGCACACTTACTAGACTACAGTATAGTGTAAACGTAACTTCGGCATGCACTGGGAAACCGAAAAATTCATTCGACTTACTTTATGGCAATATTTGCCTTATTGCATTGGTCTGGAACTGAACCGTAGTATATCTGAGGTACTCTTGTATTATGTTATCATATAATTATAATTTGCCTTGGGGGGCTGCGGGGTCAGCTGGGCCTCCCCACCTTACCCTATGGGTCTTTTTATTCATGGGTTAGATCTGGGATTCTTAAATGGCAACTGGGTTCCAAGAAGAGAGGCTCCAATATGCAAGAATGTATCGAGCCTCTGCTTAAGTCACCTTAGCTGATGGGCCATTGGCCAGAGCAGATCACCTGGGCGAGCAAGGAATCAACACAGGAGGGGCTACACAAGGAAGTGGACCCTGAGGGCCTGACTGACCTAGCGACCAGGGGCATGAGAGTCGATCACACTTCCGGAGCCTGTTTTCTCATCTGAAAGATGGGGTTGATACTAGTATTTTATCAGGTTTCTTATCCAGAATAAATACTAGATATAAAACATCTATCATCATGTCAAGCATTTAGTAAGTCATCAGTGACCGTCTGCTTTTCTCATGATCACGGACATTGCTACTGTTAGTATTCCTATCATATTTGCCCCTCAGATTTATCAGACTATAGGGAGATGCAAGAGTGAAAAACCAGGAGGGCCTGACCCAATGGATGAAGTCAGGAAAGACTTTCTTGAGAAAATGGTGTTTCAGCGGAGGTCTGGCAGATAAATTAAAAGTTTAGTAGGCTAGGCGCACCTGGGTGGCTCAGTTGCTTAAGTGACCAACTCTTGATTTCCGCTCAGGTCACGACCTCAGGGTCGTGAGATGGAGCCCTTTGTCAGGCTCCATGCTCACTGTGGAGTCTGCTTGGGATTCTCTGTCTTTCTCTCTCTCTCTCTGCCCCTCCCTCCCACTCTCTCTCTCTCCCTCTCTCTAAATTAAATAAATAAATCTTAGAAAAAAAAAAAAAAGTTTAGTAGGCTAAATGAGTAGGTGGGGAAGAGCATTCCAGGAGAGGAAACCAGGTGTGCAAGGGCCCTGAGGTTGGGAGGAGTCTGTGGCAACCATCATAGCCACGAAGACAGATGATTATACAATGTTAGCACTGTAAATCTAGTGTTATGAACCAGCCCACCTTCAACATTCACACGGACCAGGGAAACAGTATAAAGAGAGACCCATAGACCATATGTCTAAGTATTTAAAATTATAAACCTAGCTAACAAACTATCAATAAAATATGTCTCATCCTCCTACCTAATCAGATGTACCCCTGGCTCACTCTGTTGGGATTCCCGACCCCAGCTCCATCCTGTACCACGAGGGTCAGGTGCACAGGCATGTGCCTCCTCCCCACCCCGAAGGCGTATCCAAGCTCCTCCCCAACAACAAATAGGCATTGCCCAGCTACCCCTCAGCATCCTTTGGGGTGTGTTCACCAGGTATATGGTCCACTTTCAGGAGGGACCTAGGGAGGAGGGCTGTAGGCTGTCCAAGGAGGGCATTCTGGGGTCTTGGGTACCCAGAGTATGGCCCAGAAAGGAGGGCACAGTCTCTGAATGGACACATCCCCTTGGTCCATACGTTATTTGTCCCATAAGGAGGGGATAATCAAAAGGAGGGTCTAAGGGGAGATCCTAAAACATAACGCCCAAGGCAGGTCCCCTCACACCACGGACAACACTGGCTATGGGAAAATAACTAAGGCCAGGGGAGGGGAGGCAGGGTCAGGGGTGCAAGGGCACACCTTCCTGGAGGAGGAAATGCCCGACCCCAATATTTTCCAGCAGAGGAAGCATCTGCTGCAAAATTGAAGTACGTAATATAATAAATCTAATGTTCCTTAAAATCAAATAGGCAATGCTACAACTAAGTGACAGATGTTTTAGCTTTACTTAAGAAGGCATTTCTCTTTTAACCCCTTTATTTGGCAAGATTACAAGTGTTCTGATCAACTGTGATTTCAGTTGGGAAAGCTTATTCTAGTGGCCTCACATGTGGCTTAGCAGAGAGTAGTCAGGGGTCCCTGCACTCATGTCTAAGTTGTTATCGGAGGGATGAGAAAGATGTTCTTTTTTTTAAAGGATTTTATTTATTTATGAGAGAGAGAGAGAGAAGAACATGAGCAGAGGGCGAGGCAGATGGAGAAGCAGGCTCCATGCTGAGCACAGAGCCCGATGCGAGGCTTGATCCCAGGGCCTGGGATCAGGACCTGAGCCGAGGGCAGACGCTTAACTGACTGAGCCCCCCAGGCGCCCCAAGAAAGATGTTCTTAATAAGGGGTTAACTATGAAAAATTTCTTAATGACTCATACGATTGGATTCAATCACAGTACTTCATGTGAAATACCCATTCGCTAAGAGTGGGAAGGGGGGAAAGATGATTGAGTGAATACAGATGGGAATGCAAGAATGTGAATATTGCATCACCCTTTCCCTTCCAACACAATGCTGAGGGAGGGCCCCAGGGCCATTATTCACCAACGCCCCCTCCCATCCTCAAGGTCAAGATAGCTGCCCTTGATCTTTAAGTGCTAGAATACTTGACAGATGGAAGGATTTGTTCCAATATTTTTAAAATTTATCTATCGCACTGTGAACATGAGAATCGTGCGCTTGTTTGTGGGAGTCCAAGGGTGGGAAAAGTAAGCTATGGTGGCAAGATTAAATGCACTAAAGGAAGCCAGAAATCTTGTATTTTTTATAGAGTGATCTCAGTTATTTGGCCCAGGTGGAAAATGGCAATGTTAGGAATGAACTACTAATTACCAGCCACAGTCCAGAAGAGAACCCGGGAGGATCCATGCCTGGAGGGGGCGTGGGAGCAAAGGCCTGTGACCTCCCAGCTGAGGGTCTCCTCAGCAGCCCCATCCGATGACTTTGCAAGAAAAGGGCAGCCTCCCAGCGAATTTTTCCTAATTCTTCTTGCCCCATCCAAATCCTACCAAGAAAGAAATAATATAAAGCTAGATGAGGCCAAAATATCTGGAATGAAGGAAAAGGAGAGAGGAGGGAAAAATGAACTCTAGAGTCACCACTTTGGGAAGACGGGGAAGAAAGGCAAAACCAGTCACAGATATTCAATTTAGGGAGAGGTTGTTATTATTATTACTATGTTACCAATGGTGAATTTTAATTGAGTACCTACTGTATGCTCGGCAGTGCTAAAGTTTACAAGTCTTGGCTCTCCGGGGAATATATACACATCCTATGAGGAAAGTGCTCTTATTAACTTATTTTACAGATGAAGACAGGAGGCTTACAGAAGGTGGGTCCAAAGTGGGAGGGAACTTGACGGACTCGTTTTGGACAGAGTGAATTTCGGGTGACATGGGCTCTAATAGGGAAGCCCCAGGAGTGTCACAAATCAGAAATGGAACCTGGAGGATTGGAGGTGGGACAGGCAAGGGGAGAAGGAAGATGGGGCATGCAGATTTTCACTGTCTTTTTCCATCTTTTGAATTTTGAACCATATGAATGTATTATCTGTTCAATAACTAAAGATATTTTTTTAAAATCAGAAATTGAGGAAAGTTGAAGTTGAGGGAAAGTCAGGATGGAAAAAGTGGCTTTGAGAGTCAGGTGGTGTGGAAGACAATGGTGTGGACCTTAGCTGGGCAACTTCCAGAGACAGAAGTCCAGCAGTAATCATGAACCAAGATGGGAGACATCTGTTTGTCACTTTTAATGGGCCAGTCAGAAGCAAACTTAATACTCTCTGGGGTCACAGTTTGACTCTTAACAGAGGAAAGTTAACTCTGGGTTTGTAGAAATATTTAGGAGACATGGCAGATTCTTACCACCTGAGTGATCCAGGAAACATGTATGCTGAAGAGAAGGCTAAGGTAAACTTCTCTACAGCTGGTGACAGAAACTCGCAGGAATGATTCACATCCCCATACATACCTCTTAGAAGCAACTGGCTCGAGCATTTTAGTAAGAGGCCAAGGCAGCTATGCCACTGGGCGGAACTTAATTATGTATCACTTGGTTTCTTTAATGTTTCCTGAGCTAAGTAGGATTATTAAATGTTTTATGTTTAATCTGTACCTATTGCAAGCAGAGGTTGGGTCTGAATGCCCAGGAGAACCATTCCTCCAAAGTTTCAGCCTTTCCAACTCCCTGGCCAGCCGTTTGTCAGTACCAAATACATGATGAATGAACTGGGAGAATGGAGGTGCCCTCTTTGAGAAAGGGTTGTGTTCAGTAGGAGAGACAAATGAGAAGCACAGAACAGTAAAGCCAACAGGCACATGGGGGGTGGACAAGGCAGGGGTTTTCAAACCTGAGCAGGCATCAGGATCTCACAGAGGGCTTCTTAAGGCATGGGTTCCATCCCCAGAGTTTCCGATTTGGGTTTGGGGCCTGAGAATTTGCATTTCTGACAACTTCCCAGACGATGCTATTTTATTTCACCATATGAGGACCCCTGAGCTAGTGCAAGCTCTTCATCTCACAAAGGGGAAACTGAGGCCCAGGGGTTTACATAACTGTCCTAGATCCCCTGGTTAAATGGCAGAGCTAGGATCAGAGTCTTAATCACTCTCGTTCCCTCATTTCTAAATGTATCAGCCCATATTGCCTAAAATTAAGAACACTGTCTTTTCATAAACACAAGGCAGTTACAATATCAGGAAATTGACATTCTCCCTTTGTTATTAATAAACATCTTGCGAGGAGCTACCTTCACACTGTAGGTATATTTCTCATCATACTTTACCCACTGATTTTATCACCCAGGAGTGAGTCTCATTGAAGCAACTATTAATGTGGTGGTCGCCAACTGGGGATTCTCTAACTCTATCCTTTCTCCTACATTTATTAGTTAGAATCATACTGTCAGGTACATTTCTCCTCCCTCCATCCATTCATTCATTCATTCATATCAGTATGGACTCACTCATGGATCCTTTTTTATTCTAGAACCCATATCTCTTGCCACAGGTCAGTTCCCTTTCTACCATATAGCTCTGCTGCTTATAATACTATTATTTCAGAGATGATTTATTAGTTTATCACATTGGTTGAAAAACCAAATTGAATATTTTTTTTTCAGACCATGAACTTCCTGATAGCCGTCCTCTTTCTTGCCAGTGTAGGCTGCAAGCTAGAGCCCCAAGGAATATCAATAGTCTTAAGGGGTGCCAGAGTATTGCTCCGGGTCATATTTTCCAAGGTCATAATAACAATTTTTAAAAATCTGCCTTAAAGCCACTGACTTCATCATTCCCCACCCACCCTTAATTCCTCTTAGACCACTTGCGTAATGAGTCTAAGGACCATGTTATGGTCCTCAAGCTAAAGGAGGATCCCATCCTCAAGCTCAGATATGGGGAGGAAGGCAGACAGAGCTGCTCATGGCCAAACCTAGGATACTATGAAGGAAAAAACTGCCTTACTTGGCCAACTCTCTCTCTCTCTCTGGTCATCCTCCCACTCTGTTGTCCCTCCTGTTAAGGACGGACACTTGGCTTGCATTGGTATTTGGTTGTATGAGTCCAAAGGAAAATGCCAACTCAGAAGTAAATATTTGCCATTTTGGACTACTAATTACATTATATGATTAAAAAGAAACAGGCGTTTACCACATCCTTGATTTCGCCATCATGTCATTGAGCAAGAAAAAATCAGCAGTTCACCAGACACAAGATGTGACTTTAAAAAAAATCTAAACACTTTTTGTTTTTAGAAACAGATATGGCTGACTCAAAATTCCAAAGAAGTGAAAATTTCATTTTGGGTTCCATACACCTCTGCCCTCTAAGATATATTGCAAGGGAAATGCCTCTCAGATTTGGCCATTTATGACGGGAGTATCGGAATTCTCTGGGAAGGGCGCCTGGGTGGCTCAGTTGGTTAAGCAACTGCCTTCGGCTCAGGTCATGATCCCAGAGTCCCGGGATCGAGTCCCGCATCGGGCTCCCAGCTCCACGGGGAGTTTGCTTCTCTCTCTGACCTTCTCCTCTCTCATGCTGTCTCTCACTGTCTCTCTCTCAAATAAATAAATAAAAATCTTAAAAAAAAAAAAAAGAATTCTCTGGGAATACGACATCAGACTGAACCAGGTTGAATCGGAATGTTGAACACAGTGGTTCTCAAACTGTGGAGATACTGCCCCCGAAGAGACATCTATCTGGTAGAGGGTCAATGCATAGGGTAGGCATTTCATGGGCGAGGGCTGCCATGTTCAATGTCTTGCCATACATAGGACAGTTCCTACAGCATGAATTTCCCTGCCCCAAATGCCAATAATATGCCCTGGAGAAACAATCAAAAAGTTTCCCTCCCCAGGGATTTAGAATTAGACAAAGGTTCTGAGTCACTTTCACTGCTCTCTTGAATCAAAGAGTTGTAACTCTAGGTGCTGTTGGCTGTGGCGACTATCCACTTAGTGGACTGAGGAATAGAGAGAGAGAGTCTGCAGTGAGAAAGGACTGGCACAGGTGTGTAGGAAGAAACAGGGAAAAGTGACTGAGTCTCGCTCACACTCTTGTTCAAGCCGCTGGCTCGTATTACAATTCAGGCCCATCTACAATCCTGTTACTCGCAAACGAGGCCCTTAACTTGAGAGAGACCAAGTGCCACCTTCTGCCACATGGACTGAGCAACAGAACCCGCTGGTATATTGAGGGAGAGAGGGAAGCCGAAGCAGAGAGAAGCAGAGATGTGCCCCTGGATGCTGCCCGAAATCTTTAAGATTCCTGGTCAGCGTGTGAGGCCCAGCTGCCCCTGGGCCCATCACAGGTGGCCTGAGAGGTAGCTCCTGGGAACTCTCCAGAGGGGCGGGCAGTCCCAGATGGAAGAGATCTGGGCAGCACACTCCACCTCCAGTAGGAGGTCAGCCTAGGCTGGGCCTGGAAATCCCTTCTGTGGAAAGGACCAGCATGAGTTTGAATGAAGCAAAGCTGTTTAGAGTGGACTTGAGTGCCAGGAGGCCGCGTCTCTGGATTAGGGTCAGTTAAGAAAATACCCATGTGCTGAAAAAAAGCAAGCCACTTTCTTTAAAAGAAAAACAAAAACAAAAATACCCCCTCACACTCAAGGGAAAAACAGCTCTTAAAATCTTGGCCTTGTTTTCTTCACTAGCTTTTTATCTGCTTGAGTAGGATACTGAAGTCTGTGTTGAGGATGGTAGGTTCCATTTCTGTTACTGTTTGAACTTGATGAGACACGAGGAAACTCGTGGTTTCGTGGTGGATTTCCATGGGCTGGTGCTTAACTGCACGGCTGTAGCTTCTTTAACTGCAGGGGAGATTGGAGAGGGAGAATATAATTCCCAGAACTTTGGTTTTGCTAGCCAGCAAATCATTTAGCTAAGACGAAGATACGGCTTCAGAAGCGGTGGTTTCCATTGGCCCCGCCATTTACAGGCAGTGGGCAGGAACAGACAAAGGAAAGATGGCGGATGCCATAGTGTTCTGTGGCATGGCGTGGGCGTGAGATCGGAAATTCTTCCAGCCCCATTTTACTTTTCTTGGATTTCAGAGTTGATGCTGGGATTCCCATGGTTGATCCCCAGCATTTCTCACCATGATTGTGCTCTTGTCACTTCCCTACCCGTCATTCCCTTAACAAAGTCCCTCATACTTATGGCTCTCAACATAGAATTAGCTTTGGGATTGGTGGCTTTAAAACATGAATTATTCCAAAAAATGTATCTCAATTTCAGAAACGGAAACACTTTTTAAAACAAGGTAAGGTCAAGTCTTGTGAAATACTTATCTGATTAAGCCCCTATAGCTAACTAAAGGAAGCGATTTCTGATGGTAAATGTCTCCAGCAGCAGAGTTTCACCGGTTCAGTCCTCCTTGCTACTGGACCCTTCCAAGTCTGGAAAGCTCTGGACTCACGGGCTAGAAGCAGCACCTGAAACGTGGTGGGCAATCAGTCAATGCAACCTGAATTGGACTGAAGCCGAGACTGAATTCTGAGCTGATTTGTGCCATCGGTTTACAGATTTCATTTTATTTATTTGAGATGGGGGAAGTGGGTGGGAGAGGGAGAGTATACAAAGGGAGAGGGAGAAGCAGACTCCCTGATGAGCAGAGAGCCCAATGCAGGGCTTGATCCCAGGACCCCAAGATCATGACCTGAGCTGAAGGCAGACGCTTAACCGACTGAGCCACAGAGGTGCCCTATGCCTCACTTTTGAGCATTTGTTGTACCATTGTCCCCTGTGCTGCTCCTCAGTCTGTTTACCACATGCCACACTGGCCCTCTCCCTGATCCTTGAACAAGTCGCGTTCCCTTGCCTCTGAGGAATCACCCTTGCAGTTCCCTCTGTCTGGGGTGCTTTGCTCCTGTGCTCTGCAAGGCTGGGTGCTTCTCATCATTTGGGTCTCAGCTGAAATACCATCTCTTAAGAAGTCTGTCCTGATGCCGTATCTAGAGTAAGCATCTCCCCCAGCCTGTCACTCGCCATTACCTCACCCTGCTTATTTCTATGCAGTGCTTATCATGATATATATGTTTACTGGCTTATCATAACCTTCTCCCCCTAAACTACAAGGGCAGGGAATTGTCTGTATTCTTTCTCCTTCTATCTTCAGAACCAGGCTTCCAGGAATCCATATACATGGAATGCCTTTTCCAAAATTGAAAAGGCTGCCTCTTCCTCTGAGAAGACCCAGCCCCTTGCTGGACACCTGGTTTGGGGAGCCGGGCAGGCATGGGCTGTATTTCAGCCCCTCCTGGCTCCTTGGCCAGTTTCCCTTGTTCAGTGAACGTCCTATACAACTGTGTACTATCTCTGCCCAGCGCCATGCCAAGCGCTTGTAGGTAAGAGAAACATAATATTAATTGGATGAATAAATAGACTTTATTGAGGTTTAACTTACAATAAAATGCACCATTTCAAGTGTTCGGTTAGATGAATTTTGACAAAGGCATGTACACATGTAACCACTATCATAATCAAGATATAGAAATTACTCCAAGAAGTTTCCTCATGTTGAGCACCTGGGTGGCTCAGTTGGTTAAGCATCTACCTTCGGTTCAGATTATGATCCCAGGGTCCTCAGTTCGAGTCCTGCATTGGACTCTTCCTGCTCAGTGGGAGCCTACTTCTCCCTCTCCCTCTGCCTGCTGCTCCCCTTGCTTGTGCTCTTGCTCTCGCTCTCTCTCTGTCAAATAAATAAATAAAATCTTAAAAAAAAGAGAAGTTTCCTCATGTCCTTTTGCAGTTGTCTCTCCTCCCACACACCGCCCCCCCGCCTAAAGCAATCATTGAATCTTTTAATTTTATTTAGTTATATCTTGCTTCTTTTCAAAAGAATTTTAAAATGGCCTTAAAAGGGAATAAATACATCAAAATCAATAAAAGAGGGGGAATAAAGAAGAACAAGCAAGATTAAGAGGAGCAAGCCATAAGGGGTCAATAGAGCGTCTGTGATTGAACTTGAAGGCTGAGGCTTGGCTGTGGCATCCTTATAGCCAAGGCAAAGAGGGAAAAGTGGTATTTCAATTATTCTCTGAGAGCAAAAGCATTTCATTTGTCTCAGGAGAGATGAAGTTTCCCTAGCACAAAGGTCTGAGATATTCCTCACACCGCGCATTCGAAGGAAGATTTTGGAGGAGGCTCTGAATGGTATCTTCAAAGAGTTTCATGGCAAACACAGCAGGAAGTCACTGGTCTATTTCTTCCTGACAATCTTCTGTAAACATTCGTATAGCAAATATTAAGGTATCCCTCCTAAACAAGATGATCTGACTGGATTTTTCGGGAAAGTGGGAAAATAAACAATTCCACGTTATCTTCTCTAGCGAGGTCTGGAACTCAGTGATCCTTTATTGTCCTGATGGGCAGTGTTTCTGCTTTGAAACCCAGGTGGGCAGGTGGGAGGTTTAACGCTCAGTTGTGAAACTTAAAAGAGCCTGGCCAGAATTCCTGTTTAGATCAAAGGCCCCCCAGCCCCGCCAGGAGCCGCGCTGGGAGTGGGGCATGCGTCTGAGGAACAGCCAGGATTTTCTTAAGGAATCACTTTTGGAGCTGGGCCAACATGAGCCGGGGCTCCGCTGAGATGCCAAACTTCTACACTTGAACATGAAAGATATTGTGGGCAAGTGTCGACAGCCTCTTACCGCAGACATAGACCTATCTTAGCAATGTTTTTGGGAGTCTGAGTTCTAAGCCATCCCACCCTTGCCTGTTGATGGGTTAGACAGGCCCTTAAATGAATACCCTCTTCCCCGCTGGATTCGGAATAGGTTGAGAAATAAGAAAAAAGGGCAAGTTAGCTCACTGCTGGCCCCTGCATAGAACAGCCATTTATTTCCCAGTTCTGTGGCTTTCTCATCTCCAAGACAGAAGGTGGACAAGTGGGTCCTCCTTTACTTTCTAAAATCCCCCTCACTCCTGTCTTTCAGTTCCTCTTGCTAAGCATTATCTGTGCTTTGTCTTAAAAGCCAACTCTGAATTCTTTATGAATCTGTGCATTTGTTGTAAGAGGACATCTTCACAAAAGTGATGTCTGTCTCTTTGTTTTCAGACCCTGACAGCTGGACAAAGAGGAGGATTCTGTTTTGTCCCTCAGGTTTCTGAGTCAAACCAAAGAAAACAAACAAACACAGAGGATCCCAAGTCATAGTGGGTCGTGTATCCCTTACTGTGGTTCAGACCCTGAAAAGCGACCTGGGGTGCTTCATCAGTTTGGTCTGTTTGCTGAGTTCAAGGTCATTTCAGGTTCAACAGAATGTCATGCTGTTTTTCCAGCCCTTGAATAGCCAGAGAATGCAAAGTACATTTTGTAGTTAGGTTTTACACACACAGGGTTCCAAGATAAACTCAATACATATGTTCTGATTCACTCACACTTTACTCACTAAATAACTATTTGATATCTAAGTAGGCTTCAGAGTTTTAACCAAAAATCTCTTCAAAGTATCCCTTCCTTTGAACCCAACACTCATATTTTCCTAAGAATAAGAGTGAATAATGGCCAGCAGAGTTTGCAGATATTTGAAACAATGCCCAAATCCCTTTCTTCCTCAACTTCAGCGTTCCTTCAAAACCTGTTATATGCATAATCATAATTTTGTAAAAAAAAAAAAAACACAAAAAACAAATATGGTGTGTGTGTGTGTGTGTGTGTACCATGTGGGTGTGTGCCAGGAATTGTGGGAGGCACTTTCTGTACATTGTCACTACTATTTATCACAATGTCTAGAGCTAGGTATAATTTCTTGCATTTATAGGCAAGGAAGCTGAGGCTAAGAAGGGTTTATGACTTACGCAAGGCCTGAGCTGACAGGTTGCAATGCCAAGACTCTACTGAATTCTCTCTGTTTGAATCTTCGTTAATTTTGTTCAATTCAGCAAATATTTGTCAAGTGCTTCTGTGTGCCAGGTGCTGTCCCAAGCCGGAGGAGAAAAACAAGGAAAGACCTTGAGATGCTCCCGGTGAAGGACTTCTTATTTTTCTCCTTCAGCATGTGGTCGGAGATGGCAGGTAACTGGGGGGCAGAGGGAGGCAGTGAGGAGGCTGCCTCAGGATGTGTTTCTGTTTGGTTGTAAGTAACAGGAAACCCAACTCAGACTGCCTTCAACAATAAGGAGGCCACACCGTGGCTGAGAATGCTAGTTACCCCCTAATATCCATTTCCTCTTCTACCAGGAGCTATACTGGTAAAAACTCCAATTTTTAGCCAGGTATATGGCCCCATAGAATAAAAATAACATTTCTCGGGGCGCCTGGGTGGCTCAGTCGGTTAGCATCCAACTCTTGGTTTCGGCTCAGGTCATGATCTCAAGGTAATGGGATGGAGCCCAGCCTTGGTCTCCTTGCTCAGCGGGGAGTCTGCTTGAGATTCTGTCCTTCTTCCTCTGCCCCTCCCCGCTACGTGCATGCCTGTGTGCTCTCTAAAATAAATAAATCTTAAAAAAAAAAAAAAAAGACAACATTTGTTAGCCACAGCCGAAGCTAGGTGTGGCCATATAACTAAGTTAGTGCATGTGAACGGAAGTGCTATGTGCGCTTTCTGGGAAATGGCTTTCCCTTTTCTCCTTGCTGAGTGGATTCAGGGGTGATGGGAGTAGCTGGTGCAGTCATCCTGGGCCACAGGGGAATCAACTATGTGTTAAGATGGCCGAGCTACACACATAAGGCTCTCCCTGGAACTACGTGCCTGGACTTTTTTTTTTTTTTTTTAACCTGGGAAATAAATAAACCTTTAACTTGTTTAAGCCACTGTTATTTGGAGTTTTCAGTTACTTGCAACTGAACCTAATCCTCACTCATATATTTACATAGCTGGAAGTCCGGAGGTGGGGCGGCCTTTAGTGTTAGTTTGATTTAGCAGCTCAATGATAATATCAAGGAATCTGTTTTGTTCCAGATCTTTATTTTATCTTTGGTGTCAGTTTCATGCTAAGGCTGGCTCTCTTTCATGGGGCAAGATGACTGCTAACAAAAACATGAATATATGCTTCCTTATCAATTTTGAGAGAGAGAGAGAGAAAGGGAGGGAGGGAGAGAATGACACCCAGAAGCTCTCTTGTCAAAACAATGAAGTTCCTTTCCCAGAAAGCCTCTGCCATCTTCTTGCTTTTCATTGACCTGAATAAGGTCAAATGCAACCAGGGAAGGTCATGAACTGATGAGCCTAGTTTCTGCCAGAACCAATCCCTGTGACAAGGGAGTTGGGTTTACACGAATTGTCCACTGCTGGAGGTGGGGTAACTTTTTCTTTTATAATTTGGGATAACATACTAATTTAGGGTCAGAACAATCCATTCTTGGCATCAATGAATTTAACCTTCAGTTTGTACAGTCTTTGAAGGGCCCCGATGGTTCAGTGTCAGGGGCAGCCTCACACCTTCCTGTGTGTTTGCTAAGAGGATTCAATGAAGTAGGTGGCTCTCCTATTTCAGGAAATTTCCCTCCGTGGGCTAGAGGGAGTCATTTTACTGGTGAGTCCAAATGGAGCCACGGAGTCCCCAGATAAACCCCTTGGGAATGGACGGCGCTCTCAGTACTGCTCCCTCCCCTGGCGGCTTGCCCACAGGGCTGGGTACCTAGCCTCATTACAATGACGGGACTCCATTAGTCTCCCCAAAATGAAAAGGAACAACCAGAAGGAGAGCATCCATTCCGTACAGAAATCACGTCAGAGAGTAAGTGAAGCCAGAAACACTGACCTGAAATAGGGAACTAGGCACAGTGGAAAGCAAAAGGCCTTTTCCATTATTTTCGACCAACTCTAAAAGCAATTATGATCATTGTATATATAGAGAATATATACCATAAGTACCCTTTCCTGTAGTAAATTCATTAGAGTCTATCTTCCAACAGGCCATCAGTGCACTGGCTTACTTAAGTTTATCACTTAAAGCGATCAGATATTCAGAACTTAATCCCAAACTGTGGGGACCGGGGATTTATTTTCTTTAGGGCCATTTCTGAAGTTCTTCTGAAATGCAGGATCTCAGCCTCGGGTCAACACTGTCATCTCTGGACCATTCATTCATATGCAAATCACACGGCAGGGGAAAGGGTGGTGGTAGTGAGTGAGTGAGTGAGTGAGTGATAAAAACGCAGATCTCTGAGCTCCACCCAGAATCTCCTAAATTAGACTCTCTGTGTGTGGGGCTTAAGAAATGAGCCTTTTAAACCAGTAAGTCATGTCATTTTAATACACTCGAAGGCTTAAGCACATTGAATAATAAGAGACTGTGAACTCAGAACAAGGGACTGAGAGTTTTGGAGGGGAGGGGGTGGGGGGATGGGCGAGCCTGGTGGTGGGTATTGAGGAGGGCACGTATTGCATGGAGCACTGGGTGTGGTACATAAACAATGAATCTTGTAACACTGAAAAAATAAAATAAAAGTATTTGGGGGAAAAAAAATTAAAAAAAAAATAATAATACCTTACAGTTCATGGGGCTCTCTGACAAAGACTTTTGTAACAATATCTCATTTGAGCCTTGCCACACGCCTCAGGGAAGACTGAGAGCAGGTACGAGTATTTCCATTTGATGAAGGAGAGACCACAGCTCCGCGCCTTCAAGTAACTTGTGTGAAGTGACAGACTCACAAATAGGGGCGTGAGGGCTCTTAACTCAGGTTTCACAGCTCCAGAGTTCAGTGCTCCTGCCATTAGCCTGAATGGTAACAACATTCTGATTGACTAAATGTAGAACTCTGTCTCGGGCCACCGTCTAAAGGGACAGGAAAGAGACATGGTCTGGCAGCCACAGGAAGAAGTCTCTTTTGTGGAAAGAGAAAATAAAACTATAAAAACTTGGAAAATGTCAATAACCACACTTAAGGTCATTAACGGTCTAGTCATATTGTTAAATGTGTTCACCAACAAGTATAATAAAGATTTATTTTTATTACTGTTTAGATTTGGCCTGGTTGACTCCATTGGTCGGGATCGTTGCGCTTTCACAAGAGTGAACCATGTGATCAGAAATTCCATTAAGTGAATGCTAGCTACATTCATTTACTTTTAATGATAATGATGTTGAAGGAAAATCCGTATGACTCAAACCTGAGTCAAGGATAGATGAGGAGTTATTCATACCTAATGTTCCTTTGTCAGCAACCCGTGATGTCCCAATTTCATTCTGAAATTTCGGTGGAATGAAATCTGAGAAACTAAAAAAATTATGTCATGAACTGCAATTTGGTCCAGCTACAATTACTAGCCAATTGGAGCCCGCTAATGAGACGCAAGTGGGCAATCAGTTTTATAACCAGTGTTAGCCAGATGAGTAATCCCTGATGAACCCTACACACCTGTGTGATGGTTAATTTCACGTGCCAACCTGACTGGGGCACAGGATGCCCGAAGATCTACTTAAGCATTATCTCTGGGTAGGTGTGTGAGCATTTCTAGAAGAGATTAGCATTTGAATGAGACTGAGGAAAGCAGATTGCCCTTCCTGATGTGGGCGGGCGTCATCTCATCTGTTGGGGAACTGAATAGACCAAAGCAAGTGGAAGAAGGGAATACGCTCTGCCTGACATCGTGTGCTGGGACACTGGTCTTCTGCTGTTCAGGGACTGGAATCACATCACCTGCTCCCCAGGTTCTTGGACCTTGGGGTTTGGACTTAAACTACACTGGTTTTCCTGGTCTCCAGCTTGCAGATGAGATAGTCCTTCCTTATTCATGTGAGCCAATTCCTCCCCACCCTGCCATAGAGAGACAGGGAGAGAAAAAGGGAGAGGTGGGGGAAAATATATAAATATATTTCTGTCTTACGGGTTCTGTTTCTCTGGAGAATCCTGACTAATACACCATGTAACCCCGCTCCCCTTGCCCCAACTTTTCACCTCGAAATCTCCCTGGCTGCCTTGTAGGGTCAGATGGGTCACATTCAGACTTACTCCCCCTGCCTGCTGTTGGATTTATAACCTCCTGCTAAGGTGACCTGGGTTCTGGGTTGGGTCCCACATGGAACTGCTAGCCTGGCTTGGTTTTGTGCCTTTAGGCTCAGTCCCACTTCATGGGCAGCCACTTGGTGCTACGAGGGGGCACAAGTGGCTGGTGCATTGGGGTTGGCAAAGCCAGGGCCTTTCCCAGGATTGCTTCAGAAAGCAGCCTCTGAGGGGCGCCTGGGTGGCTCAGTGGGTTAAAGCCTCTGCCTTCGGCTCCGGTCACAATCTCAGGGTCCTGGGATCGAGCCCCGCATCGGGCTCTCTGCTCAGCGGGGAGCCTGCTTCCCCCTCTCTCTCTGCCTGCCTCTCTGCCTACTTGTGATCTCTCTCTCTCTCTCTCTCTCTGTCAAATAAATAAATAAATAAAATCTTAAAAAAAAAAAAGCAGCCTCTGGAAAGACACTGCAGAAGCTAAGTCCTGGGTGAACTTGTGCTCTGCATGAATTTTTAGGTCACATTTGGTGAAAAATGCAGATTATGCTACTGGGCTCACACCACTGTAATTAAAACATTTTGCTAATAGTCACTTATGGATTAATTATAGCTGATCCTGAGTTAGAATGAATCCAGGCCATTTTGGGGGCAATCTGGGTACAACGTGTGATCGTATTTCTCTAAGCGCCAGCCAAGCTGTATATTTTTTTGTGACCGTTCTGTCTAATCTTCTCTGGTTTTTCTTTTTATTTTTTTGGTACCCAGAAATGTATTGGTCCTCCACCCCTGGGATAAATATACTAGCTTGTTTTCTAGTTTTCAAAATAGTTTGTGGTTGTTTAATAATTCTTTGAACCACCCGGGTTTGTCAAAAGTTATGATGCGTGTAATGGGTATGAATTGTTCCACTGCGCTTGAGGTACAAGGAGTATCACTTTCCTTTTTAACTCAATATTGACTCCCTGAGCCCAGCAGATTATTTAGGGAGGGGGTCCTCACTCTCCCTGGACTCTCTGTGAGTTGTGCCAGGCCCTCCGGGGTTACTCAGTCTAGAAGGATGGGGAGAGAGGCCTCTGGCAGTAACCCATTTGGTCACTGCCGATGCTCCCTGCCCAAGTTCACGTGGACCTCCCGAAGGGTAGCAGGCCCTGCAGCTGCTCCCCAGCTGAGGAGCTTGATGTCTGGCCTTGACAACATCCCAGCAGCTATTCAAGGTCCTGCCACCTCCTGGGTCTGGGTGGGATCCTCTCCTCCAAGAACCCACCACTCTATGCCTGGCATCAAGCCTCTTCCCAATTCTAGACAGTCATGGCTCCCAGTTCCCACCACCTCCAACCTCCTCCTGCCACGCAGCCAATCCTCCCAAACAAAGGCTCGGTCCCAAAACACAAAATGTGTACCTTGGGAACCAGAACACAGGAACACAAAGGCTGCCTGCCTTTTCTGAGGGGGTTAAGGGGAAAATTCCCCCTCAGTCTTTGCTAATGAGTCCACAGCAGGTGGAAAAAATCCTCCACAAAACCATAAATGACAAAAAAGTCAAGATACCAGATACTTTCTCAATAATTCACTCCAAGTATGAGTATATATATGTATATATAACTATTCCCCCATTTTTCTTATAGTTTTGCTTACATAATGTTTTTTTTTTAAATTATTATACTGGTTGTGTTCCCTCCCCCTCATATATTTTGTCCCTCAAGCTGTTGAATCTATCTCTGAAATAGCCATTTTATTCAATTAGTGACTTCCCCCCCTTCTTGTTTTGAGTCAATATTATACAATTTTCATAAGGATTTTGTTGTTGTATGCTTCAAAATCTTAACAGGGTGCATCAATAAATTAAAAACAAAGATTTTATTTTTCTTGACTGCTCTTTGTTTTGGATTAATTTCATTATTCATCAAGTTGTATAAATTCTTTTAGGAGAACTTAAATTGCATTAAATTCACGTACTAATTTGAAATATATTATCTTAAGAAATAAATATGTTTACTGCATTTTCTTCTTTTCTAGAAGCAGGTAGAGTTTGCCATTGTTTTCTCTCTATTTGTCCTACTGTGGTGTTTTCCACTTTTCTTTCAATACCATTTTTTTATTCCAAGTTGAGTCAATTCTCAAGAATTTGTGGTTTTTTTGTCACTCTTAAAGGGTGGAATCTCTTTTTCTATGTGTACCACTAGTGTAAAGAATAACACCAAATTTTGTGAATTTGTCTTAGACTCCTAGCTTTCCATTTACCTCTTGAGTTTTGTTAAGTGTATGATAATATCATCTCCCAAAGACACTTCGATTAGTCCTTTCTTGTCCAGATGCCTCTGTGTCTTGCCCTTCCCAGAACGTTGTTGTCAGCACTGTTCAGCATCATACTGAGTGCTATGATGGCAGAGGGCACACTGGCTTTGTTTCTGCTTTGAAGGGATTCTCAGTTTATTTAATACCGGTTTGTAGTCTCGGCTTCTTTAAGGAAGAAACTTTAATACAGAAACCCTTCTCATTAAAATACTGAAGAGTTTTCCAAAGAAAGAGACGTTGATTTGATTTGAATTATTTCTTGGTATCTATTGAGATGATGAAGTCATTTTACAAATTTTGCCTATTGGCATGATGACTTTAACACCTATCCCTTGAACAGAGATGTGGGCAATGCAGTAACACCTGGATTCAGCTCATAACTCAAAGTTAAAAAAGTAAAGAAGCAAGCCAGTAAACCCAACCAACCAACCCAGTAGCTCAGAAAGGCTAGACAGAAGGACGGTTTATTTGGGAGTGTTTATTCAGTCCTTTGAAAGATGCTCAGATAATTCTCCAAACCACTCCTGCACACTCCTGCACTACATTGTCCTGAGAATTGTGGTCACGCCTCTTTCGGGCCCTGAGAATGTCTCTCTCGGACAGTCTCCCTTGTTTTCAATGGAGCTTTGCAAGCATGGTGCATTCTTTTTTTTTTTTTTCCCCCAAGATGTTATTTATTTATTTATTTGAGAGAGAGAGAGGGAGAGTACAGAAAAAGAGGCAGAGGCAGAAGCAAGATTCCCCACTGAGCAGGGAACCCACTGTCGGACTTGATCCCAGGACTCTGAGATCATGACCTGAGCCAAAGGCGGATGCTTAACCAACTGAGCCCCCCAGGCACCCAGCCATGCTGCATTCTTTTCCATCATTCAATCACAGGGACAAAAATTTTAGTTACTGCCTTATACTATGAACTAGTAATTTATGTCATAAGATGACTTTCATGTCCGACTATAAATAGGGTTGGGCTTTCATTATTACATATACACTGACAATTAACAATAAACAGTAGTTTGGGGGGTAAGTGGATACTGGGGGAAATATTACAACCCTAAGTTACACAATTTTGGTTAAAAGAATTGTGTATTTTGGACTGGACAGAGTATATTGGTCAATGGTGGAAACTTTCTAAGTATTTTGTGAAAGAATTCCTTTTTCAAACAAACAAACAAACAAACAAACAAGCAAATACATATCAAGCTGGCACAGACTGAAAAAGTTTTAACCCACAGTCAGTGAAGGCGAGGCAGTATGGCAATAAACATCCATGGTCCCCTACCCAGGAATCCCAACTATGAGGTAGTTAGTGTATATACAATCAGATGTGTGGGCAATATATGTTATGTCCATCTTGGCTGCCAGGGATGTCTTCACAGAGAAGTTGACACGGGACCTGGACCTTAAGGTATATAAACATAGTGTACTTATAATACTAAAAATCCCTGGAAATCTTAAATAGGTCTAGAAAATGGACTGGTTAAATAAGTTATGAGACATCCATTCAACGGAATTCCACGCAACCACTAAAGAATGAGGTAGATCCCCAGGTCCGGGTATGAAGACATGAGAAAGACATATTAAATGAAAAAACAAGGTGGAGAACAGTATGTACGGTATGCTCTGATTTGTGTTTTTAAAAAATGGAATTAGCGTCTGTACATATAGAAAAATTCTGCAAGAATACCATTTGACTATTTTACCACGAGAAAATATTATTATGAAAAAGTATTGCTCTCACTTAAAAGTAATGTGATTTCATTGTAGAAGTTTTGGAAGACACAGAAGGAGATCATGATGAAAATAAGAAGCCCCCAAAACAATTTGATGTTTTCCCCCTTTGGCATTTTTTTCAACGCATACATATACTTTAAGAAAGATTAATGCCACAATGCTCATAGTGCTTTAATAATCAACCTTCTCTCTCCACTCAGTACCCTATCATGAGCATTATTCTATAATATTAGTCAACAATGAAGATATTTTTCCTGAAGAATTCATCCTTTTTCTCTACCTCATAATTCAAGGCAGTTTTTGTTTGGCCTTTGCATTGCTGTGCAGCTCGGTGCAGTAGGCCGAGAACAAGCTTTGGGATTGGAAGACCTAAGTTCCAGTCAGGCTTCTGGTGGTTAGTTGTGTGATCTTGGGCAAGTCACTTAACTGAATTGAACCACATTTTCATCTTTCGTAATATGGGTAAAATAAAAGCCAGTCCTACCTAGACGATGATGATACCGTGAGGATCAGATGAGGTATCACAGGCCAAGTGCCCTTTGGACTGTAAATTCTGATAAGACTCTCCCCATTGCCCTTATGTAGACCCTCAGTGGCCCTCCCTAAGTCTGCTCACTTCACTTTCTCCTTTCCTGAGCGACTGAGGTCCTCTGGAAGGAGCCCACCTCAGGAGCAATGAAGACCAGATTCAGTCTGGCATGTGAAGACTCTCACAGTCTGGACCGAACCCACATTTCCAGCCCCATCGGCTGATCCCGCCGTTTTGGCACCACTCTAGTCCCTTCCATATACTTTTACAAGGAAAAATACTCTCCAGGTACCTTGTTGATCTTGTTTACCTAGAATATCCTTTATTTTCCCTGTGCCTGCCAAAATCCTATTCATCCTTTAAGGTCCAGGTCTCGTGTCAACTTCTCTGTGAAGACATCCCTGGCAGCCAAGATGGACATAACGGGTTCCTCCTGGGCTCACATGGCACTGGGTATTGCTGATCTACATTCATTTTTCACACAGTGCAAGAATCCTTTGACTCTTGGAGTACAGTCATCACCTTTTGGGGTATCTGCCCATCCCATGATTTATCTCCATTTTTCCGAGACCTGCCTTCGTAATGCAGCAGCCATATTTGGCCATAGCTGATGGGAACAAGGTGAATCCCTGGAATAAGACTCTGTTTTCTGGGACTTTGGAATTGACATTTAGGATGCTAGTCCATGTGGCTGCAAGTGAGAACATGTATGTACCTTCAGGACTCAAACCTGCCTTTGAGGAGCAGCCAATTTTGGTTCATCTGGGTGAATAGAGGTGGAGAATGTCATCTGCCAAGAAGATCCAAAAGTAATGAAGAACGACCAGGGCCCATAAAATCCCAACAAGGTGACTGAGAGGAAGTCCCTTGGTCCCGGGGAAGCTTTCTAATTCCCGAGGCCCAGGTGCGCTTTCAGCAGCTTTGGGCTCCATGAAGTATCTGTACGTAAATAAATACCACTCTTCGGCTTAAGCACGATGAACACATAAATAGGCTACCGCAACATCATGTAGATGTTCAGTAAGAGAGACATAACCACGGGTTTATGGAGCAGCAGGAGCTGAGGGAAAGTGCGGCGGCAGGTTGTCAGGAAGGACTTCCTGTAGAAGGCGGTGTTGGACAAGGAGGGAAGGCATTTCGGGCTGTGGGAACGCTGGGGGCGCCGGAGCGGTGGTGGGAACCACAAGCACTTCAGTGATGCTGGAGCATAAAGGTGTGGTGAACAATGTCGAGGCGGGCTGGAGAGGTCGGCGGGAGGCTGATTAGGCAGTCTTGGGCTCCATGGGAAGTCTGGGCTTCCTTCTGCAGGTCAGTGGTTCTCAACCCTGGTTGCACATTCGAATTTCCTAGGAAGGAGCTTGGGTGGCTCAGTCGGTTAAGCATCTGCCTTCGGCTCATGATCCCAGGGTCCCAGGATCCAGTCCTGCATTGGGCTCCCCACTCAGTGGGGAGTGTGCTTCTCCCTCTGACCCTCCCCCCTCTTGTGCTCTCTCTATCTCAAATACGTAAATAAATCTTAAAAAAAAAAAAAAAATTTCTCAGATGGGACCGGGCAGGGAGACAAATCGTAAGAGATTCTTAATCTCAGGAAACAAACTGAGGGTTGCTGGGGGGTGGGGTGGAGGGATAGGGTGGCTGGGTGATGGACATTGGGGAGGGTATGTGCTATGGTGAGTGCTGTGAAATGTGTAAGCCTGAGGATTCAGACCTGTACCCCTGAAACAAATTAATACATTATATGTTAATAAAAATAAAATAAAATTCTTTGTTTAAAAAAAATGTCCTAGGGAATTTAAAAAAGAAATATGGATGCCTTCTCCCATCCAGTCCAATTAAATCAGAATCTCTGGGGGTGGAAGCTGGGCACTGGAAATTGTTAAAAAGCTGCCCAGGTGATTCTGGTGGGCAGATAGCCCACTAGGGGAACCCGATAGGAAAGGCTCGAAGGGCTTTAAGCTGCAGACAGACCTCGTTTTAGAAAACTTGTCTTGGTGGTTGGACTGAGAGTGGGGGAGGAAGGCAGGAGACCATGGGGAGCCCACAGGGGAGAGCCGAGGTGGGCCTGGCGTAGGGCAGAGGTTGTGAGGATGGAGAGGAGGAGGACTTCAGGAGTTTCTGTTTAGGAGAAGCAAGTTTGACATTTAAGCTGCAGTGATTGGAGCAGAAGGGAAGGTAGTCGGGGCTGACCTGAGGGTCCTAGCTTGGGTGACAGGAAATGCCTCAGCCAGGCAGACGGGAGGAAAGGGTCTGGGGGCAGTGGGTGAGTTCTGCTTTGGACGTTTGGCACGTGAGGTGGTGCCAGGGCGGGCAGGGACAGACCAGCCTAACCCCCTCGGGGCTGGACCAGGGGCCAATTGCGCTTTGCCACCTGAGCGAGAGTTGTTGCTTATTTTTACCACTTATTGAGAGGAGCCTCCAAAAAAGTCACTTTCCTAGTTCCCCGAGGTGTTCTGGGTGTTAGAAGGAGGAGTGGGCCCCGCCCCAGATCACCTCCTGAGATAAGGTGTGATGTGTGTCTCCAAAGTGCCTTGAAGTCAGGTGGCTTCTCAGAATTCTAAAATTAGCAGAACAGCTGCAGTGGGCCGGTGGCGAGGCCGCAGCTTGCTGGAGGGGGGGTGGGGGAGCTGGGCCTTCCTGCTCTGTTTGTGCCAGCAGGGCAGGGACCAAGCAAGAAGCTGTTTCTTTGAGGAATGGCCCCCGGAGCCGCATGTCATGCCCGTCTGCTGCAAGAGGGCAGAGAATATCTTCCGTCGCCAGGTGGAAGGGACAGAATGGGAGGGGGGTACCAGAAAGGAGCCTCGCGAAAGGGTGATTTTTCGAGAAAATTCACGGTAGAGAGGACACCCTTAAAAAAACAGTTCGCACTGGAGGAGTCAGAATTAGGTCTGAAACTGAAAACGTGCTGCGGGGCTGTCTTGTACGGAAGGGTGCGATGGAAATGTTCTCCGGCTGCAGTTTTGACTCCGGGGTGGTTCAGCCTGGCCTCCAGCGAGGGCTCTGCTGCCTCCTTGCCAACAGGAGGCCTCGCGGGAGGCGGGCCGGGAGGTGGGTGGAAGTAGAGGAGAGGAATCTTTTCCGTGCATTTCTTTATTAAAAAAATATACATATTTTTTTTATATAAAAGCCAGACCTGATAAATGCCTGGGGAGGATACTGGGAGAGAAAGGGTAGTAAATGACAAACTATTTCATCGTGCTTCCATCATGCTGGACCCTCCCCTCCTTGAGCTTTGGTTTGTTGATACTGCGCATGCAGAGGAAGGGGAGAAAATTCTAAGTGGCACGGTGTAGGACTCACTGCCTCACTAAAAACTACCCGAAAAATTAATCAGTGACAGGCTGCAGGGGTATTACAAACCCAGGAGTATCCGTTTCTGCGGCATTTGTCTCAGGATGCTTTATCTACAAATACCACCATAATCCCAGATAATCCCAGGAGATACGTGGTAGCGAGATTTAAAAGAGTAATCTCGACCTGTCCTCTGGGTTAATGTCCTTCTTTAGCACGAGGAATCCTCATTCTCTGCCCAGAGAGGTGCCCCCAGCTGTCTCCGTAACGACAGGCTGCTGGTGGGGATGTGGGAGGCGCCGAGAAAGGGAGATGGGGGTCAGAGAGGAGAAGGCAGGTGGGATGGGAAGGAAAGCTAAGGAAAACTTTCAGGCTGGGTCATCTGGACTCGTGTGTGCTTGGAGAGAGGAAGCTGCCCAAGAGACTGTGTCATTTGAGCCAGTGTGCCCAGATGTGGGTTATGCTAGGCTCTGAAACGCTTCCCTTGCTTAGAATATTCTTTTTTGTAATCTTGGGTGTGTTTTCTAGTGAGTCCCTGGCTGAAGTAAGGGGTGCTTCTATAGCTGGGACAGCAAGAGAGCAGCAAGTTCCCCCATGAAGCGGGGGGGTGGGGGGGGGTGGGGCGGGGACAGACGGAGTCCCCCAGGGGAGAAGAGCTGCAGGGGGAGGTGAATCCTAGAGGCCGGAACTGGGAACGAGAAAGCTGGAGGCAGCTGGCACTGATGATGCCACCCACCCCCTCCTTTTCCTTTGCACCTTTCTTTGACCTTGGCTTTTCCTAATTTTGTTCAAAATCCAACATTCAGTCCATTCACTTTGCTTTCATTTTTATAGCTGGCAAAGGCTTTTCTAATCCTCCTCCTGTGGCCAAGAGAAACCACTGGGCCCCGTCCACTCTGTGTGTCTCCCTCACATCTAATGAAATGGGTCAGGGCACCCTCAAAAGCAAGCCCCAGGCCCTGGAGCCAGGTCTCTCCTCCTACTTCCGAGCTTCTCCTCTTCCGGCTCCTGCCTTGGGATGTTGGCTGCTGCGTGTGTTATGTTCAGTGCCCTCCTGCAACAGCAGACTTCAGGGTACAGAGCACGCCCGGTGCTTCCCCTTCAAAGCCGCTTCTGGACGGCCGGAGCCAAGCTCAGGCTACCGGCTAGGAAAAGGAGAGAAGTTTCCAAATATGCAGCTGACTCTGTGAATCATCGTCAAGGGGATTGCTGTATTGGGGATCCCTACAGAGAACCCACCGCCAACCTTTATAGGAGCTCGCTTTTCATCCATTCAGATGCAGAGGCTAAAACATGAAACCCAGTCCAAGTGCAGCAAGGGGATGTAGCCATGTTTCCACACGTGTGCCCCACAGTGCTCCGCAGGCTCTGACAAACTGAGAGAGCAAGTCTGCCCTTACGTGCGGGTGCAGGAATGGTGCAGAGACTTCTTCGGTGGCATTTCAGGCTCAGTGTGTGCAAAGCTTCTCAAAGTGGTGGATCACTTGCAAAAAGGAGGGTCTGAAGTGACTGCGGTGCAAGCTGATGAGCGAGACTCAGGGAGTCTGCCCCTTCCCGTTCCTACTCGGCTAAACACTGGGAGAAACTGCCAGCATCCCCCTTCGTGGCTCCAGGAGCCGTAAAGGAAGCCAATGTTTGTTGGGGAGCTCATTCCATGCAACGTGCTAAACACTTTTTACAGATAGATCGATGTAGCTTAAACCTTGAAACAGGTCTGGGAAACAGGTGTCTGTGATCTCATTTTACCGCCGAGAACTCCAAGGGAGTGGCGGATCTGGGATTCTAGGCCAGCTCATCTGATGTCAAGGAGGTCCAGGTCCGGTGGACCCCGGAACGTCATGGATGTGAACCATGCAGGTCCATTATATGCAGATTTCATACAATATTGTACTGTAAGTGTGTTTTCTCATCATTTTCTCAACATTTTATCATCTCTGGTTTGCTTAGTTCTAAGAATATAGTATATAATCCATACAACAAAATATAAATTAACTATGTTACCAGTTAGGCTTTTGGTCAATGGTAGGCTGTTAGTGAAATTTTGGGGGAGTCAAAACTCATACATGGCGTTTTGACTGTGCTTGGGGTGGGGAGGGGTTGGTGCCCCTAACCTCTGAGTTGTTCAAGGGTCAACTGTATTTCCTTCATGCCATGCTACCTCCCAGGAGAGGGCTAAATCCCTATTTTTATAAGGCTTGAGAGAATACATGAGGAACTACACCTAAGAAGCTTTGATAGTTGCACATCAAGGTACCTGAAAGTCTTAGATTCTCAAGTATGACGAAAAGAAAACAGAAGGGGATTGGTTAAAATCTGACGAATATGAAAGGTATTGCTCAGGAATCCTCAGAACAAGATCTTGTAAGTCGGGACTCAGAACTCAGCCTGTGCATCCAGAAGTAAGAGACTACAGGGGCTGTTTTGTTTCAGACTCCGAATTGGTTAATAGCTACGTGCACAGTGATTGAGTGGCTTTCCAAAGAGAAGAGCCCTCCAAGTCATTAAAAAATGAAGCGTTACGATGACCACAATTTCAAAGAGGGCTATTAGTAAAGGAGATATGGACTTCTGATTGATTAAAACAGATTTCAAAAAAGAACCCACGACTGCTCTACAAGCATCTTGTGTGACGGACAGAAACAGCAACATTAGTGTCCATTTTCGGCAAAGGGGGCTTTATCTCCTTCAATTCAAATCAACCCAACAGTCCTCAGGATTTGGACGCCGAGATCATTCTCCACATTGGAGCCCGGCCATGGTCTGACGTGGCTTTAGATGTCTTAAGAAAGTCACATTGTTCCAGAAGAACTACAAGTACCTCCCAGAGGCTCTGGGGATAACCTATGACTTTGTTTTGTAAAGAAAGTGAGTCTGGGGAGTGACCTTTGAATTGTAATACTCCTCCCAGCAATGCAGGAATTTACCTCAAATCAATCTAGATTTGGATAGGTGGACATCGGCGCCTTTGATTCTGAAGCGATCTAAATAAAGATGTATTTTCCCAGATATTCAGTCTACCAGTAGAGTCCTCTGATGGTTGATGGCACAGAAATAGAGAGAATGCGATGTCTTCTTTTCACTAACTCTTTGGGATAAGATGGTTTTCCTATCTGACCACACTTTTATGTTGGTTAACTCTGGGTGAAGAATAAGTCAGAGCCATTCAGACACTTGATTTACAGGATTGGTGTTTAGGGTTGTAAACAGAATGTGTGTATGTAGCTTCCTTCTGGGGGAGAGAGAGGAGGAGTCATAGAATCTGAGAGGCCTTGAAGATAATCTGGGTAGGCAGCCTCTAGAAGACCTTCCAGTGATCCCTGTCTTCTGGTATTCGCACTTCCGTACTCCCCTCCCTTGGGTGTGGGCTGGATTTAGTGAGTCAGTTCTAAGGAACAGAACGCAGCAAAAGTGATGGGACGTCACAAAGACTGACTCCCATCTTGCTGGTCCTCTCTCACTGATGCTAAAGAAAGCCAGCCGCCATGTTGTGAGCTGCCCCATTGAGAGACCCATGTAGCAAGAAACAGAGGGAGGCCTCTAGCCAACGGCCATCGAGGAACCGGGGCTCTTCCTCCAACCAAGACTCTAACTCTAGGATTCAGAGGACTGAATCTTGCCAACAACCACTTGAGTGAGCTAGAAAGCAGGTCTCTCCACGTCCAACCCTGAGAGAACTGCAGCCTCAGAGAGACTGGGTCACTGACTCACAGAATCCGCGAGGTAACAGACATTTGTTGTTTTAAGCTACGAAGGGTGGTCATGTCACCTTAGGTAACAAACAGTCCCTCTAATCCAACCTCTCTATTGTTGAGTTGTTAGAGAGATTAGTACTCTGCCTGAGTTCCCACAGAGTTGAACCAGACCATGAGTCAGGCCCCTGAACTCCCAGACTCCCCAGTTTACGATGCCCTTCTGCAATTCGGCATTATGGAAACTTGCCGACATGGCCTTCTATAAGCCCCCTTAAATGAGCCCATACCTTTCCCTAAAAGATTATCTCCATTCCCAGCTGGTCACGAAGAGGACAGGGCAGTCTGGAGGCCTGGTCTCGAAGCCAAGCTGTTTCTTCCATGGCCCATAGCAGGGCTCCCCACTCCCAGCCAATCCCCATTTCAAGCACTGGGCTTTCTTATCTACTCAGATAACTTGAAATTGCCGAATCTCCCCATAATAAATTCTAGTATTTTACAGCCTTTCTCTCTCCTGCCACAATTTAGAGCTGCCTTGTCCTGCTAATTCTCAGTGGAAATGAGAAGCCGTCTCTCCCTGTCCCATTCTCCCCAAGTCACAGGTATGTGCTGTGTGCTGCCTTCAGCGCTAGGCCTTCTGAGAAGAGGAAATGAGGCAGCTCTGGGGGTGGGGCAGGGGACTTCAGGGCCCAGAAAGATCACAGAGAGGATGGGGTAGGGTGAGCCTGGGGGAAGCTGGGGGCAGAGGCTGGGGCTGGGCCAGGAGAGTTTGGGCCAAGCAGAGGAGGGGACCACTAGGGAGTTTGCTGGGTAGGAGGCAGGTTGGAGTTGTGCACTGTGGTGGGGCACTGTGGACAGGAGTAATGGTGTAAGGGTCAAAACCACACTGAGGGGCAGGACAACTCAAAGGGCAAGGCCGACCAGGGGATCAGGAACTCAGGTCTCAAACACAGGTATCAGCATCAAGTAGACCTTGATGGTACCCGATACTAGCCTTGACTATCTGCCCAGGCGGGCTGTCTGCTTCCGATTATAGCAGGAAGCAGCCCCGGGGCATGGATGCTTTTCATTTTCAGCAGCTTTCCACCTCCTATCTAGTGCCCTCGCACCAGAGGAGGGAGGAAGCAGGGTCAAGGTTGTTAGCCTTTCACACTCCAGGAACTGGCTCCTGGTGGTGCTGGAGGAGAGGGTGGGTGCTGGACAGGGGTGGTGCTGGGTTGTGGTATGGTGGGTTGTCTGGTTTCCAAGTTTTCTGGCACATCCATGTCTGGTAATGACAGGACAAGAGGGAGGTCTCCTCAGGTGTTTGGCTGCCTTAGGATTTGGGGAGCAGCGGTTGGTGGGGCCAAGAAGACAACTGTTAAGATTTCAGACAGATCCACAGCAATTTGACCCTGGGAAGGTCGGCAAGCAAAAAGAGATCGGCTACCTCTTCCTGCCACCTGGTGGATGCTCCGGCTAATTTGTAGACCATTTTTAAGCCTCTCGTTACTGAAATGACCTCCGTATGGAACGGAGCAGGGGTCACAAAATGGTAGCCCACTAGATTGTGCCCTCGGATAAACTTCATTTGATCCAGCCCAGTATTTAGAAATTAAAAAAAAAAAAAAAAAAGAAAAGAAAAGAAAAAAAAAATTGGACCCACTAAAAGTCAGGACATTTCACTCAAATCCAGATTTCTGGCTTTTCTGGCCACACTGGGGCCCCTAGTTTTCCTATGATATCACGGCACTGAGGCAGGAGGACTCCTTCAGAGGAAGGACCTCCAGGTCCAGACTTCCAAGGTCCTCACTCTCATGGCACAAGTACACGCACTTGAACTTGAACCCTGCCTGTCTCACTCACCTACCTTATTTTCCCAACCCCTATGACCTTCAGAGATTTTACGCCACAAAACTGAAGGATCAAGTTGGCCCAACAGAGGATACAGGCATCATAATACAAAGAGCAAAATTCCAACCCTTCAAATGCATTTTGATACCTGGGAAAGGATTTTCATAATCTCCCTTATTACATATCTGGTCCATTTTATTCTTCCTTCTGTGTTGTACTTTCAAGAGCTCTCATAATAGAAATTGAAAGAGCTAACTGCACTTCTACAATTAGCATAATATTGGTCAGAATAAATCAGCTTTGAACGAACATCAAATGAACAGAGGGAATCATTTCTCATTAACCGAAAGAGGTCATACAGTGTAGATGACATATACAGAGATGCTAGTTTGGTCAAAAGTAATCTGCTCTGATTAAAACAGAAATAAAGTACCTGTATTATAATAACAGAACAGCTGCTAAAATCACTATTGATTTTGTCAGGAGACAAGGGAGTGATGATCATTCCTGAGTCTTGTCCAAGAAGGGGCACAGTAATTTTTCCACCCAGTATCAAATTATTAGCTATTCAAATCAATATTTCTAGTTAAGCTCAAGAGATAGACTGGACTATTTGCTTTTGCTCCATGTTGTGTTTTTAATGGGCACCTTATATGATTGCACTTAGCACTGCGCAGAATAAATCCCCCCCACATGTTCAGTGTAGTCTCATTTAAAAACGTGCTTTTGGAGGGGTGCCCGGGTGGCTCAGTTGGGTAAGCATCTGCCTTCGGCTCAGGTCATGATTCCAGGGTTTCTGGATCGAGCCCCATGTCAGGCTCTCTGCTCAGCAGGGAGTCTGCTTCCCCCTGTCCCTCTGCCCCTCCCCGAGGGCTCTCTCGTTCTCTCAAATAAATAAAAAAAACCTGTAAGAAAAAATGTGCTTCTTGAAAAAGTCACTTGGAACCAGTGAATTCCAGTTTCTAGTTTGGCTTCAGTGCTATTTTGCTCTATAATACTGCGGTCGTCTCCTTTCTGGACGCCCATTTCCCAAGTCTTTCACTCTCTGGGAGTCACGGACATACGTGCTGGAGCCCTGGGTCTGGAACAAAGGCCTTTTTTAAAATTAAGGCTGAGGCACAGGGAGATTGATGATGAGAGTGTGTGGCCTGCAAGGCCCTTTGAAAATACTGAGCAGTTACGGTCCCATCTGTCCTCAGAGCACTCTCCCGGCTGTCACAAGGGGTTATGGTTTGTGGAAGATCAGATGACGAAAGTTAGTGAACTTTAAAAAGCAGATGAATTAAAAAAAAGAAAACAAAAAACCCGTATGTATTGAAGCATAGGAAGAGAAAATAGATCAATGCAGTGTTTCTAATTAGAATGAGGAACTAGTTTTAAAGAGGATTTAACCATGAACTTACAACTGATTTCATTACTCCAGCGTTTATCCGTGGCAGTCTCTGGGGGTGGACAAGTGGTTCTATGGGGGTCAGCAAAACGACTGTCCCCCCGGGAAAGCCGTCAGGTCCGTGTGCACTTGCTGGGATGGTGTCCCGCGCTAACTTAATCAAAACACAAGTGAGGAGTCTACTGCGATGCAGGGACCCTGCCTAAGAAATACTGATTATGGAACGGTGTCCCTTCTCAATATGGAGTTCTCTCTGTTCGATGGCTCTGCTGCCTGCTTCCCTCAGGGACTGAGATCTTAGTGTGTGCACGCCCATGCATGCATGTGTGCACGTGTCTGTGCGTGCATGTGATGGACAAGCACAGCGAACACAGCAGCTGAGTGTATGTGAAGATGGCCAAAGCCACACTACATCACACTCATTCTGCTGGTTGTGCAATAATTTCCTCTCTATTCTCATCCCAAGCACCTGATTTTTTCTTTTGTTTTTAATGTGATGCAAATTTAAGGGTTTTTTTCTTTCTTCTTCTCCAGAAGATTGACTGGATACCTGCGCTGTGGGACGTGCGAGACCTTAGAATCCCGCCGCACAGCCCTCCAAGTCTTGTTATTTTTCTCCGTTCCAAGCAGGAACATTTACCTCCAACCGCGCCAAAGTTGCAACGCTCAGTTCTTTACTGTTTTCTTTTCACTAATTCAGACTTGGTGAGATGTACAATTTTTTAAAAAGAAGAAAAAAATCCTCAAAATAAACAAGGGGAAGACTCTTTTTTTTTCTTTTTTTCTTTCTTACAGACTTGCTAGTGGGGGCACTTGCGGGGGTGGGGGTGGGGGACTGAGAAGCCAAGGGGCTCCCAGGACCACCACCCAGAGTCTTTCAGCCCACCTCACCCCTGGGAGCAAATGCCCAGCAAAAAGGATGTTTCCTTTTCCTTCTTTCCTTCTGAAAACAACCTTTTCCTGACCACGTTTTCTCTCTTCTGGTTAGAAAAACACACACACACTGCACCTCCAGCTTCTCCTTTGTGCTTTGGGGTCTCGCTCAGGGGAGGAAGACGCTGCTCCGCCCAGTGTCCTTGACCATCAGCCTCACATCTCAGCCTAGTTCAGTGTCCAGGATACCTACCCCCCACCCCTCTTTCAAGCAAGCAATCTCGGATGTCGCTGAGCCCCCAGGACTTGCTCTTTATCACTCTAGGGGCATTTTCTTTGAATGCAATCCAGTCTCTCAGATTCCCACGTTCCGAGAAGCGGCTCTCTGTCCGATGGAACATTCTGTCGCTGTTCCCTGTGAACCAGTCTTATTTTGTTCTTTTCATTAGGGAATGTTTCCATCAGGGGCCTGTGAGTTGAAAAGGCTCACTGCTCAGAATGAGGGTGGCTTTGTCTCCCCCCCCCTTCATGACCTCTTTCAGGACTTCTTTCGGGGCGCCACACAAGACGGAACAGGGAAAAGTGCTTAGAGCCGGTGCTGAGGAAATTTTGAGAGTTTGCAGAGAAACTACTAGCCAGGCTGCCTGGATATATTAAAATGTCATCTCTGCATTTTGGACATGACTAGCTTGTTTAGTTCATGCTAGAGGGGAAAATAGAGTTTGTTCTCAAGGGAGAGAAGCAGACGGAGAGAACAGGCATCTGAACAGCTGACAATGTTCCAGCTGCTTTGTCACAAAGAGCTGAATCCTCCATTATTAGAACCAAAAATCATCAGCCAGTTCGAGCCCCCTGGGAATGATGCTGGGCTGGAGCAGACGTGGCCAAAGCCCCTTCAGTATGGAGGCAAAAAGCTAAATTCTGTTCTTTTTTTCAAGATTCTATTTATTTATTTGAGAGAGAGAAAGAAAAAAAAAAGAGACAGAGCACAGAGGGAGAGGGAGAAGCAGACTCCCTGCTGAGCAGAGAGCCGGGTGCAGGACTCGATCCCAGGACCCTGGGAGCTAACCGAGCTAAAGGCAGATGCTTAAACGACTGAGCCACCCAGGTGCCCCTAAATTCTATTCTTTTCACTCGGGTTTTTAGGAAAGGAAGCAGAGCTGCTTAACATTTGTTATAAATTATGTTTCGGGCCCTGGGCTTAATGCTTTTATGCATGCTGTTTAATTCTCACAGCTGCTTGGAAAATAGGTATTATTACTACTGTGTGTCTATGATTTGATTTATATTTATTTATATTCTCATTACTCGAATCCTTACTTGGTCAGGTAGCTGTTCAAATGTCACCTTTGACAAGCCCTTCCCAAGCCCCCAGTCCATAACCACACACCTGCCATCCTCTGTCTCATTTCTATGGCTCCTTTGATGCTGTTACCTTCTGGGTGAATTCCTCTCAATTCCAATTTATTAATTCTCTCTTCAACTACACTCAGTTTAGAAACTATTGTATGGAGTTTTTTAAAAAAACTTTCAATGGTTATATTTTTCTTCATAATTTCTAATTTTATATCCATGTGTATTTATTTCATTTGTCTATTTTAATGCCGTAATGTATCACTGGCATGGATCTTTTCTAAGGATGTAATGCCTTCATTGATCTCATCAGGGACGCTAAGTGCACATATTTTTAAGGCATTTTCAAATTTTTTTATTATTTCTTTCCGGAAAAACTCATAAACCAATTATTGATTTTATTGGCTCTTTCTTGGCATTCAATCTCTTCATGAATTTTAAAGTTGGGTTTACAGGATCATCATATGTAGGAATTTTTTCCCTCTGCCTTTCTTCTTCTCTGTGTATTTTTCCTTGCGGGGTTTATGTTTGAGCCCGGTTCTCAAAACACAAAGCTACACCTCAGGCAGCGGTAGGCACACGTTTTCCAGTTTCCTTTCACAGGCCAGGGAATCCCCAGCCCAGCTTCCGGTTGTCAGCTCTGAGCATGACTCTGGTTCCCATGCCTCGAAGGAGCACCTTTGCCCTCTAGTGTGCTTTTATCTGCAGAAGCCGAACTCCAGGCTCCTACTACCTGCTTCCAGATCCACAGCCGGGCAGGCCCTCAGATCAGCCCCTACTCTTTGCTTTGCACTTTGATTCTATTCCAGGACTGTGGAGATCTATATCTATATCTATCTATCTATATATATAACTTTTGAGTGCGGCTATTACTTTTTTTAAAGATTTATTTATTAGTGGGCGCCTGGGTGGCTCAGTGGGTTAAAGCCTCTGCCTTTGGCTCAGGTCATGACCTCAGGGTCCTGGGATCGAGCCCTGCATCGGGCTCTCTGCTCAGCAGGGAGCCTGCTCCCCTCTCTCCCTCTCTCTGCCTGCCTCTCTGCCTACTTGTGATCTCTCTCTCTTTGTCAAATAAATAAATAAAATCTTAAAAAAAAAATAAAGATTTATTAGAGAAAGAGAGAGAGAGCACATGCATGCATGAGTGGGAGGGGCAGAAGGAGAGGGAGAGAGAATCTCAAGCAGACTGCGCTGAGCGTAGAGCCTGATGCAGAGCTCAGTTTCACGACTCTGAGATCATGACCTGAGCCAGAACCAAGAGTCAGATGCTTAACCAACTGTGTCACCCAGGCGCCCCGGGTGTGGCTATGACTTTTAAAATTCTTGTTTATATATTCTCTATCATTGCTGTGTGTTGGATCAGAGAGGACTTCATCGCCTTCTCTTACAATGCCCCTGAATCTGGTGAACAGGAATAGGACTTGGGAAACATATTTATAGTAGGATAGAAGTGGGAGGTAAAAATCGGGCAATTTTTATGTACAGGTTGGAAGACCAAAGAACCCGAAGAAATGATGAGGTCAAGTATCACTGGTGAGCTGATGTGCAGGAACCCTAGTTGTGAAGACGGAAAGAAAAGCCACAAAATTTAAAGTTGGGTTGAATCAGACATGTACCCTGGGGCAAATAATACATTATGTGTTAATAAAAAATTAAAAATTAATTAATTAATTAATTAATTAATTGGGTTGAATGACCATGACTGCCCAGGTCCTCCCTTCCCTCTCCTTCCTTCTTCTCAAAACCCCTCTCCCTCACCCCCTTTCATGTTGGTGATAATCCCTCGGGTGACCAACCATTTTAGTTTGCCTAGGACAGTTTTGGTTTTAGCACTGAAAGTCCTACTTCCTAGGAAAGCCTCAGTCCTGGGAATCTGGGATGGCTGGACACCTTAACTTCCTACCTTTCACCTTGTGCATGCTAACAGAAGACCTCAAATACCAAAATGAACCTTACTAAGGTGTGATCTTGAGAGACAATAACCGGAAAGGGGAAGAAACAGGAGTAGGCAATGGGCCTCTGTAGTCTTTGCTGGGGTGGGGAAAGCCACAACCCAAGAGGTACTTTTCACTCTGCATTTGATAGAAATATAGACTAGAAAGCGATCTTTGAAGTTTGTGAGTCTTAGAATTACTCACTTAGAGAAATTTGAACCATCAATGCAAATGGTGTTTATAGGTGCTCCTATATTGGATTCAGAAAATACTTGCTTTTGGAAAGGAAGATTGTATAAATATTATTTGATTTGATTTCTCTGTAGTCATCTTGAGTTCAATAAGCCACACTGTCGTTTTTTAAATATGCTGAACTAAATAATATTCAGTTCCACTGACTCTGTATTTTTTATCAGAGATCAAAACCATATGTCATTTCATGCTTCCCTCGGCAGCACATTTACAAAAATTAGAATGATACAGAGAAGATTAGCCAGCTCCTGAACAAGGATGACATGCAAATTTGTGAAAACCGTACATCATTTCATCATTTTCAAAGTAACTTTGTCTTAGAAAAGCACTGGTCAGTTCCACAGCCACCATCACTACAGCTAAAAATAATGCTGCCAAGGTTGTCCTTGGCTGTCGGTAGTCGTTGCAAACACTAATTTTGTTCAGATGGTGGTGCAGGTTGGTGATGTGTAGCAGCAATATACTTTGACTCAGGAAATGAATTAAGATTGATAAATTCCATCTAGTCATGGCTATACGATTTCTCTTTGTAAACTGTTCACTGTTCCATCCTCCTTTGCTGCTAGGAGCGAAATGTTATCAGCAGGGACCAGTGAGACATAAAATGAAAGTCAGCTGGGAGTTTTCCAGGAAATGTTTGCCTTTCTAATAAAAGGGACAGCCTTGGGGAAAAAAGCTTGCTGTCATCCCTTTCTCCTCCTTCCTATCTGGAATATGGATGTGATGCTTGGAACTAAGGCAGCCATATCGAGTGCATGAAGCAATACACATGATAATGAGGCGCAGTATGCCTATTAAGTCAGAGTGTGAAGGAGAGCAGGAGCCTGAGCCCTAGATGACATGGTCAGACCTTTCCTGAGACACCATACCTCTGGACTTGTTTAATAAAAACAAACGTCCTTACCATTTAGGCACCTCTTGATGCACGGCTCTTTACTTGCAACTAAAAATCAATTTCATGCTGAAAAGCAAGATAAATAATGCATAGTGCTGATACATGGCCATGGAAATGGGGATCTATGTTGGCAGACTTGTCATGGCTTTTGGTGGATTTTTTTCATTCCATAGCTCTTTATACTAAATAGGAAAGGAAAAACACTTTTTGTTCCCCTCAGTGCTCCATGATGATTCAGTTTCAGTATAAACAAAATGTACTCTAACGTGTCTCACTGCAGTGGCTATTAAGGGATGAGACATGTAATTCTATGTGATGCCATACTAAAATCCTTTTGTGCATCTCAGAAATAGAATGTCACCTATGCTATATTGTTTTAGGGCAAAAGGAAATAGACTGAGGACCAGCAGAGCTTCCAGGGCAATATTTTTGCTGGGAGGCTGGATTAACCCACCATAAGAATGAGACAATTGCTTCTAGTGGGCTGGGAGTTTACCCACAACCCGCTGCCGTCTACAGAACTAAGATTTAGCCAGTGCTCAAGTGGACAGGGAGCCCCGCCCAAGGCAGCCCAGATGGCTCCTCTGTTGGTAGGAGGATAGATCTTACCTTGATCAAGGATGGGTAAAAGGGTGAAAAATGAACTCTGTGGGGAAATTCTACAGAACGAGGTAAAGAGAACATCATCGCAAAGGCTCAAAGAAAGAACATGCCTCTGAAAATGATGTACTGCAGGAACCAGAAGATTTGGGGCAATGTATAGCATCCTTACTACATAGAAAAAAGGCAGAAAGGAAAAAAAATAAAACACAATAGAAGCCCAAAGAAACAAATATGTTAAGAATGAACCACAAGATTTTTGAGCACCCTTAACCTCTGAGTACCAACCGTGGACCGGCACTGCCCTGGGGCTCAGTGATGGCTAAAGCCGAGCCCTTGATCACCGGGGGCTCACGGCGCTACGATCCCTTTCCGTCACAGTAACTTATTCCACACCGAATTGTAGCAATAAGCTATGTTATCATGAGGGCCTACTGTGCTGTAAAGTATTTATTTTCTAGACACATTCACTCTATTTGGGGAAGAAATTAAACTACCATCTCCTATGTAAATAAATGAAGCAGGGAATGCAGAGAAGGATGGAAAGCATGGGATGTTTCATTGAGCTGCTTGTTTTATGCAAGACACTCTAAGAAAACGCAGCATTCTTGGGAAGATCTATTTCTCCTTGTTTATGTGGAAGTGATGGAAGGTGCCCAGGAAGAGAGGTTGTGACAACAACACAAGCTACTTCCTCTTTCCAGCCAGCACGCAGGCCCTGGACTGAGCCATAAGCTGAGGACTCAGATGAATCTTCACACCAGCACGGGGGACAGGTCGGGGAGGCTCACTCATGGTTTCTCATATTGATGATGCTCAGTCCGATCCCGGCCACCTCCTACTTCCAGCCTTCCCCTGCCCTCCTCTGAAGACAGAAATTAAGCCCCCACACTCAGAATGTCCCACCCTGTCCCCCTCACCTCCAAGGAAATATCAGTTCATAGCAGATGGGTGTATGGGGAAGGGGACAATCATTTCTCAATAAGCTCTTCTGACAGGACCTTGCCCCCTGGGCACACTGATGGGCCATAAGCTGGACCAATCATAGAGCACCGCCATGCCCTGGGCACAGCAGCTGGGTAAGGGATGGTCGTCTGATCCAGTGGGGCCAACTGCAATATATTTTTGGAATTCATGACCTAGGGACCACAGAGCACAGTGCTCATTTTCTCTCTGTGGTGGAGACTAGCAGCTCTGAACTCCAGATGGCATTTCCTGCCACGTGGAAGAAGCTGGCCTGTAGTAGGAGGAAAGACACCCACACGTAGAGATGTGGGATGCCAGATCTCTTTCCGGCTATTCCTGAGGTACACTCACATCTCGACCTTCCCACAGTCATACTAGTCTTCCAAACACATTTTCCCTTGACTCTAAGCAAGTTTAAAGAGGGTTTGGCATTAACAACCAAAAAAAACCCTAACACTGATTGTTATACCCTTTGTGTGTTTTGGTTTTCTAAAAGAAATTTTTTTTCCTGATTATAAGAGTGATACTTTTAAAAATTCAAATATTAGACTATAGTATCTAAAAAATTACCATAATTCCACCATCTAGACATAATAATTTTCTTTTAATATTCTTCCAGACATTTCTTTCTTTCGAACTATAGATAAATAGTTGTACAGGAATGCAATTTTATAACATACCAATTCACCTAAAAATATGTTTTGGATATTTTTCTGGAATACTTCTAAGACCTACATTTTGAAAATGGTTGCATGGAATTTTATATTAAACTACTTTAATTAATGTGTCCAGTCCCCTTTGTTGAACATTTAGATTATTTCAAAAGTTCTGCCGTTACAAAGAACACAACAACGAACATATTTGTATGTACATTTTGGAACCTTTGATCTCTCTCTCACTTCTTAAATTCTAATACTCTTATCTGTTTTGGCAACTTTTCTTGTGGCCTATCAATTTCACGTATGCCCTCTTGATTCACCCCTTATTTATTCATTCATACTATCGACAAACATTTACTGAGAGTATGTTAGGTATGCCGCTGTACTAGATTTGGGGAAAACAAATGTGGGTAAATTTGGAGTTTTATCCTTAAGGAGGAAGGAGAAACTAGTATCTATTGAAATCCGAGTCTGTGCTAAGAACTGTATAAGTTTATTTCATTCATTCTTCATTTAAAAAACAAACACCAACCCTGTGCAGTGGTATTATCTTTTTCTGTATAAATGAAGAAAGGAAGATCAGAGAGGTCGAGTAGCTTGTCCAAGATCACACAGTATGTAAGTGCAGACCTATGTCCAGGTCTGACTTCTTTCTATCCCACGTAGTTTAAAGAGGGAGAGATGTGAAAACAAATGACAAAACCAAGCTGTAAGTAAAATCAGAACAAAAGGATGCATTTAGGCCCATCAACCACAATGATCAGCACAGGCAGACCTGAGACAAGTCTTTTTTCTGTAGGAGGCAGCTTTTTAATAGTCCAAGTTAAAGGGTCAAAACCCAACCTTAAATGATTTGCCTGACTTCGCACAGCTCCAGGAGGCCCTTGGTTAACCAGAATATTTGCCAGCTTGGAAGCTGGGGGAGATAAGGAGGCTGTTCTAAGCAGCTCTGTTTGGAGAGGCTAAAACTAGCAGGTGTAATGCAGGGCTCCTGGGAAGGTCAGAACAGCAGTCAGAGAGCAGACAGAGCTATTTGAAAGAAGAGCTCAGAAGAAAGGCACAAACTGGGAGGTCTCCGGACGCAGGCTGGTGGGAGTGACACCCTGAGTGGCCTCGCACTGGGAAGGGGCAGTGCCCCAGCATAAGCCAACCCCGGGCATGGAAGAGCCCGGAAGTATTGCATACAGGGAGTTTGCTTGAGTTGCTGCTCTCTCCATCCCACCTTTCCTTTACACGTTCCAAGAGGGGGCTCCTTGTCCTGCAGCCTAACTCCCCCCCCCCACCGGAGGCATCCTGGCAGGGCGCAGTGACTTTTCAACTTATTTTATTTATTTTCTTAAAAGATTTATTAATTTATTTTGAGAGAGAGAGAATGCGCTCACCTGCACGAGAAGGGGCGGAGGCAGAGAGAGAGAATCTCAAGCAGACTCCCCACTGAGCGTGGAACCCAATGCGAGGCTCGATCTCACCACCCTGAGATCACGACCTGAGCCAAAATCAAGACTCCCGTGCTTAACCGACTGAGCCACCCGGGTACCCCTTCAACCCGTTTTAGATCTTGACTGGAACACCAATGGATAAAGCAAATGAAACTGGAGCTGCTCCCAGCTGAGTGGGGGCCAAGGAGGCCAGGATCCCCTTCCCCTCCCAGCACGTTCTGTCGGGTACATGGTGTTAAAGCCACTGCCATCGCTGGAAGAGTCCCGAATTTAAAGTTAGAGCACGCAGGTACTAACCCAGGCTCTGCCACTTACAAAGAGTGTGGCTTTTCAGAAGTCTTTTAACCTCTTGGACTCCATGGTTTTCACTTGTGAAATGAAGAAAATAATTCTTGTCTCCTTCAGAGGGTGATGAGAGCAGCAGGTGCAGCCACGTGGGTAAAAAGTCATATAAATGTGAAATGTTCCTTTGCTCGACTTTTCCACATTTGCACGGTCCCTGGACTTCTCCGTGTCTTTGGGCTAGGGGACAAAGGCACTCGACGTGGAAACCAGAGTGATCCACTTACTTATAAGGTTTCCAAAGAGAAATGGTCATTTTGAAGGTCCATTTCTTTGGTTTTTCTCCCACTCGTGTTTTATTCTTGGATCAGCACCTCTACTTGTCTCTGACAGAACCCCCCCCTTCTGTGTCTCAGTCCCCACACCGGGAGACCCAAACCCACGGCCCTCAGGCACATAGTTTCTTCCCCCACACGTACCCCACGCGTGCTAACTGAATTTGTCACTTAGATTTAGACTCTTGAGGAAAGTCACTTTAGCAGGGAACGCCAAGGTCATTTCCTCTGTTTCTCTCAGCACTCCCCAGGTTCATACAAAATAAAGGTGCCAAGTCTCTTCTCAGGGTTCTAGCAGAGAAACCATGATTTCTGGTGGTTCTCCTGTTGCTCAAGATTTGATGCCGGAGCTCTTGGTGCAGTAGTGAGAACATATCCGCTCGGGCCCTCCCCCCAGCAAAGCCAGAGAGCTTAGGGGATGGTGGTTTCTCAGGGGGGTTCATCAGAGGGGACCACGTCAATCCCTCAAAGTCATGGCTAACTTAAATATTGGACATGATTTGGAGCATGTTATAGAAAATTACGTCCTCAGCTCAGCTCAGCTGCCCACCCCGTGAGGACTTTCCCTCTATCGCCAGACACTCAGGGCCTAAGGTGACTCGAGTTGTAGTTCCGCGTTCCCAGATAGTCACCAGCTGTATACCAAAGGTATATGGTGCGGGAGTTATATTAAATTGGATAGACTGCTTCCCGGGCAGGAAGTCAGCCAGTGTTGCTGTGATTCGTACTCGTGGTTTCAGGCCCAGGACGGCGATGGGCACCTCCTGAGAGCTAGTTAGTTCTCCTCATGGGACAGGAGATGGGTTAGGATGACCCATTATGGGCAGGGTAGAAACTGGATTTCAAATAGGAACAATAATTCTGCCCCACGTCCCAGAGACTAACAGAGCTTAATGGAGCGGTTACTTATGCAGAAGAGATTTCATTCTTCCTTTTGTACCTGTTTGACATTTCCTATGGTTTCGCAGCCCCCTTGACTTTAAGTGGAGCCCCAGAGACTCTCTCTGGAACTTCACAGCCTGTCTCTGCATTTTCTTTCAAATGACCTAGTCCAGCGCAGAGGGAGAATAAATAGGGTGAAAGGGGATAGGCCACTGGGGGAGAATTCTAGGCCTGTGATTCCTGGCAGCGAGAGCCACTCTCCTTGCCAGAGGGGCACTTGGGGCTCTCACAGTATGGCCTCTTCCCATCACTCAGATCTGTTCCTTGATGCTCCTCTAAAATGTGGCAATCCCTCAGGGTCAGACTTCAGGACGATGGCGTTCTCCCAGAGCATGACGCAGGAGAGACGTTTCTCTGCCTCCTCCAAGCTCTCCCCTCCTGCAGCCCATTTCCGTGTCCTTCCTCGGTGCCGGGGGGACACCACACACGCTCCTTGCAGCTACTACCCCAGTCAGTCCTCTGCAAGACAGAATCCTGTCTTGCAGCCTGCAGGTCAGACACACGCTGGACACCGCCTGGTGGCATCAGCCCCGGGCGGGGGGCAGGCACCCTGGGCTCACCAGCTTTCAAGCTGAAGACTAGAGAATTCATAGGTGAATGGGTGTGAACTGTGTTTTGTGCCTCCATCCAACATTTAACTCTGATCCCAGGCTATGTATCAGAAAAGGACCGGAGGGTGTATGGGATAATTGAAATCTCATTTGGTTAACTGGTTTTAACTTCCTTCTCCACCAGACCTTTTCCAGAGCTATTAATTTCCCCATTTTTCTCCCTTTGTTTTCTCTGCCCAACCTCTGTTTAGTGAGCTAATCCACCAGGACAAGAACCAAAGCCTGGCAGTCAGGGGAAGGGGAAACAGGGGCCTGGATCACCTGCAAACCAGACCATGGGCGGCTGCACTGGTCAGACCCCATCTCACAGGGCGAGTCAGGTCTTGCCACCCCTCCCGCCTGGCACCCCCAGACTCAGACCTGGGCTAGTCCCCGCTCCTCCCCGGGCAGAGATGCAGGAAGAGCCACTTTGCTCCCGGGGCTGGAAGAGACGTGGGAGCTGACTGTTGCCAAGCAAACGAGCAGTCTGAGTTCTCAGCCTCAGAACAGGCCAGCCAGCTCTGAGACATGCAAATCGCTCCAGGTGCAGGATGTGAAACAGAAGTGGCCCCGGGTGAGGCCGGTGAGGCCGAGGGGGCCGCAGGCTACGCACTTTGCATCGGCCCCTAGCAGGCTAAACTTAGGTTCTGGCTCCCACCAGGTGCCCCATTTAGCTAGTCCCCCACGGCTGAGCTGGGGACCTGCCCAGGCTCTGGCTAACACGGGGTCTGGCTGGCCCTTTCAGAGTCCCAAACTGGGCTCCAGGTCACCACTGTGTGGCGTAAAGTCAGGGAAAACGCTCAACTGCTCCTTGCCTTCCCCACAACCAAGTCCAAACATCACAGATTTAAAATCAGGCTAAAATGGACTGGTCCCATTGTGCCTAATCCTTTTGAGGCTACCGGGTCCGTCTCCCTCTTCGTGCTCCTCCCCCAGACCCAAGACATCACCGGATCCCTTGAACGAGCCCTCAGCCTGCTACTGCTCAGCGACTTCCTGGGACCCATCTCCGCCAACCTGTCTCCTACAGCAGCACTCGCTGCGCTCGGCGCCCTCTGACCTCTGATCCCAGGATGGGCCTTCCTCTCTGTGGTCCGGCCTCATGCCCTCACAGCCAACGCCCAGCTTCTCTTGCCTTCGGTCTCCTTCCTTACCATGGTGTACATGCCTATTCCAGTGAGCTACCCTGAGCCACGCAGGCCCCCACGAGTGCAGGACCCAGGCACCCGGAGAAGGGGCGTCAACCAGAGCCCACAGCGACTCTGTGGGTTTGCAGGCCGTGGGCCTGGCAGAGAGGCCTGCACCCCCAGTCTGGTCAGGGCCCCCACGGCAGCTCCAGCCTCCCCTCAGCTGTGGGATCTGAGCAGATCCCTAAAGTCTGGGCCAGGAAATAAGGGCCATATTTGTCACACCCCGGGGGGGGGGGGGGGGGGCAGGGAGCGTGTGTTGTGATGAAGGTCTGGTGCCCCCACTGAGTCTTTGAAAGACTACACCTTAGAGGACTTTTTTTCTTTCTCAAAAGGGGTGGGGGAAGGGCAGGGTGTGGTTTTAGACGGGATGTGGGGCATCCAGAGGGCTGCCTGGTATCATGAGTTTTTAAGGAGGGAGGGAGACTTGCCCACAGCAGTCTCCATGACCCTGTGGTGTGGTGTGGAGTCAGTGTGGTGGGGAGGAGGCCAGATGGGGTAGAGACTGAGGAGTGCTCAGAAGCCCCTCCTCAGCTGTACCTCAGGCAGCCTGCCCAGACCTGGGGAGGAAGAGCACATTCCCTTTTTTGGTCCTGGAGATGAAGGGCTGTCTTCTTGCCAGGAGAAAGCTACAGATTCTAACACTTCCAAAGCAGAGAGGCTGGTTGTGACTGGAGTCTGGTCACTAGAATAACAGGTGACGGTATGAGGGGCTGGAGGGGATGGCCGGCAAGGTTTGGGAAGCCGTTACCCATAATCCCATGGGGCCTGTTTTCTCATCGTTCATTGACAGCAGTGACTGCCCACAGAGCAGGCCACAGCGCCGAGCATGCCGGGCCATATTCCAGCACCAGCAAAAGACATGGAAGGAGGTAGGAACTAGGAACATACAGCAGGATCTACATGAACAAATATAACGATCACGTGGGGACAGATAGCAACGGGGTAGACGTTCCTCAGCAGCCATTAAAGGCACATCGTCACACAACTACATGGGCCTGTAAAGTGACTCTGGAGATTCCAGATTTCTGAGATGTCTGAAACCACTCTGATCTGTTTGAAGCTCTCGTTACCATTTCTGTTCCAATACTGTTTTTCCAGGGGCTTCCTCTGGGAATCACTGGAGAGCACATTCCCTCCAGAGACTACCAATTAACATCAGGCCAAGTCACTCCAGGCAGGTGGCAGACCAGGACCCGACAGAGGAAGACCTGGAACGAGGCTGACTCAAAACATGGCCAAATGCCTGACTCCCCTAAACCTCCCTTCTTAAGTCATGCCAGTCATGCAACTGACCTCCTGCCTGAGGGGTTGTTTTTGCTTGCTTGCCTGCTTCTGCTGTGTGGAAGGAAACAGGTGCTGTGAGAGATAAGTTCTAGGAGAGCACTACTGCCCTACTCTGATTAACTGGGAAAAGACACCGAAGATCTGCTTCCTACAGAAGTTAAAGCTATAGAGAGGGAGTCAGGGGTTCTCAACCTGGGCACTACTGGTAGTGGCCTGGATGATTCTTTATTCTGGGGGGCTGACCTGTAGGATGTTTAGTGGCATCCCTGGTCTCTCCTGACTAGCTCCCACCTCCAGCTGTGACCATCGAAAGTGTCTTCAGACACTTTCCAATGTCCCCAGGAGGCAAAATCGCCTGCGGATGAGTCACTGCTACTTGTGAAAGAGGTTGGATCCCAGGCAGCCTCACACGTGCTTGGGAAAGGGCTTGATTTCCAAAATGGAAACAGAATCACGGGAGGGTCAGCGGCGGTCATGAAGTTCACTGAGGCTTAAATTCAAATGACGTATGGTGCCTTCTCAGGAAAAACACTTTCTGAGGATTTCCAGCATTGATGTAAATTGCTTTTATAAGACTGTTAGCTAAATGTGTATAAACATGAAACTGGGCGTACATCCCATAGGCTTGTAATTTCCACAATTACTAAATCGAGACAAATCCATGATGTTGACAAACCAAATACGAAACCAATACAAGTTAACCCATTAATTTAATTGAGACAGATGGCGTGATTTTGTGGAGGAAACTGCCCCTTGCTTTGTTACTCGGGTGCCTAGACCCTTCTTTGGGTCAGGCATTGTCCCATGACTCAAATCTCACATGACATGGTCCCTTCCAACTGTGAAAACTTTGGTTGTGAGCCTTTCATGAGGTCACTAGGCAAAGGCAGACTTTACTCATTAAAGTCACCTATGTTTTCTTCTTACCGGCTTAAGACAAAACAGCACATCTGGCCCCAACGTGGTCATAAACCAAGAATGATGTGGGCACCGTGAACTCTAAGGCGGACCTATGGGGGACCCAGATGATGCCCATATTTTTCAGATGCTCATCAAAATGAAAAGAATTTCTTACAAAAAAAATTTTTTTAAGTTCCCACAGAGAACTCACAAGAATATACTAGGCAACTCTCAGAGGAGTTCTAATCGGGTCTGATCCGCTTTATAGATGAGGAATGAGGCCCAGAGAATTGCCCAGGAAAACAGCTGCTGAGGGTCAGGGCTGGCTGGAAGGGAGCCCCTGCTCTGGCGCCAGCGCCCCCTCCCCTCCTTCCGCCTGTCTTCCCAGCAGGCATGGCCGAATTCTCATGTGGAACTCTGTAGAACATTGGGCTTCCTGTTTTAAATGTTCATTCAACTGAACTGAATACTTCATTTTTTTAAGGGCGCTAAATTGAACTCGAGAGTTTGTTTTCCAAAATCTTGATCTTTCAGCATTGAATAGTATAGTTAGAAAGCATTCTGCATGCATATGTGGGTCTGAACTATAACCTACATAAAAGTGCATTAAACATCAGTGTGTTGTATAGTAAATAAGGATAAAGGGAAACCCCATGGAACCACAGCCAGGTGAAGAGAGAGAGAATGATTCTAGTGTGTCCTTTCTTGGTCACAATCTTTCCCATCCTCGAAAAGTAACCATTATCTTGACTTTTGTTACAATGATCTGCCTAAACGGTAGAGTTTCATTTTGCCTGTTTATGAGCCTTCTATCAACGAACCCTCATTCTGTGGATTTGTGTCTTGCTGTTGGTGAAATTCGTCCCCACTGCTGCAAGTGGCTCTAGCTCTTGTCCTTTCTATGTTGGGTGGCCATTTGGGTGTTTCCAGCTTGGGACTATTAGGAACAATGTCTCTATAAACATTTTTGTACATACCCTGTTGCACAGGGCATCATTTACCCATAGCGGCATTTCTTCAACTGTGAAGGAAGTGTGTGAGTCTTCAACCTCAGCTGATGAGAGTCCCTACTTTCCAACATCGTTGCTTCAATGCCGACCCTCCCCCCCATCCCCCCCAATATTCTCCCTTCTCATTAGCACTGGCTATTTGCAAACTTGAAAATTTTAATTAGTCAGGTGGGTGTGTAGGGATATCTCATGGGTTTAATTGGCATTTCCTTGATTACTAATGAAACGAAGTACCTTCTCCCACCCTTGTTGGCCACATAAATTTCCTCTTATGTTATTATGTGCCTGTTCTTTTGCCATCTTTCTATTGCCAAATTTCAATTTTTGTTTTAATCTTTTTTTAAAGATTTTATTTATTTAGTCAAGTGAGAGAGAAAGAGAGAGCGAGCGAGTGAGGGGAGGGGCAGAGGGAGAAGCAGGCTCCCCACTGAGCAGGAAGCCAAATGTGAGGCTTGATCCCAGGACCCTGGGATCATGACCTGAGCTAAAGGCAGACACTTAACTGACGGAGCCACCCGGGTGCCCCAAATTTTTCTTTTTAAACAAATTTTACCTTTATCAAAATTACATTTGACAGAAAAGTATACCCATCTTCCAAGGTACCTCTGCTCATCTGAGAGCTGTATATAGTTACAGGCAAACTAAGATCTGTAAGCTTAAAAGTCATTGTTTTTAAACTCCATATCATTGAAAAGCTAACAACAGGGGTGCACAGAAAAATAGCCCTCCAAATCTTTTTTCTTGTCTCTATTTTCCAAATCTAACATCCTCTTATTGAATTTTGCCCTCTCTCGGTTCCCTCTATTTTCATAGAGAACAAACATTCCCCGATATATCATAGTCCTTTGTTAAAATCACCAAGTGTAGACAAGGTCATCATTCTATTCTGTATTTCTCAACGCTGTGTGTTGAATGCATTATTATGAGTTAGCTAAACGTCAATAATAAAGTGGTGCCTCTATCCTATTTACAACCTTTGAAGCGGAGATAATATCAAGGAAAATATGTATATATGACTATAATAGCCATACATATCTAGTAAAAACAACAATAAGCTGCTCACCCAAGCCTGAGCTCTAGTTTGCTCACCTTATCTTCTTTAGACATTTGGATATGAGCTCATTGGCAAAGACTGAAGCTCATACAATCTACCATTAAATAAATTATTCAGTAATCGTGATGTCCTTGTAACATGAGAATCCCCTATTAAAAAAAAAATAGCTACACTGCCTACGGAGGCATGTGCCTACTATTTATAGTCTTTACAGAAGTTGCTTTGCTAGCAAACCCAATTAGGACTCCCTGGTAATTTACAGAATTGATGTTTGTTGCAGAGTTGTTACACGAAGCTATTCATTACATGCATATGTGTGGGTGTGTGATACATACACACATATACACCCAGAGGCCCACAGAGAAAGCCCGGGCAGGTGTGAGTTATTTGTTAGAGCAGTCTCATTTCCCCCTGAACATGCTGGACACTCAAATAGGGACAAAGCAACTACCGGTCACTCATAGATTCAATGAGAGGTATTCCTGACAGTATCCAGGCAACGGGGTCTCTACATTTTTCAAAGTGAACAGTTTACTCTTCTGCTAAAAATGTCAGATTTCTCTCCCAGACAAATAAGAGCCCCGAACACTGAGCCTCCCCTCTTACCTCTTTCTTCCTCTGAGGTGCAGGAATGATGGTCTGAAAGCTGGGATGGAGGGGGGTTGCACAGAGTTGAGGAATCAGGAAGGCAGCTGCAATGGATTCTCCCTTTGGAAGGGCTGGAAGAGAAACAGCCGGGTGTCTATTTTTCACAGCTTAATTTTTTGATTGGAAAAATACTTTATAGAGACACCTGGGTGGCACTGTTGGTTAAGCCTTTGACTCTTGGTTTTGCTCACATCATGGTCTCAGGGTTGTGAGATCGAGCCCTGTGTTGGGCTACTGCTCAGTGCAGAGTCTGCTTTCTCCCTCTCTCTCTGCCCCCCACCCCCGTTCACTTGCATGCTTCTTCTCTCTCAAATAAATAAAATCTTTAAAAAAAAGAAAAAAGTATTTTTTTAAATACAGAAACATAATTGTTATATGGACAAAGAAATTCCCTTTATAAAATAGGCCCACAAGGGGGGCGCCTGGGTTCCTCAGTTGTTTAAGTGCTTGCCTTCAGCTCAGGTCATGATCTCCAGATCCTGGGATGGAGCCCTGAGTAGGGCTCCACGCTCAGCTGGGAGTCTGCCTCTCCATCTCCCTCTGCCCCCCGCCCCCCACCCTGCTCATGCTTTCTCCCTCTCTCTCTCTCTCTCAATAAATAATAAATAAATATTTTTTAAAAATAGGCCCACGAGGGCCATAATAGTCACTTAACTACATTATTCATGTAATATATGTCCTGTTAACTTTTTTTTTTTATAAAGATTTTATTTATTTGACAGAGAGGAGAGAGATCACAAGTAGGCAGAGAGGCAGGCAGAGAGAGAGGGGGAAGCAGGCTCCCTGCTGAGCAGAGAGCCCGATGCGGGGCTTGATCCCAGGACCCTGAGATCATGACCTGAGCCGAAGGCAGAGGCTTTAACCCACTGAGCCACCCAGGCACCCCGTTAACTTTTAAGTTGACAATTACCAAAAAGGTTTCAATATTGTACATCAAGTCATGTCTCAAAAGCAGGCACTGATAGAATTATTGGCCTATCGAAAAAAAAGTGTGACCGAATGAATGAAATGAAATTATGTAAAATACTACTTGAAATTTTTCAACACTTCACACAATCATTCAGCAGTAAGTAAGCTTCTGAAAAATAAAAATATATGAAAGCTGTGCAAATAACAATTAAAAGTTAAAATGTTAAAACAGACTTTTAAAAAATTAAATTACCACAATGAGATTTCACTGTGCACCTATTAGAATGGCTAAAATTCACTATATATATATATAGTGATAACATCAATTGCTGGCAAGGATGCAGAGGAACTCGATCACTCTTGCATTGCTGGTGGGCACAATCACTCTGGAGAACATCTGGTCGTTTCTTATAAATCTAAACATGCCATTACCACATGACCCAGCAACTGCACTCTTAAACACTTATCCCAGAGAAGTAAAAACACGGGTTTTGTTTTTTTTTTTAAGATTTTATTTATTTGAGAGAGAGAGCGAGCATGAGAGGGGAGAGGATCAGAGGGAGAAGCAGACTCCATGCTGAGGAGCCCGACGCAAGGCTCGATCCAGGGACTCCAGGATCATGACCTGAGCTGAAGGCAGTTGCTTAACCAACTGAGCCACCCAGGTGCCCAAAAAAACCACAAGTTTTATATCCACACGAAGGCCTCTCTATGGATGTTCATAGCAGCTTTATTTAGAACAGCCCCAAACTGGAAACAACCCAGATATCCTGAATAACCCAGACATCCAGTGGGGAAGCGGTTAAATCAAGTGTGGTATATCTATACTTTGAATACTACTCAGGCACAAAGGAACCAACTACCAATATGTACATAAAACGCTGGATGGATCCCAAGGGAATTTGGCTGAGTGAAAAAAGCCAATCCTGAAGCATTACATAGGTTATGAGTTCATTTATAAAACGTTCTTGAAAACAACAAAATTATAGTGATGGGGAACAGATTAGTGGTTAGGCCAGGGAGTGGGGGGCGGGGTATGGGAAAGAGGGAGGTGGGTAGGATCATACAAAAGTAACACAAGAGATGGTGACTGATCCACAAACCTCCACGTGTCATAAAATAGTACAGAACTAAATGAATGTGTACACACAAATGGATACATGTAAGACTGGGGACATCTGAATAAGATCTGGGCGTTGGACTGATGTCAATATCCTGGTTGACATTTTTTTTTTTTAATTTTTACTGGCCATTTGGGATATTTATTAACGAATATCAAACATCCAAAGGGTGGTTGACATTTCTACAACTGTTTTTGCAAGATGTTATCATTGGGGGGAAACCAGGTAAAGAACACGGGGTATCTCCCTGTCTTATTTCTTACTGTTGCATGTGACTCTTGAACTATCTCCAAAAAAAGTGTTTAGACATCTGTTAACCTTGTTGTACAGAGAAAGAAACCAGGTATGAAGAAGCTAAAGGAAGACCAGTGGGGAAGCCAGAGAAAAAGTTCAAAGTGGAGGACAAAGGCAGAGGCTGGAGCTATTCCTGAAAGTGTGTGTGCACACGTGTGTGTGTGTGTGTGTGTGTGTGTGTGTGTGTCTGCCTACACATGCATGTGTGTGAAGGGAAGGTCTGAGCAGAGGTTATTTTTTGGGTGCCGGGGCAGGGTTCGGGGGGAGCGCTTAGCAGTGGGATCGGCTGTATGCTAGTGAGGAGGCTTCCGAGGCAGAGAAGGGGACAGGCAGCAGCTTCCTATGGGGATCAAGGTCCAACCAAGAGTTTTTTTTAACTTCAGTAACCCAAACATACACCATTAGATAAACCTAGAATTACTCCTATTGCTAGAACCAAATCCTCCCTCCCACCCCCTTTCTTTGTGATGGATTCAAACCACAGGGAAAGGTGGATTATCTTCGGGTGGCTGTAAATAGGGCTGTATTAGTCACCACAGCTTCTATTGTGCTTCTGTTTGGTTATCAAACTGCGATTCCACGGATACCCCCCAGTGAGTGCATCATCTGTGGGCACAGTGAAAAGGTGCACTGGTGGAAAGGAAAACCTGCTCTGAATTTGCAATTACAATATGACCTTATTGAGGTCTCAAAGAACTCAGCTTTAGAATAATCCACGGTGAAGACAAATATGAACTGACAAAGAGAGAAAAGAAATGGGTGAGTCAAAGCGGGCACTGGGGTTTGTATGTTTCCTTAGACCTTGAGTAGACTCAATGGAATCTTAGGACCTAGGCTTAATTTGGGCCTCGCCCCATCCAGAGCTGGATGTGACTGGAAAGAACTAATGCAAACAACTGAATGGCTGGAGGGGAGCTGGGGGTCCAGGAGACTGGTGGCCAGCAACATGTATTTATGGTTCTGTTCGAAATCATATCGCTTAATCCTGATTTCTTCATCACCATTTCCAGCCTGTACTTGACTAGTCCCTTAATCCCACTTCAGAAAGCAAACAAGTTGTGCAGCGTTTGTTTCTCAAAGGCTCCATTTCTGATGATCTATTCGCTTGTTTCATTTGCTGTCTTTCAGGTGCTTGTTGTCCTTTGTTTCAAGGACACTCAATACACTTCATTTAGCATCTTAATGGGCCTCTACCAGACCTTTTCAGCTTGAACAGTGAGGTCTATTTTTTGTCACTTCTCTCAGTGGTCCACCAGAGTCAGATGGTTTGGGGTAAATAATGAAAAAAGGATGATTATTGGGGCCTGACAGCTCTGTCCTTGCCAACTATGTTGACCTCATCAAGTTGGCCAACTTTGCTGAATCTATATGACTAAAGGTACAGGTTTCAGAGGTAAGCCACAGGACTGGAGTCCTAACACCACTCCATCCTGCCCGGGAGGCCTTGAGCCCGTGACTGAGCTTCTCGAAACCCCAGTTTCTTCACCTGTTAAATACACCTGGCAGAGACAGCTAGTTCCCTTCCTATAGTAATAAACCCTTATTTTTTCGATGGACACATGGTTTCCTAAATAAAGATCATATTTTTCAAATTCCCTTGTAGCTAGGTGTGTCTATGTGACTATGTCCTGAAATAGCATATGCAACTCCTGAAAAGTGTCTTTAAAGGAAGGGTGTGTGTGCTTTTTCACCTCTTCCTCCATCTTGTTTCTTGGAATGCAGATATGACACCAGGAGCTCAAGCAGTTATCTTAGACCATGAGGATGAGGGCCACACTCTAGGAATGGCAGAGTTGAAAGCTAAAAAAAAAAAAAAAAAAAAGCTGCTGTCCATTAACTCTTGAACTTACTTTAAAAAATTTTTTTTAAAGATTTTATTTATTTGTCAGAGAGAGAGAGAGAGAGAAAGCACAAGCAGGAGGAGCAGCAGGTAGAGGGAGAAGGGGGCTCTCAGCCAACAACTCAGCCTCCAGGCATCCCTTTACTTTTAAATTTTAATGTGAGAAAACAAAACTTAACGTATTTCAGTCACTGTTACTTCAGGTTTTTTGTCACATGTAGATGAACCTAATCTTAATGATATAATAGGGATCCTAATAGCTAACAAGTGACATGAGTGAAAAAAAGTAGAGTAAGGACCACTAAAAACCCTTTCCTTTATAAAAGTAATGAGAGGGACACCTGGGTGGCTCAGTCAGTTAAGTGTCTGCCTTTGGCTCAGATCACGATCCCAGGACCCTGGGATCAGTCCCACATTGGGTTCCTTCCTCAGCGGGGAGCCTGCTTTTCCCTCTGGCTGCCGCCCCCCTGCTTGTATGCTCTCTAACGAATAAATAAAACCTTTAAAAAGATAAAAGCAATGAGAAAGCTTACAAAAATGGTCAAAATCAACTTTTTCAAAACTCTAGAAATTGACAAAAGAATTTTTTGGTTAGCCTATTTATTCAATCCATTGTTTGTTTTTTAAACCCACTGAATTTCAGCAAGAACAGCAAACTTTGTGGCATTTTAACGTGTCCTCCTCCGGCTCTGTGGTAGCTTTGAAAATCAATAGCTTCCAACTGTGGTGAACACTACAAACCTGCCAGCCACCAGAGTGGGAACTAAACAGGGTTGGAACCCCTTCAAAACCTCAGTCCCTGAGATCTGTCATTACTTGATCTGTTTGGTGATTTCCTGAAAGACCCCACTGAAAAGACTATCTTTCTTTGACCTATCTTGGAGCTCACCCAGTGTGAAAAGCCTTTTACCCTGGTATGTTTGTCGACAGCAACTAGAGGCGATTATCTAACTTTATAGCTGCCTGACGTGGTAGATAATGGTTGAATTAAACAGTAGGCTAACCAAAAAGTTTTTAAAAAAATCAGTAGAATGAAATGTTTATAGCACCTTTGAAAAACTCCAGCACATTCCTTGGAACCTTTAAGGTCATATGCATATGTAGGGTTGTGTGAACATGTTTAGGAGAGATCCAAAAAGGCCGTAAGTCCTCACCTCTGGCTAACCTTTAGACTCTGAAAAAGCTAGCACTAAAGGCTAAGGGAAGGTTATCAACTGCTTGGCTTATGTTGAAGGAATGCTCCAACACCCAAACAGAATCTTTGGCAAAGACTGAGAGACTTATTGGTTCTGGGCATTAAAAAAAAATCTCTGTCCAATCATGAGCTGAGCACTAAGCTAACCAAGTAGAGAGTTCGGTGGCCATACATAACAAAACATGCTTAGTCCAGAAAAGCCAATAAACAAACAAACAGCAACGACAAACAGCAACAGCAAAACATACCTTCTGGAGGATGGAAAATCTGATTTTCACAACTGCCACATTATTTAAAATGTCTAGTTTTCAACAAAAGAGTTCCAAACAAGTAAATAAACAAGTATGGCCCATACACAGGAAAAAAGCAATCAATAAAAACTGTTCCCCCAAAAGCCCAGAAATCAGACTATTAAATGAAGACTTTAAATCATCTATTTCAAATACAGTCAAAGAACTAAAATAAACCATGTCTAAAGAACTAAGTACAAGATTTTTTTAAATATTTATTTATTTATTTTAGAGAGAGAGCAAGAGAACGCGTGAATGAGGTGGGGGAGAGGGGCAGTTAAGCAGACTCTGCACTGAGCGTGGAGCCCAACGCAGGGTTTGATCTCATGGCCCTAAGATCATGACCGGAGCTGAAACCAAGAGTTGGGTGCTTAACTGACTGCACCACCTAGGCACCCTGGAAAGTATAATAATTATGTATCATCAGCTAGAGAATATTAATAAGAGATATAAATTATTAAAGAAGCAAATAAAAATTGTGGGTTTGAAATAAGAAGTTCAGTAGAGGAGCACAACGGAAAATGTGAGTAGGCGGAAGAAAATATTCATTAACTTGAAGATAGGTCAACTAAAATTATCCAGTCTCAGGAACAGGAAGAAAAAAAGAGCAAGAAAAATAAACAGAAACATAAAGACTTGTGTGAGACACCATCAAGTGTACAACATATGCATAATTGGAGTTCCAGAAGAAAAAAGAGAGAAAGGGCAAAAGACTATTTGAATAATGGCTGAAAACTTCCCAAAGATGAAAAACATTAACTTATACAACCAAGAAGCTCGACAAATCTCAAGTACCTTAACCATCTCAAAATCAAACTGTCAAAGAAATAACAAGTGTTGGCGAGGAAGTGCAGAAAAGAAGCCCTCATGCACTGTTGGAAGGAATGTAAATTGGTGCAGCCACTATGGAAAACAGTATGGAGGTGCCTCAAAAAATTAAAAATAGAAATACCAGATGACCCAGCAACTCCACCTCTGGGTATTTATCTGAAGAAAACAAAAAACACTAATTTGAAAAGGTATACACACCATGTTCATTCATTATTTACAATAGCTAATATACGTAAACAACCTAAGTGTCCATCAGTGGATCAATGGATAAAGATGTCACACACACTCACACACACACACACACACCCTGTAATACTAATCAGCAATAGAAGAATGAAACTGTGCCATTTGCAACAACACGGATGGACCTCAAGAGCGTTATGCTAAGTGAAATAAGTCAGACAGACAAATCCTGTATGATCTCACTTATATGTGGAATCTAAAAAACAAAACAAATAAAAGGAAAACGAGCACAAACTTACAGAGAACAGACTGGCGGTCGTGGGGATAGTGGGGCATGGGGCTGGTCCACTGGGTGAAGGTAGTCGAAAGATACAAACTTCCAGTGATAAAATAAGTCATGATGATATAATGTATACCATGGTGACAATAATTAATAATACTGTCTTGCATATTTGAAAGTTGCTAAGAGTACATTTTTAATGTCCTCATTACAAAAAAAAATTTTGTAACTGTGTCTGACAACAGATGTTAACTAGACTTATTGCGATGATCATTTCACAATGTATACAAATATCAAATCATTAGGTTGTATACCTGAAACTAATATAATGTTATATGTCAATTATATCTCAATAAAAAAAAATAATGTGACATGAATGGGAGTAGCATTATCACCCTTTGAGCATGAGTTTCCAAAAAGAAAAAAAAAATAGTAGTATTAAGTGAGACCCTGTTATTGGAGTTTACATACATTTGCCTATTTAATCCTTACGGGAAATCTTCTATTCATGCATTAGTTATCTTCAAAAAACCAGAAATAACAAAATTAAATCAGATCACCAGATCATTAAAATAGTAAAAGTTAAATTAATAAGAGTTTATTGTGCATATAAAAACTGTTTACAGGGGCACTGGGTGGCTCAGTGAGTTAAGCCTCTGCCTTCGGCTCAGGTCATGATCTCAGGGTCCTGGGATCAAGCCTCGCATCGGGCTCTCTGTTCAGCAGAGAGCCTGCTTCCCCCTCTCTCTCTGCCTGCCTCTCTGCCTACTTGTGATGTCTTTCTCTCTGTCAAATAAATAAATAAAATCTTTAAAAAAAAAAAACCAGTTTACAAACTGGGAGCTCTTAAACCTATGGTAGAATGAGGCTCAGAGGATTATTAGATTTTAGAACAGCTTATACAGTGGAAACACAGAGGTTGTTTATTTTTTATAATAGTTGGTTATAGCCCTAGAGTTTTCCTATGGATAGGAGATTGGTTAAAGGTAGTTAACTTATGCCAATTTGGGGGAACAGCTTAAGTTTCATTTATGATTTTCAGAGGCATAAAAACTAAATCAAACCAAACTGAATTATCAAAAGCCAAAAGCAAAGTGAAAATCTTGAAAATAGCAAGAGAGAAGCAATTCCTCACATATAAAGGATCCTCAATAAGATTAACATCTAAACACTCCAATTAAAAGGCAGATATTGGCAGAATGGATAAAAAGAAACAAACCTGATACAACTATATGCTTTCTATAAGACATCCACTTTAAAACCAAAGACACAACTAGGTTGGAAGTAAAACAATGGAAAGAAATATACCACGTAAACAGAAACCAAAGGGGAGCTGATGTAACTATACTAATATCAGACAAAATATTATACTAATTCATTTTACTGTATTATACCAACAAATGACAAAAATTGTTGCTAGAGAAAAAAGAAATTCTATGATAAAAGGGTCAATCCATCAAAAAAGATAAAACAATTACAAATATCTCTGCACTTATTAAGTCTCAAAATACAAGCCAAATGACAGAATTGAAAGAAATAGGTAATTCAGAAAAATTCAATGCCTCACTTTCAATAATGAATATAAAAACTAGACAGAAGACCAACAAGGAAACCAAACACTTGAATAACACCATAACCCAACTAGACATAAACAACAAAAAAAAAAAACACACACACACACACACACAAAGAACATTAGAATAAAAACTGAAGTAAATGAAAAAAAAAAAAAACTGAAGTAAATGAAAATAAAACACAACATACCAAATCTTGTGGGATGCAACAGAAATAGTACTTAAAAGCTGTGAATGCCTATATTAAAAAAGAAGAAAGATCTCAAATCAATTTCCACCTTAAGAAGTTAGAAAAGAAGAGCATACTAAATCCAAAGCAAGCAGAAGGAAGAAAGTAATAAATATTAGAGTGAAAATAAATGAAATAAAGAGGAAAATAGCAATAATCAAGAAAATTAAAAGTTGGCTCTTCGAAAACAAGAAAAAAATGAACAAACTTTTAGCTACATTGACCAAGAAAAAAAGCGAGAAAGCTCAAATTATTAAAATTAGGGATGACAGAAGGATTACACTGACCTCACAGGATTAAAAGGAAAGTAAGAGAGTATAAAAGAGAAAGAGTATAAGAGAATACTATGAACAACTGTATTTCAATAAATTAGATCACCTAGATGAAATGGACAAATTCCTAGAAAGACACAAACTGCCAAAACTGAGTCAAGCTGAAATAGAAAATCTGACTAGACCTAAGACAAGAGACTTAATTACTAATAAAAAATATCCTCCAATAACAAGCCCTGAACCAAATGGCATCACTGGTGACTCTTACTAAAAACTGATGACGGGTTATGTTAATTTTCCTATAAACTCTTTCAAAAAAGACAAGAGGAGGGAATACTTTCTTACTCATTCGAAGAGGATTTGGATACTGAAAACTAGACAAAGACATCACAAGAAAACATTCTTAACAAAACACCAGCAAACTGAATCCAGCAACATATAAAAAAGATATTAAAGGGGTTCCTGGGAGGCTCAGGTGGTTAAGTGTCTGCCTTCGGTTCAGGTCATAATCCCAGGGTCCTGGGATCAAGTCCCCTGCTCAGCAGGGAGTCTGCTTCTCTCTCTCTTGCTCCCCCTGCTTGTACTCACTCTCTCTCTGTCAAATAAATTTAAAAAAATCTTAATTAAAAAATATATTAAAATATATGATATACAAAAAAAATATATGATATACTTCAGTGATATAATAAATGCATAAAGCCAGCACATACTAAGTACTCCATAAATGTTCATTTATGAACATTTTCCTATTTTCCCGTGATGAACGTGACAGAAATTACTGTTTCCCAATCTGGTCTCCTTCTTCTCTGTACAGTCAATCCTCACTATTTGTTGGTTCTCTATTTGAAAATTTGCCTATTTGTTAAAATTTATCTGTAAACCCCAATCAATACTCACACTGCTTTCCTGGTCATTCATGGACACGGGCAGAGTGAGGAAGCATTTTATTTGTCTGACACACATGTTCCCAGCTGAGGAAAAATAAAGGTGGCGTTTGCCTTCTTGTTTCAGCTCTTATACAATAAACATGTCCTTTTGGGTGCCTGGTTAGACATTTTTTTCACATTTTTCTACTTTTTATTGATTTCATGTTTCAATGGCCCCCACGTGGAATGCTGAAGCACAAGAAGGCTGTGACGCGTCTTACGGAGAAAATACGTCCTAGATAAGCTTCCTTCAGGCATGAATTACAGTGCTATTAGCCATGAGTCCAGCGCTAAGGAGTCAACAATATCTATTAAATACGGTGTCATTAAATAGGTACACACATAAACCAAGGTTACGTATTGATCAGTTGATGAAAATGCTGTATCGAGAGATTCACAGGAGTCCAACCCTGTATTTCCCCTGGGAGCAATGGCTCAGTATTCTCTAACTCAGTGTTTGCAATCACTTTATAGAACGTAACTGCCACAAATAACATGAGCAGACTACACGTACCTGGCTATAACAGATTAAAACACGTGGCTACCATACCAACCACTCCTTCCATCAAGAGACTATTTCCCCACTTTGTTTTTTGTTTTGTTTTGTTTTTAAAGATTTTATTTATTCATTTGACAGAGAGAGATCACAAGTAGGCAGAGAGGTAGGCAGAGAGAGAGGGGGAAGCAGGCTCCCCGCTGAGCAGAGAGTCCAATGCGGGGCTCGATCCCAGGACCCTGAGATCATGACCTGAGCCGAAGGCAGAGGCTTTAACCCACTGAGCCACCCAGGCGCCCCTATTTCCCCACTTTGAATCTGGGCTGACCGTGTACCTGACCCGGACCCACTGAATGTGGCAGAACTGTGTAGGTTCTAGAGCTTGGGCTTAAGAGATCTTAAAGCTCTGGCCTTTGTCCTCTTGGAACACCGTCCGGAGACTGTCATGGAAGGAAGCCAGCGGAGCCTACTGGAGGATGAGAAGCCACATGGCGAAGAAGGGAGGCGCCCCAGCCAACAGCCAGCACCAACTGCCAGACACGTGAATCTAGGATGTTCCAGCCCAGCTGATCCTCCAGCCAAAAACAGGTGTGCGAGTAAACCCAGGCAAAAGCAGCAAAGGAGCTGCCCAGCCTGCTCACAGAATCACGAGAAATAATAAACTATGTTGTTAAAAACTTAAGTTTGGGGTGGTTTTTTTTTGTTTGTTTGTTTTATGGGAACCAGTCATGGATATACCTGCCTGCTTGGAGCTCAGCGTGGCCATGGGACTTGGTTTTGCAAAGGAAACAGAATCTCTGATTTGCTCTTGTTGGCTCTTTCCCTGTCCTGGCAATCGGGGATATGTGCATTGACGAGGCAGCCCAGTAAGATTGATTGAAATGCTGAGTCACCATGTGAGGACAGTGGCCCTGGGTCACTGCCCAAGCCTGAGCAGATATGGTGTGAGCTATAAACTTCAATTGCATAAATCCCAAGATCTTGGGGTCTGTGTTCCACTATACCATCTCCAGCCAATCTGATTAATACAGCCAGCATAGCAGGACTAGAGATTTAAAGTTATGTTCTATGCAAGATATTTTCCCCACCTGCCCAAGAATCTCTAGACCTGGCTGAGAAAAGGAAGTTAGACTGGTAGCTCAATGCAAGGTTGGCTTTCTGGGATTAATTTCAAACATTAATCAACCTCTTTGAATCGTACTGGGCAATTGTGCAAAAGACGTTCCCAGACCCCTCTGGTGCTAATCTGATAGTCCTTTGGAGAACAAAGAGGTGATCCTGAGCCAGGTCAGTAGATACAGGATGCAGAGGAGAACAGGACACCGATCAGCTGACCTTGCTGTCTTTGCTGAGCTGTGTCCCATTATCACAGTCAAGTTCACCTTACAGCTCAACTAGCTTGCAACAATTTTCTCATGTGTCAAGTGAAATGAGAAAAATGTGCCCTGAAATCTACATGGTGGCTGATAAAAAAAAAAAAATGGTCCTTAAAAACAGATATGTTATTGTCACTTAAGACCCTGCCTTTGATTTATAAATGTCCAACAGATGCGTATAATGTGAATATGGATAAATATTTGCATCTTCATTTTTAAAAATGCATACACCAAAAACCTAGTTACCTCTGAAGGTGGGGCCCTAAATGGAAGCAGACACCAGTAAGGTTTGGGAACTTTAGCTTTGCAAAGGTCTGACTGTGACCCCCCATTCATATGCTAAATCGTAATGCCCAATGTGATGGTTGTAGGAAGCAGGGCCTCTGGGAAGGGATTAGGTCATGAAGGCAGAGCCCCAGTGACTGGGGTTAGTGCCCTTATAATAAAAGGAGCCCACAGAGCTCTCTAGCCCTTTCCAGAAACTTTTTTTTTTAATTTTATGTATTTATTTATTTGAGAGAGAGAGAGTATGTGTGAGAGAGTGATCACAAGCATTGGGGAGGGACAGAGGGAGAAGCAGACTCCCCACTAAGCAGGGAGCCCGATGCAGGACTCAATCCCAGGGGATCATGGCCTGAGCCGAAAGCAGATGCTTAACCGACTGAGCCACCCAGGCGCCCTCTTCCACAGACTTCTGTTTGTGACCTGGAAGATGCCCTCACCCCAGCAAGCTGGCATCCTGACCTCAGACTTCCAGCCTCCACAACTGTAAGAAATCATTTTCTCTTGTTCATAAGCCACCCAGTCTGTGGCATTTTGTTATAACAGCTGAAAGGACCAAGACAAGCCCCTGTTGTGTTTCTGCACAAAACATCCTTAGCTTAACAGGGAGGGGCTAGGTTAACAAGCAAGGAAGCCCTTCACTGCTGAGAAAGTAGGTATGGGCTTAGGTGTGGCCATCACACAGAGGCAGAAGATGGATTTGCATGTGAGGCAGAATGGGGCTGGGAGAGGAAATGGTGACTGGCAAATTTTGGACACGTGCTAACTAATGACGAAGGTTAATGTTCCATACCGCGGTCAGTGTTGCTGCCTCTTCAGACTGGTGTCATTCAACATCAGAACTTATACCACCGAGGGTGGGGGGATGTCTGGGCAGCTCAGTCGGTTGAGCATCTGACTCTTGATTTTGGCTCAGGTCAAGATCTGGGGTCGTGAGCTTGAGCCCCGAGTGGGGCTCTGTGCTTAGCAGGGAATCTACTTAAGATTCTCTTTCTGTCCCCCTGCCTCCATGCTCTCTCTCTCAAATAAATAAATCTTAAAAAAAAGAACTTATACCACTGGAAAAGCCAGCTATTTCTGACTTTCCCCCTATTCACCAAGTGGGAATCCTTCACTATCTTCCCTGCAGAGCAGTAGTAGCTCCTGCCTATGGCCGCAGCCCCAGCCTCTGTAACAGTCGTGCGTTTTCCATGCTGCTGGACTCTGGCCACATCTTCCTTCCCCAGCTACTCCTTTTTCTACAGTTCCAGATTTTGTGAGTCAAAGTTTGGTACACTGGCAAGGATTCGGCTTGAGCCAAACCAGGAGAAATGGATTATAAATTTGAGTTAAAAGAGAGATGATTTGGAATTATATTAAGGAGCAATTTATTTTTAAAGATTTTATTTATTTATTTGAGAGAGAGAGAGACAGACAGAAGGAGAGCATGAGCGGGGAGAGAGAGAAGCAGGCCGCCCACCGGGCAGGGAGCCCGACACGGGCTTGATCCCAGGACCCTGGGATCATGACCTGAGCCAAAGGCAGACGCTTAACTGACTGAGCCACCCAGGCGCCCCTAAGGAGGAATTCTTGATGAACACGTGTCTTCAGATTCAGAAACCAATACCTTGATGATGTAGGCCAGCATTTTGTAGTCTGCATGTGACTAGGGGCATTTGAGAGAGAGAGAGAAAGAGAGAGCATAAACAGGGGGGAGAGCAGAGGGAGAAGCAGGCTACCCTCTGAGCAAGGAGCCCAATGCAGGGCTCGATCCTAGGACCCTGGGGTCATGAAGGCAGATGCTTAACCGACTGAGCCCAAGCGCTGCCCCTGTTTTAATCTCATGCCCAACTAGTGCCCTCCCACTTCTTCTGCGAGCATGCCCACATGCATGAGCACACACAGACGTGCACACATGTGCACACACACACCATCAACTCCCGAAGCACCAGTTAGTAACATAAGTTCGAGGGCACCTTTCACGAGGAAACAAAAGGGGGTAAACGGACAACAGAGAGCCACATCCCGTCCCTGTTGGCATCTCTGCTTTCTCCCAAGTTCCTCTCTCAATCTCCTTTTCTGCCTCTCCAGCCCCTGACCCCTGCTCACTCCTCCATCTCCCAGATCCCCTCTCAAAATACCACCACTCTACACGGTCCCCTCAGAAGAACAGAAACCAGCAGAGCCAACAGTCAGCACAATAAAAGACCTCTAGTCACGCAGTGTGGCCACCGTGTCTCAGGGGATGGGGGTGGAGGGTGAGGCTCAGGTACCCCCATCCCAAGGGGAGCCCCAAAACACGAGCTTGAAATGCGAGAGGCCTAGGCCTTTCTTCTGGTCTGAACTCTGGGGCAGGTCATAGCCTCGCAAGTCTCCCTCAGCCAGTCAGGAAACATGGGTTAGGCCTCAAATGAGCTCGAGGAGGAGGCTGGCCTTGTTGATCCCTCGCAGCTGATGGTCCTAGGGCTGACCCTGGTGAGGTCAAGGAATCGTCTTACCCAGAACGCACACACCTGGTCAAAGCCAGGACACTTTCCGCAGAAGGGAGTTGCTATGAAAATCAAGACTAGAGGGAATGAGGACAGGCCAAAACAACTGGCAGCAGGGTTCCATAGAAAATCTTTGGAACGAAAAAAAAAAAAATCTTTGGAACGAGAAGACACAATTTCTTGTTTAGCCTGGCCTCAGACCGGCTCGCTTGGGCCTTGGGCAAATCAGTCAGCTTTTCTCCACCTCTGCTTCCCCCACTGGAAAATGGAGATGCCCTTCCTACTCTGTAGGGCTTACCAGGAAGCTAAAATGAGACGATACCTAGGAAAGGACGTTAAGTGGGGGGAAAAGGGCTTAGCCATGAAACCCACAAGCCAACCTGCACTTGTTTTCAGCCTGAATGTGAAGGCTCTAGGACACAGTAAGACTAGCTTTTCTCACGCAAGCGGTATGGTTCCTGACATGTTGGTACTCGTGGAAAGCTTACTCATTGTTTCAAAAGAAAGCTCCTCTTATTGTGAAATTGTGAAATCATTGCCCAAGCAAACCATATAGCTCAAAGATCCCGAATATGAAGGTCAAAACTCTCCATAAGAGAGCGCCAAGGAGAGGCTGGCGATCAGAACTGGGGGGAGACTTGCTAGAAACACAGCTGGGACCAAAATCAACAGGGTCCCTGAAAGAAGCCAGCAGTGTCTCAAGAGGGATGGTGGGTGGGGCTGGTAATAATAACAGCCCCTCGCCAGAGCACGCCAGAGTTTTAAAAGAGCTTGTACATTATTTTATTGATTTCCCAAAAGGACCCTTTGTTGTATGCATTACGTTGACTCTCACGAGGTTGCACAGTAACTACTAGAGTATGGCAGAGAAATGAGATGGGGTGGTTTGTGAGGCGAGGAGATATGAATCCCCCCACCACCCCCACAATACACAATTCCTTTAGGACTTTCCTTCTCACTGTCCTATGTTACTAAAGGCAGATGTGAGTCTAGAGGAAGGAATAAGTTGCGAGTGGCATTTGGAGGTCTAAAGGGGCCACAATTTCAGTGGGAAGACCAAAGGATAGCTTCTTTTTAAAATTCCCTAACTCCGTTTATTGCTGAGCCAAGCTGTGTGTGTGTGTGTACGCGCTCACGTGGGCGGGGGGGGGGGGCACCTGTCCCCTGGCGTTGGCTGCTGCGGCTGATACCCCTCGGTGAACACCGGGCTTCTGTATTATGAGTTTTATCATGCCTAACGAAAGGCCAAATCTGAATAAACCAACTGCAGGACGCAAGGCCTGGCTTCTCCAGTGACCACCAGAGAGGCTAGGGGACACAGCTCAAAACTGAGAGGAATTAACAACACTCGCTGGAGAACTTTGGCCAGTGAAAGACAGGAGATGGGAAAGAGCCAGCAAATGAACTCCCTTGCCTTCCTCTCCCACTCTGGAGTGTGGTGGGTCCACTTGGCTTGTCTGGAAGACATGCTGTAGGACCGAGCAAAAGGCCCCGGTTTGGGCCGCGCTGTGGCTAGGTTGGTAATACACCACCTTACCCACGTTTGCTTCCTGCCTGCCTCCTTCTTCCCCTCACTCTGGCGGCCTTGCTCCTGCAGTTCCCAATTAAGCCCTAGCACACAACCGTTGCCCCAAATACTTCTTTCTAGGGAGTTAATATATCCAATCACTTAGACCCAAACCCCCATTTCCTACCTCCTCTGTGGAAGGATCTCATCATCTCCACCAAGTCTTTGGGTGGAAGGCTCAGGACCCCTTACCGGAGTGGAGCCTAGGTCCACGAGGTGGATCAGCGGTATTTAAGAGGCCGCCATTGTGGGCGGAGTCCCAAACCAGGTGCTTTGGATGAACACAAAGACCGCAGAAGGTCAATTTCTCAGGCGAGCTTCTCTGGGTAAAATGGTTTTCTAAGGCTCACGGTACCACCCACAGAGATATGTCCTTCGTCAGTATAAAAAGGACAACTCTTCGAGGGAAGAGCAGCGTCAAGGTAGAATCTCCAAAATTAGGGAGCCATTTAGAGCCAGAAATGACCCATGTCTATAAAACGAGATGAATGCTCCCGGGACTTAATAACAAATAGATGAAAAAAAAAAGTAACTTTTACACACATGCGTGACAATCCATGGTGTATATCATTAAAAAAAAAAAAGTCTGGGGTCATGAAGCCCATGCAGAGTTGAGGTAATTTTAAATCCCCCTAAAAGAAGAGGGTTCCGGAAATGTCAGGTGCAGTCATTACCACGAAGTGAGTGTGGGACTTGAAAGACAGTCCTTGGGGTCAGCCATGGTTTCCACTCTGTTCTCTTCCAAAAATCTGTCACCAGTCGAATTTGGTAACTCTATCAGGCAAGGGCCACGGAGAGGCCCTGTCGGAGGCCAGGGCACAACTGTAACCTGAGCGTTCCCAGGCAGGGGCCCTGGCTTGTCCCCTTGTGCCCCGCCCCCCCTGCGCCCGCGGACAGCTGCGGGCCGGGGAGCAGAGCCCGCCAGAGCCAGCGGGAGACGGAGCAGGCCCTACGCTGTAGGCCTGAGAGGCGCACACCCTCCAGGAAAAGCAGCTGGGGCTTGCAGCCCACCAGGGACCCGTCTCTGGGTCTCAGGGCTGCAGCTGCCGGCTTCCTGTCCCTCGGGAACCAACCAGAGCGCGTCTGCTTGAAGCCCGCTCCCTCGGCGGTCCACGTGCTCCCCTTCCCCTCTCTGGCGCTGCCTGGTGCCATCCGGGCTCGTGGCCTCTCTCGCACAGTGCAGCTCCCACGGATCTCCTGACCTCCAGCTTTGCCTTGCCCTGACCCAGTCTTCCGTGCGGTCCGACGGTCAACGTATCAGAATCACGGGCGCTGGGACCGGGCCGGAGTTTAAAATGCAGATTCTCAGCCCTGCCCTGGTGAAGGAGACTCCGCGGGGAGGGCCAGGAGCCTGGAGGAGATTCTGCTGCAGGCTAACTCATCCTGTCCTTGGCTGCCCGGCCAATCTCACTGAAACACAAATTGCTCCTCTTACCCCACCTCCCCACCCCCCGTTTTCGGCTCTAGGCTGGGGTGGGGGGATGGGCCAGGGGTAGGCGTGTGGGGCTTTGCCCGGCGAAGCGGTGGGACTGGCCCACGTGCCCGGCCTGGGAGTCCTGACAAACTTGGCATGGGAGGCGTGCAAGCCTCAGTGACGGGCTCGGGGAAGGCCGGAGTCTGACCCGAGGAGCCGCGCCTACCTCCGCAGGGAGGGGAGTGTGAGCAAGAGCTGGCAGGGCTGCAGCACACACATGCGTGCACACAACGCTTTCCAGAGGCACCTGGGGGAGGGCATCTCTCGCGCCTGGCCGGAGGGTGACCCTAGCCCGTGAAGACTCGGGGCGCAGGGGGCGGAGGTCTGTGACGGTGCCAGGCTGGAGGACGCGAGAAGACCGCCTGGACCCGCCACAGCGCCCGGGAGGGGGCAGCGGAGTCTCAGCGCGTTCACGAGGAGCATTTCCCACCTTTCACTTCTCACCTCCATTCCGCGGCGGGCTCCTCAATCCTGTGCTCGCAGCCACCGGGATTTCAGCCGTTCCAGACCGAACCTCTTCCCGCTGCAGCCGTGGGGGCTGAGGCTGCAACTTCTGGAGTGGAGGGAGAGAGACAGACAGTTCCTGGTGGGAGAACTTGAACCCTCTGGGAAAACCAGAGCTGAGGGAAGCTCTGAGAACCTCTGTAAACACTCAGCACTCGCTACGGTAAAATAATGAGGACACCACCCAGAATAAAGACGCTATTTGTGAAATGGGCTCGACTTTATTAATTTCCAGTAGAATTGAAGGAAATGTTCAGGATATTTCCCTACACTTTAAAGGAGATCCTTGCAAATTAATTTTGCTTTGCCCCATATGTTATACACCCTTAGGCACTATCCTTGTTTTCTGGTTTCTTTGTATGTTTAAATACCATTCTGATTTTTTAAAAAGAAGTGTTAGTTGCTGTACTGTGCCCAGCATCACCTGGCAGAAGGAGTAACTTGGATGTTTGGACAGAAAACATGCAGCTGTCCTCTTGCCAGGGTCAGAGTCCTCCCTGCTGGAGATCTTGGCGCCAAAGCTCACGCCCTCTCTGCTCGCCTCCCCTCGGTTCCCACCCACGTTCAGATGCAAGGCCAGAGTCTACCTCCCTCTCTTTATCATCCCTCCACTCCTCTGGGCCATCTGTTCGCCGTCGGTCACCGCCATGGGCCTGTAAGAACTCCCTCAGTCAAAGCCCCAGGAGCCCCTGTGGCCCCCGGCCTCGGAGACTGGCAGTGTGACTCAGAGACTGCCCATCCCTTCTCTGGCTCCTCCAGCCGCAGCAGGTCGCTCACTTCCACAGACAGGAAGGAGAGTCTGCCCTTCTACCTTGCTTCAGCCCACGGATAGGCTTCTGACCCCAGCAGGGCACAAACCCACTCCAGCTCTCATCTCTGGGGGAAGAAGGTGGAGCCCGTAACTGGTCACCTCTTCCCTCACCTCCTTACTGTCACCTGCCTCCAACCCAATCTCCACAGGGTCATGTTCAAAAGTGTAAATCGGTCTTACCTCTTTCCTACTTAAGGTCTTCTGACGACTCCCCATCCCACTTAGAAGAGATTCCAAGAATCTGGCCATGGCTTAGCAGGCCACGTGATCTGGCCTCTGTGACTTCTCCACCCTCATCTCCCACTCTCTCCCCTTCTACAGTTGAGCTACAACTTCTTGTCCTCAAATGCATCCAACTCCCTCCTGCCCCAGGGCCTTGGCACCTGCTCTGTTTGGTATGCTCTTGCCCATGAGCTTCCCATGGTGGGCTCCTTCTCTGCTAAGATGTCATCGCCTCAGAGAGGCCTTCCTAATCACCCATTTAAATAGCTCCCCTACCTCTCCATCACCCTCAATCCCCTTACCTTGCTTTATTTTCTTCATAGCACAAATCACCATCTGCAACTCTCAAAATTATTTCTCTACTTGTTTATAGACTGTCTCCTCTGACCAGAACGTCAGCTCCAAGAAGCCAGGGACCTGCTTTCCCAGGGTGTGCCCCCTGACCCAGCGCAGCGCCTGACCCACAATTAGTGCCAAACAAATGGTTAATGTGAGCAAACAAATCCAGACCCTGAAGTGAGGTGGCTTTGGGAGGCTGGCCCACGGTGTGGCTCGCCCACCCGCGGACTCTTGGAACCACAAGATAGCCAGACCTCTGGGCTCACGCAGGTGAGCGATGTTCCTGGTGCTGGTGTGGGTGTCAACCCCCAACAGTGGGTGGTCTCTTCTGCTACCTTTCCCAGCCTCTTTGTCTCCTTCTGGTTTCCAGCTATTTTTTTCTCAAAGTCTCTGCTTTTCTCGGATGAACTTCTCATTCAAACTTTTCTCATTCTTTTGGTTTTATAATGCATATCACACAGATAGGACCGCGCCAATGCTTTACTGTTGTTGACCAAAAAAAACGAAACCAAACCAAAAAAAAAAAAAAAAACCACCACTAGATCTTAACCTGCCTGGTAACACACAGATAGTTTCCTTAGCTGACGTCAAAAGTTGGAAGTACTTTTCTTCGGGGCTATTTATGAGCCTAGAGTAATTCGTACTGACATGAATTTGCCATCAAAAATCTTGGAAAGTGCTACAACGTATTTATATGATCTCTTTGTTAAACAGCTCTCAAGCCATGTAAAATGAGAGGTTCAAAGGAAAATAAGCTGACATACAGACACTTCACCTGTTTTCTTTCACGTTTGCATTCATGCTTGTCTGCAACATTATGAACTTCGCCAAAAAATTTCCCTTCCACAGTTCCAGATTCCTAATTAAACGAACACCATTGCTATAATTCTCAGATAAATAAAATGAGCATTTTCACACAAATTAGAAATGCCAACTCGTTAATAGCTTCCCTGAGGTTTTGTTACAAAATCATCACTGTTTTTGTCGTCGTTCAGGCACGATAAATACTAAGCTACAATCTGGAAATAAGAACTGTCTTCAGGCAGTTGATTCCCAAGTGTGGATTGGGTGTTCCATAAGACAATGAGTGTCCCCCTCGTTCCTATTATAATACATGACAATAATTAATTGGCTAGAAAAATACTTCATATTGTTTTATGTTAGTGAAACTTAAGAAATTCAGATCAGCTAGAAGATGAGGCTGGCCTAAACTTTCTTCTTTAAGATTTTTATTTATTTATTTGAGAGAGAGAGAGAATGTGTGGGGGTGCAGAGGGAGAGAGAGAGAGGCAGACTCCCCACTGAGTGCAGACCCAGACTTGGGGCTTGATCCCACGACCCTGAGATCACAATCCAAGCTGAAACCAAGAGTCAAAGGCTCAACTGACTCTTGGGCAGCCATACAGGTGCCCCGAGGCTGGCCCAAACTTAATAAAATTAGAAAATTTACAACCTCAAAAAAATACTAGACAGTAAACTCTTAAAGGCCCAGAGCATGTTGCACCTATCTTTGTTTCCTTAGTATGGAACTCGGTAATTTGGGCAAGGCGTCAATGCCTCAGTTTCGTCATCTGTAAAATGGCCACAGTACTAGCACCCAGTTCTTCATAGGCCTATGGTGAGGGCTCAATGTTTGGAAGGCACTCGACCAAGACCCCAGCATGTAATAACATCTCACAGATGTCACCTGTTGTTAGGCTTAAGAGGACACAATAATTATGGCTTGATGACCACGAAATACAATTTGCTACCTTTCCACAACTCAAAATGCTCCCAAGTCTTTCCAAGAAGAGATCCTGTTCTATCTTCTTCAAAGAACCGATGAGTCATTTGTAATTCACGGCATATTTGTGTACCAACAATTACCGTGCTAGAGTCCTTTCAAGAGCAGATTGCTTAATTAAACCTAACATTCCACTTGCACTCTTGTTTGTCCTCTGAGTTCTCTCAGTAAATCTTTCCTTTTAAGTAGTGTAGAAGAGAGCATCCGTCCAGGCTAACCATGTACACTTACCCACACTTTAATTAGTGGTGTCTAAAAGGATGAAGTTATGTGTGTTTTAAATCACTGTAGCAGCCGACAGAATGGTTACTCCACATCATGCACATTTCTTTTTGAGAAGGAGCCCTGGTATATTCTCAGTTCAATGTCAGCTGCCTTAAACTCCCTCGTTTCTTTCCATCTTGGAACAACCTTTGAATTCATCACAGGGCCTCACAGTTTCCATTTTCTTTTTCACAACTTACTTATTCAGAAAGCTCTCCCCATGGTTTTGGTTGGTTGGTTGTTTTTTTTAAGTAGGCTCCATGCAGAGCATGGAGCCTAACACGGGGCTTGAACTCACGACCCTGAGATCAAGACCTGAGCTGAGATCAAGACCCGAGCTGAGTTCAAGAGTCAGATGCTTAACCAACTGAGCCACCCAGGTGCCCTCCCAACCGTGGTTTTGGTTTTAAGCTAGGCATTTCATTATTTTGGTGACTCATTTCTGGGCTCCAGAGAGGCTTTAGCAATAGCAAGATGAGAGTTCAACAGAGCGTTCAGCGACAGAGCTAGCTGGCACATACCCAGGCTGCCTCCAACATGTGTGGGACCCAGAGAAAGAGATCCACGGGAAGCCTGCTTTCCTTATGCTGGAAGTTGGAAGTACTTTTCTTCAGGGCTATTTATGAGCCTAGTGCAATTCGTACTGACATGAATTTGCCATCAAAAATCTTGGAAAGTGCTACAACGTATTTATACGATCTCTTTGTTAAACAGCTCTCAAGCCATGTAAAATGAGAGGTTCAAAGGAAAATAAGCTGACATACAGACACTTCACCTGTTTTCTTTCACGTTTGCATTTATGCTTGTCTGCAACGTTATGAACTTCGCCAAAAAATTTCCCTTCCATAGTTCCAGATTCCTAATTAAACGAACATCATTGCTATAATTCTCAGATAAATAAAATGAGCATTTTCACACAAATTAGAAATGCCAACTTGTTAATAGCTTCCTTATGCTGGGAGACCCCTCCTGGGCCCTCCCCCCCCCAGCTTCAAGCCAGGCAACCCCTACCCATTAGCACCCCTATCTCACTGCCCTTTAAGCTCCTCAGAGCAAAGAGGCTGGGAGTCCAGTTCAAATGTAGACATCTTGGCCTTGTTGAAACTCCATACTAGCATGTGGTGGCATGGGGAGGTGGTTCCTGGTGCCCAGTCTGCAGCCCACCCTCCTGTTTCTTCCCAGGGGAGAAGAAAGGCTCTGGGGCTATGAAAGCTCTCATGTCCAGGCATGTGGACGCCCAGCTCTGCATCCGGGCAGACCTCCTGTGAGTTGCTGCCCATTGGCCATTCCGTGGACTGGCAATATGGTCCACCCAGGGAAGACACACCTGGGAAGTGGTCTGTATACCTGGAGAATGTTCTAGAAGGGAGGACATGGGATTATCCCTTGAAAGAGATCTCTTGCCTAGATCTAAAGGTGGTACTTACTAGGCATTATCATTCTTTTCATGGAAGACGTAGTCCCTGATCCCAAACGGAGTATTGGAGAGTAAAGCTCAATGAAATATAAGAATGGATTATTTTTGAACACTGGGGTAGGTATATTCTACACATGATAAAAACTTCAGATGAGGTCAAAGGCAGGAGAGAGCTTAGATGCTAGCGTTGCTACAAGAGCCTCCCTTGGAGACCGAATCAGGTCTCAAACAAAGTAGAGAACTGGCTGTTACCATCTGTATTAGAATTGATGATGGCCTTCTTTCTCTTCGTTCTTGTCACCGTCATCGTGTGTTTTCTGGGACCTTCTTTTTCTTTAAGTTTTTGTCTGGAAAACATGCTGGCAAGACCCCCACGTTCTCCCCATCCTATTTTGGTACAGCCCCCAACACGAAGACAGACCCCTTAAAGAATCCCATTCCTTGCCTCCAGCACGTGCGCTAAAAATGGTTTCTAAAAGGTTCAGGCGAACTGTGCCACGCTCAAGGGCCAAGGAGGTTTCAGATGTTTCCGAAGCGGAATGTTTGGTCTGAAACAGGCTGCTCTGAATTGTGCCAATGCCGCCCTGGTGCTTTCCTCCCGGCCTTTCAAGTTTGGCCCAGCACTGTTCCCTCCGTCGTTTGCTGGATGTAATGACAACACGGCAGGGTGGGAACATTTGGGTTTCCTCCTTCTCTCCTGGCCGTTGTGGGAAGCCTGGTGGTGATTCGGGAGATAAATTCTGAGGCTCCGTGCAGCTGTCCTGTAGATACTTGTCTTCCCGGTGGGCCGGGGCTTGTCCCTTGTCACGTATGTGTTTATAACTGTAGAGTTGATTGTTTAATAGTTTAGGGCATGAAATAATTGCCTTACGCAGCCCCAGTCCTAAAGCAGACGAGTTGCGGACATCAATTTCTTGGGTCTTCAGTGAACAAGCTGAAATCGCCGTCCTGCCTTTTCAACTACAGAAGCTGTGCTCAAGTGGGAGGGATTTGGATTGTGAATCACAGCAACTAGCTTGGTCCCCGAGCCTGTCTTCTGTCCTTCACCACAGGGGCACTTACTGAAGCCCTCGGGGATGACTTCAGCACCCAGGACGCCCCAGGGCGTGGCACCGTATTCAGCGCAGGACTGACTTGGGGCCAGGCCGTTGGCCTCCCTCGGCCTCATGTTCCTCGTCCGTAAGCAGGCAATCACACGGACGGATCTCTCAGGGACTCCGGGAAATTGAAAGAAGTGGAAACTGGACACCTGGCACTTGGGTGGTCAAAATAAATCCGGGAGAGTCACTGTCCTGGAACCGAGTGGCTGCCTGGAAGATGTGGGTGTGCTCGTCCCTTTGTGTGGTCCTGGGGTGGGGTCCCCACACCACCCGGGGCTGCTGCAGAGTAAGTTCTCTGTGCTCAGCGGCTGTTTCTGTAGCAGAGACGATTCCAGCAAGTTTAGCATCCTGCCAACTGAGGAGCAGGTGTGTGCTTTCCTGAAGCCTCATTAAACATGGGTAAAAACATCACCAAATTTAACTTCAAAGTATAACTTTTAGAAAGTGCCTGCCATGGGCACACCCCTCCCCCCAGCATTCTAGAGGGTTCTAGAAGCATGGGGAGCTTGGCTATGACCCTCCCTCAAGTTCCCTCCCCTCATGCCACCAGCACCCTCTCAGTGTTGGGAGAACATTCACAGACGTTTCTCTCTTGACCTGACTCCATGTAATCAGGCAGCCAGCATCTCCCAGACCAAGTCAGAGGAAATTCTGACCAAGGCCCTATATTTGCTGGGAAGGTAAAGAGATCAATTTCCATTTCTCGCTTCTCTCTCAAAGCACAAAAACAACGGGCCTGTCTGGCCCAGCTCCTGCCTTCTGTCTCTAAAGCATCCCGGCGCCAACTCTCAGCCTCCCACCTTATTAATGCTCTGTGATGACCCCTCCTGGGGCCTCGTAGCCGTCCCAGGAGTTATCAGAGGGCAGCTGCCCGCCCGGAAGGTACTGTTGACTCACTCCCGCGGACATCATGCTTGGTATTATCAGAGTAATTATAAAATATGGCTCTTAAAAATGCAATATTAAATACCCAATTGAGGACTCTTGGTATAATCTATTTGCCTGACAACCTTCTATTTTTATGATGGAGGGTTGAGCTGAGGAAAAAAAAATGCCAAAGAAGTATACTTTTTTCATGTTCTTCCAATAGACAAAGAAATGTGGGCATTTTCTCATTTATTTTCCATAATTAATTAAATAAGTAAACAAATAAATCTGCCACCCTAATTCCACAAAGAGTCTAAAAATTAGAAATTGTGACGGAGAGCCCCGCTCCCTGGGGGGGCGGACTGAGGGTGGGGTGGTGGCGGTGGTTTAGGCGCAGATCAGACCTTCTCCATTGAAGAAAAGAAAATGAAGTGGTTACAAAATGCAGGTTCTAGAAGAATGGCTATAAAATGAAAATGTCATTTGTCACAGAATTCTTCCCACACTGCACAACACTTTGAAGTGTCCTAAAAGTTCATTCAGGCTGATGCCCATGAAAAGCTTAGCTTCTGAGAGAATCAGACCCACCATTCCAGAGAGGTCAGGAAACACAAGCAAACAAACTAAATCAGGTGCAGGGAAACTGAAGGGGCTGAGGGGCAGGGGATAAAATGCTCCCGGAGGAAGAGGCAGAAGCCACAATGAGCCTGGGGGCAAGGCTCAGAAAGGAAGATGGGACCTCAGACTCCAAGCTTCGTGCTGTCCCACGGGGGTACCTAAAAGCTTTGGCCAACATTTGTCCAAGTGTGTGGTCCTAGTGCCCACTAGTGCCTCAGAATCCCGGGGGCTTGTTACAAATGCAGATTCCAGGGCCGCATCCTCCTCTTCCTGAATTAGAAGCTTCAGGAATGAGCAGGCGGATGTTGGATGCGAATAGCCCAGGGTCAGGTTACTCTGCTGCGGCTCCCCAGCCCCCGAGCACGCCGTCAGGCAACAAGCACTTACCAGGTCCCTGCTGTGTAGAGAGAGGCACCCGAGGTGTCGTGTGCATGTGCCAAAGAAGCAGAAGGTGGTTCTGTGCCCTAAAGGGTAGACACTAGAGGGGTCCATAAATCCTCAGGGATTCCTTCCAGATCCACTTGCTTGCTGGCTGGTGTTCCTGGGAAGCTCCAGGGCCTCAGCCTCACCGGTTTCTCCTCTCGCAAGCAGAAAACCAAATTCAGACTGGGCCAGTGGTTCATTGCCCAGATGTGGAGGAAGGGTCGAGTCAGAAGGGGGCCATTTCCCACAGGACTCTGGGAACTGCGGAGAAAATGCCAAGCAAAGACACGTTGGTGGAGAGAGGGGACCGGCCAGCAGACCCGGGCCCTACCTGACAAGCCCTACTCCATTTCACCCCCGTTTACCCACCCCCATTGACCCACTTGGCTCTACTCACCTGGCAGAGCCTCCCTCACACTTTCTCCCCCCACCCTCCCCGCATTGGCACAAGAACCCCAAGATCAGGATGCAGCAGGCTGGTTAACTATTTTTTTTAAGACTTTATTTATTTGACAGAGAGAGAGAGAAGGGGGACCAGCAGAGGGAAAGGGAGAAGCAGGCTCCCCGCTGAGCAGGGAGCTGGTTGTGGGGCTCAATCCCAGAACTCCAGGATCATGACCTGAGCCGAAGGCAGATGCCTAACCAAACAAGCCCCCCAGGCACGTCGATTAACTATTAAAGAAGGCTGACCACAGGCTTGGCCTTGACTACTGATCACCTGTGCCTCCTCACTTCACTCTGCAAGAGTCCCCCCACCATCTTCTTCCCTCCACCCCCCACATTCTTACTCCCATTCCCATTGTCTGCAGCCAGGCCCTTGGCCTTGAAGCCTGCTCTGTGAGATGGGAATTCCCGAAATATTTCTTCCAAAGGGAAGGACTTTGTTGGAAACAACGCCTGGGAGGGGCCCTCAGCGGCCTAACCGATCCGGGCTGGGCACCGGGGTCCTCGGTTGCTGATGGGACTCCCGAGGTCAGCCCGGCGCCTCCTGCACCAAGCTCTGGACAAAGTGCGGCGCCTGCGCCACCAAGTGGGCGCAGCGGGAACTGCACGCCCCCGCGATCCCAGCTCCCTCCCACCG
>CM052893.1:16551443-16654748 GCA_028534135.1 Potos flavus | reverse complement strand
GGTAAAGAAATGTAGGCACGCACGCATGCACCCTCCCCACCCCAGCTCTGCGTACGGCTCTCTCCAGTACTTGTTCAAGTGTGCCCACATGTCATCTCTGAGGAATTTCCCCTCACCATCCTAGGCAAACAGCCCCGATGGCACCTCCTCTACTCTGGCATTATTCTAAGCAGAGGGGAGCCAAGGGAGGAAGGGGAAGTGGTAGGAGGTGAGACGTGAGCGATGGACAAAGGGCCAGAGCAGGTAGGGTCTTGTTAGATGAAATAAAGGGTGTGATGTACATTCAGAGTCTGCAAAGGAGGGCTAGGATCTGATTTATGTTTGTAAAACATCTTTCTGACTGCCCTTTGGGGAACTCATGGTGGGAGGACAGGACGGGAGGACGGGAATAACAGAAGCAGGGCGACTATTTGGGAGGCCAGCGGGAGCGCCACTGTGGCCTGGACAAGGCCAGCAGCAATGGTGATGGTGAGAGGAAGCCAGATGTGGGATCTGTCTCTGACAGTGGAAGGGACAGGAGTCTCTCACGGATTGGGGTGTGATGTGTAAGGGGAAGGAAGAAAGGCTCAATCTTAGGGTTTGTCCAGAGCAACTGGAAGAATGACAGTTGCTAATATTCACTGCTAACCAGATACTCTTCTAAACCCTTGACGTACTGTAAAGCCATTTAGATCTCACAACACTCCTACGAACAAGGCATTATTGTCCCCATTTTACAGAAGAGGGCATTGAGGCACAGAGAGTCTAATCAGTTTGCATGAAGTAACAGCCAGGCAGCAGAAAAGCTGGGATTTGAACCCAGAGCTTAACAGTTCTCCCTCTTCATAGAAAAGACCGTCATCAACTGTGATAAGGAAGACTGGGGGACGAAGCAGGGGCGGGTGACATGAATCCAGAGTTCCAGGTTGGATGTGTTCAGAGGAGATGACTTTTCAACATCCAAGTTAGGTGTGTGATTCTGGCTTAATGGCAGGGAGGGTGCATTTGGGTCTGAGTGCTGACCTAGAAGGGGGAATTAAATGCCTGACTTGAATGGGTGGGATGGAAACTGATCTTTCAGAGTACCCCATCAGGCCTCAGGGGCATCAGGAAAGTGTTGAGAACTATCGTTCTAGAGCAGTGCTTGTTCTCATCTGAGGATCCCATGGAAAGCTCTGACCTTGCTCCAGAAAAATTACATGTGCACACATGCAACATGTTCTATACAATTTCAGGGTGTTCATGGGCCACGTGCTCTTCCTCCCCACCCTGCAGAGCTTGCACCTGTTCTCTCCTGGTCTGGCACCTGCGGGCTCTGACCCGTGCGGGAGAAGGGACGGCGAAAGAAGAGGATGTATGTATAGCTATGGCAGTGAGGCCAAGAGACCACTGTGAAGGCAGCGTTCCATGTCCAGTGGTGACAGTCTCAGCAGTGGCATGGCCCTGGCCTGCCATGGGACCTGCCTATGTCCCAAGCATGGTTCTCCAGCTTCCCGCTGATGGTGTCTGTGAGGGTCTCCACACCCACTCCAGTATGTCCCCTCCCTGCTGGCGCCAGTGCCTGCACCTGCCTCCCAGGACTCTCACCGCCCTGGCTGTGCTGCTCCCAGCCGCCGTCTTGCTCCACCACCGGGTAAAGGGTCAAGATTCTTCTCCCCTTCCCTGAAGTTAGGATGCTTGGCCTGTCCAAGTCTTGCTGTGCAACCCCTGCCAGATCCCCACCGCTGCCTCTGAAAGTCCGTGCCCTCTGGAAAGGGGAGGGCTTCTCTCCCAGAAAGCCGGACCCGATGGCACAGGGACCAACCAACATGTCCCAGGGTCAGTCTTCAGATTTTTCTGGCTCTGAATGAGCTCTGACAAGTCATCAGACCTCCTAGTCTCGTTGTCCCTGGGAGTTTTCCTGACTTCACAAGACCAACCAAGGTCGGCGTCCGACTCCTGAGGGGACTGCAAGCGTCTGAGTCAGAGATGGGGCTGCAAGGCTAACGGCGTCTCTCGGGTGGGGCCTGGGCTGTGCCTGGTGTTGGGCGGGGCCCGGGGAGAGACATCTCAGCATTCCCAACAGCAGAGGCTGCCCTCTGAGCCCTCTGTGCTATGCTGGAACACGATCCTTTCCGAGGAGGGAAAGCGAGTGCTCCTGACTCACAGCTGTGTCCTCCTGCAGACAAGTATGTAGCTTATGCATCCCACCAGAATGCCTGAGCGCTGGGCTCACATCTCGTGGCCACTGCCCCACGCACAGTCTGGGCAGAGCTTCAGACAGTGCATACTACTCATGGTCCTCAGGGGTCTTGAAATACCCAGCTGCTTCCATCCTGGTCGGTTGGTAAGTAGCTGCTGCCCTGAGCCCCTGCCCCCAACACAAATGCCACCTGCCCATCATTACCCTGGTCCTTTCCCAGGAGACCCCAGATCCCAATCCGGCAACTCGAGGGTCACAGCTGCCACAGCCAGCACTTCCACAGTCTGGTGGGTCAGGGCTGACGGTTATGTATTGTGGGTATCACTCTTGCCTGCCCACAAGGATTCTCAGAGCTCATTTGCTCCTGACTTTTCTTCTATCACCATGAGCTGGCTGCTCAGTCCCACCACTTCTCAGCACCTAACTAATATCCAGTCTGTCCTCCAGATCTGGCTAAGTCCAGCCTCTTCCAGGAAACTGTCCTGACTGCATAGTCCTCACACACATAGTCCACATCACTTCGCCTTCCTTTGGCCTCACATGGACTCTGCTTCACCAAAGATGGCTTGCTTGAAGTTCTTTGAGGGTCTTAAACTTCTTCTCATTGCTTGCTCGGTTGGTTGCTTACAAATCTCTGCCTTAGTGTTGCCCGGCAGCAAATAAGTGATACCAGGACCTCTAGGGCCATGGTCAGACAAGGGAAGGTCCCACGAAGGCCAGATTGCAGCCAGTAGGGCTGCCTGAGAAGGGGAGCTCTTGAGAGGCCAAGAGAGAAGGACCCCAGGCTAGGGAGCCATGAGCAATGCTGGGCTGGTAAACTCGGGTGGGGCTGAGGCAAAGGGCGAAGTCACACCTGGAGCAGGAGGAGGGTATGGGACAAGGTCAGCTTAGTCACAAATCCTGGGTGGCGTAGGAGCCTTTCCTCTGGGCCAAATGGGCCTGAAAGTGGCAATCTCCTACTAGGCCAGCAAGGAGGCCAAGCAGTATACCCGAGCCGGCTGAGGGGCTGCCCATCCCACTGCCGCTGGGCTGGGGTGAGGGGCCTTGCTCTGTGTCACAGGTAATACCTGAGAAGGGCATTTTGGAAACTTGAGTCACATTTCCCCAGAGTGTGTCCTGATTGCTTAGAAACTGCCCTCCCTGACCCCACCTCAATTGCCAGGGATCAGTGGCTCCTGACACATTTACTTGAAATCTCTGTGCTCCCTGTCAGTTAGCCAGTTGAACTCTCTGCCTTGGCCCTGATGAAAGTCACTATTCAGCGCTGGGCGCAGATCCTGCAGGGAGAGATTTGGCCTGTGGGTCACCCCGGTTGCTGCCGGTCACCATGGAGATGGAATCCCCACTTGGCGCTGCCCACTGCTTGCTGGGTGTCACTCAGGGTTGACTCACAGCCCAGCACACTGTGGAAGGCTGACCTGTGCACCCCCGTGGCTTTTTCCTCCCACCTTTGTCCCACCTGGCTTCTACCCAGCAGCTGTCTGCCCTAGAGATAGGACATATGCTGCTGAAACCTGCAGCCACCCAAGCCCAAGGCTGAGCCCCCTGGAGCCAATCTCTGGCCTCCTTGGACTTCAGCCACACCCGAGACCCTGGGGAGAGTGACTCAGGTCAGACAGTGGCTCCAAATGACCTCGAGTGACTCACAGCAGACAGAATGAAGTTGACACCCAGCCTTTCAACCGCCAACTCCCTTCGTCATTCACCCAGCAGTGACTGCCACCATCTCCCAGCTGTGGTTAAAATGTGCTCAGATGGGCTACAAGCCTGCCAGCCCAGACACTAAGAGCCTCAATTCTGGCTGCACCTGGACATCACCTGCAGAGCACTGGCCTCCTGCAGAGAGCTCCCTTTAAGGGGGAGTGGAGGTGGTGAGAGGCAGCCAAGTTCCAGAGCTCCCCGGGGGATCTGAATGTGCAGCCATGGGAAAGACCCAGCCTCTAACATTTGATTCTGTTAGGGAGAAGGATGCTAAACTGACACACTATTTCCATTCCCAACTCGGTGTTGAACACATCTGCAGGCTGGCTGAGGCCTTCCATCAGTGGACTTCTGATGTGAACTCAGCTATGCTCCCTCTTGGACCCCATATCTTCCATAATTTTTTCTGTATCCAACTGTTTCTCCTTGAATTTGGATAACTTTTTGGTTTCTGCTGTATTCTCTGGACTGTGAATTGAGAGTTTGTAGAAAACCTCTGAAGGAAAATTACTACATTATTAAAAAATCTAAGTATGGGAAAGTAAGTTGAGAATGAGACAAGGGAGGTCATCTTACCGTTCTTACAGAGTTTTGGATGCTTGGACTAAAGTCTATTTTGTTTTGCTTGTACTATATTTTTTCTAGATCAACACATTGTTATATATCTCTTGTTTGTTTTAGCTTTTTTAATTTTAGAGACTTTGGAACATACACAAAAGTATGCAGAATAGCATCGTGAACTATCACATACCTGGCTACCGCCCAACCACAATGGCCAAACTTGCCCCACACCCCACACCCATCCATTTAGCTCAGCTTCTGTTACTTTGAAGCAAATCCCGGATGTCATACCATTTCTTCTATAAAAGTGTTAGTAAATCACTCAAAAAGAATTCTTTTTGTTTCAACACCACAATTCTATTATACATCAAAACAGATTAACAATTTCTACTGTTCAAATTTCCTGATATCTCAAAATTGTCATAAATGGATTAAAAAAATAGTTTGAATATTATTCAGCCACAAAAAAAAGAGTGAAACCTTGCCATTTGTGACACCCTGAATGGACCTAGAGGGCTGTATGCTAAGTGGAGTAAGTCAGACAGGGAAAGACAAATACCATATGATTTCACTTATTTGTGGGATCTAAAAGTCAAAACAAACAAAAAAACAGAAACAGAGTCTTGAAATACAGAGAACAAAGTAGTAGTTGCCAGAGGGGACAGAGTGGGCAAAATAAGGAAAGGGGATTAAGAGGCACAAACTTCCAGTTATAAAATAAGTAAATCACAGAGATGAAAAGACACAGCATGGGGAATGTAGTTAATAATACTGTAACAATGTTATATGGTGACAGATGGTGACTATACTTATTGTGGTGAGCACTGAGTAATAGAATTCTTGAGTCAGTATGCTGTACACCTGAAACTAATAGAACATCGAATATTAACTATACTTCAATAGTAAAATTTTTAAAATAGTTTGAATCGGGGCGCCTGGGTGGCTCACTGGGTTAAGCCTCTGCCTTTGGCTCAGGTCATGATCTCAGGGTCCTCGATCGAGCCTGCTCTGCTCAGCAGGGAACCTGCTTCCTCCTCTCTCTCTCTGCCTACCTCTCTGCCTACTTGTGATCTCTCTCTCTCTCTCTCTCTCTGTCAAATAAATAAATAAATAAATAAATAAATAAATAAATAAATAAAATCTTTAAAAAAATAAAATAGTTTGAATCAAGGTCCAAATGAGGTTCACATGTTGAAATTGGTTGATAGAACTTTTAAGTCTGTTTTAATCTATAGTCACTTCTTTTTTTTCCCCCTTGAAGTTTGTTTGTTGAAGACACGGGTTGTTTATCCTGTAGATTTGTCCACAATCTAGACTTTGCTGATGATCTCCTTCTAGTGTAGTTTAACAAGTTCTGTGTTCCTATTTTTCCTATAAATTGGTACAGGATTTAGAGCTTAATCAGGTTCAGGTTTGGTTTCAGTGGTGATGTTTTTCCAACAGGAGGCACATTCCTACGACATTAGATGCTACAGAGGACCAATGCTTGAATCTTTTGGTTCATTAAACGTTTAAAAATAGTGATATCTGATTCCATCATTTCTCCTTCATCATCACTTCAGCCTTAAAGTGAGGGAAGAATGACAGGTATCATTCTCTATTACTTGACATCCAGAATAATTGCTTGATTTTCTTCCTTTATTTACCATTTTCAAAATAATGAGTTGCTTCCTAGCATCTGGCAACAGTGAATAAAGTTTTGTTTTGCTTTGGTTTGAGTATTACTCTTAATTCATGGCTTTTAATACATTTGATGTGTTTTGATTCATTGTAGTTAGTATTGTTACTGATGCTCACGTGGCCACATTTTGGCCAGAGGGAATCTCTTCTATTTGGTTCCTGAATTCTTTAGACATGATCCAAGAAGTCTCTTACATTTTGTACAAGTCTCTTGTACACTTTCTGCCCAGATCTAGAATCAGCCATTTGAGGAACCCTGATTGCTTTTAGTGAGAAATAGTATTTGGATATCTTACCCTGAATGTCAGAAATTTACCTATTCTCTTATCTCACCAAAGGAACCTCAAATTTTAGTTGATGTCTAAAGTCAGAGCAGGTATTGGCTGTAGTTCTGAGGCCACTCAGCACTCTTTGAGGATGAACATGTGTGACTTCTGAGTCAACAAATATTTACGATCACAGACTCGGTAGAGATAGACAAAGACAGTCTTAAGGAGCTTAAAATCTCTTGTTGGCAGCAGGTGTGTGGGGAGGAATGTTCTCTAGAGCAGTGCTTCTCAAACTTAAATGTGCATACAAATTACCTGGGCACCTCATTAAATTGCAGAGTCTGAGTCAGTAGGCCTGGGGTGCCGAGATGCGGCAGGTCTAACTAGCTCCTGAATGACGCAGTGATGCTGGTCCTTGGGCCACACTCTGAGTGGCCAGGCTCCAAAAGCAGTAAGTAGCAAGCGGGGTGTAAGCACTAAATGCTGAACGAGTTCAGAGAGATGCCTTCCTAGAGGAGGTAGCATTTTGGCTGGGACTTTGGCTGGGATTTTTTTTTTTTTCTTTTTTTAATCAGGAGCCAGAGCAACAGAGTTGTGGCACCTTCACTTTCAAGGTAAATTTTTAAAATTAGTATTAAAGTATAACATACATATGGTAAAATTCACCCTTTTAAAGCACAGAATTTGATCATTTATATTCACAGAGCTGGACAACCACTGCCACCATCTAATTCCAGAATATTTCCCTCACCTCCCAAAAGGAATCCCATTTCCATTTTCCCATCTTTTGGCCTCTGGCAATCACTTCTCTATTTTCTATCTCTGTAAGATTTGCCTATTCTGGACTTTTCATAGAAAAGAAATCATACAATGTGTGGCCATTTGTGGCTGGCTTCTTCACGTGTTTTCCAGGTTCATCCACATGGTAGCCTGTGTCAGGACTTCGTCCCTTTTGATGGGTGAATAATATTCCACTGCATGGAGAGACCACACCTTGTTTATCCATTCATCATCTGCTGATGGACATTTGGGTTGTTTTCCTCTTTTAGCTATTATGAATAATGCTGCTGTGAACATGCATGTGTGCACTTTTGTCTGGGCATGTTTTTAATTCTTTGGGGTACATACACAGGAGTGGAATTACCGGGTCATATAGTAGTAACTGCATGCTAAATTTTGAGGAATTGACAAACTATTTTCCAAAGCAGCTGCCCAATCTTACATTTGCAGTTTGAAGAATACTTTTTTTATGCATGACACACACCCGTATCACACCACCCAGATCAATAAATCGGATACTACCACCACTCTAGAATCTTCCCCTGCGCCTCTTCCCTGACATTTCCTAGCCTAAAGGAAACCGCTAGTTTGATTTCTGTCACCACCGACTGCTGGGACTTGCAGGGCTACCTTCCCTGGGGTGCGAGTGGGCATTTGCAAAGGTACAGTGAACGAGGCAGGGCAATCCCAGCTTTAAATTCTGCGTGGACAGGTGCTCAGCCTGTCCTTTTACCTTACGAAGGCCTGGGGAGCAAACTGGTTTCCTCCCTCCTTGCCCCACCTCCTGCACAGCCAGAGCGCCCTTGCAGAGAAATAACAAGCAGAGAGGTTTCTCCATGGGGACCCTCTGGTAGGCCCCGGAGGCAGGTGAGTTGGGGAAGCAACGTGCACGGTGCCCAAGATTCACCATAAAGGGCAAGTTCAGTGTGAAGTGCCACGGTCCTGCCCGCTTTGTGGTCTGTGCAACGGCCTTACCACAACCGTCCTCCCGGACCCCTTGAGTCTCACTTACCTTCCTCTGCAGGTTCTCTAGGAAAGTCGCAGCCCTTCACCTGAGCTCCCCGCGAAGCCACAGACAGGAGCTTCCGAGCCTCTCTGCCCACCCTCAGGGAGCCGCGCATGGGCAGGGACAGAGAGCCGCGCATGGGCAGGGACAGGGAGCCGCGCATGGGCAGTGGGCAGGGAGCCGCGCATGGGCAGGGACAGGGAGCCGCGCATGGGCAGGGACAGGGAGCCGCGCATGGGCAGTGGGCAGCCCAGACTTCTGTTCAACGTTGAGGGATGGTTGCTGCAGAGCCCGGGCAGGGAGAGTTTCCCAGGCGGTGGCCCTGGGACAGCAGGCATGCAGCTGCCATGGCAAGGCCCCCGGCGCCCTTTCTCCTGCCTCAGTGGTTCTTCTGCATCAAGCCCTGCCGCCCGTCCTTCCCCCTGAGCTGACTTTCCCGCTCTGGCCTCGTCCAAGCACACGTAATCACACACATAAAGTCACTGTCACACACACTCAGAACTGCTCAGAGGTACCTATCTCTGACCTGCAAATCTTTGACTTGCCAATGACCATTCTGGACCAGCCCCTCACCGCCAGAGAGGCCCCTCTTGCCAGCTCCTCTGAGAGATTACATGGGAACCCCGTGGCAGGCCTGCCTCCCAAAATACCATCCCTGAATAAACAGACTGAAATTGCCTTGCCTCCGGCCTACTGTCTGGGAACTTAGCAATGAAAGACCGATCTGGGGACTCCAGAAGATGTCACCTGGGATGCATTAGTTTAATTGCTGTCCTACCGACACTGAGCTGAGAAGGGCAGCTGCAGGCCAGGGAGAGTGGACTGGAGTGAAGAATAGAAAACTCGGGAGCATGGCCACCACGGTGCGCAGGCAGGCTGGCATGTGCTGTGGGAAGGAGCTCTAGGTTCTAGGGAGAGGAGTGTCTAGACCCAGCTCAGAGTCTAGAAAGGGAAATGGGAGCACGCCAGAGACAAACTTTTTTAAGGTTTAATATTTTATGTACACCAGGCAGGGGTTGAAACCCAACTTTGCTTCCTCTTCCCCAGGGTCCTCTTATTCCTGCTCATCTCTCCTTCTCTTCCCACACTTTCTCTTTTCCACATTGTCCTTCTGCCATTCCTTTTCTCTACCCCAGAACAGAAAATAGTCTAATTCTATCTTCCATACTAAAGACTTAAAAGGCTTTTGAGGGCTAGCCTCGAATCTAACTGTTGTGACAGCACCACTTTATGGGAAGTGCATGGGCTAGCCCAGCACCTGGCTCCTTGCAGGCGCTCGACAAGTGCTGGATAAGTAAATAAAGGAATGGGTGTAGGACCCTTCTGGTGATTTCCAAACACTGGATTATGGGGAGGACTTTTGGAACTGATTCCTTATGTGGGTTACCACTGGTTTTCCTGTAGGCACAAATCAGAGGTGTCAGTCATCTTGGGATCCCACAAAATTACAAAGATGAATCCGGAGTGAGACCCAGGGTCTAGATACCACCCCCCACCGGCCCATCTTGTCTGATTTTTTCAGCAACCTTGCAGCTTTTCCTTCTAGAGAGGTCAGTGGGCAGGGACTGGTGGAGCTCTAGCGCCCTCTGCTGGTGGGTTTTCAATAGTCGGCTTTTGCAGGAGGGTTTATAGATAATACCCTTGATTTTAATGTGCTTGGGCAAGGCCAGGAGTGCAGATTTCTGCTTTTATTTCAGGCCTACTGTCAGTGAATGTCAAGCTGAAAGTGGGTCCTAGTGATGAAAATGAGCATCAAGGTGGGCTCCCAGACACTAATGATTTAACCGAAAGTAGGTTTTGTTTTTGTTTCAACAACCTCCCTGGCCTTAGATTCAAGTCTGGGCTCAGCTACATCTCTGATGTCAATGGACTCTCTCGCATGTGTTTGAGAGGCACAGGTCTGCTTTTTCCTAAATGAACTGAGAGGTTTCCTCCAAGAAAGAGAAGCAACCCTGTCCACAATGGGACTGGCTCCTAGGCAGAGGCTGGCACCGAGCATTCACTAATCCACATGCAAATCTGCTGTCCCCCGAAGGCACAGGGGGTAGCTGAAGAGAGAAACCAAATGCTTTGCTCTCTGCACCAGACCCTTTCCAGCACCTCTCCAGGATTGCAACAGCAGATACTGAACTGCTCCTGGGTTGGGGAATAGCAGGCAGGGGAACAACCCGAGGGTACAAAACCCAAAGCTAGACTAACCCAGACTGTAGGCAGCCTTTTGGTCAGATGGAGGCCCCCTATTTTCCATATACCTGATAGTGTAGTACAGAGCACTGCTTCTCAGCCTTCAGTGGGCGTGGAGTCACCTGGGAAGTCCTGTTCAAATGCAGACCCTGATTTGGTAGGTCTGGGGAATAGCCCCAGATTCCCCGAGTCTAACAAGCTCCCAGATGACGCTGATGCTGCTGGTCTAAGGAAAACACATCATGAGATGCAAGAGTGGAGAGGAAATAGGTTTTGTTTTTTTTTTTAAGATTTTTATTTATTTATTTGAGAGAGAACAAGTGGGGAGGAGAGGGAGAAGCAGGCTCCCCGCTGTGCAGGGAGCCCAACATGGGGCTCGATCCCAGGACCCTGAGATCATGACCTGAGGCGAAGGCAGACACTTAACCAACCGAGCCTCCCAGGTGCCCCAGGAAATTGGTTCTGAAATCAGAATGCTCAGGTTCAAATTCCAACTCTACCACTTATTCCATGACCTTGGACGGATTATTTTCACTACCTCCTCTCTCCAAGCCTATTTCACCCAGCTTAAGATAGGGAGTGTGGCAGTTCGAGTGACTTCACCGAAACGATAGACAAAATGACTTCACAGGATTGTTGGAAGAATGAAGTGAGAGGTTGCAGGTGACACTCTGAGCACAGAGCCTGAAGCGCCCGGATATAGTAAACATCTTTACACTCACGTGTCCTTTCAGCAAGTGTTTGTTATCCCATCCTCTATGCCTGGCACTGCCCGAGGCCCTGGGACAGAGCAGTGACAGAAACAAAATCTCTGCTCTCGAGGAGCTCACAATTTCTAGTAGAGAAGACACACAACAAACAAGTAGAATATAGACTATGGAAGTCGGTGATAAGTGTGCTGGAGAGAAAAAATACAGCACAGTATGGACCATAAAGAATGCTGGGGCTGGGGATATTATTATTTGTATGGAATAATAGGGAAAGTGTCACTGAGAAGGTAATTTTGAGGCGAGAAAGCTGGGTATGTGGTTAGCTGAGGAAGTGGGAGCGAACATTTGTAAGTGCAAAGGGCCTGAGGCATGGCTTCCTGGTTACTCCTAAGAGATAGAAGGGTCTAAGACGCTTTCCATTAGGAGAGATTTTAGGAGGTCTCAATTGACTTTGCCTCCATTCTAAAGAGTGCTTCCTGGGCTACCTTCCTCTTCCTTAAAAAGAAAAAGTTATTTTTTTATTATACAAATAATACAAGCTTATTGTAGAAACACTAGAAATTATAGGTAAGCACGAAGAATGACAGGAAAAGTTGTCATAATCCTTCTGTGCAGAGAAAACGACCGCTGTTATGTATATCCTTCTAAGTCTTTCCAGGTCATGCACACCTCTTTGCATGCGTGCACATCCACACACACACCCACACACACATTTTTACCAAAAATGGGATTATACAAATACCGCTTCATAATTTGCTGTTTTTCATTTACCATTATATCATTAACATCCCTTGATGGCATTCAATATATTTCAACAACATATTATTCTTAATATCAGTAGTGCATTCCACTTCTTGGGTGCGTCATAATTTATTTAACCAGTTGGTGTCCATTTCCATTGTTTCTGATTTTTAAGTACATCATACAGATGACTCCATGGCGAGTGCCCTTGTAGCTAAGTCTTGGCACCCATCCGTAATTGTTTCCTGTCTTTTGAGGCATCTGATACGTTTCACCAGATTGCCCCTCAGAAACGTCACGCTAAAGAGACTCCCAGCGGAGGCGCTTATCTCCCCACAAACTCATCATCCATAAACAAAACAAAACAAAACAAAACAAAGCCCTTCTTGGTCACCACTTTGAAAAGCTGATATCCACATTAAAGTGTCACATGGGCAGAACTGCCATGAGACGTTGCTCCATCGCCCGTGAGGGCACGCTTCTCCACCTTCTGGGTTTTCTACTGTTGGAATCAGGGTCAGGTTCCCAGCCATTCTTTCATCTCAATTCTGAAGATGGAACTTGCTGTGTCGTGTTTGTCTTAATACAGAGAGAAGTACCATAGAACCACCTTGATCTCACAATGAGGAGGACAAATCGCCTTTGAAATATCATGGGGGGAGGGCACCTGGGTTGCTCAGTCATTAGGAGTCTGCCTTCGGCTCAGGTCATGATCCCAGGGTCCTGGGATCGAGCCCGGCATCAGGCTCCCTGCTCAGTGGGAAGCCTGCTTCCCCCTCTCCCACTCCCCCTGCTTGTGTTCCCTCTCTCGCTGTGTCCCTCTGTCAAATAAATAAAATCTTTAAAAAAGAAAGAAAGAAAGAAATACCATGGGGGGTGCAGGGAGCCTGGAGGGACCCCTGGAGCCAGTCAGCGTATCCCATTAGGGTAGTCAGGCGGGTAGTCAATTGTCACAGAAGTGGGTATAATCAAACCTGTTGAGTCTGAGATTGGTCTCGGATCCCACCCGTGGTGGTGGCGGCCTGAGGCCATCCTTGTCCACCTTCGGCACTGGCTGTGACCTGCAGCCCGGGAGGGCGACCCAGGGGAAGGGAGGCTGGGAGTCAGCACTGTGCCAGGCCCCATAGCGGGGACGGGAATGGATGACACAGCCGGGCCTCCTCCTGGGCCCAGCCCTGCCCACCTAATTGCCACAGAATGACTCAGCCACAGGTCTCTGTGGTGACTGCTAGCGCCAGGCTGGGGCTGCGGCACCTGTGATCTGTGGGTGGGCTGGGTGAGCCAGTCGGCCTCCCTCTGTGGGAACCAGACCCTGAGGTGACAGGGCTGAGAGGCTGCGTTACAATGGACCCACCTGTTCTGTCCTCTGAACCAGCCGGCCCGGTCCCATACCATTCGTATACTCTCCTATTGTTGGATTTCCTAATACACACATCCGGCCTCCTCTCAAAACAGCTGTAGGTCATTCGTTTATTTGCTACATGAACTCGATCCACATTCATCTCATTGCAGGTCTGGCTGCGACCCAGAGTCGGCCCAAGTGGCAGGAGACTGGGCCTGGGAATTGAAGGCCTTTGAACCGAGGAGAAGCAATTCTGACTTCACCATCATCGCTGTCATGCTGTTTTCATTTAACAAATGAAAGCCTCTGCATATCCTCTCATTTCGCCCTCACCACACCCCTATTAAGCAGGGGCTTTCAGGCGCTCCTCCTGCCTCCTCCTGTTCCCCTCGGGGCCTGGATAGCCACAGAGCAAAGGGAGCGAAGAGCACTGGGCCTGACGTGGGGACCCCGGGGTGCGGTGCCGGCTTTGCTGGGGGGGGGGGGCTGTGCGCTCCTCCCTGCGCCGCTCTGGGCCTGGGAGTCCCCATTGCAAGCTGAAGCGATGGGCTCAGAGGCTCTCAGAGATGCCTACTTCAGCGGTAATGGGAAGCCGCTTTGCGGTGACAGCAACCGGGCCACAGTCCAGGGCTGTCACAGAGCTGAGGCGGGAGCCCTCGTGGCTCTCCACCGCTCTGGGCTTCTCTGCTTCCTTCTTCTCTCTCTGCAAACTGTTGTCTTTTTCTACAGACCCAGTTTTTCTGCTTCTTGGGCCAATGGCGGGAGAGCCCTCTGCCACCCCGAGGTTCAAGTCCTCGGTTCTGGGGACCAGTGGAGTCTCACCGAAGTCCCAATTCCCGGGGAAAGAAGTGTGGGCAGGTGGAGTTGGATAGCCACCCTGGTCTGATCGTCTGGGACCTGGAGCCTAAAGAAGCAGTGGCCCGGGTTGGGGAGATGCCCCCCAAGAAGCTCTGTACACGGGAGAGGAATAGCATCTCTGGGAGAAGCGGCCAAGTGTAATTACACTCCGGATGAGGTGACACTGAGACCTACGGAGAGGGCATGGGCTCCCCGGCAAAGCTGGCCCATGTGCGCTGTCAGCAGGGATGATGGGCTCTGGCTCCCTGAAGGTCCATTCCCAAGGGCAGACGTGACAGCTGCCGGGCAGCCTGGAAAACGTGTCCCCTCCGCACACCCTGTTGTCCTTCTGCCGCCTCTGCATCAGATGATGTGGAACCGGGGCACAGGGGAGCTTGGGAAGAGCCGAGGGACCGGGACCGCAGAGACCACTGCTTCCAGTCCTCAGGGCTTGATCAGCACAAAGATTCAGCTGGTCCTGGCAGCTCGGTTTCCCTGATGACCTTGTGTTAGGTCTGCTTAGGTTTGAAAACACATTAAGGGGAATTTGGCCACAAAATCAAGTTTCAAGAGGGAAACTTCCTCATTCATCCCATGAGCCAATCTGAACACAGGACACAGTCACCTAAGGAGATTGCAGACATGAACTGGGATGGAAATCTGAACAGTCCAAAGAGTCTTCTCAGTACCTCCAATGAGCCCGCCCCGTCTTGGAGAGATCCAGAACCAGAACCAGGCAGAGTGGTGGGGGGAGGGTCGACGAGGAAGGGGGATGACCCCGAGAACGGGCAAGACAGACTTTCCCACTGATCCGGTGGGAAGCAGGAAGAGGACCTGGAGTCGGAACTATGGGGTCCAGGACAACAACAACGACAAAGTGACACTCTTGCACACTGAAGTTTGGGGCTGCTATTCAAAACAGTGAGACCTGCTTTGGCTTTAAACGAAGATTTTAATCTCCGGGTGGGGGCAGGCCTGGGGCAGGGTGGTAGGTCCGAGGGCCACAAGCCTTTGCCGTGCAGCTCGAGGAGCGGGGGGAGGAAGGGCCGGAGCTGCTGGTGGGTTCCGCGGCGGTACTAGGTTGGGAGCATGTCCTCCACCACATAGGGCTGGAAGTACAAATAAATCAGAAAGCAGCTCCAGAAGCCAAGGATGAACAGGGTGGCCAGGCCTGATATGGAAGTTTTCTGCTGCTAGAGGGGGGGAGAGAGGGAGGAACGGGAGGCCAGGTCAGCTCGGCGGCCGGTGAGGGCCCCCCCACCCCCTCCACGGGAGCCTCCGGGCAGCAGCCTCCCGGCTGGGGTCCCCGAGCCCTCCTGCCTGGTGCCATGTCCTCTACGACTGAGTGGATGAGGTGGGGGGGGGGGGGGGAGTCTGCACGACCACGGGTGGGATGTGATGCCAACGCAGCCTGAGCCCACTGCCTTTGGGATGACGGGGCACCCGGCTGAGACAAGGACTTCTTATGGGGGGTCCACCTACCCCTGATTGTAGTTGTTCTTTAGGGCACACAACAAACATTTTTCCTGTAGAGGACAGAAACGGCACAAGAAAGATCATTTTTCCCTGCTCCAAGATGGCCAGCCTGCTGGGCCCCTCATCGGGTCTTGCTATAGGAAAGGACAGAACAACACGGTGGTACTTGGGAGCGGACCCAGCCAGAGTTGGCTCTTACTTGGTCATGGCTTCGGAATCTCCGAGCCTAGAGGGCAGGAGCCCAGAGGGCTCCGTGCTAGGGAGGCATCCGGGGCCGGGAGAGGGGTAGACCCCATCCCTTCAGAGCGGGAGGTAAGGGAGCGAGAGGACCCGACGGGGGGCCGGGAGGGGGGTCAGGGAGCAGCAGGAGCCTGGGGGGCAGCACCCGAGGAAGGGGGAGGTAAGGCTTCACTTACGCAGCATGGCCCACACTGATGAAGGGAATCCAGAGGGTCCTTTTTTGGCTTTTGTAGTGCCATCATCTTCTTGTGGAGAGAAAGTGGTGTTCCGTCAGCTCCATCCATCTTCTTGAGGCGGAGCTGGGGGTCTGTGTCTGTTTTTCCTATCAGCCTGAGTTCTTGCTGTTCCTTCGGCCCTCTTCTAAGGGGACTGGGGAGTCAGGGAGGGGCAGAGTTGGGGAGACAACTTCCAACATGACAAGGAGATAACCATAGCGTGGGTGGCCAGGGAAGACCTTGACCCCAAGCCGCTGGGGTAACGGAAACCAAGACAGGACCGCGAAGAGTCTGAGAGTCCTCCGGACCCGAGGACACTTAGCAAAGTGAAGGGAGGAGATTCTTTAGGGATGAGGAGAGATGGGCGCAGGTTACACTTACAGCTTGCTGTTCTTCTGTATATTTATTAAAACATCCATCTTCTCATCCATATCCTTCTGCATTTCCTTCAAGAGAAAATCCAAAACTAGAACGATCAAGTTGAAGGGCTTTGGAAATCCTTCTCTCTTGCCTCTCTCTGCCAACCGCTCAGAGATGACCTCAGCATCCTCCTCCCTCAAGAACCCTCGCTGGCCTTGGGGACACATGCCTCCTCTTCCCCTCCCCTCCCCCACTGCACGATGAGGCCAAAGCACAGGCAGGGTCGTCAGGGGCTCCTCCAAAGTCTCCAGAGGAGTCAGAGGACAGGAAGTCTTTTTACCTGATCCCACACGTGGATGAGACCGTTATCTGCTTTGGCTCCATGCCTATAAAATGATGGAGCCGAGAAAATAAATCTTGTGACCCACCCCTGAGGACACTTTTGACTCCAATTTTTTGACCCCTGCACCCAGATCCTGTGCGTGTACGTTTGTTCCTTCTTTAACCCAATTTCTGGTGGAAATGGTCAACATAAAAGAAACAGTAGCTCAAATGGCACGTCACGTCTATTATTGACTAAGAACAAAAAGAATAGTAAAATCCTCTTGGCAAGTTCAGATCTGGAAAAACTGGCATGAAAACAGTGGTCACAAAAGCATGTCGAGGATGGCAGAGCGTATCACCGAGAGTATCTGTCATGGACAAACACAGGGTTGGCCTGAACATTATAAAATATAAATGAAATATAATTTGCTTTCAAAAATAATTTTAATAAAAAATGAAACATTTGGCAAGAGTTTATGATCTGTGGTAGAAAACTGATCGAGGAATAATACTGTCTGGGTGGAGAGGATTTCAAAAATACCTTCTTAAAAAGCATTTTTAAGTGCTGTCCATTTTGACTAAAATATCTATACTCGTAAATATAGCGAAAGTATCCTTGAAGTGGAAATGCCCCCTGGGTTAAAAATATCAGAGTCAAAATGTCCCCCATTCTTAGAGTGTCACTATTACTTCAAACTCATGTCCCAAAGTGATCTCCTGGTTTCCTCTTCTAAATCAACTGCTTGCCACCTGTCCTTGTCGTGGTCACCACTTCCTTCTACCCGTCTGGATTGCCTTTGGGGTCATGGACGCTTGCTTCTCCTTCATTCTCTATGTTGCATCAGTCACCAAGAATATTATTTTTCCTTTGATGCATCTTTCAGATTTGTTGTTTTCCTTCTGTTCCCACACCTGATCCAGCTTCCCTCATCTTGAGCGGGGATGTGGCTTCCTGCCCGATCGCTTGCTCCAGACTGCCCCCACCCCTGCTCTCCCGTCCCCCCCACCCCTCCAGGCCACCTTGCAAACAGCTGCCCGCTCAGCCTTTCTGAAGTGCTGCTTCTAGCATATTCTTTGATTAAGAATCTCCAGGGGCTTCTTACTGCTTACACAACCAAGTCCCAACCTGTCGGCCTGCCTTTCAAAAGCCTTCATTATCTACTGCCTTTGGGCCCATTCTATTTTATTTCTCATGGTCTCCTCAGATGACCCCACGTGTAGGACTGATCTCCCCACCGACCGTGATATACTTCACGTTTATCCTGCTTCCGTGCTGTGCCCAAGCTGTTCCTGAGCCCAAAATAGCCCCCTTTGTGCCTTTCAATCCCCAGTCCTAACAAAACACCGTGTGTGCATTTTCATATAGAAATAACATACGCCCTTTTTGGAAAATTTGGGCAATATAGAGGAGTATAAAAGAACAAATTAATCTCATCACCTAGCAATAATTGCTATTAACCCTTTTGGTATATTTCTTTCTAGTCTTTTTTCTAAATATTCAGGTTTTTTTTTTTCACTTAACTGAGATCAGCCTGTATAGATTATTTGCTTCTTGCTTTTTTACTTCCCATTATAAGCATTTTTTTTAAATAAGCTTTTTATTTTGAAATAATTTGGGATCCACTGAAAGTTGCAAAGATGGTACAAAAGAGTTCTCATATGCCTTTTAATCAGTTTCCCCTTAATGTTAACATCTAACTCAACCACGACATCACTCTTACTTTTTTTTTTTAAGTAGGCTCCATGCCCAACATGAGGCTCAAACTCATCACTCTGAGATTGAGAGTCACGTGCTCTGCCGACTGAGCCAGCCAGGTACACCTAGAAGAATTCTTTCTATCCAATTGTTCCTAGTTTTCATCCCACGGATATACCCTAATTTATTTGGCTATTCTTCTACTGTTGAAAACTGTCATTTCCAAATTTTTGCTATTATAAATAATCCTGTGATGAACATCTTTTTACACACATCCATGCTAGTATTTCTGATTATTCTCGTAGGTTAAATTGTGAGAAGTGGAATTAATAAGCCAAGGCGTTTGATATTTTTTGATACTTGTTGTCTAATTTCTTTCCAGTGTTGTACAGACCTACACCCTGGTCAGTGGTGTAAGAGTACATTTTTGCCTTGTTCTGTAATTGTCGCCAATTCAAAGTTGGCTTAAATTTGGGCTCCTGGGTGGCTCAGTCGGTTAAGTGTCTGACTCTTAATTTCAGCTCCGATCATGATCTCAGGGTCATGGGCTGGAATCCTGCTTCAGGCTCCGTGCTCACCAGGGAGTCCGCTTGGGAATCTCCCTCTCCCTCTCTCTCTGTGCCCTCCCCCCACTGTTGCACACCCATACTTTGTCTCTAAAATAAATAATTAGAATCTTAAAAAAAAAAAGTTCACTTATTTGAATGTGACAATGACCTGAGAATTATTTTCATTTGACATTTAATTGATTATGTGTGAGGTAAACCTTTTAAATATATTTATTGCTTTTTAGTTGTATTTTCTTTTGTGGATTGTTTGTTCATATCCTTTGCCCGTTTTCCTATTTGGTTCTTATTGATTTGTGTGAGCTTGATATGTTACAGACAAAAAACTTTTATCGATGTTTATCATATTTGTGGAAAATTATTTCCCCCAAATGGTTGTTTGCTTTTTAATTCCGTACAAGGTACTTTCCTGTTATTTTTTTAATTTTTTATATTGTTAAATATATCAATATTTCCTTTGTGACTTCTTCTGTTGTATTTAGACCATCCAGTTAAATATTTGTATGTAATTTATTCTTATTGGCTTTTATTATTTAAATTCACTTTGTGAACTATTTCAGTTTTTACGACGTTAACTGAATTAAGTTTTTCTTCATATAATCAAGCAGTGTTCTTAATATGAATGCATAATCCTTTTCTTCCTTCATATAACCAAGCAATGTTAATACAAATACATAATCCTTAATATGAACACATAATCCTTAATAGGAATACATAATCCTTAATAGGAATACATAATCCTTTTCTTCTAACATTTAAAAAATCATCTTTATTATCTTTTAAATTTTATGGAGCTGTGCTTCCCAACCTTGAGTGTGCAATGGAATCACTTCGTGATCTTTAAATACTACTAATGCCTGGACCTCATCTCAAAAGGTTCTGATTTCACTGTTACGGGGTGCAGACTGGATAGAAGGTCAAAGCCACAGTACAGGAGATTGCAATATGGAGTCAAAGTTAATAACTACTGCTGAAGTGTTTAGGATCTGGTTGTTACCCAGGGGAAAGCATCAGAATCACTTTGAGAGTTTTAAGCAACTGTGGCTCCCCGTGGAGATTTTTATTCAGTTCAACCGGGCCAGGGCCTGGGCATACTGATTTTTTAAGTCGTCCCAGGCGTCCCTGGTGGAGAGTTTGTTACAGGGTTACCTACGCTGGTTTTGTTCATTTGGCTGGTTATCTAGACAAGATTATTGTGGCTCTGTATGAATTTTAGATCTCTGGCAGGGATAGTTTCCCCTGATAACTCTTCAAACTTTAAAGGTGTCCGCCTTTGCCTATTTATGCTTCTACATGAGTGGTTCTCAAATTCTCATCTGGGGAATGTAAAAAAAAAAAAAAAAAAAAAAAAAAAAAATCCAAGGGTCTAAGCCCCCTCCAAATAGGACACCTGGGCTCTACTTTCTTTATTTATGCTCCAGGAAATTTCAACACACATCGAGGTTTGAGAACCACTATTTTAGAGTCTAGATGATCCTCTTGAGTTCAAAACTAAGCTTATTGATGGGGTGCCTGGGTGGCTCAATGGGCTAAAGCCTCTGCCTTGGGCTCAGGTCATGATCTCAGGGTACTGGGATCAAGCCCTGCATCGGGCTCTCTGCTCAGCAGGGAGCCTGCTTCCCCCTCTCTCTGCCTGCCTCTCTGCCTACTTGTGATCTCTCTCTCTCTGTCAAATAAATAAAATCTTTAAAAAAAAACAAAAACAAAACTAAGCTTATTGGGCTTTTAGTTAGATTTGCTACTAAATCTAACTAAAATTTAGTTAGATTTTAGATTTGGTGAGCTTCAAAGCTCACCTTAAGATTCACTTCCTTTGTAAGGATTTGTTTGGTTACCCCGGCCCACATTTATTCCTTATTTCTCCAGACTCCTAGGTAACTCCAACTCTCATGTAGCTTGGTACTTGCTATTTCTCTCTTTCCACAGAGTTTGGGTCTTCCTACCAGACTGTAAGTGGCTGCAGGGCAGGGTCGGGCATCTCCTTCCATCATTTCTAGTTTGGAACTGACCCATGGAAAGCGCTCAGTAGATGCTCACCTTCATAATCTCCACGAATTCCTGGAGTTTATCAAAATCCTTGTCCATTACACCCTTTATCTAATGAAGAAGAAAGGCACAGCACGTATTACTCAATGTGGAGTCCTCTCTGTGGCATTTTTAAAAAAGCAGGGCAATAGCTGTTCCTCTCTGGAATGAGCTAGGTAAAGCTCAAGGAATGGGCGTGTCGTGGCCTATCAAAGCCCCTTTCTTCCCAAGGAGTCTACGAAGGGACGAGGGTGCACGTGGCATGAGGCCACCCCCCTGCCAGCCTGGGGGGCTCAGATCTAGCTCCTGCGAGGCTTCCAGGGGCAGCTGAGCCCCCAGTTTCCAGTCCTCCTCCTTGCTTAAGCACTGCCTCTCGTCATGAGCATGCCCCAGGGGGTTCCATCCAAGCAGCCACAGGAGAGTTCCTTCTCTGAGCATGCTCAAGGGAGGGGGGGAAGGAGAATGGGGTTGGTCCGGGACTGCCCCTGCATTCCAATCAGTTCCTCTCACTCTGTCACTAAGGTTCTATCTCCTCAACCCTCAATGTGACACCTTAGGAGTTCCTGGCGTTCATGACCTGGGTTTAAGCATCAAGCAAACAAGAGCTAGATATCCTGAGCTGCCCAGCACCGAAACCCTGGAGGAGATCAGGGTGAGTTAGGCTGGGGCTTTTTCCATGACATTCTGGATTTCCCTCGCTATTCAGAGGTTGGCACGCATTTTCCCGGGTGCTACCCTTTCCCTCCGTGTCCTGAAAAGTCTCATCCTATTACCTGTTTGATCTCGTCCATTTTTTCCTTGAGCTCTTCCCTCACCTCCCTGAGTTCATTCTGAGGAAATAAAACAAGGAAGAGAAGGAGTAAGGCCAAGTTTTGGATGGAAGGAAGATCCTGGGGTGACGCTAATGAGGAGGAAGAGAGAGATGCCTCCTGCTACGGGGGAAGGAAAGGATGCTGTTAAGAACATGGGAGCGTGGGACACGGAGACACGACGTGCCTCCCGATAAGACGCCCTGAAGGGCACGCCTTCGCTTCCACAACGGGACCCCTCAAAATGCGCAGCTGAGTCTAACCACCGGGGAGCATCAGGCCACCCAAGTGAAGGGTCAGTCTACAAAACAAATGACCTATAATCCACATAAATGACAACGTCCCCAAAAAACAAAGGTTCAAGAGCTTTTCCAGATGGAAGGGAGCTGAAGGGACATGGAACTTAGAGGCCATGTGTGGGCCTGGGTTGGATCCCACATCCAAATACTTGTATTTTCTTCTGTTAGGAAAGGCCTTAGTGGAACAATTGGTAAAAATAGACTAAGCACTGAATCAATGTTCATGTCCTGACTTTGATATTTTGATCATTGTACTGTGGTAAGAGATTGTTCTTGTTTTTAGACAGTAGACACTGGAATTTGAGAGAAACATGCTCTCAGATGATTCAGGAAACCTATATTATACATATGTGTGTGTGAATATATATATGGAGAGAGAGCGAGAGAACCATGATCAAATGTCAACATGTGGGAAATCTGAGCAAAGGGTAGACTAGAATTCATGGCACAATTTTTTGACAATTTTCCGTAAGTCTGAAATTACTTCAAAATACAGAGTTAAAACAAAACAAAAAGCAGAGAAGGGAATGAAGTCACGGGTGCTGGGGCAGAGCCACAGATGCCAGGAGCGGACCTGCCCCAGCCACAGTCGGTGGTGGGGGTGGGGACGTCTCCACGGCGCCCAGCCGACCCCGCCCCTGGGCTGGCACACCTACCCTTAGCTCATGTGTTCCTCCGGGTTTGGTAAACGGGCCTTCTTGTTTTACTCCTTTGTAGTCATATGTCTGTTGGTGGAAAGCAGAAACACAGTATGTTGGAAATCGCAGGTGTGGGGTGGACGAGGCAGGAGAGATCCCCCTGAGTCTCCGGTCCTCCTTTCAGGCCTGGGCAGAGGTGAGAGTTGGCGGCCCCGCCGGCACGGGAGTTCCCGCCACCTTCTTCTCTCGCTCGGAGCTCATCACGCCACTGCCCTCCTGGCCCCCAGAACAGCCAAGCCCATTCCTGCCTCAGGGACTTTGCACACGCTCCTTCCTCCACCCACAGTACCCTTCCTCAGCCTTCACACTGAGCCCAGGGCCCTATCTCCCTATTTTAATTCTCTGCCTAGCAGGTGACACTACTGAGTTTTCCTTATTTATTCTGTATCAGATTAGTCACTAGTGTGAAGTTCTGTGAGAGCAGAGAGCTTGTCTCTCTCTCGTGTATTCCCCAGCACCTGGGACAGGTCTTGGCCACCAGGAACAGCGAATGACCCCTGACTCCAAGTCACCTCCCCACGGGTCTCAGGCCTGGCTGCCGGCATGGCCTCAAAAAAGCTTCTTACTTTGGTCGACTCTGGCTTCAATTCCAGGCACACTGCCTTGTAGTTCTTGTTCTGTGGAGGGAGGAGGTTGGCAGTCCACCTGTCAGGCATCAGGACTGGGGGGAATCACACCAGTCCTCTCGAGGGGCCCCCGACTATGCCTGCCTGTCCTCCTGCGCCTGAGCTCAGGCCCAGAGACACCCCCCCCTCCCCACCAGGACCTGATTCAAGACAAGGACCTTGTCAGCTTATCTTCCTTTTCTGAGCTCGCACCTGCCCAGGCAGCAGGCAGCCCTCTCCCTGCAGCAGCCTGAGCAGGGAAAGCACTTGGAGCTAACTATGGAAACCGAGTGGGTATCATTTCGGGAGCATGGGCTTTGGAGAGAGAAGGACCCGTGGTCTAACCTCAGCTGCTTCCTTACTGGTTGTGCCACCCAGGAGGTTATCTACTCCCTCTGAGCCCCCATTTTCTCATTTGCAAATCAGGGGCACAAATCCCATCATCTAACATGGTGCTTGTGTGCCATGGATGTGCCCTTCACTGGGGCCTGGCACTGCCCAGGCCGGCGACACAGCTCCGGGGGCGGGGGGTGGCAGGCGGGCCATTACATTGGTCTTTGCCCCAGAGGGAGTCAGCAGAGGCCTCTTTCCTTCCTGCCCCCAGGCCAGGGATTAGTCACACCCTCCTTCCGGGCAGAGAGGCCACTTGGAGCTCAGAGCAGAGAAAGGAAAGCGGAGGATTTATCAGAGAGCTCTCTGGACCCCCCCACCCCCACCCCACAGCTCCATCCCGCAGGAACTCGGAGAGGCCCCCCATTGTCCAGCAATGTTTCTCCTTTACCAGGCTTGTTTTCTTCAGTTCTGCCTTCTTGGCCGACATGATGGAGGAGGCCAGAGTGTTCTTTAACTTCCCAACCTCCCCACAATGGGCCCCTGTGACCAGGCCACTGTCCTATGCAGATTACAGGCCAAGGCAAGGGCAGGACGAGCACCTGTCTGTGTGCGGAACAGCTGAGGTCACAATGGCCAGCTCCCCATGCTGGCGGGGAGTGTCACCACAGCTTCGAGCCGCGGGGGCCCCCGCCACTGCCATGAGGGACAGGGCAGGTTCTGAAGCCACAAGGTTGCCCTCCTGCAAGGCGGAGAGGGGCTCTCCTGCAGAGTCCCCCCTGCTGAGGACCTGGCCTCGTGCAGCCTCAGCCGCAGGCACAGCTCCCTAGGAGCGAGAGCTGCTGTCCTCCCCCAGTAGGACTTACCTACCAGAACGTGTCTGCCCCAGACAGCTGGTTCTCCCCTGGGTCTGCACGGAGTTCTGCCACGATGTCCCTATGTGGACAGACCCTTCCTTGGCTCCGGAGCTGTCTTGCGTTCATACGCCGCCAAGTCCCTCTGGTTCAAGGTCCATGAACTGCACTAACCTGGGGGGTGAGGGGGTGCCAATCTTAGCAGGATGGCTTCTGATACCCTGGTCTGCCTGCACGGCTGGCCCTGCCCCTCTCCCCCCTGCACCACCCCAGTCTCGTCTCTCGGTTCCTCTACCATCCCGCAGGAGGGTTGGAGCGAGAAGCAAAGTGTGCACAGTGCTGACGATGAGAAGCGTCTGGGGGGCGGGGGGAAGGATACTGAGGCCATTCTGAGGGGGGCTGTAGTTTGTGCCTGAAGAGTCAGAGGATCTTGGCCTCTCATGGGGCCTAAAATCATTCAGAATCCGGCTCGCAAGCCTAATTTCTCTTTTCTTGGTATTCTTGGGCATTCTACCTCCTCCCCTCTCACTTCGAGGACGAGTTGCTATCAAAAAGGCCAGTGGGCAGGAAGGGCCACAGGTGGCATGGGAAGCACGTGCCCGCGCCCTCCCACGCACGTGCCCACACCGTCCCACTCACGCACTGCCAGCACCTGTCCCTCCCAGAGGCCATGAGCGCGCACACCTCCCCAGGGGCTGTGGCGTTTCTCAGGGGCTTGTTTCACAGCCCCCTACCTGCTGACAGCCGTTGCTCTTAATCCTTCACAACCAAAGGAAAAAGTGTCTATCACTCTATTCAGCTAAGGAGAGGAGTGGTGAGCTTCCCAGGCGCCTTTTCCAGCTAGTCAATGAGGGGAGAACCTTCCAGGTCCCCTGAGCACTGGACTCCGTCCTCTCTGATCTGCCGGCACAGAGCAGGAGGGCCCTCTCTGCACAGGTGCCCAAAGATCCTGCAGGGAACCGCAGGGAAACGACCGACTCCATCTCAACACTTACCAGCCCCGTGGAAGTGGGAACCGTCTCCTCTTGGTGTGGGCTTAACAGCCCCCTGGACCGGCAGCGCAGTTCCCTCTGCTTGGCTAAATGAGCCTCCTTCCGGCCAAGCGTAACCCATGAGCCCACTGGCCTGTGTATTGGGAAACTGAGTCTAAAGAAATCAGGCTCTTGCTGGAAAACTGCTAATTATACACATATACTTCTCGTCATTTGAACAGGTGATAACAACTGACCTGCGGCTCCTGGCTTGTGCCTCCTCACAGCCTGTACTAGTCATGCATCCAAATACATTGGTGTTGTCGTCAGTGTGTTCTGGAAGGGCCGAGGAAATCCATCGTCTTGTGTTACTTTCTTCCCCTGTGAGATTTGTGCGATGGTGTGAGGCACCACCACAAACAGCACTGGGACACAGGATACTGCTCTGACAGAACATGGTTTTATGCAAGCCACAGGCTGCTCTTACCTCAGGAATGCCAGCTCTGCCTTTCCCAACCCCCCTTCATGGCAAAAAACCCAGTGGGACAAGGGCAGGGAGCGCGAAGCCCACAGACGTCCCGATGGGAGTTTGGTGGAAAAGGGGTATTCACAACAGAGAGAAAGCAGAAGGCACATTTCTCTTTTCTCTAAACCGGTGTCATTTCAACTTTCTTCTCTTCACAAAGGTCCTGGTTTTTCAGTTTCATGAAGACAATGTTGTATGGGAGGCTGGTGGGGGGAGGGGAATTTAAAAATAGCTGTGGGCCTCTGAGTTTGGCCTCTTGTGATTCCAGAGGTGACCCAGCCACAGCCCTTGGATGAGAACAGAATATTTCATAAAGGTGCCCGGAGGCCGGACAGCTGTGGTCTCCAGTCAACCTTGGACTGACATGGTTCAACACGGATGACCTGGATAGTTCGCCCTACAAACCCCGCGGACACGCTGGGTGCGCTCTCCGCTTCCCAGCCCCAGGGAGCCTCTCTCATACATTTTTTAGAGCTTTACCATGATTGGTTCCTGCGCTGTCCTATTTGACTGCTTTATAGACACCTCGGAAAGCTCTCCGCTGTGCCAGGGAAGAGCTCTTTTCTCATTGACACGTCGGTTACTATGCAATTTCTGATCATTTCAATAAATATCGTGTCAGACCTTGGCGAGAATCATAATCCTGTTATATTGTTTCTATGAAAAAATTACATCTAGTTTCTATCATGAACTTCTAGTACCTCTATTTCAGGAACAAAATATTCTATTCTGGGGTCGCCTGGGTGGCTCTGTCGGTTAAGCATCTGCCTTCGGCTCAGGTCACTATCTCGGGGTCCTGGGATCAAGCCTCGTGTCCGGCTCGCCACTCAGTGGGGCGTCTGCTTGTCCCTCTCTCTGCCCCTCCCCTGAGTCATGTCTGCTTTGTCTCTCTCATAAATAAATAAAATCCTTAAAAAATATATATGTGTATAATATTCTGAACAGATCATTGTAAATCTCCAGATAATTCAATAGAGCTAATAAGTAAAAAGTCAGGGCAAAGGTATTGTAGGAGGATTGCAGGCTTTTTTTAACCTATGCGTTCCCAAACCATGGGGATATGTCTGTCAGGGGGACCCTGTCACAGAACAGCCTGCTGTGTGAGATACAGAGCCACCATGAGTCAGAGGCTCCCCCGCTCCTGCTAAACACGGCCCCTGGGACCTCCTTACTTGGCCGGTGTCCCTTTACTCTATTTGGATGGAGTCCAGATAGAAGACGGCAATTATACCCCTGCCTATTTTGGCATCCCTGCTCAGAGATTCCCTATGGCTGCTACCCCAGACCCTAAAAGCCTCCTTTAGGGTCTGACACCTCCAAATTCCATCTATCTATTACCTCTGACACCTCCAAATTCCATCTATCACTGAAGCCATACATCTGAGCAGCACAGTGCCCTCTCTGGATTGGCCTTTTGGGGACTAGGGTTTGCATGGGGTCCACGGATGATCGCAAAGGACAGGGTTCTGTGGGGGCAGCCTGCACCATGCTTGATCCCACGTTTTTGGCTAGAACGCAACCACAAGGCCACACCTAAATGCAAAGGAAACCAGGGCTCGCGGCTGAGCTTCTCCCAGGAACATGAGGAAATAGGCTTAAGGAGCAGGTAGCCAAGCTCTGCCGAAGCCCATCCTTCCTGTTTCATTCTAGCAAGTCCCCTTGCACCAAAACTTGAGTTAGGGTTCTTCTGTTTTTTTGTGCAAAGGGAGAAAGCTGACAAGATCAAAAGGGAGGGCTACATGGGACACTGGAGCTGGGATTAAGCCTCCCACCTCTCGTCATCTGAACGCTCACAGGCTAGCCTGCTGACACAGAGATTGTAATAATGATCCCATTTGTCTAAGGCTTACACTACCACAATCCCGGTCTACCCCCGACCCATCCTGCAGATCTCCCTCCCTCCTGCGGGTGCCGGAATGTGGGTCTGCTCGGAAGCTTCTCTTGCTGTTGTGAGCCCTCTGAGTAGCACTGGGGCCCCAGGCAACTGCCAGCACCTTCCCTGGGGGATGGGCCCTGCTGCTGTCCCCTTGGCTGAGGGTCCATAGCCTGCTGCAGATGACCCTCTGTGTCTAATCCTAGGAAGCCACCTGAATGTGACCCATGCCTGGGGACACCTACTGCTGGGCTCCACCAACAAACACTGACAACAACTTAGATAGGACCAAAGTTTTCCATCACTTAGAGACACTGGATGCTGGTTGGTTTCCCATGGGGTCAGCCTGGCCATTGTTATTTTCACACCTGGTTTACTTTCTGCACTTGCCCATTTTGCCCCCAGGGTCATCAGTACCTCAGAGCTGGGTCCATGTCAAGAATGGTCCAGAAGGTGTGAATCTTCTTCCTTAGGTAGAAGTTCCAGGGCTTGCACCGAGAAAATGGAATCTCTGACCTCAAGCTGTGGTTAGCGATCAAAGCAATGAAGCTTGTAGAGCCAGGAGTCACATGGAGAGGGCGATGAGCTAGAGAAGGGCGATGAGCTAGGGAGACACCACGGAGGCAGGAGAGAAGCACTCCTGGCACAGGCAGGGCCAGCCTGGAGGGCTCTCACGGGTGGCAGAGTTGTGAGGGAAACCTTAATGCGTTTAAAGACTAAGAAACGGGCAGCTTCCCAGAGTTCTGTGCAGGGCTGTGGATTTTCTTTCCTTGCTGACAAAAAGGCATTGGTGGGAAGCTAGCCTTTGTCCAGCTCCCAGTCCCGCCAGGAGGAAATGCCCGTGGTGAGAAATCTCATCTGCGGTGCAGGTGGAGCCGTTCTCTGATGCAGGTCTGAACACCCCTCCTACAAGCCGAGAGTCTGCCCTTTCACTCAGCCTCCCCACAATTAAACTGGAAAACGTGGGTTCTCTCTGCAACTAACCCTGACTGACGGAGTTGGCCATGCCCTCCTGCTAATTTCAGATCGTTGGGAACTCACGCACGTGTGGTAGTGACTCCTGGCTGGTGACCCACGGGGACATTACCTCTGGACATGTCGAGTACTTCTATTTGGTGACACCCATAGATTCTCGAGGCTGGTAATTTTACTTAGTGGCCATGAGAAAAGGGAGTGTAAAAGCAAGTCCTTCATGGTTTTCTACAATGAGGTCTTTCACTTGATTTTTTTTTTTCAGCCAAACATCAGATACTTTTTATAGCATCAAGATACCTTCACTGGCCTTTTTGTCACAAGAGGTTGACAGCATGTCACGCTGTATGTTGGTTCTGCAGGGAGTGCTTTCTCCGTAAACCTTGTTCAGCTGCTCAGGAAAAATCTGCAGGCATGCCCATCTTCTTCAAGAGCCGTCTGCAGCCCCAGCTCCTCTCACCACAGGGCTCTGGGGTGCTCCTGGACCACGTGACAGACGAACACTCTGGGGCCCTGGGCTCCTACTTGAAGCCGAGGGAGGCCTTAAGTGACATGGCTCCCGTGGGTGGCAAAACTCGTGTGAAAATCATGGCACAGAGGAAGACAACTTGGAAGGAATCAAACACTGAACCAAGCAATCAAACATTTCCCAAGCCCTCTAAAACACAAGTGTTCATTTACTTTTATCTAATTACTGATCGAAACAAAGTGGTCCCCTTCCTTCTCCCACTTCTAGAAACCATGACAACAACCCATCCAGAGGACCGTGAAGCCTGGGGCGTGCCTAGGTCTCAGCCCCACGCCTCACCCACACACTCTGCTCATCCAGGCTCCGGGCCAGGCCGGTTCTGAGCAAGCAGCTCCGGCTCACTACGCAGGGGGCTCCACACTGAGTCCCCCGTGTTTTCAGCACACGCTCACTGGGCATTCACTACGTGCCAAGCACTCTGCGGGACCCCAGGGGCACAGAGATAACTAAGACAAGGCGCCGGCCCCTAGGAACCCATCAGTGATGGGGCAGACAGAAGCTTCGGTAGAAGTGCACTTATAACATGGTCACTAGGCCCAGGAGCTGGGGTAGCCCAGAGGAGAGGCCTGGAAGCTTCTTGGAGCTGGTTCTCTGCCATGCTCTTCTGGACCCCATTCCTGGCACCCGGGTTCCTTTAGAGCCAGGTTCTTTTCTAAAATCAAGCACAGGACCCACCACGTTACCCACCACCTGCCTGGACCTCTGGATGACATGCTCCCTCTACCCATCGAGGGATCACCCTGTTGGGGAAGGTCATCGAATAGACGTGACAACCCACTGACCCGTGAGCTGGGCCCCAGCACTTGTAGGCTCCTAGCTGCTCCCCTGTCCTTGGAATGTGGTTTCCACTTGCCTTTCTTGCTCCCAGAGGCTGCTCCAAGGATAGAGCCTTGAGATAGCGATGTATTGAAGACGCCTGCACGGCCTATGTGACTAGACCCTGTAAAGACCTCTTTATAAACTTTTCAGATGTGGCGGGCAGGTGCAGGGACGCTTTCATCTCGCTGCTGCCCAAGACAGGCCTGGCATGTCCCCTTTGCTTATTACCTGCCACCCGCCAGCCTCCATGGCTGCCTCCTTCTTCCATCTCTCCTTGCCCCGAGGACAGGGGCTGGTTTCAAATTACACCTGAGAAACTCCCAGGAGGGTTAGAAACCAACAAACACCCTTCATGCTGGGCCCTAGATGTTCACCCGTCTCTGGCACATCAGACGGGGCCTCCTTCCAGCCTAGAGAGGGCCCAGCCTGTCCCGACAGGTGCATCACATACCAAATCGGCTTTCTCTGCTCCGTCTGGCCCAAGTTCACCTCTACCTGGCCCTATCACTATATATAGTGGTTTGGACAGGACTTAAATCTGCACAGCCCCGAACGGTGTAGAACAAGGTGTCCTCTGAGCTGTGTGGGTCAAGCTCATATTTCACCATGTCAGCCCTTGTGCAGGAAACACATTCTCAGAGCTGCTGTGGGTTCCCGCCCCAGGAAAGAATGGGATATTCATAAATGGAGCAGCCCTGGGGTTTTTATACAAGGGTCTCCCTCAGCTCTCAGGACACGGAGAATTAGAAACTGGAAACCCCAAAGTGCACATGAAGGAGACTTTGCTGCGCCGGTCTCGTGTCCATGAGGTTCTTCTTACTGATTCTACTTGGTAGCCTGACCTGACCTTCCTGCTAGGGCCTGCCAGAAGCACATCCTGCCCCCTCCCGCCCCCCGCCCCCCACTCCGGGCATTCTTTGTACCTTCTATTTTTGTCTTCCACTTGGTTACTTGTATTAGTCAGAGTTCTCCAGAGAAAGAGAATCAATAAGAGACCTGCCTATGGTAGACCCATCCATCTAGCTACCAGGAGATTCATTCTGAGGAATCGGCTCACGTGATCACGTAGGCGGAGAAGTCACACATTCTGCGTCTGCAGGCTGGAGGCCCGGGAGAGCCCGTGGCGTAAGTTCCATTCCACGCACAGAAGACTGATATCCCAGCTCTAAGACAGGCAGGCGGAGAGGAAGGTTTTTTTCCGCTTGCCTTTCTTGCTCCCAGAGGCTGCTCCGAGGACAGAGTCTTGAGATAATGATGTGGTGTTGAAAACACCTGCATCGTATATGGGACTAGACCTCAGCCTTCAACTGGTGGGCTGGGGCGCTCCCACATGAGGGAGGACCACGAGGTTTATTCGGTCCAGCAATTCAAATACTAATCTCTTCCGGAAACATCCTCACACACTGCCCCCCCAATAATGTAAAACGAAATATCTGGGTACCCGTGGCCCAGTCAAGCTGACCCGTAAAATTAACCATCACATGACCTGTCTCCCACCTCCCTGACCAGCCGCCTCACCGGGAGCACAGCTCACCGTCCGCCTTCACTGACCTCCGGCTCGGCCTCAGGCCCCGCCCCTGAACTTCCTTCCGGGGCGGGCCTAGCGGGAGGCCCTAGGTTCTCAGGCTCCTCCCACCCAGACCCTGGCCTCCGGCTGTTCCGATTCCAGAGCCTTCCTTCTTCCCGGCTCCCTGTTGGAAAGCTTTCTCCTGGGCCACCACCGTGCCCGGTGATATCACGGCAAAATCTTCCGGGAAGGCATTGCTCTCTGTCTGCTCAGCTTTGTGGAAAGACCCATTCCAACCGAGCCACACGTCCTCTGCTCACTCATAGTGCTTTGTCCCCTGGAAACCATCAAGTAGGAGGACTTTTGTCCCTACCTTCCGATCCCCCATTCTTTCAGCAGGGAATGCCCGTTTTTTCAGATTCCCCAGCAGCCCTCGGCCACGGCGGCACGGCTACGCTCAGTCTTGGTCTCCTTCTGAGCCTCTTCTAAGACCTGCTCTCAAGAGAGCAAACCCAGCTCCGAACCCCTGCCCGGTCCCTGCGTCTCCTGGGCCTGTCGCACAGCTTGGTCAATAGCCGACAGGTGTGCGGATGAGCCGCAGCCGCCGGCCACACGCGCGCGTGCGTGTGGAAGGGCTGGGCCGCGCGGGCAGGAGCACTGGGCTTTCCCATTGGGGAGGAGGGACTTAGGGTTTCCCTGAACAGGTGCGGTGATTTCCCGGAACCCCTGCCAGGGTTTCCCCTCGCAGGGTGAACTAGAGCCAAGGGTTCACCTACAGAGATTGGGAATCGCTGTAGTAAGATAACTAGTGTCTCAAGCAAGCGCTCGGGGTGTGTGTGTATTTAACCCACGGAACTATCCCAAGAAGTAGGCCTTCCTGTGGTTTCCGTTTTACAGATGAGGAAGCTGTTCAACTTCAGCATGAAATCATTTTCTGAAGTCACAGAGCTAGGTGGGGGAGCCCTGAGCCCAGGCCGCCGCTAACCTGTTCCCCAGAGCACCTCGGCCAAGGCACGGAGACCCACCGCTGGCCCTGCTCTGGGAGCGGATGGGGGCCTGTCCCAACCGCCGCAGCCGACCTCAGCATTTCCCCCTTGACGTTTATAAAATTGGGGTGAGAGAGAGAGGAGGAGACCTGAGGCCGGCCTGCCTTGCAGGAGAGGAGCACGCACAAGGCAGACATGGGGAGTGGGGACTCCGTCCCTTCCTCCGCGGATTCAGTCGCCCTGAGGGGAGGCCTCAATAGCAGCCTCCGGGAACCCAGGCCCATAGGATCATGCAGACCTGGCTTCAAACCCCATGGCCTCTCCATACTAGTTATCGGACCTTGGCTAGTTTCTTACGCACCCTGAACTTGTTTCCTCTCCAAAAAATGGGGTAATAATAGAGTATCTACCTCATGGGTTTTTTAATTTTCTCTCAGAATCAAAGAAGGCAAAGTATGTAAAGGGTGTGGCACCAGCTCCCTGTGACCTGTGGCTGCTCCCACGTCTCCTCGTTCATGCAGACAATGCCCTCCACTCCTTACACCGTGGCCAGGACCTCTCAGGGCGGGAAGCAGCACTTAGCAGAGATATTAGTGATTCCTCTTTTTTATTTGTAGTCCCATCCTCCGGCCCTCCCCGCCCCCGCGGCTCTGGACTGAGCCCAGGAGTGTATTGGGGTGACGGTGGGGGAGATTCAGCAGACATAGTGCTGAATGTGCTGTGTACCCCCAAAACTCCCTCCTTCTGCAACCCCTCACTGCATACTTAAAATGAAATAAATAAAACATTGAAAGGAAATCAATAATGAATCTATGAAGTTAGGGCACCTACCTAGAGGGTGAAATAATTGTTGAAGAAAATGATATGAAACAGAACAGAACAAACCAAAAGGCTGACATGCATACACACAGTGACGTGAAACCAAAAGAATTTAGTAACCTGAGAGATAACACGAGCAAAATTGGAGATAATACACATAATAGGTTAAAGAAAAGAAAAAGAGTCAAATTACGTAAATACTAACTCAGGAGACTTTTACTTTTTTCTAATTTTTTTATTGTAGTAAAATACACACAATCTACCATCTCAACCATTTTTAAATGTACTGTTAAGGGATGTTAAATACACTTAGAACTCTTTTTGTCTTATAAAACTGAAGCTCTGTACCCATTAAACAGTAGTTCTTCTTTCTCTCCTTCTCCAGCCCCTGGCAACCCCTATCCTACTTTCCATATTTATGAATTTGACTAAGTACCTCATTTAAGTGGACTCATACAATATTTGTCTTCATCTGGCTGACTTATTTCATTTTGCATAATGTCCTCAAAGTTCATCCATGTTGTAGCCTGGATCAGAATGTCCTTCCTTTTATTTTATATTTTATTTTATTTTTAAAAGATTTTATTTTTAAGTAATCTCTACACCCAACAGGGGGTTTGAACTCATGGCCCCAAGATCAGGTGTTGCATGCTCTACCCACAGAGCCAGCCGGGAACCCCGGAATGTCCTTCTGTTTAAAGGCTGAAGAATAATATTCCAGTGGACGTATATACCACACTTTGCTTATCCATTCGACCCTCCATGGACAAGGAGTTGCTTCCACATCTTAGTTACTGTGAAGAAATGCTGCTATAAACATGGATGTACAAATATCTCTGAGCCTCTGCTTTTAACGCTTTTTAAAAATAGGTTTATTTATTTATTTATTTGAGAGCGAGAGAGTGCAAGGGAGAGGGGCAGAGGGAGAGAGAAACTCAAGCAGGCTCCCTGCTGAGCGTGGAGCCCTGGGTTGGGCTCCATCCCAAGACCCCAGGATCATGACCTGAGCTGAAATCAGGAGTCAGATGGACGGACGCTCAGCTGACTGAGCTACCCACGTGCCCCACTGCTTTCAATTCTTTGGGTGTATGCCCGAAAGTGGGCTTGCTGGCTCATATGGTACTTCTGTTTTAATTTTTTGAGGGGGCCTCCATACTATTTTCTATGGTAGTGGCACTAATTTGCATTTCTACCAACAGAGCACAAAGATTTGCTTTTCTCTAAATCCTCTCCAACACTTGCTGTTTTCTGGTTTTTTGATAGTAGCCATCCTAATGAATGTATATTGGTATCTCACGACAGTTTTGATTTATATTTCTCTAATGATTAGTGATGTTGAGCAGGTTTTTTCATGTGTTTATTGGCTGAAATATTTACTTTTAAAGGGATAAAGTAGCATTTTTTAAAAATATGAGTTACTAAAACAGCACTTAAGCAGGGATAAAATAAATGAAAAATATATTCAGTAGTAGTTTAGAGTCTAAGGGTTCTTCTTCTTTTGAGACCTATGAAAAATGTTTCTTCAGGAGGAAGCAAGCAGGACTGGGTGTCCATTACTGCGTGCCGGCCCGTAGGGGGCGCCCAAGAGCAGAGGACCCTGGGTGGTTCTCTCCAAGGGATCCAAGTGTCCAAGGAAGGCTCCAGTGACTTGCCCCAGGTGCCCCACCGCTTTTTCCAGGTGTGCAGGGATTAGACAGGCTAGCCGCAGCACGTTTCCCTTGAGCAGAAATGGCCCCACAGAGCACGAATAACTTCAACAGTTCATGTCCACATCCATAAAATCACCAATAGTCAATGATTCATTCATTCATTCATTTCTTCAATCCATATGTGTACCAGCTGCCTGGTGGCCAGGCCCTGAGACTTACGTTTGCAACAGAAGATGGTCAACGTGGATTTGGGTGATATCCTCAATAAATGGTTGATAGCAGGGAGCAGGAATAAAGGTCAAGAACCTCTCACCCCAGAGCCCCACTTTTGCGGTGGAGAATGTGGCTGGTAGTGAGCACGTCCACTTAAGAGATGTCCCTTTATTAACCGGAATATTGCTTGTGGCTCTGCAGGATCGACAACACGAACAAGGTGCGGCAGGAGCTTGGAGTCAAGTGGTCACTGTAGTCCATCTCAGAGCAGGCAGCCTTCTCAGCGGGCAGACGTGCCGTCTCTGTAATACTCTCAGCGCCAGTCCTAGCCGTCAGCTCAAAACGCATCTCCACGGGGGAGAGAACAACTTTCCCCTCCATTAAGGAGGAGGAAGCATTAACTAAGCATCACTTATGGGTCTGGGAACATGCTAAGTGCTTGATATATATGGCAGAATAACATTTTTAGCTATTAATCTGTGCTTTTCTTCTAGTCCTCGGGGAAGAACGACCTCACAGAGGAACAGCTCTGTGGGGCTCAGCAGTAGCAGGGTTGGCAGACGTCAAATAATCCAGGAAAATGGAGATCTCAGTGGTAAGTGGTGTAGACAGTGTGAGGCCCAGGCTTTGTTCTTCTCTCACTGTGTGTGTGTGCGTGTGTGTGTGTGTGTTGTGGGAACAGCCCTGAAAATAGACGAGGCTGAATTTCTTCCTTACTTGGTAGGGTGGGAGCTCAGAGTCGTAATTAATGTTGCCACGGTAGCAAAGTAACTGGAAGTCTCCCGTGTTTCGGCAGGGGCGGGAATGACACAGCCACTCTGGAAGAGAGTTAGCGGTTTCTTGAGAGCACCCACTTACAGATCTTACCATGCTACCCAGCAGTCCCACCTCTAGGCACCTACCCCAGAGAAATAAGAACATGACACCCAGTCTTTCTCTTTCTCTTCCGGTCCGAGGCTCTTCGGGAGCTGTGGCCCTCTGTGCAGACATGGCCAAGTCCAAGAATCACACCACACACAAGTCATGAAAATGGCACAGAAATGGCATCAAGAGGCCCCAATCGCAAAGACATGAATCTCTTAAGGGGCAGAACCCAAGTTCCTGGGGAACGTGCGTGTTGCCAAGGAGCACAAGAAGAAGGGTCTGAAGAAGACGCAGGCCAACAATACTAAGGCCACGAGTGCACGTGCCGAGGTTACCAAGGCCCTCGTGGAGCCCATGGAGGTCAAGCCCAAGATCCCCAAAAGCGGCAGCCGCAAGCTCAGTCGATTTGCCTGCATCGCTCACCCCAAGCTGGGGAAACATGCTCAGGCCACATGGCCAAGGGCCTCGGGCTCTGCTGGCCAAAGTTCAAGGCCAAGATGCAAACCAAGACGCAGGCTACAGCACCTCCCACAGGTGCCCAGGCCCCCACGAAGGCTCCAGCAGAGAGGCTTCTGCCTGCCAGTGTGAGGATGGGAGGACCGGCGTGACCTGGGGTTTCTGTCTGCGCTATTTGTACCAAGAAACCCGTGGTGGATCGGCCAAAAAAAAAAAAAAAGAGAGAGAGAGAGAGAGAGCACATATATTCAGACAAGACTTGCTCATGAATGTTCACAGAGGCTCTGCGCACAATGACCCCAACCCGACCCCATGCCGCCAGCAGGGGAGAGAACAGACTGCGATGTGTTCCCACGATGGAACAGCACTGAGCCGTAAGGAGCGCTGAAGTCCGGATACATGTGACCAGTGGGCGAGTGTTACCGACCCTGTGCTGAGGGCAATTCCATTCAAACCGAATGCGAGAGAGCACATCGGTAGCGACAGGAAGCAGATGGGGGTGGGCAGAAGCTGGGGTGGGGCAGGGAGTGCAGCAAAGGGCGGGAGGGAACGTTCTGGGGTGTTGGTAATGTTCGAGAACCCACCCGCGGCGGCGGTTCACGGGCATATATGTGCTGCAAAACCGATCAAACTGTAGACTTAAATACTCAGGTGCCTTTTATCGTGCATACACCTTAAAACACTTAGGTCGACTAAGGCAATCAAGAGGTACGATTTTGCGGCACACTAGAATTTGAGCGGTGAGTCAAATCCACTGCAAAGATCATTTTGTTTAGTCCTCGTGACACCCTGGCAAGCTGGCCGTCATGACCCTCCTGGTCAAGGAATTAACAACCCCGGCCTGGAACTGTTCAGGAAAAATGCCCCCAGTCCCGTGTGTCTCCCTCACTGGGACGCCACCACCACACGCACAGCCCATCTGATACCAGATGTCGGGGGGGAGTCCCCCCAGTAGCAATTGTGTGACACCAGCTGCGGGGCCGGCAAGCTCACTCAGCTCAGAGTGCACCCGGAGATAGCGTGCGATCGGTCCCACAGGTTAGGGGCTCAGTCCTGGAAGCCTGCCACCCCCACTCCCCAGCCCCCGCTTGGGACGCCAGCCACAAAGCCACGTGGTGGTCTGTACTTCAGACCAACTGGCTGTAGATTGGAGGTTCTCGCGACCCCTCCTCAGGTTCAGGTAATTTGTGAGGGCCCCTCACAGAAAGAGAAACAGTGGACTTGCTAGATCTCTGGTTTACCACACAAGGATGTTACTCAGGAAGAGTTGGATGGAAGAGAGGCGTAGGGCAAGGTTGGGGAAAGGAAGAGCTTCTGTGCCCCCTCCAGACCCGCCACTCTCCCCAGTCTCCATGGGTTCACCCACTGACCTGGACACTCTCTGTACCCCGTCCTTTGGGGATTTTAATGGAGCTCTCACTGCGCAGTCATGACCAGTCATGAACTCTGGCGAGGGGATGGGGCACTTCCTGGGGAGAGGCTCCCCGTGCCATCCAGGAGCCCACCTAGAGTCGCCTCAGCAGAACAAAAGCTGCTCTTATCACTTAGGAAATGACAAGGGTTCTAGAAGCTTTGTGCCAAGAAACGCCAGAGACCAGTATACCTATTTTTCTATTATCTGGAGTCAAGGCTTAGAGAAACCCACTCGAGCTGTTCTTGGCTGGGACCTTGTGGCCGCAAAGCGCATCTCTAACAAAGACCCTCGACAGCCGTCAGCAGCTCGCTATGCAGGAGAACAGCAGCCTGCTCTCTGGGGGGCTGAGACCCTATCCCAGGAATAAAGCAAGCGTGGGCGATGAGTTTCCCACTTTGGGAAGGCAGATCTAGTTGGTTCAGGAGAAAAGGTATATACTGACTGTGGGAAAGTGAAGGTTACATAGACCTACACCTAAGGGTGCATCACGTCTGGGCCGAAATGCATTCTTACTTTGGGGAATGGGGTACGAAACTCTGGGGACTTTCATGAACCCCTTTTCTTCCAGCAGCTTGTGCAATCCAACGGTCTGTCCCCGGTCGCTTAGGAAGCCTGCTGCTTCCTTGTCTCTCTGTCCCTTTTGCCCTGACCCAAGTCCAGTGACCCAGGTCCTGGGGAGCAGGGCTGTCGTCCTCCCCTCATCACCAGCCCTCCAGGCTCAGTTGAAACCTCCCCGTTCCTTCCAGATTCAGGGTCTCTGTCTGTGTACTAGACAGTCCTGGGTAGGAGGGGGAATCTGAAGAGAAAAGTAACAGCACATTCTCCTGAGACAAACCGGAACGCCGCCTCTCTACTGAGAGACTTTGCTGTGCTTCCCCAGGGACAGCCTGGGGTGCCTCGCTGGGCCCTGAGGTCATGGGACCTGAAGACTCCTGGCTGAATGGCCGAGCTGCCCCAGAGGAGGGTCCTGGAAGGCCTGGCATCGTCTAGGCCAGCATCGTCGGGCTCTCTTCTGTCCCTGGAGAGGCCCTGGCACAAACGTGTCCTGCCACAGGAAGGACGCCATCTGAGGCCATCCCGGCACAAGAGAATATTGTGACAGAGCACTGGCGTTGAAGCATTCATAATTTTTTCCTCTTTCCCTTTGCCCTTTCAGTCAGAGGGGCTGTTTGCACTTCCCTCCGGGGAGGGTGTAAAGGGGTGGAGGGCAGCAAAGAATCTTCCAGACTCTGGTTTCCAAAGGCTTAGCCCTTAAGGGGATGGAGAGAGCCTGGGGCATAAACAGGATGTTGAGAGGGAGGGAGGAAGGGAGAGAGAGACAGAGAGCCGTTCTTGGTTCCCCAGAAAAAGTGCCTTGGTCTCTGGTCTGCGCTTAATCACAGAGCCAGAACCCAGATTGGGGGGGGGGGCTCTGACGTCCCTGAAGTAGGGCTTGCTGGCGGCCCGTCGCCTCCACCTCCTGCTTTCCCATGATCTCCTGCTGCTGTCCTGCCACTGCCTACCAGGTAGTTGTAAGCGAGTTAGCTCGCTTTTCCCAGCCACGACCTTCCCACGTGTACACTGGGGATCCGAAGACCACTCCTGGTGTTGTGGGTGCAGCGGATGAGCAGGGAGGAGAGTCCAGCAAAGCCTGCCCCCACCCCGCCGGTCCCCCCCCTCCCCACTGCTGCCCCTATAACCTGCAGGACAGGGATGCTTCCTTCCGGGCCCCCCCCCACCCCCCCCAGAACCTCACACAGCAGCCGGTGGGCAGGAGGCACTAAGTATTTGTTTAGTAAAATCTGTCAATTTTCATAGGAAGAGGAGGAGAGTGGAGGGTGAGGCATAAAACCCCAGAAGACCAGGTGTCGCCTCTGCCGGGGGAGGAGTCTTCCCCCCCCACCTGCCCAGTGCTGCCACCATGCGGATCCGGGGGCGGCCACTGTCCCTCTGCTGCGCAGCAGGTAAGGCTGTCCTTACCTGTCACCGGGTCCCCCGGGCAAAGGCAGGAGGGTGCCTGGCTCCATGCGCGTCCCCAGGGCTCAGGTCTCATGGAAGGAAGGGCGCCTGTCCCCGGAGGTTCGCAGAGCTGGAGGTTGAAGGGGAGACAAAGTGGAAAGAAAGGCATGTTTTTCAGCTGTCAGCCTCGGCCGCCTCCCTCCTGCTTGCCAGCCCGCCCCCCGCCGGCTGGGCTCCTCTCATCCCTTCCCCCCAAACCTGCAGGCCCAGGCCCAGAACCGAGCGCTTGCTGTTTTCATTCGTGTCTTCATGTAGGCGTCTAACCGGCAACTGTTTTCCAAGTGCCTTGTTTGTGCCAGTCAGAAACTGACCCTGACCTCCCCGAGCGTACCCTGTGCGGGGAAGGACATTCGGCGGGGAGATAGCAGACAGATTATTGGAGAATGTGCCCCGTGCAGTGCAAGAGATAAGCAGGGTGACAAGAAGGGAGAGTCCCAGGGAGTGACATGGCGGGGGAGGGGGGGGGACTCTGCCGATCTGGTGGGTGGGAAGGTTTTCCTGAATGGGGAGATTCGGGCTGGGCCTGAGGGGTGGATGAAGGACTGCAGAGAGTAAAGCCAGGAAAAGGAGGAGCCTGGGCCCCTCGTGGGGAGCCTGGTGCATGTGAGTAGAAGATGCTGGAGGCCACAGTGGCCTCCCAGGAAAGCAGCCTCCGGACTGAGGGCTTGCAGCAGTGGGCGGAGCCACTGTACTGGGTGGGGGCCATGAGGGTCTATTGCGGTGACCAGGGGTAGAAGCAGAGGTACCCGTTGGGGCCAGGGCTCTCTGTCACAGAGAGATAATGGTGGCTGGGGCCAGGGTAGCAGTGGGCGTGGAAAGATGTGGAAGGTTCAAGAAAGTTCCAGATCCAAGGAAGGACAGGATTTGTGGTGTGATTGGATGCCAGGAATGAGAGACAGGGGAGGGACCAGCAATGACCCCTGGGTGGGAGCTGGGGATGCTGATGTGAGCTGGGAGGCCCAGGACAGAGCGCATCGGCAGGTGGATCTATGTGTGACAGACAGACAGGGGGACGCAGACCCGGAGCTCAGCACTGGAGGCTGGAGTCTGGGAGGCAGCCGGACACAGTGTTGACCGCTGGCATTTCTCAAACTACGAGCTATGACCCATGGGTCCTAAAATCTACTGTGGGCCACAGGCAGTGATTTTAAAAAATTAAACAGAATAGGATAAAAAGCATCAAAGTAAATCACACATTGTAAGAAAGAGTGACTTTTTTTTCCCTGTTCCCCTTCTCTGATGCAGGGATCCTCCGACTTTTCTCTGCCACAGGCAGCATCTTGGACTCTGGTGGGTGTGACGAGCTTCGCCTCGGGTGGCAAGTGTCCCGTCAGCCCTTTCCCTGTCCTCCCGATCGTGTGCAGGTCTTATTTTCCTCTCCTAGGGCATCTGGCTTGAGACAGATCCCTTAAGGCCTAGCCTCACCCCAACAATCCTGGCCCCTCCACCCCTCCACACAGGCAGGTCCTGGCAGGGCAGAGTCACCCTTGACCAGCCTTTTCTGGGGGGACCCCACAAGGGCACGGAGTCAGGAAGGAAGGAAGCCAATAGGGAGATCTTGGGGCTGGGGGTTGGCTCCCGGGAGAGGTTTGACTTGCCCATTAGTTCATTCATTCATTCATTCATTTTCAACACACTGAGTACTTCTGACATGCTGGACACTGTGAATATAATGATGAATAAGGCTCGTTCTTTTCCCTAAGTTGCTTGCACCTGGTGATGGAGACAGACAAGCAAAAGGTCCTTTTCTGGGGGGCTTTTACCAAATTCTGATGCAATCCGAGCAAATGCAGATCCTTGCTGTAGGGTGCCCTGGGACTTCACTGTATTTGGAAAGCTCCCCAGGGGGCTCTAACGTGCAGCCTCAGGGAGGAGCCCCGCCTATCACAGGGCAATGCCACGCTATGATCAAGGGCCAGGACCTGGGAACTCCACCCGTGGTCCTTGCATCCCACCTCCATCCCTTCCCACTGGGTGGCCTTGCCAAGTCACTCACCTCTCTGTGACTAGGTTTCCTCATTGGTAAAACAGACATGGTGATGTCTATCCTAGGGAGTTGGCGGAAGGATTCAATGAGCTACAGGTGCGCCAGGAGTGCTGGGTAAACAAGGGCTTTGTTATTCAGCACTAACAGAGGCCCCTGCAGCCAATGGAAGGGGCGCCTGCCCAGGAGGAGGCAGAGTGGGGAGCAGTTAGTTGGGCAAAGGGAAAGGGGAGATGAAGGCATGGGAGACCGAGGGGTTGGGGGAGCAGGGAGTGGGGAATGGCCAGTCCTTCCAGGCCAAGAGGGCAGCCTGTGCAAAGAGGCAGAGCGGTGTGTGAGTGGAGAGCCCACCGTACGGGCTGGAGTGGGAAAGCAGAGGCTGGGGAGGCTGCCTGCGTGGAGGCTGAAAGCTCTTCGGGGACCAGGGCTGGGAAGGCGCCGCCGGCTGGGCGTTGACAGCCTCTCCCATCCCAGCCTGGCAGCTGATGAGCAGTGGCAAGAACTTCTCGAGGGTGGAGGTGGAGCTGAGCTGGTCGGAGGCGCTGCGGTACTGCCGGCTGCACCACACGGACCTGGCCGACCTGCAGAGCATGAACAGCGTGCGCAGCATAAGCTCGCTCTACTCGCTCACCAGCAGCACGCATGCGTGGATCGGCCTCTTCTTCGACGTGCGCATTCAGGGCCTGAGCTGGTCCAGCGGCTCCGCCTTCACCGCCCCGGTGTGGAGCTCGCTGCCCATCTTCAAGGAGGGGATCTGTGCCACCCTGTACTCCATCTCCATTTTCCCCAGCCTGGGGGCAGCCTCGTGCGCGGCGCAGAAGCCCTTCATCTGCTACTACGGTGTGTTCCATTCCGAGGCCGGTTCTCCGAGCAAGGGAGGTGGGGTCCGCGGGGCGGGGAACACTCTCGAGTCTTCACCGGACAACTGACCAGTAGCCTAACCTTCCCTTTGCTGGAGTCCTCGCCGCAGCCCGAGTTTCTGTCTCCTCTGCCCCTCATTACCGAGACTCCAACATCAGAGAAACAGGTGTAAATCAGGGTAGAGAGAAAATAAAATCTGGAATGTTCCCCAGGTCTCCTCCTGCCAATTAGGGACTTGGGAGAAGAGGAAAAAGAAAAGGAGGAAAAAAGGAAAAGCCAGGCTGGGGGTCCACTTGCATCTCTGCAGCGGTGAGAGCCGGATTCCATCTCTTCCTCCTCCTCACAGAGCTCGGGCCGGCTTTCTGTCTCCTGCCAGCGGGGAGAGTGGAGCAGCCATTCTGCTGCTGAGCAGGAGTGGAGGGGAGCCCACGCCTTTAGGCCTCCCAGCAGGGAATCTGGGGTACTCAACACGCTGGCATCCTGCCTCCTGCCTGCCCCTCTGGGGGGCCTCAGCAGCCCCTGACCTTGACCTTGTTAGGAAGGTGCTGGGACCCCCGCAGGGGGGGGCGGGGGGGGGGCGGCGGTATGCGGAATGCTTAGACACCAGACGGCACTTTTCTGGTCAAAAGTGCCAGTTTCTGCTTTTCTCTGTCAGCCAAAGCCAAGCCTACCCCTGTGCCCCACTAAGCCCTCAAATAGGGGCATTCAGCACCAACGTGATGTGTCCCCAGCTTTTCACCATCCCGTGCCTGTCAGGGGGCCTTGAAATGTAGCCCACAGGGGCTAGGTTTGACCTTCAGATCCCCAAGCCAGCAGAGAGATGTTCAGGGGTGCTGCGTGTGCGGGGGGCGGGGGGAATCCTCTCGAAGAAATGGCCATGGGTGCAGGCTCTCCCCTCCTCCCTCTGTGTTTTGGGCTCCAGTGAGTCCCGTCCTGACTCTACTCACTTCTCTCCTTCTCCCCCAGCCCACAGCCAGGGCCTCTGTTGGGGACGTGGGGATTGTCTGCCCTACCCCCATGGTCAGTTCTCAACACAGAGTGAGCTCCAAAAAATGCTAATCAGGTCACTCTGCGTGAACATATTTAGTAGGTTCCCTTAGCACTTAGAATCCTATCCTTTTTGAGGCCACCCAGGCCCTGCTTGACCCTTCCAGCTTCCTCTCCGATCCCTGGCCCTGGCCTCACTGGCTGCTTTCTGCCCCTGGGATACGCGCTGGTCCTTCCCACTTAGGGTCTTGGCCTTGGCTCTACCCGGGGTATTCCTTCGCACTGCTTTGCAAGGCCGGCTGCTTCTCATATTCTCTTCAAGAGCAAGGATCCTGCTTCTCTTATTTCTGCTCTTTTCCCAGAGCCTGGAATAGTGTTTGCCACAAAGTAGGGGTGCCCCCTCTCTCTGTGTATGTAGTTCTTGAATACATGTAATAGAAATGGATGAACCTGTGTACCCTCGAGCTGGGCTTCCCCTTCCTCCGACGGGGTGGCTCCTGGTGCCTGCAGAGGGGATCCCGGGCAGCCCTCTCCCTCCCCATAACACGTGCTCTCTTTCTCTGTTGCAGACCCCGCTGTGGGGCACCGCATCTTCACGGAGCCTGCTCTCAGCCCGACCACCTCTCCAAAGCCAGGTACACACCGAGGAGCTCTGCCTTCCTCCTGACTCATCCACATGGACCGGCCGCAGGTTCATGCCGCCTGCGTGTCCCCTCTGCTTCCCTTGCCTGGCTGAGGGACCCCTGGCCCTGCCATCCCTAGGCTGAACTCCAGTATTATTATTCAGATTATTATTATTTTTAAAATATTTTATTTATTGATTTGAGGGAGAGAGAGAGAGAGCACGTGGCACGAGCTGGGGGGGTTGGGGAGAGGGAGAAGCAGACGACCTTGAGATCGTGGCTCGTGACCTGAGCTGAAGTCAGAGGCTTGACCGACTGAGCCACCCAGGCACAGCCCCCCACACGCACCTTTTAAAAGTTATATTTATTTGAGAGAGAGAGTATGCAGATTATTTATTATTATTTTATAATTCAAACAAGGAGATGATTTGCTGAAGGTCTCCAACCAGTGACATCAGTGGCGGAGGCTGTATCCCAGCTCTTGTGATGACCGCCCCCCTTCGTTGGCTTGGGGGTGGGGGAGAGGGAGCACCTCTTCACACCCTGGCCCATCCAGCTGGGGAGGGGGACTTCCCATCTGATTAGGACTACCCTGAATTTTTTTTTTTTTTTTTACTTTCTTCACATCTGGGTCAAGAATCCATGACAAAGGAAATCTAAACCCTTCCCTCCATCTGCTTTATAGAGTCGGTTCTCTGCATGCTAGGGAATGTGGTGTTGCAGAGTCGAGATGGCCGGGCTTCCAAGGCTGAATCTCATCTTGCCATTTAATATGGCATGAGTTTGGGCAAGTCATCACCCACCCGAGCCCCCCTTTTCTCCCACCTGTATGAGGAGGTTCACAACATCGACCTCTCGGGATTATAGTGAGGATTTAAGCGGATGACGAATGCCACAGCACAGCGCGGGGCTGGGGAGCACTGGTTGCTTAAGAGACGGGAGCTTTAAAAAATCAGTTTCGATAGGGAAAGTTAGAGAAACCTCAGGCAAATCTTGACGGGCTTAGATGAACAGGCGTGTGTCAGAGGGCTTGGGGGGCCCGATTTGAATCTGAGGATGTGGCTCTCTGTTCTGCAGATAGAGGCGTTTCCTTCAGCAGGGCTCCAGAATCCTCCCCTCGGGATCCCACACCGCGTCGTTTCCGCCTTCCGTTGTCTGGCATCGGATGTGTGGGCTTGTGTGTGACAGATGAGACAGGACTGGCAAGGGACAGGGCAGGTGGGGCTCGTGGGGGGTGGCCCAGGCCAGCGCCCGGCAGAGACCAGGGGTAGAGGCTGGGGGAGGCTGGCGGCCCGGGTGGTCTGAGCCCCGCCGGAAGTCAGGGCCTTGGGGGCCGGGCCCACTCTGCCTCCTGTCCGCCCGGCAGGTCTTCCCTCACCAGGCTCTTCTCTCTCCCCGGCTCTCCTGGTAGGGAGAGTATCATATACTTTCTCTACTCTGCCTCAGCCCCAGAGCCTCCTGGACTCACACGTGAGGCTGCCTCTCAACCAGGATTATCCTACCTTCCTCGGCTCGTCTCCACAAAGTTTAACCACCCTTTAATTAAGTGCTAATTATTTGCATGCCCTGCGCGAACCCATTCGTTTCCATGGTTCTCATGTAAGCCGTTACATTCGTTCAGGTGATACTATTTTCCACATTGCACAGGTGACAAAACTGAGACTTCGACTTCACTTATAAGGCCTTTAGCCACGAGGAGAGCTCTTCACCCCCGCTTTTCCCACTTTCCTTGCTCCCGGCTGCTGCCACAATAACTCTCCATTCTCTCAACCTGGTGTTTAGTCCTGTAAAATCAGGGGTTTCGTCAAACCTAACACCCTGGGGGGGGTGGGCGGCGAAGGGCCTGAGTCGGACCAGAGCTCTGTCCTCGGGGAGCCACAAGGCCTGGGCTATCAGAGGTCCAGGCCCTCAGGCCCGGGGCGTCCCTGTTCTTCATCCGCAGCTGCGGTCCAGATTGGCCGACAGACGTTCCTGCGGTTTGCCGGGGAGCTGACGTGGCAGGCGGCCCTGCTCTACTGTCGCGGCCACCACACGGACCTGGCCGACCTGCAGCGGGTGACCGACGAGGCCGGCAGGGAGGCCTTGAGGTCCATCACCAGTGAGACCGAGGCCTGGATCGGCCTCTACTTCAACGCAGCCTCCGGGGCCCTGAGCTGGTCGAGCGGCCTGGGCGCCAGCATCCCCAGCTGGCTCCAGGTGCCCGAGTTCGGGGCAGGACTGTGTGCGGGGCTCCGCACGTACGCGCGCTACCCCCCCAGAGTGTACTCGCTGGCCTGCTCCGCCCGGAAGCCCTTCATCTGCTTCCACGGTGCGTGGCCGCCCCTGGGCTCCCCCGGGCTAGAACCAACGGCGCGTGGGTTTACAGCAGCCGGAGACCTTGAGGGTAGACCTAAGGAAGAGCTTCTAGGCCCCGAGGGTAACAGGAGCAGGCTTTACTTTAATTCTGAGGGAGCTTTCAAGAATGGAACGGACCCTGTGGAGTCTCAGGGCATTCGCCATTAGCAATGGTAATGAGTTTTGGGGCGACGCAGAGGTTAAAAGCATGGACTTTGGAATCAGAGTCTACCACTTGCTAGAATGTTTCCTCTTCTGGAAAATATGTTTAACAAAATGGTATTGGTGATACCCGCCTCTGAGGATGGCTTCAGAGACTGAACGAGAAGGTATATGAAGGAGCTGGTAGAGACTCGGACCCAGAGTAAGCCTGGCACACACTAGCCCACGCCAGTGTTGCACCGTGAGTCACGGGAGCCGGAGGCCTGCCTGCTTGCTCTGGATCCTGTGTATCGTGTGTCCTCAGCAACAGGTCGCCTTCTGCCTTGCCATTTCCTTCTCTCTTTACTCTTCCTCCCTTTCCCTCCTCTCCTTCTCCTTCCCTTCCTTCCTTCCTCTCCTTCCTTTCATTTCTTCTTTCCTTTCCTTCCTTCCCTTCCTCCTCCTTTCCCTCCTTCCCTGCTTCCATTCTAGCCTTCCTAATTTTTGGCAATAGCTTTATTGAGATATAGTCCATATACCTTAAAAATCACCCCTTTGAAGTGTCTGACTCAGTGGGGTTTAGTAGTAGGAGTAGTTATAGGGGTGTGCAAGCATCACTGCTACCTAATTTTAGGACATTTTATCACCCCAAAAGGAACTCCTTACCCTTGAGCAGTCATTCCCCTTTCCCCCTACCCTCAGCCCCAGCAGCCGCTAATGCACTTCCTGTCTCTGTGGATCTGCCTGTTCTTGGCTGTTTCTTTTCGTGTTTTGGATTTGATGAGAACTGTGATCCTTCTCTGTAAAGCGGGAAGGATGGTTCCTTCCTTGCAGGGCTGCGGTGAGGATTAAAGACCCCAGAAGCCCCCTCCCATGATCAGCCCACGGAGGTGACTGAGATGGGGGCTGCTGAGCACCTCCGAGGTGAGACAGACCTGGGGGCACTCTATCCCATGTCAGGCCTGCCCTCACCACTCTCCCTCCTTCTTGCAGACCCCTCCATTGGACACCGGGAGTCCACCTCTCTCTCTCCAGCCTTTCCCGCTCCCTCTTCAGAAGCGACCATGGAGCCAACGCTCAGGCCAAGTACGTCCCTGTTTTCTGTTCTGTGTGGGTGCTTTGAACCTGTTCTTGCCTGGATCCCAGGGTTTCCAGGGCCTACAAGGTGGAGAGGCCACCTGCATGCAGCAGCACAGGGTCGGCCCCATGGGATCCTCCTGGAAAAGGATTTTCCAGCCCACCTTCCAGCCCTCTGCAGGGCCAGCTGGGTTTGGAGAAGGGGGACTCGGTCACCATCAACCTCCCTCCTTGAATTGGGCTGCTAACTTGCAGCTTCAGAGCCGAGAGGCTCCAGAGAGGTTGTGTGGCCCCCCACATGGTGATGAGGGCCAGCCTGGGAGACTGAGGGTCCGACACTGGGCGGTGCTCCCGAGTCGTCAGAGAGGGCTTTGAGGTTTGGCATCCAGAGGGGGGAGCGCAAGAGAGGTGCCTGTTGAATCCCTTGTGATTTTGGGCTCCTCTGGATGGAGGGAAGATGCAGAATGAGTTGTTGGGACTCTGGGGTGGGGGGGGGGACATGTTGGGAACTTAATTGCATTCCTATGGCATTTTTAAATTCTGGAAACATCTTTACAGCTATTACCTCATTTTGCTTTCCAAGAGTTCTGAAGCTAAGTAGGGTAACTGAGGGTAAAACACAGTTCTCCTAGCTTCGTTCCGGATCCCTCCATCTGACAAAGGCATTATTGCCTTTGCTGAGGACACGGAGAAGTTAGCGGACTTGCTCTTAGTCGCACAGAGCTTCATTTATATTCTGGGGACACAAAGTAAAATCAGGGGCCCCTCTGAAGGAGCCCAAGGCCGTGAGAGTTGGTGATGTGTGTATGGTCACAGGCATGATGGGAACATCGGAGGGAAGTGTCCCAGTCCCTGTGATGATCTGGATTTCCTGGAGGCGGTGATTCTGTACCTGTTTAGGACCACGCGGAGGAGTTAGCTCCCAAAGGGGAGTGGGGGATTGATTGCTTAAGGGGTGCTTAAGGCTTAAGGCTGATTGCATTCGAGGTGCTTAAGGCTGAGTGGGGACACCCTGGTCCTGCAGGGGAACTCCTGTGAGCTGCAAAGGAACATGGCCTCACCTGAAGGCAATAGCGCCAGGGCTGGGCCAGTGGGCAGATTTGGCTCAGAAACCGAGTGAGATCCTGTCATCTGCTTCCCATCTAAGGTGGGCCCTTAGGTGGCCCCTGCCTGGCGGCCCCAGACCCGGCTGGGTGGGCAGGGCTAGGCGTGGAAGAAGCGGGGGGGCCGTAGCAGCAGGGCCCGGGGAGCGGAGGCCGCTGGCGCCAGCTTCCCTGCTCTGTGACGCGTCCGACCTCGGCTTCTGGACGCCACCCGTCGCCATCCTCTCCGGCGACCCGACCGGGGCCTCGACAGGGGTCCGGGGTGCAGGGGCCCCATCGCCAGCCTTTGCTCCTGCCGCAGGGACGAGCACTCGGGCCCGCTTGGGCGGCGCGGCTCTGGGCCCCCGCGCCGCCAACCGCACGGCTCCCCAGCCCCGGGGGACCACGCCGCCCCGCGCCCTCCGGCCCAGCCCGCGCGCCCCGGGGACTCCTAGCCCCGCGAGGAAGGGCCCCGGCCCCTGCGGGTACCTGCCGTCGCCGCCGAGCCGGGCTGGCCCTCCGGGGGGACCGTCTCTGTCCCGCAGGCGGGGCCCGGGGCTGCTCTGGCCTCCGCTTCGAGCCCCGCCCCAGTCCACGCGTCCCCGGCGGCGGCGTCACCCAGGGCAGGCCCGCGAGTCGTGGGCGGCGGCCGGCGGCCCCGCGCACCGCTCCGCCCTCGGCGCCTCAGCTACCCCCGAAGGGCAGCGCTCCGGCTCGGCCCCAGGCATTCGGCCCCGCGCCCCCAGCCTCTCCCGGGAGCTCCGGGGGACTGAAGAGAGCGCCCCCAAGCCTTCGGCTCCTGGGCTCCTCGAGCGCAGGGTGCACGCCGGGGAGGCAGCTGGGAGCTGGCCAGGGCCCGACATAGGGGTCCGCCCGCGTCGCTGCGGGTTGGGGACGCCACTCCGGCCAGACCCCAGCGCCTGGCTCCTAGGGGGGTGACGGAGCCCTAGGCTCCATGCCCAGGCTGCAGGCCCGGAGGCTGAGGGCGGGGGCGGGGGCTCCCCTGGCTGCCTTCCAGTCCAGTCTCTGGGGGACCCCGTGCTGCCAGAGCCCGTTCTCCCGTTCCTCCTGGCTGGGTAATAATTTAGGGTGGGGGATTTTGGGGAGAAGTCCTCTGTTTTGGCGGTAGGAGTCTCATGGCCAAGGGTTGGAATGTTGACTCTCCTGTTTTGTGGCCCGAGGCAAGTTTCCTAACTTCTCAGAACTCCCTTTTTCGCATTTTTTTTTCCTGTTAGGATGTGTCTGTCAGTGCCTGGCATCTGGCAGACCTTCAGTTAATGGCAGTTACTACAGTTCTCGGTTCAATTCACTAGTGAAACGTTTAGGGATTCATTCCATCTCCTGACTGTGTCCTTACTCATCAGACAGGGCTGGCCTCCTTCTCGTTTTATTAATTATAAATGGTTATGAATGATCAGATTATGAATTATTGAGATTGAGGAATCTCACAGGGCCGGGGCTGTCTTATGCCTCTTTGTGTCTTTCCCAGGCCTTGAATAGTGATTTACACGTTGGTGGATGGTTTAATTCAACAATCACTTCCTGAGGACTGGGTTTGAACAGGCACTGAACCGTAGTCCCGAGATGAGCAGGGCCTGTTCCCCGTTTTTAAAAGAGCTTAGTCTGATCGGGATTAATAGCGACAACAGTTCAGTAAGTGCTGAGCCCGAAGTGTGACTCGAGGGCCCTTGTTCACTCTGCCTGGAAAGGTGGTGGCCGTTGGACAAAAAGTTAATGGAGGATTTCAGGCCGCAAACACTAGCACATTCTACCTGGCGGAGGGAACAGCACGGGCAAAGGCAAGTAGATGTGACAAACAGTGTGTGGTTTAGGGATGACAAGGAGTCTGATGTGACCAGAGTGGAGGCCACGTGTTTGGGAAGGGAGTGGCAGGGGACGAGGGAGAGAGGGGCAGAGTCTGAAGGACGTGCCCCTGCAGTCCATAGAGGCGTCCAAGGCAATCAGCAAGTGAGCAAGACGCTCAGCGCTGTAGTTTGCAGGAGCAGGGTGGGCCTGATGACGTGGGGCCACGTGTGTGTCAGGGTATACGAGGAAAAAGGCACAGTTCACGTCATACATGGAGCACACTCACAACTACACCGAGAGGAAACAACCACCCATGCTTGGGAGAAAAGACTGGAAGGAAATGTGTGAAAACCTTAACAGGGGTTACAGTGTTTCTTCCATTCTGTGTTTCTGGATTTTATACATTTATTCATTTCACTAAAGAAATGGACAGTGCTTTGGGTGGGGGAAGAAGGGGGCATTTGGAGAGGAGAGGCAGGAAGGGCACGTGTGGGGAAGGGCTGTTGCCCTGGGGGGGACGTGGGACTGAGGCCTGGGGGTTAGGCCGGTGGCGTGAGGAGGGCCGTGAGGGAATTGGTTTTAGCTCACTTACAAGTGACAGTAATTGAAGAAATATAAATACAAACACATTTTTAAAAATGCTCAGCTTCGTTCATTGAATCACAGAAATACAAACTAAAAGCAAGATGCGTTTTTAAAATAATTTTTTTTGAGGAGGGGGAGGGGCTGCGGGAGAGGGAGAGAGTCTTAAGCAGGTCCCACGCCCAGCGTGGAGCCCGACCTGGGGCTCGATCTCAAGACTCTGATCATGATCCGAGCTGAAATCAAGTTGGACGCTTAACCGACTGAGCCATGCAGGTGCCCCTTAAAATAATATTTTTACTTACCAGTTTGGCAAAGATTTAAAGGGGTGATAATGCTGGTGCAAATGTGGGGAAAATCCGCGATCCCAGACCCTGGATGGGAAAGTAGGGTGGCACTGGCCTTCTGGCAGCATGTCGGTTCTGAAATGTGCACACCCTTCCACACAGATGTCCTGTTTTGGGGACTTTATGAAGAAACAATAGTACAAGGCACACACATACTCCTCTCAGGAGAGAGGAGGTTGCTGAGAGGAGGCCGCACTTGGTTTTGGAATATGTTGAGTTTGAAGTGCTACCTTTTTTTTTTTTTTTTTTTTTAAGATTTTATTTACTTGAGAGAGAGAGAGAGAATGAGCTGGGAGAGGGACAGAGGAAGAAGCAGGCTTCCCTCGAAGCAGAGAGCCCGATGTGGGGCTCGATCCCAGGACCCTGGGATCATGACCTGAGCCGAAGGGAGCCACTTAACTGACTGAGCCACCCAGGTGCCCTGCAGTGCTACCTCTTGATGGAAATGTCGGGGGTCCCTGGTTGCCACAGTGGGGTCTCTGTGAAGCTGGCAGAAAACATAAGGGCATCAAGCCCCTGGGGGTAGGGCCTACTGAAAGAAAACATTTGCTACGGGGAAGAATTCTCATAATATTGCCCAAGCCCCACACCTCCTGCGGCAGGGACACCGTGTGGGAACAACGGGGTAGGAACTCAGGGGCTGCGTGCGCGAGCCTGGGGGAGTGAGCCAGGGTTCGGCCGGACCGAGCTTGCCCCGACTGGCCGGTTTCTGCGGCGACTGTGCGCGGAGCAGTGGCGGCCCGTGCCTGGCTTCTGGCTCGGGGGCTGTCGCCAATCTCAGACGCCCCTGCTCCTGGCTGCGTTTGCAAGGGCTCCTTTATTCTCCCCTCCTGTAGCTGTGGCCACTGAAGGAAGCGGCAGCCGTCGGAGAGAGACAGCCACGGCCACTCAGGCCCAACATCTGAGCTCATCTAAGCACCCGGCGTCTGCAGCAACCACCCCGGCACCCGCGGCAGGTAAGTGCCTCTGGTTCCCCGGGTCCCACTCTTCACAGGGGAGCCGTTAAATCTGAACAGCCACCCCTCAGCACCGGGCGCTCGAGACCTTTTTATGAAAGGCGGCATGAAGCGTTGGGAAGGGAACAGGAACAAGGCCGAGGAGCCTGGAGTTAGCTCCCTGACTACTGGGAAAGCCTGGGGAGCAGACTCCCTCACTTCGCCATCTCCTCGGTCTCGTCCGCAAACGAGGGACGGTAACAAGTACCCTGCCCGCACCCCGGGGGTGTTGCGAGCCCTCCCTGCGGTAGTTACGTAGTTACACGGGGGCACTATGGACTGCAGAATGCCGCACAAACAGGAGGTGGTCCTGGCCTGAGGCCGTCGCCCCTGCGATGGGTGCTCCCGGCCCGGGCTGAGCTGGCTTAGAGGCTCGGAGAACCTACTTAGAGTTTTCTGGGCTAGAGTTGGCCTTTAAAACGTGGGTCCAGGGAGAGGTGAGTATTTCCAGCGTGATGTGGAGTATCTACATAACAGATTTGTTAAAAAGGAGGGAAAATACAGATGAGACAGAAGATAACAGGCCTGCAGGTGGCCAGGAGGTGGGAGGGGAGCTGGCGTTGCCCCGCCGCGATGGGAGGCCCTTTCCTGTCAGCCGCGGGCTGAGCCTTCTGCTCGGCAGCTTCTTTTTGAAATCCGGAATCACCATGTCGCATCTACGGCATCCACTGGGGACAATCCTGACTGCTAAGAACTTATTTTCCAAATGGCGATGGGATAATTTTCCCTCAGCCAGAAAGTACTTTTTTTTTTTTCAGGGCAACAATTTGGAATCCTGAAAGCAGATTTTACCATCCCAGCTCTGACGGACCCAGAAGATCTGAAAGACCAATTTTTGAGCGAGGTGAGACTTCAGACCGCTTCTGATTTTGATCAGTCGGGTGACTTGACGATGCAAGGCAATATTGTGGGAACCAATATACCTAGAGCAAAAGCTTTGTAAAGTTAGCTCATCCGTTCCCATTGCCGTCACTCTGGCTCATGGTGACAGGTTGGTGTGTGTGCTGAGACTTTCAGAGCTTTTTCTTACTTTTAACATTTTTTCTGAGTTTTTTTTTTTTTTTTTTTTTCTTTAAAATCAGGACAGTGTAGTCAGGAGGCCCTGAATTGGGGTCTTGGCTTTCTACTTATTAGTTGTGTGACCTTGGGCAAATAACTTAACCTTTCTGTATATCAGTTTCCTCAAGAATTAGGGCAAACAAAACCTAACTCATACGGTTGGTATTATGATTAAGTGAAATATTTCCATATAAAGTGTTTAGCAAATTGGCACATAGTCAGTGCTCGATAAACACAAACATTAGCTGTTTACTATCAACATTATTTTTCTAAATATACATTTGTTCCAGGCTCCCCCCACCACCCTCTGTTCTTTTAAAGGATTATAAGGTAGGACATCGTGAAGAGGAAAATTGTTCCCAAATATTGCAACAGAAGCCTCAAACTGATTTTCAAATATGGCTGAAGGGCACATTTTCCAGTTATAGGAGATAATAACCATAGATGACAGAGCTAGAGTGTTCCTTATAGGTCATCTAACCAAATCATAATGTTACAGACAAGAAAACAGATTGGCATTTATCTGGTAGCTAACTGCAATTTCTTCACAGGCCAAAGAAATAGCACCCAGGCAACTCATTCTAAAAGCTCACGAACTCAGGTGTCTGGAAAGAACAGTAGTGTGGGTGTGTGCACGTGCATGCACGCACGTGTGTGCATCTGTGCAAACACGTGTGCGTACGTGCACTGGCCTGCTGGGGACTGGGCAGAGGAATTGGAAAGTTTTTGGTGGATTTTGCTATTGAAAAAAGAATAGGTGCAAACGATGCAATTCAACTCCTGATAATTTTTTTAGTACAAGTTCAAATAATAAGACTGCAGTGCTGAGTAGTAGGTTTTCAAAAGTCAAGGAGCCTTTTTTTGGGGGACGGGCGGGGGGAACCAAACCAGAAATCATCTTCCTTATGTTTTAGAATAAAGCCAATGATGGGAAGCTTGGGAGTCAAAGAGGGAATGTCATCTTTGTTAGGATGTATCTATTCCCTATTAGTGGAGAGAATTTAAAGGAGAGATTTAAAGGCTGGAAAAGGTGGGGACAATGTGTGTCTGTGTGTAGGAAGGTAGAGCATATATTATTAGTTTTAGCAGCATTTTAAATTCCAAACAGAAGGTGAGGGAACACCTGGAGCCAACTTACCCCAGTTCCAGGGACAGGGACAGAGAACTATGGTGGCAGACACACAAACAGTGCTCAGGGCTCACTATGGACTAGTGGTTGTTAAGCCCAACTCAAGTTAGAATCCCCTGGGGAAGTGGAAAAAAATAGCTCAACCCCAGTCTGTAGAGATATAGTTAACTGGTCAGTGGTGGAGCTCCAGAGGCATCCCCCCTCTTTTCTGATTTCGAAGTTCCATAGTGTTTCTGATAAACAGGATTGAGAAGCACTGGTTAAGTCATTTGTTTCAGTCCCCTTCGTCCCCAGGGCTGTGGGGGTGTGTGTGGTGGCGGCGGTCATAGTGTCCTGACCAAACTGATTTATGTGCTTTCCCATCAGGGGAGGTGCTGAGGACAAAAGGCAGGCAGCTGGAGGGGGACTAAGAAAAATAAAGGGCATGGCTGGACCTAAAGGGTAGAGGTGGGCCATTTAGGCCAGGAGGTCACAAGATAGCAACGGCAATTTCTCTCTTTTTGATGTTTCAGATCCAAGAAGTCTTAAAGCTTACATTAGGTCATGAGCAATTCCGATTGAAATGGGTTGGCTTCGAAGTAAACAAAGAATAGCCCACATCGACCGATCCGGAGTCTCCTTCTCACATAATCTTCTCTGGATTTTGAGGGCATTTTATTCCTTTTCATTCCTTGTAGGTCACACGATGCAATTTTTCCAGGCTTTTAGAAATAACTCCGGCTCTATGGAGAGGCTAACTGGTAGGATTTCAGACCCACACCTCACACACAAGAAAACTACCTAGGAGAAAAAAACCTGGCCTTCCTGGATTTTATATAATGAAATAGGGAAGCAGAAGCAGATGGAAGCATTTGGGGACAGTAACCTGGACAATGACAAGCAAACAAGAACAAAAAACCCCAACGAAGCAACAAAAATCCTGAAACAAATCCCATTAATCTACCTGGGGAATTAGGAGGGGACAGTAGTGGGCCGGGAAGCGAAGTGAGGCCACGCTGGCAAAGGACGTGGGGGACACTTTCCTTCCGAGCCACGAGCTACTGAAGAGATGTTAAGTTCTCCAGAATGAGGAGCTCTCTAAGGGCCTCATCACAATGCAACATATTAATGCAAGCTATTTGTCCTACTACATGTAAATATTTTCTACTTGTCAATTGGGAAATTCTCTGACACACTGTTCTTAATGGTAAACTATAATTTCAGAAAAAAAAAAAAAAATAAAACACATGACCTCAGAAGAATGTTCCTGCATACATTTTCTTTCTGGTTCTTCAAGTGTTCTACTCACCTAGATACAGGCTAGAAGTAAGGTGGTAAATATGTCAAATACAGTAGCAACTTTAGTCTGAAATGTTTAAAGTTAAAGTTTATTTGTATTCTTTGTAGGAATATCAATAAAAGACCTCAAACGTATCTATATCTGTACATGTACAAGAACCATCAAAAATTATTCACAGAACAAAAATAAATCTTCTTTAGAACAAACCCAGGTAATGAAATGTAGATATGGATCTCACGTATGGAACAATCTAAGTGCTACCAGCACAAAAATATGGCTTTAAAAATAAAATAAAATCTTGGGTTTTGTTTTTCTAAGGTGTATTTCTCTTTCTTGAAATAAAAAATAAATTATTTAGAGCTATCATTGTAAAATAGTCATGTGCATTAACACATTCTTATTAAGGCCCTGGAGATGAAAAACAGAATCAAATTTAGAAGGTAAATTCCTCACAGGTGTGACTCAGGTTAGTGTGCTGCTGTCTGCTTGGGTTCTGATGTCACTAGGAAATATCTAAGCACCAAAATTTAACCTTTACTATTTATTTCCACTTTTTTGCAGGATAGTGGTCATTGAGTCAATTAATATTTTAACCTTTTGGCGAACTGGGAACTGAAATTTCTCCCTTGGGGGTTTAGAAATGACATAAATACGATATTTATACGTGAACATTTGAACCCCTCCCACAGACGCTGGAGGCCCCTAAAACATTGCTTCTGTGGAAATCTTTCTACAACAACAGATAAATCTGGTTTTAGGTCCCAAACGAAAACATTTCCTAGTAGAACATGAGGGCATTTGAATGAAAAAGAAGAAAGGAGTAGGAAATGAGGATGCAGGCTGAGACACGGCAGAACGACCACTTTGCTTTCCTGGGGTGGGTCGCTGTCTTGGCCAAGTCCTGCGGGCTTGGTTTCTCAAACACCTGAGGATCAACTGACCAGGAACCAAAGCTCCTTCTTTCTGGAACCTACTCTCAGATCAGTGATATTCAGCTTTCCTTCTATGACCCGCATGGTATCAGTGATGATATCTAGGATTCTTGAGACAATGTCAGACCAAATCAATTTCAAGTCACTCTAACTTATATATACATATAACACATATGGTACATTTTAAAGAGGAACGAACCACGGTCATAACATCTAACAGATGAGAGCACAAAACCTAAAAACGCTCAAGAAAGTCTGGGAATCGCTGTTCTGTAAGATGGACTAACATTCAGAAAAAGGAAGCCTTAGGAATTGTGTTTTGTGTGGCTGTGCATGTGTTTTCTCCAGAGACTGCCTTTCCACTTATCTGTGTATTTTAAGATCAGGCAAAGGATAGAAATCCTGTTTCCTTGAACCTCTGGGCTACTGAGAAGGCTGCCGTGCATCAGTCCCCTTTTGGATCATGTATCTTCCTCACGTTCTTTCATTCCTCATAAGATATTTATTCTATCTCATGCAAATTTCATTACTTTTGTCCTTCCTAAACTCATGAGAATTCATAACTGGGTCATGACAACAACAGAATGCTTCTAGAACTAGTAACAATCACTCGAACATGGAAAGAGATTCTATTTAAAAATTCAACACCCCAACATATCTCGCTTTTAAAAGACTAGTAAAATAGGTCTTCCAATTGACACACTGATAAAAACAAAGTATCCCAAATTCTTGGCCCTTGGGTAATGGGTGGGAAGGCCAGTATTGACTGCTGGGGCAAGCAGGCGATTTCACATGTGAGTTGAGAAGGGGAAGGGGAATAGAGAAGGCCCTTTTGGTTTCCACAATCTGTAGAAGGTGCCCCCCTGGGGGTACAGCTGACAACAAACTGAGGCTGTGGCCTCAGGAGCTGCTGGGCCAGGACCAGTGACAAGTCTAGTCTAGTGACCAGCCTCGGCGCCAGGTCATACGGGACTTAGCTAATCTCGAAGGGGGTTCCTTCCTCAAGTTCAGCCTTCTCAGGAAGTCCAAACTGGAGCTAACCAGAACTCAATCTAGGTGGAAGGCAAAGCAAATACTAATGCAAACTCACTTCATGGTCACAGTCTTGCCCTGGAACGTCCAAATAAGAACAGCTCCCCACCTGGGGCACCTCTGGGGATACAGTGAGAGTCGGGGGCCAAAAGAACCGCAGCTCTATGAACAAAGGCTGAGGTCGACTAAGATCTGGAAAGCTTTACTTTTAAGTTCAGCAAATTCTCAAGGTCATACAGCAGTCAGAAACAGAAACTCCTGCTCTTTCACCGTCCGCCACCACTACCACAGGGAAAGATGGCAGCAGACCAGAGAAAGCGACTTGCGACCAACTCTATACCAAGTGAAGACAAGAAACAGCGACGGCAGCAGGATGAGCTCATCTTACCGCATCCTCCTCACAAACGGGCTGCCCTGGACTCCGACGGCACCTCGGGGAGAGCGCCTGGGGCACGGTGGGCGCTCAAGTGTCTGTTCTAGTCACCCAGATGTCATCTCCTATGTCTCGGCGTATGTCGCAGAGACGCGGGGAACATGAGGACCTGGGGGAAATGTCACTCTTTCTGCTGCTCTGGCCCAGAAAGCCTGTTGCTCCAGTGATACAAAAAGAGAGTACGAAAGCGCTTTCCTGAACTCCTAAATCCTACCCGCATTGTCCTTGTCCATAGCCAAGTCTGGCGGTCAGCTTAGACAAGCCCTTCGCAAGCACTTCACCCGAACCCCAGATTCCACCGGACCGCGGTCCAGGCTGCAGCCCGCAGCGTGGCGATGTGTGGCTGAAGGAGGAGCCCAGCCACGGCGATCTTCACCCGCCCGCCTCTCCTCGACCACGCGCTCCTCCCCGCGGAACATCCGGACGGAGTTATTTGGCCTGAAGAAGAGCCAAATTAAGCAATACCTCCATAAAAACTATCAGCTGTTTGCTGCGGTCTTCCAGCCTTAAAAAATCTTTCAGAATAAGTTCTACAGATCGCAGCTTCTCTAAAGAAATACTCAGAAAAATGTTTGGATAGGAAAAGGCTCAAAGGATAATCTAAAATTTAACATCTGGTAACAAATCTGAACTTCAAGCTGACTTCTAATTTGATTTTTTTTCACTCTTTTCTCTTCATCCAAGATAATCTGGTAAGAGAGGGCTGCATCTAAGGGGCTCCCACAATGCCAACAAGATCTAGGCAGCCATCCAGCCATCACAAGCACATTTGGTTTTTTGTGTCTCCCCCAACCCCCCAATACAGGTAAGCTTATCTGCCCTCTCTAATCCACAACCAACACTTCGAGCTTCCACACCTCAATGCAAGACATCAGGACCCCGAGGCTGATGCTTCTTTTACCAGGCTTTCTGTGACATGATGGAAGGCTTTACGAAGAGCAGATTAAACGTGACTGGAGCGGAGAACAGCTGTAAATGAGAACACCTATGTTTATAGCCCCAACCAACACAGGGCACACCTTCAGAGTTAGTAAGTATTAAAGGAAGTGATTTTGACCACAGTGTGCCCTAAGCTTCGAGGGAGGAGGTAAGAATTTGTAAAACAACTACCAGGGGGTCAAGAAAGTAACCAAGTGCCAAAATCCAAGGGCACAAAAACTGCAGATTGGAGAAGCCGGATGAGCAGCCCGATTTACAGCTCTGACCGGCAGAAAGGAGAAGACTATGAAGGGAACTGTTTTAAAAGGCTATGGGGTGGGGGCGGTTGGGAGGTTGCTGAGACGCAAGGTCCAACACAGAGATCCACCTGGGAGAGGGCAGGGCTCAGGAGGTCTGAGCACGAGTGGGGGCACCGTGAGAGGGAGGCTACACACAGAAGTCAAGGCTGGGCCTCACCCAGCAGAGGACACGAGAAATGTCCTCCTGTTTCCTCATAATATTCTCTTATGCAGCGACACTCACTCTGTTCATAGGGCTCCCTCGGGTCTTCGTTTTTTTCCCTCTCCCCTTTTCCTTTTCTTTTTTAAAAAAATTTCCTTAAAGTTTATAATTTAAAATAAACATCCTTAACTTATTTGAGATACGCTGTTGCTTTCTCAGGATAAAGAACTGCTTAGATCTTGCTTAAAGAGATTCAAAACCCTTTTACCATTATATCTGACAGCAGCGAAGGCAGGAACTTTTCCTATTTGTGCAGTTATATGTACATATGTGTGAGTATATATGTATATATATTTGTATATATAATGTCTGTTTTAACATGTAACATTCCATACTTCTGATAATTAAGTTTGCATTCAAGATGACATTTCACACCTCTGGAAAAAAGGAAGTAAACTAGCTTCCATGACGGTTTCTGTCCTACAATAAAGCCAAGGATGACAGTTGGTGAAACAGAGTCATTATTGCCAAATCTACGAAGAGGATGGGAGTAACGACTGGAACGCATGGTCCCTGCACTTTTAGTTTTGTTTATAAGTGGAATCATGACTTTTAAGAGAACCATGCTTTGGATCTGGATTTCCTTTCCAAATTTTAGTGAGGGAATTAGAAGAAGAAGCCATTTCAAAGCTAGAGACTGAGATAAAATTACCCTGCCCAGAGATTGGCTAGTACAATGGATAAAATCTTTATCCCAAACAAAAATTGTAAGTTACAAATAGAAAAGTTTTTTTTTTTTTAAATAGGAAATATTCAGAGATTCCTGCTATGGTAGGATTAGCCCTTTTCTGTGTGGAAGAAAGGGTGTTTATTTTGAATGGCTTATGGACAGCATATTTGAACAACCTCTCCAGGGGAGAGGTAACCCTGTTGGTGAAGACTGCTCCCACCGTGGGGGAGGAAAGGGCAGTGGGTGTGTGAAGATGAAGATGGTATGCAGAGACACAAATATTTATAGTTCTGTAAACTCTAAAGAGGAAAAAGAACACCCTTTATTACAACTGGGGTTAAAAAAAGCCCCCTATCTAAAATGGAAAATTCCCATCTGCTCTAGACAGAAGGAAATAAACATCAACAGGAGTTCAATAGAAACCACTCCTACAGTCCAGTTTTGATGCAACAGCTCTTAGCTGTGTCTTCTGAAACAGTATGTCCCCAAATCGGGTTAGCTGTTCATCCAGAACCAGTCTTGGTTGATCAATGGGATCAATTGTTTTGGTTGGTTCTTGGTATTTGCATGTTCTCCTAAAGGACAAGGGGGCCAGAGTGGGGTTTTAGACTGGCAGATGAGTCCCTGAAAAATTCATTCAGACGATGTCCTATTGCACTCCATGTGCATCTATCCAATAGACACTTGGTCTCTACCTACCGAGCCCATGGGCTCATCGCTCACTCACACGTTGTTCCTACTTTTTCCTCCTCTAACAACCGCAGTGCTTTCAACAAGAGGAAAACAATAATAAAAATAGTAATAATTAAAAAGGTAATCTACATTATTCACTTCCTTTTGGTATATTACAGTGGTATTTTCTGTACATGGCCCAGAACTAAGTTCCCTATGTACATAGAGACATGGGGGAAAAGCATCGACCTTAGAAGTCTTAGCCTTATGCCCTGAAAGACAAGGTTCCTTTCTTCATTCGAGAGTGTCTCGCCACTCTGCTGTTCGGAAGTAGCAACATTCTGTAAACCTGGGGGGTCGGGGAGAGGGCTGGGGCCAGGAGAGCGGGGAGGTTTCCTTCTGTCTCCTCCCACAGTCTGTGTGTTCAGCAAGGCCGTCAGCAGCTGCTGTTTTTGAATTCACCATTCTCCGTGATGGAAAGCTTGGTGGGGTTGGTGGGGGAGAGGCCGTTGCGGACCTGCATGCTGTACCGCTCCTTCACCTGCGTCAGCGCGCTCATCAGTCGGGTGTTGGCCGAATCCAGCGACACGATCCGCTTTTCCTGCAACACACCAATCGGGGCTTTATTTGGGCCACGTGCAGGAAACCCCACGGTAACGCGCCGCTGAAGGACTGTTCTAGTGCTTTCTACCAAACAGCGGTACGCATGATGCTTCCCAGACAAATGGAACGTCTCTGCCTCTTTCTGCACCCTACTCAGGCTCGGCTTCCCTGAGCCCAATGGGTCTGTGTTTCTTTTCTCTCTCTTTTTTCCTTTCAGCGCAGCAGGACTGGTTATTAATAACCCCTTGGGACGCGAGGATGATGGGAACGAGACACCAGGTGTTACTTCTGACTGTGCAACAGGGGTGTCAAGCTGCCTTATGGTATTAAGTGCTTTGGGTCAAAATTAAAACATAGAAATCAGGTGGCAAAGAAAGAAGCACCAGAGGTTTCATTTCACAGAGGAGAAGTGCATGTGCTCTATGGGTTCTCGGCCCCTCAAGAGGGCACATCAGTCACATTTGGAGAGAATTCACACTGTGCTCAAAATTACAACAATACATGGTGGCAGTTTCTAGTCACCAACAAAGTGAGGATGCAACAGCAAGAGGGGAAAAAGCAGCCAGAAGCTCAGACCAAGGGGTCATTTGAATATGGGAAGGGAGATGTGGCCGAAGGGGGACGCCATAAACATAACACATGGAAACAAACAGAGAACACAAGCTCCTCGACTCATTCCAGCTCAAAGTTACTCCAGGAAAGCTACCCAATACAGAGATTGCTTTCATTTTACTTTTGAGTCTCTGGGGAAAAAAAAAATGCTTTAGGACCAATATTTTGGAACCGAAGATTACTGATGTACACACACAAAAAAAAAAAAATTGAGAGAAAAAAGCCCCCCCGCCCCCTGCCAAAATATGGCAATCTGAAGGAAAGTAGGCTCATCCGAGTTTAAGAAAAAAAATCATCCCATCAAACTATTATCAGTCTCACAAAGATTAGGAGAGAAACCCTAATCTTAGTTTCAGCAGGTAGGGAGATCATTCCAGAACCTTTCCAACATGAAGTTGTCACTTTTCAGAAAAGAGGCTAATAACTGAGAGGGGTGGTCTTCACTTATGTCCATGAAATTAACAAGAAAAAACATGTGAGGAACCACCCCCAAAGCCAAGAGGAGCTTTCCTCCCCTGGAGTGTCTGACTTTACCCAGGAAAAGTGTGGTAAGGCGGGTCACGGTGAAGTGCAGAGAGGACAGGAAGGGCTGAGAGCTGGATGCTGCTCTTTGCTGGCGGGCAGCAGCCCCCAGGGCCATGTCGGGGTGTTCCCAGCGACGGGCCACCAGGAGGGAGGACCGCTGCCCTCCGCTGCCCTCCACTGCCCTGGGGGATGCTGGAGGCAAAAGCATTATGGACAACAGCATCAAGTAATGCTCCCCTTTAATCTCCTACTCTGGTGGTGGGGCAGGGCAGCCGGGCTAGGGGTTTCAAAAGTATGAAAAAAAACCCCTGTTATTAGCATTAAAAAAATGTCCTCCTTTTCTCTGATGGAGGTCTTAGGTAGTAAGATACATAAAGTCAGCATTATTAGGTAAGCATTCATCTAGTATAAGATGCTTTTTATTTTGGGAGGGTAACTCATGTTAGGGGTAGGCAAAACTCAATGAAAGAAAGATCTGTGAGGCTTAAAAAAAATGTAATTCAAAAAATCATAGCCAGTGGAGTTTATTGGGAAAACAAGTCTAGATCTTTAAAAAGCCAGTAGGTAAGGACTGGCCAGTGGTTACCAGGAAACAAGAAGTGGGGGCCAAATACGATATTTCCCCCTCTAGTTAAGAATGGTCTCTGAACAGAATAACTGGTAATATCCTGAAATGATTAAAAAAGAAATTTGAGGATTAGGATAAATTATAAGGCCCCAATATGAAGGGAAGTAGGATTCTTCAGGTTTACCCCCCAAATTTTTTTAAGGCATTTGTAAAAAAATTATTTTATTCTTAAAGGGTTAAAAAAAAGGGTAAAGAATGATTGCAATTATTTATTTCCTACAAGAGTTACAGCTGAAGCCAAATAACCCTCCCCGCTGAACAGCTGGAAGCTTCCAAGTGGACAAATCCCCTTTTGTAATTCCCCCCACTGCCAACGTCTCAAAATAAAACAAGAAGTAAAAGAAAAATAATCAAATAGGGACTTTTGAAAGTCAAGTTCCGTTGGCAAAAGATGCTCTGACATTTTGATTCCGCCTGGGTTGAAAGGCAAAGCAATCCACGCCTGACAGGAAGGATTTCCAGTGTGGGGAGTGCAGGAGCTGGAATGTGTAGGAGGCCAGTGTCCTGGGCCAGGGCTGGGAACTGCTCAGCTAGAGAACGGACTGGGTTTACTTGCCTGTTTGAATAATCTCATCTCCATTTATGACCTGTAATTTAACACAGCGGAGATATCACTTGCAACAGTAACTAGGCAGCTGCTTGCTTCTCAGAGGAGGAAGCCCTTCTCTGTTCTCCATCTGAGTCACATGGAGGGATCCTGGGGGGTGAAAGTGGCACAGTCCCTGGTCTGATGCTTCAGAAATGGTCCCCTGAGTTCCATCACCAGGACCCCCGTGGTCCACAAGGTCTAAGACAGCTGGTTCTGCCCTGGCCAGTGGAACGCTCACCTCCCTGCAGTGCCAGTTAGCAGGTGGCTGGCCCAGGCTGGGCCTGACGGCATAAACTCCAGGAGACGGACGGACAGGCTGACCTCAGCGACAAGCTTTGCCCGGAGGGGAGCAGGACTGCTGATACAGATGAAAACCAGCTCACTGGGCACCAGGCCCTCAGTGCTTTGGAAAATGTTGGGCTCAGCTCGAATGTGAGGAATGCAACAGTATTCACTTCAGGAATATTTTCCACTACCAGTGGCACCAAGGAAGACGCCGGGGACCTAAAAGTACGGGCTACCTCACTGGGAAGTCTTCATCCCAAACATGTGTGCGTTCTATTAAATGATGCCGGAAGGGCTGCTCGGCTCCATCAGATACTTATGATGGAAGATTTATCCCGACAGAGGAGAGGGTCTGATATAAAAAGTCATTCATTACAAAGGTTGCCCAAAGATGTTCAAAGTCTTTTGCTATAATAAGACTTTAATGTATCAGTAAGACAACAGCTGGAATTGGAGGTTATAATTTTTTTTTAATTAGCTTTAGTGTTTATGATTTGTGCTATACACGGTACACTGTTTTTCAAAATGTGGTCCAGTGAATTCTCCACGTATTCTTGAGGGATCCATGGCGGGCCTCCGGTAGAAAGCTCACTGTACAGTAATGCCCGTGTTTGACAAAGTAATTTACTATATTTAGCCAACCTCAGTGTGCTTTCATCCACGAGCTGAAAGTGGTCCTTGTTGGTGGTGCTCAGTATGAGCAGTTGGAAAGTGATCTATGGAAGGTCCCTCTGGTTTGACCAAAATAGTCCATGGAATCAAAGCATTTAAAAACCACTGCCTTGAGGTATGGACCCAAAATATCTAGTTTAGCCAGACCACAAGCTGACGCTGACTAATGTTCTGAGGATCACATTTCACCCGTCCCCAAACAGTTACACCCTCCTGGTTAACTGAGAGAAGGTCCTTACTTTCCAGAGCTTTTGAGGCCTGATCGATCCTACCCGCTTCTTGTGTTCACCGTCCATGCCTGACTACTGTTTTACACCCCGTCATCTTGCTCCCGATGTCAAAATAGGCGACAGGGGTGGGTAGAAATTGTCAGAAGCTAATGGGGCTGTCCTGACAGGCATCCGAGAAGAGGGAAATGCTCTGTGCACAAAGCCACGACTGTGACACACCCAAGCTTCCTCTGCTTAAGGCTGGCACAGTTTCCAACCAGCTGGAGTTAGGAAAATGGTCTGTTTTATCTCATCAGACCCAAAATCTCTCCTGATGTAATTATCAATAGGACTCTTCTTGCATTATTTTGTCACACTGAAAATTCATAAGTAAAAACATATTAACAGCAGTTTTCCTGACTAAATTGCTTTCTGTATCCAGGTTTGTTTCTCTGAAGGCTATGGGATGAATTTTTGTAGTATGTGTGGCAAGATGGCCTTGTCTCCACCAACCGTCCCTCACCCACCTTGGGGACACCCAGAAACATTTAAAAAAAGGACTAAGTCAGATAATTACAGCAGACCTTTCTTCTGATTCTTACGAGGTCCAAATATCCAGGAACTACAGAGTCCAAAATGTTCCAGGAGCTACGCTGATGAGAGCATCACAGCTCACACTGGCCTACAAGTTGGGGGTGTCTGTGGAGCATGGGGCCCAGGAAGCCTCCTTCCATGACTCTGCTTTCAGCCTCCCTCCCAACTCCTTTGAAAAATAAACCTCATCCCACATTAAACCCTGTCAGGAAACCAGACAGGGGGTGTTAAGTGCATGCTTACTACTCCCAGGGGCTCCGACATAGATGGTCCCCTACACAGAGAAGAGAGTAGAACATAAAGTCCTTGCTCCCACTTTTATTCCATAGCTTGGGAATATGATAAGGTCTTGAGGGGTGACAAATGCAAACCCATGTGGGTTGGTTGTCTCCAGGAAGGGGATATATTTGGTGGCTAGACCAGCCACTATCAAAACTGCACCTGCCTTTCGTTATTTGTTTCACTCTAAGCAATACAACCATATTTTGCAATGATAAAATGAAACCAAATCAGCAAGGTTTCCTGCCTCCCAGATTTGGCTCTCATCACTGATGTGCCCTGTGGGGTGCTCTTGGCAGTCATCGCGCCAATAGTGTCGTAGGTATAAGCTAGAGTGAGCAGAGGCCCAGGTTCTGATTTCATCAAGACTAAGAGGCTCTCTAAGCACAGCGCCAACAAAGGAGGGCAGCCAAGCAAATCCCAAGCATCACTGCCAAACCCTGCACCGAAAGAATAGCAAGGAAAGGGACCTGCCACAACCCTGTCTTTCCCCTACAGTTCCACTCGTATGTAGGGCTAGAGGTCGATGGCACAGTGGACGTGACTAACAAGACCGTGAACATCACAGCCAAGCGATGGTCAGTGGAGGTCACAAGCCAGACACATGCGGTGTGCTTTTCACAGTTACCCCTCAGAGAATGCCCTTCTTTCCATGAGGAAAGAAGGAAACCCCATCATGCAGTAGGTTGAGATTTGTCAAGCAACTGCCCTAAGCACGCTAATACTTTGCTGGGTTAACAGACTTGTCACCAGTCAAAGAAAGGAAAAGTAATACAGGTCACATAGAAACTCTTTTAATCTTCAAAAGGTAATGCTGAGAACTTCCCAATGACCCATTTTTGCAGTACATGCCTTGGCATTTCCAAAGGGTTGGAAGTCAGGAAATTTAACAGTCATTATAAATAAGTGCTTTCTACTAGATTCAAGGCCTGCTCACCTGTGCATCAATTATTTTTTGCTTTGCATCAATAACTGCTTGCATCTCAGCATGATCCTTCTTCAGTTCCTCTTCCACAGCCATCAGCCTAGAACGTGGCAGCAAGGAGACATCGAGAATGTGAAAGAGAGCCAGCTGACGTAGGGTACAAGAAACCCAAACTCGGCAGGGTCCAGATTTCCACTCCTCCCCAGTGAGAGGTCCCTAATCATTCTTACTTTCTTCTCTCCCACCTTGAAAGGAGACATCCAAGGCTGACCTCTCTGCCAGTGACCAGATCCCATGCATTTTCGTCTCCTCTGGGACAGGGTCCCCAAAATCATTTCCTCCCTCTCCTCTGTCAGATCCTTCTCCTGGCTGAGCTTATTTCATCGCAAACTATTAAACCAACCAGAAACAAACAAACAAGCCCCTCTTACTCTCAAGTTCCCCTGTGACAGCTGTCCCTTCTCCCCTCGCACAGCGGAGTTTCTCAGAGTGTGCTACACTGAGTCGGCCTACTTTCTCTCCCAGGCGCCACTTGCATCTTAACCCATGGACTTTCGACTCCCTGAAACAGCTCAAAGACAGCTAATTCCCTCCATATTTCTGAAACAACAAACCTTTTCTGCCTTCATTTTGCTTAACCCCTCAGTAGCATTTGACAAGAGCGAAGCACAGTGATTATGAGCCTGCGCTCTGGAGCCTGACTCCCTGGCTTCAAGTCCCGGCTGCCCCGCTAAGGGACCTTGGGCAGGTGACTTGATGGCTTTGGAGCCTGTTGCTTTATTTGCAAAATGAGAATAATGCCTGCCTCAGAGGTTGGCATTAAACACATCTTCATTAACAGATCAAACCAATTACTGTTTGTAAAGTGCTCAACAAAGTGCCTGGCCCATGGTGAGTGCTATTTAAGTGTTTGGTACAACTGACCCCCTCCCGTAGACTCCCTGGACATCCTGGCACTCTCTGTCTCTTAGTTCTCTGGCCCTAAAGATACCCAGTGATGCCGCCCTTCCACATCTCTAGACTCTTGAAGACCTAAGTGACTCTTGGACATTGAATACTAACACCTTGCGAGTGAGTTGCTGTGTTTTCATTTTTTCTAATTATTACGATGAAAGACTACCTCTGTCTTCAAAGGAAGGGTGAGAAGGTCTCACATTTAGAAAATGTTAAGAGATACGGTCCTGCACCACATCCGCAGGGAGTCCCACGGAGCACGTGTAGAACTGAAGTGGCTTTGGCTGCTGAGACTTCAGGATTCTTTGGCTCATCCTCCGATCTCTTTGTGCCCCTAACTGGCCCACATCCACCACCAGCGGGTGGTCTGACCTGCTGATGATGCTCTTCATCTGGCTGTCCTTCTCCTCCTGCTGCCTGCGCAGGCGCTCCTCGCTGTCCTCCAGCCTGGCCTTGTACTCCAGCAGCAGCTTCTGCATCTGCTGCTCCTGCACCAGCAAGCGGCGTTCATACTCCTCCAGCCGCCGGCTGGACACTCGCAGGCGCTCCTTCAGCTTCGTAATTTCCTGCTCGTACTAGAGCAGAAGAGAGGCATCAAAAACACGGGGGGGAGGGGGGAACTGGAGTTATGGTGGTTTTTGAAATTGAGGTGGTTGTATGCTGTCTGAGCTGCCATTCCATGTGCTGCTAATATTCTTAAAAGTGACCAGAAACCATAAATGGTAAAGGAGCTCTGTCCTCCCGCCCCCTCAAATCACATTTTAAATCTGAACTTGGCATTTCCAATCTATATATTTATGTATCTCTTTCCACATTAACTAACAGTTGCTGCAAACTACATCCAATCTGTAGCAAATGCGGGGAGGGGAAAAAAAAAATCAAAAGCCTGTCGAATCACTTAAAATAAGCCAAAAGCCAGTTGTCTACCAGAGAAAAGATTTCTGTATCATCACCTGTACCGGAGGACCTCTGACACATCCTGGCTCATCAGACTCTCATTCCTTCATTCTACTAGAATCAGCCCTTTAGAGAACAAGCAATGTTTCTATAATGTTACGCTACTAAATCAATAGATAGAATCTGATGGCAAAGTAAGCTACTGCGGTGTTCTCCCCAACTACACATGTGTAAAATATTCAGGTCACAAGCACCCAAGCAAAAGGTCTACATGTTTTCCCAGGCTGATGAATATTACCTCTTGGCCCCTTTTTGTGATGTGGTTCATTGGCTCAATTTGGTACCGCTGGCTGGAACATGTATGTCTGTTTTCTCACTAAAGCTTTCTAGAATCCTAGACCTTTTTTGAACAGGCAGTGCAGTAGCTGGGGTGTGAGTACATTGGAATGTCACATTTCTAGGTGAGGTGAGAAGCATAAGCTTTCTTATATATGGTCTACTTAAATTAATTAGTAATTCACGATAAATCTGTACGGTGCTTTGTAAAATGCAAACTATTTTCACAGAATATCCCATTTAATTGACAATCAGGCAGTTAGCTTCTGCTTACCCAACATTATGATCCTAAACTATATTCTTTATCCAGAAGATCATATATGACAATTTTGGGGAAGAAAAAAAAAAAAAAGATGACAATTTTCATGACAGTTTAAAAAGGTATACTGCATCAGTAAGCATATTTTAGGATCATGCTGATAAGTAAGCAGGATTAATCGTGTGGTTGTTAATTAAATGAGAGAATGCCATACATGATGTCAAGCCTCTTATTTGATAATCCTTTTTCTCCGTGTCAACTTTTCTTTAAAACAAAACAGAAATAGATAATATCTGTTTAAAAATCAATATAGAGCTAGAAGTTCTTTATCCAGTAAAGGCAAAAAGGCAAGAAAAAAAAAAAAAGAATCATTAAACAAGATCTGGAAAGGAAGTCTAGTCCAAGGATAATTCTGGCCTTGGTTGTAAGACTAACAACCAATTTATAGAAACACTAAATATTCCCCTTCAATAGAAATGAATAGCAGAATGTCTCCAAATCAAAGTAACCTACGTGAAAAGAAGATTAATCCTCCCACCCCAGCCTGACAGGCATTTTCTGCATATTTTCACACAGAGACACTGCTGACTTGTTATATACAGATGTGTATATGCTGGCTAACATAAGAGGTGGAGTTGAAACTGGGGAGAGAAAGAGATCATGTTGTTGGCTAGACAACCCATCTGGTGGCCCATTACTGTGGCGGCAAGAAGTTAACAAAGACAGGCTAGTTCTACCTTCTCAGCATGCTTGGATTCATCTTGATTTTGCTCAGTCTCTTCCACATCCTCTTCATATTGCCCATTGTTCAGCACCCAGGCTGCTGTCCTCTCTACTGGGGACATTGTGGCAGAGTCCACAGGTGACTGCACCTGCATCAGAAACACTATTATTAGCATCTCCCCAAACAGCTCACTAGGTCGGTTTCGCAAACGGAGTTATTCTTGGAGGACGAAACTGGGATCTAATAAATACTCTCAGTTCTAAGTAATATTTTATTAAAGACAGGGCTAGGGGTGAGGAATGAGAATATCTACTTGTATAAGAATACACTATTCTGAATAGAAATTTCTATGCATTACATCCAGAAAAAGAAAGCCAAGGCCTTAAAATTGTTCATTAGTCCAGTGACCCAATTACCAGTGAAATTTCAATGATGGTAAGAATGAGAGAAAAGGCCTGACTTGATGGTTGACTGCTCAGCTGAGGTAATGGCTGTGTAACCCAGGGATGATGGGGAACCGACAAACTGATTAATGCTAAACAAACTCACAAGGTACTCATTTATTTATCAGAATGCCAAGTCTGTAATTTTTACATTAATCATTTAGACAAAGAGAAAAAACAAGTGATATTGCTCATTTTTACAGAGTGCTGACTTCTTGATGGATGAAGACCACTCAGAAGTCTCTATTTAGACCAGTTTCTTGGTGAATACAGGATCAAAACAATAGATATTGGATTAGTTTAAGGGATATTTCTATCCAGTTAGGATAGCCAGATAAATTGTCCTTTTCCAATACTGATATACAGAGTGATAAGAATTCTGGCCTTAAGTAGCAACCCTGGGGCGCCTGGGTGGCTCAGTCGGTTGAGCGTCTGACTTTAGCTCAGGTCATGATCTCTGGGTCCTGGGATAGAGCCCCACATTGGGCTTTCTGCTCAGTGGAAGTCTGCTTCTCTCTCTGCTTCTCCCCCTACTTGTGCTCTCTCTCTCTCTCTCTCAAATAAATACAATCTTAAAAAAAAAAGTAGCAACACCTGCCACTTAAACTGTCCCTTAATCTCTTCAATACTCTTTTCTTAATCTACTGATTAGGAATATCACCCCCAACACGACACAACCTATCCCGATATCTCATAGAGAGCTGTAGGGACTGAGTAAGATAATGTATGTGACAGTCCTTTGGAAACTACAGAGCTTGGATGCTACCATATTTATGTTTAGAAAACTAGCATTGGATATTACAATTTATATTAAGCTACTGAACAAGCTTTCAGTAGCAAGAACAAGAACAAACTTGAACAAGAACAAGCTTTCTCTACAAATGATGCTAGAAATATAAAACAAATTATTTTTCTCCGGTGTGCTTGTGTGTGTGAGAGAGAGAGAGAGAATGAGGGAGGCTGGGAGGGTGAGAAAGAAGGAGAAAATACAGCATTGTATGTGAGTTAGCCTATTTATTTATTTACTTACTTATTTTAAAAGACATTATTTATTTATTTGACAGAGAAAGAGAGAGCGCGAGTGCAAGTGAGAGAGCACAAGGAGGGGGAGCGGCAGGCAGAGGAAGAGGGTGAATGAAGCAGACTCCCTGCTGAGCAGAGAGCCCGAGGGACAAGGGATGTGGGGCTCGGTCCCAGGACCCTGGGCTCATGACCTGAGCCAGAGGCAGATGTTTCACTGACTGAGCCACCCAGGTGCCCCTGAGTTAGCCTTTTTAGAATTAAAATAGATTTCTATTTAGAGAACCAACACTGTGTAATCTCATAATCGGAGGGAATTTTCTCTCCCATGCAGAGCTATCTACTTTAAGATTATCTTTATTTCATTCTGAAACTCTCTATAGATAGCTATTTTAAAAGAAGGGTTTTTTTTTTTTTTTTTGATGACTTTGCAATTTAGAAAGACTAGATAAAAAATACCGGTTGGGAGAAACTCTACAAGATACACGTACACAAGTCATAGGAGGGTGTGAAGCAGAACCTGGTTTGGCTGATTTGCAAACAGATTGCAGATATGTATCAATAAAAAGCGGCATCGCTCCTGAGGCACACATAAGCAATTGTTAGTGGACTTCTAGAAGTTCCTCCTTTTTCTCCACTGTGTCAAGAAACATACAGATGTGGCTTAAATTTCAAGATCTTCAGTTCTTAAAAGTCTATTCCATCTCTACTCTGGTATCTAGGTATGTTGTATACTTCATTCATTTGTGTATTACTTTATTAATTTTGTTATAACCACATCATCACTGATATATTATTTATTACCTCTTTAAAACAACGTTTTCCTGTTAGCTGAGTCCTTATGCTAAGCAATAACATCAGTACAATCATGAGTTTGAGGTTATATATGTTATATATTTATAAATATATTTTAATATTAATAGTTATATGTTTTTCTAATATGTGTTAAAATAATTACATGATTAATTAATAAACATCTTGTATACTTAAATAATTTTGAGCATCGAACTTTGGAAACACTGGCCTATAGGATAGAGTATCATCTATAAAGGAAGGTAATAATTATCCACATCAGAAGTTATTATGAGAAACAAATGAGTCAGCATGTAAAAGCATTTTGTAAACGGGCAAGATACTTTATACATCACCCCCCCACACACACACACACATAGTTCTCCCCCTACTGGATTCTAAAAGCAGAGCACAATAAATTGTTTCAGCATTGGCAGAGAAAAATAGTTTTACAAGAGGTTTAGGTTTTTATTTGATATATGTACACCTGAAAGACAAAAGAATGTGGTTCTGAGTCTTAAAAAATTAATAGAAAGCCAATATTTAAAGGAGACAAACCCTATTTAAATTTTATAATCTTATCATGTTAGCACCTGGGCACAGAAAAGCTGCTTTTCTATGAAACCAGGATTTTCTATGATTCAATAGCGGTTTGAAATAAAGCAGGTACTAAAACTAATAACAACTTTACTGTTCGGAATTTATTACTTCAAGGCAGCTAATTCAATAGCTTTTTGCTTTATATAGTTAACAAGATGTTGTGTGAATGGACTTTCTTTCCCTGTGATTTGTCATGGGGTAGCTATTTACTGAGTGCCTATATATGCACTGCACACTAAAGATATTCCTAAGAACACACTAAGGACAGATCTCAGCCCCTAAAAGCATATTAAAACAACAATGACGACTCCTTAGCACAATCTAGGCTTTGACTGTTAAGTGAGAAGCTGTAAAAACAAGAGTTGGTTCATTCCACTGACGACGGTGGTAGCTACCGTATCTTCAGAAGGACTAACAATGTCCAATGAATTATAAGAGATTGTGTGATGGAACTGGGCATTTGGGTCTATTCCTATTTTATTGGTTGAATCTGATTTTCAACCACTTCCGAATATAACCAAGCACTCTGCAAGGCATATTGTAGGTGGTCAATAACTGTTGAAAAAATATGAACTATTCCTTGTATTCATGGTAAAACCTTTACAACATCATAAAGAACAGAAAAGCAATATTGAACAAATAAAAGATAGTTAAAATAAAGATTTTTTTGGTTTATTTACAAAACTATATACTGTCTCTTCCATTTTTTTTTAATTGGTTTTATGTGTGCTGGTCTTATTTCCCAATTAGATCATCAATCCCTGATGCATGGCATCATATTATACAGTTTATTTTTTATTTTTTATTTTAAAAAACTCTGGTTCTCTTTAGAACTTATTGCTAAAGTATAATGTATTACTAAGAGAAAGATACTATGTGTTTTTCCTCTAATCCTTTGGAAGTGCATCAAAGGCTTTTCTTTAATGATTGTTGCATCTCCTTACAAGTTGGCGAAGATAGCAAAATTTATTATCTCTAGTTTTTATCATTAGTAGTTATTTAGTTATTATTTAGGCATTATTATAGATAGCAAAACTTGTTATCTCTAGTTTATAGTCAAAGAGGTTGGGAAAAGAGGTTGGCAAGTGCTTCAAATCCCATTTTGCTTAGCTATAGCCTTAGGAAGAGTATTTATATCCACTGGCTTTCGACGGTGGATCACTAAAGAAAAGGAAGGATAAAAAAGACAGAAAGAAAAGCCATAGGAATTCCTACTGGGAATATCTCTGCTTTGAGATAAAACTGTATAGGGTTTCTCTGGGAAAAATACTAATGCTTTAGGGCAAAATGGCCTGAGCCAGCAGCTTCTCCGATCCCGTCATCAGTCACAGCCTGGCTACGCTGAGGACAATGGAGAACAGGCCGGTTCCCTTCCTTGCTAGTATTTACTAGATATAAATAAGGCTTGTTGGTTGCAGCTTCTCTGAAGTCTGAAACAGTCCGGTTCTCATAATGAAGAGCACTTCTGCCATCAACACCAAAGAAAGGGCTGACTAAAGAAGTCAATTCTGAGCGCTCCTGAAGAAGCTGGTTAGGAGAGGGTTCAATACAACCACACGTGAAAGCTGCAGCATCCTTCCAATAGGACTGTCAAATTTGAATTTTTTATTTTAAAAGCCTCTTCAAATTTGAATTTTTAAGATTATGTAACACACTATATCTGAACACATACACTGTAAATACAGTCCACTGTACATAGACAGTACATGATGCATGAAAAACAAAGTGGAGAGGAAAAAGAGGAGGAAAAATCCAAATACAGGCTGAAAAGGGTAAAAAAATTCGAAGGCAGTTTCCTGAAAACAAAAAAACCAAAAAAACTCCCCCAAAAACAAACCTCTCTTCTCTGTAGATTGTTTCAACTAGGATTTTATTTCCTTCCTACTCAGTACGTATGTGAAGACTGAAGCCAGTAATGCCACTAACAATGGGCACTCCTTTGTGCTACGATACAGATGGAATTTGCATGGGACAAAGCCACCAATAATTACAGACGCCTACAGAATAATCCCCACAAAGCAATCCTCTAGTTCTGGGGAGAGACGAATTCCCCAACACAATTTGCAATTACAATATGTAAAGGAATTTGCCAAAAATGTGCTGATTATATAGAAATTCAGAGGCTTCATGGGAGTGAGAAAAGCAAGAAACCAGAAGATAAGGAATAAAAAATAACAACATAAGTTTGAAAGAATAAACCATCTGCATAGAAAAAGCCAATGTAGAAAAACCAGAAACTCGAGCAATAAAAATATAGTGATTTATGCTGGAACTGATATGAGGTGGCTCTACCAGCAAAGGCATAAACAAAGATGAATATTTCAAGCTGCACTAGGCCATCTCACTGTGTCTGTGCCTCACTTAGTGCCAGTGTAATACAGACATACCCCAATTCATTGATGGCTTGCAGCACAAGACATTTTTAAATTGGTTGTTTGGAGACTATGCATTTCTTGCCTCTAGTCTATCCAGACGGCCTTCTATTCACCCACAGAAACGTGTACTGACTGCTTGTGTGATGAGTGCTACATTTTCCTACACCTAAATGTTATAAATGACAATTGGTTCCAGATGGTCACACAGAAGGCTATGTAATTTATAATATTTATAAACCATGAGTCTGAGTCACAGGCCCCGGGAACTGAGGACTGAGTGATACAAGGAAATGGGTTAGAATTCCTCTTTTCTGTCCAGGGCTGGGCCCGAGTCAGCTTTTGAAAAGCAGGTTGGAGGGCCCTTTCTGCTGTCCTGTCCCTCTCTGCCAATCTGATATTCTTCTCTATTCCCTAGCCCATGCTCAGGGACCCCATGCCACACTTAGCCACCTGCTGCCGCTACCCCCCGCAGTGGATGTCTGTCTCCACGTCGTACTCCATCTCTAAAATTACTTATCCTTCCTTTCTCCTCTCAATAAACACTTCAATTCTCTGAAAATAGTTGATCTCAGCTAGAAGCTAGCATAAAAGTAACATGTGGAAATGATCATAAGGTGTAAATGACTGCCTTCTGACAAATTAAACTTATATGACATACATATGAAAGATATAGATATGCATAAGCATTTTCATTGTAGATAATCTTTTTTCCTTTTTTTTTTTAAATGAAAATGTTCATTAAATCAAATGAATTGGGGGAGCGCCTGAGTGGCTCAGTGGGTTAAGTGGCCAGCTCTTGGTTTCGGCTCAGGTCATGGTCTCGGGGTCCTGGGATTGAGCCCCGTGTTGAGCTCCGTTTTCAGCGGGGAGTCTGCTCAAGGATTCTCCCTCTCCCTCTGCCCATCACCCGGGTTATGCTCACTCTCTCTAAAATAAATAAATAAATCTAAAAAAAAAAATCAAATGAATTGGGGATATATAAACAAAATGAAAATGAGAAATTTAAGACTGAAAGAATTTCTCCGGAAATTTCTCCAGAAAGAACGACCAATCGGGAGGTTCTGCCCAGGAAGTCGGCTGCGGGAATTAGCTTAAGTTAGTCATGCTTTTCATCTCTTCCTCTACACTTCTGCATCCCAGGATTCTGTCAGTACGCTAATTTTTTAAAAATAATAACTATCAAACTAGGGGCAAGGCCTCTGATCAGAGCAGAATGGAGGCAGAAGCAGCCAAATCCATAAATGCCTACCTATAAAAAAGCCAAATATATTAAAAAGATACACTGGGGTTTTATTGCAGTCTCCTCTGACCAGTGGTTTTGCTGACAAAAGGATTTGTCATAGAACTCTTTCAATCACAAGGCTTCCTAGTACCTATAAAGTATGATTAGGTTTCAAAAAAAGGTCAGCAAATACAAAGGAGAAGTCTTTTTTAGATGAAAGAGATTAAATGTATACATGTACATATACATGTACCCCTCAGGTTATTAGTTTGTTTCCAAAAGCAAAATACGTATTGGTGCCTCAAAATGTAATATGTAGGGAAGCCATGAATAATCAAATTCTTGGGAAAACTTCTGTGTCAAGAAGAAAAGTCTGGAAATCTTAAGACTGGGTGTGACACTAGCTGGGCTTACCCATGCAAATAGAAGGGATTTGTAAATGGTTAGCATATTTGTCAACCACGTGTGTTTCTATCTTGTTACCTCTCTCCTTTACCTGGCCTTTATAGGTGTTCAGTTGTTTATTTTTCTAGCCATTTCCAGGAAAAGGCACACGAGACTTCTTATGTCCAGAGGGAGGTGGGGGATGGGGTAGAGAGCGGTTACATTAAACGCTTGGCTCAGGAAGCAAAAGTTTATTCTGGAAACTTAAGGGGAAAAAAAAAATTAAGGAGGATTAATGTCCAGATTCCCCAAATATATTCTAGTTGATCTGGCCTATAGGTTTCATAGTTCATGTGTTCTAATTATTCATGCCACACCGATCTGTTCTCAGCGCAAACCCAGGTAGCAGCTCAGGTGCCTGAAGAGAAGGAAGAGCCCTCTGCGTGGTTGTCAGTCTCCTGAAGAGAACGAGTCAAGCCACATTCTGCTGCCTCACCTCGACAGAAGCCTCCCAGACTTTTCATTTCCTCTTTCCATTTCAAAGCTGCAGAAAATATTTTTCAGTGGAAATGTTGCTAGCAATCACATTTCCTAATGATTTATACACAAAGAACCAGGGAGACAGTCGGACCAGTAGAAGCCAGACCCCTCCGGCCCTCGCCCCTACCTGCTGCGTCTGCTGTCTCTGGATGGCTCTCACTTTGGGAACAGGGCTCTCCCTGGAGGACGAGGACTGCTGCCGGGACCGGCTCCCGTTCTGCACAGGTTCGGCCACCAGCGCGGCAGATGCCACCGACATGCTCCCCGTGCTCCGTAAGGAAGCGCTGTGCGGCAGGGACGGCGGGGCTTTGGCTCGGGCACCTAAGCCAGCCTGGTCCATCTTCCGGATGTGGGCCTGGCCGGTACTGTTCTGCCTCGGCAGAGCAAGAGGTATGTGCCTGTCTGGCACCGTGTGCCGCCTGGAGAAGTCCTCGCTCTGGGTGCTGCGTTTGGTGAAATCTTCCATGCTGCTATTGCTGGGCCCGCTGAGTTTGAAATCCTCGCTGTTACTTTGGCTTCTGGAACTGGCAGTGCTTAGATTCTCCAAACTGGAATCCACAGAGGCCTTTGGCATTGCTGGAATTGGGTTGTTGAGGTGATAGACAGGGTTCTGGAATGACAAGGGCTGGAGGCTGCCTGGCTGGTTCAGGGCTGGGTGCAGGGGCCTTCTCACTTGGGGCGCACTCTGGGGAGTGCTCTGGGTCTCCCGCAGTTGTTTGAGGCTGGCCACCTGCGTGATGGAAAGCTGGCTTCCAGTCAGGCGCACAGGCACGTCAAGCATGACAGACGCGTGCTCCACCTGAGCAGCGTGAGGGTCCTGAAGGTCCATGAGGGAGATGCTCCGGCCGTTAGGAAGGCTGCTTTCCTTTTCATCCTTTTCAGAGTAAGTCATGCTCTGGGAGGAGGCCTGTTGGACCAGCAATAATGTTTTCCCTCTGAAATAGCTATCTGTGTTGTCCTGGCTTGGAGATTTTAGTTTATGCAAATCACTGTGGAAAAAGAGGACCCGGAATTACTCTTGAGGCAAATTCAAAATAGGTAAGATTTCTCAACCCAAGGCATATGAACATTTCTGAAGGCTCACAGGCCCAATGTGGAGACTTATGTTGGTTCCTAAACTCAGATTTCATTGTTACAATTCTTAAAAATCCAACATTTTTAGTTTCTCTCCAAAGGTGGGGAATAATACTGTGTATACCACTCCATCATTGTCTTCGATTCTTACCAGAATTCTAGTCATTTCCTAGTTAGGTTTTACACCCTCCCGAGGTATTCGGGATAACTCATAGTTACTTGGTTCTGTCTAAACCTTCAAGAGGAGGGAGCAGCGCTGTGTGTACAACCAAAGGGTCCCCGCTAAAGGCCCGAGTCTAGCCAGTCCAGAAAAGAGAATCAGCGTAAGCATCAACACTGGATCTACCCATCCAGCTGACACAGTTAAAATGATGTTAACTGAGGTTCTCTAGATTTTTGGGTGCTACGATATATGAAAATATAAATTTCATAGAGCCCTTAATCTTCCATTAAGCTGGACCTAGGGTTTTCTTTAATGTTTGTTGAATATAACTCTACAATATCATTCTAGAAAATAAGTATCCTAGATCCTGTGTATTATTATGAAAAACAACTGGATTTATCTCAGGTCAGATGATTCTTTCCAACTGATCATGACTTTCAGGTTGTAAATTCAACAAGTAAGTTAAACAGATTTCTGCCAAATCTCTAAGCATTCTCTCTCTCTGAAACAACAGTTTCGATTCTCGTACCTGTCAGTGGGGTCTTCAAATATTTTCTGCAGCCCAGAGGAGAGGCTTCCACTGACATTTGGACTGGAGTTATGCTCAGTGAAGCGTCTCAGCTGCTGTTGTATTGGCGTAGGATTAGTCAGAGACTTGGTAATATCAGCAAGAACTCGAGGGAGAGGTCCCAATTTTGCCACGGTCGCCTGTAGGAAGGAATTTTCACCCTAATTGGATAATAAGCATTGTGACATCCACCAAGGATTGTTTTTGGGACAACGATGCCCATTGATGGAGGGGTGTAGGTTGGAGGGAAGGGTAGGTGTTTGCATATGGGAGTGGCAGGTTCATAATGCATTGTTATGGAGCAGCAGAACCATGGCGTCGAGATGAATGGAGGAGGCGAAACAAGGTGCAGCAGACATCGAGGAAAGAAAGGAAATAGAAATTAGGATTATGCAAATAAAACTTAAAAGACATGCTCAAAACAACCAAACTATTGCCATTCCAACTAAAATAGGCATGCAAAGCAAACTAAATCTTTGGGAGGCTAGTAGATCAAGGTGGGGGGGTAGGTAGGGGAAGAACCAAACACCTTCTAACCAAAGGACTTCAAGACCAGAGGACTGGCTAGTGTGATGAAACTTCCAAAGAAAAGGCATCGTGTGAGAAAAGAAATGCATGCCAACATACAAGAAGGTGTTGCATTCAGGGGTCCAGAGCACTGTGGGGCACAGAGCTGATATTGCCATACACTATCCCATTTACTTTTGAGAACTTGGACCTATTGTCAACTGGGTTTGCAGCAGCAAGACAATCTTTTTTTAAGCAGCAAAATCAAGTAAACTCTATAGGATGTGTCTAAGATTTACTCCTGGTTCCCAGGACCAAACACAGATTAAAAAGGAGAAGGCACGTTTACATAGCAAAGCCTGTTAAAAAAAGGCCATGACCTGGGCGCCTGGGTGGCTCAGTTAGTTAAGTGACTGCCTTTGGCTCAGGTCATGATCCCGGAGTCCCGGGATCAAGTCCCGCATCGGGCTCCCAGCTCCACTGGGAGTCTTCTTCTCCCTCTGACCTTCTCCCCTCTCATGTTCTCTTGCTCTCTCTCTCTCAAATAAATAAATAAAATTAAAAAAAAAAAAAAAAAAGGCCGTGACCCTAAATCAACCAGGCCTATTTCACAAGATTACTGTATCCACATCCCACCGATGAGGTTATTCGACAAAGAGTCACTTTTTAGTATTGTCTTTATCCATCTCAATCATTTTTTTCTTTGGGGAATTCTTATTCTCACGGAGTCTTACGGGACTCCTCAACTCTAGGGCAGCTTTACACTGCTGCCGCTGGGTCTCCTGCCTTCTCCACAACTGACACTCTTCTACTCAGCTCGGATGGGTGGAGTCGTTGCTCAAATGCCACCGGAAGACTAGCCTTTACTTGACCAACTTTCTTGAGCCATGATTCATATTCAAGGAATTTACCCTCGGCACAGCTGCAACTCAAAGTCTAGCTAGCATTTCTACAAGTGAAGAAGGGGTCCTCGAGAATCAAAACAGTTTATTATTTTACAAATGGTAGGACACCCTACCATTTACATTGCCTCAGGAAAATGGTCTTTACTAATAGGTCTTACTCCCCCCATTTTATTGGTACAACATTGTTAAGGATATAGGAAAATGGAGGAAAACAAATACATTCTTATCACAAAAAAATAACTTTGTCTTCTAATGTTATTCTAACATACCACCACACCTATTTATGAAGTACCTGTAGCAAACAAAAACATCAATAAATAATTATTGTGATAAACCTAGCTAAAGTCTAAGACTACTTTCCAGTACAAATTCTATTTTTCTTTGAAAAATTCCAGAAGGAAGAAAATGATTGGCATGGTATATATTTAGTTATTAATATAATATATAATAAAATTCTTAGCTTATACTCAGAAAATAAATGATTAAAAGTAGTATTTTCTGTTTTTTAAATTCACATCTGTAGAGAAAGAAAACATCAGAATTTTCAGATTGCATGTAACTCAGTAGTACTAATAGTTATATTGAACCCTCTGATTTGCATAATAAAAAAGTCTCACGAGTAAAACAAATTAAACATGATAATCTCAGTATTTTTCTAAGTCCACACTTTTGTTAGAATTATGATATGAGGTTTCATCATCTCATCCTGCTGTATATGAATAAATCTGCATTTAGCAATGTTTGATGTTAGTTTCTAGGCAAGTTTTTAGACATGTTATATATAATGGTCTATACATTATTTATTTATAGAAATATATACTCCATTAATTCGAATAATTACTTAAAAATGTATGTTAATAATTTCATGGCCTTCTAGAATTTCTTGGTTTGCAGGGCACATATTTTACTCAGAATTGATAACTATTTACTCCCAGACGTCTAGCACAAAAACTGCTTTCAACTAGCAGAAAGCATGAATGCTGTCACTCTGTAGATACCCTTCAGAATTCGGGTACGTTAAGGTTCTCTAACTCCCAGCTTCCATTATGCTTCCAGCCTACTTTACCTTATCAAGTTGAGAAACTACTTCCCACAGTAAGGAATGCAAAACCGAAAGCTCTCGGCCCAGATCAACGTAACCATCAAAGCCTGGGGTGTTTGAGATGGTGTCTGGATTAGAGATCTCCAAAAGAAAGCGCTTCATTCCACCCCATTCATGTTCTAAAAAATCATTCATGAATGCCATGTACTCTTCTTTGTTACCAAATCTGAAGTAGAGGGAGAGAAAACAGGAAAGGACTTATTCAGGAAAAGAGATGTCTGAGTTGACTTTACACTGAACTTTAAATTATTTATTTTTTAAATTTACTTTTTTAAATTTAAGTTCAATTAGCCAACATAGAGTACATCATTAGTTTCAGATGTAGTGTATAATGATTCATCAGTTGCATATAACACCCAGTGCTCATCTCATCACGTGCCCAATTTTTTTTATGTTGGGCAGGTAAGTGACTAATTTATAATCTTTAAATGATAAATGCTAAAACATACTTTCTTAATACTGATGTAAAACTCAAACACTTTGCATAGCTTTCTATTCTCTGTTGGCTAAAGCTAAATCTCTTTTTTTCTGGTATTTAAAGCTCTCTGTAAATAACCTTCATTTGCCTACCAAATGCTCATCAGTATAAACCTTCAATATTGCTAGCTTCTTCAGAGTCTCCCAAATATATGCTGCTTCGCCAAGACTTTGCTCATGCTATTTATTTTCCCTACAGAAGAACTTCTCTTCTTTGTCTATCTAAATTCTAGGTATTTTCAGGGCCTTGCTTAAGCCCAGAAAACTTCTTCCAAAATAAACTAGAAATAATTTTTATCGGAATTAACACAAATATGGGTAAATACGTCTATTTCTGTGTTGGCTCTTAAATAGGGTACACAAAGTTAAAATAGTGCACTTCTAAAAAGTCACCATTTATACTAGAAAACAATCTGTCTCACTGAAGTTCTAATTTTTTCCTTCAATACACTGCTAATACAGAATCTTGTCTTTTTAGAAACAATGAAAACTGGCAAGAAAAAGGTGTAAGTAGACACACACTGCCACCCAAACATATCCGCTGTTTACAATTCGAGTGCATTTCTTCCCCAATGATTTCCTAACTTTCTTTCAAAAAATTTTAACTCTATAGAAAAGCTGAAAGACTATATAACAAACAACCATATGCATTTGTCTACGTTAACCAACTGTTAACATTTTGCCAAGTTTGCTTTCGCTTTCTCTCTCTACACACTTTTTTTGGCTGAACCATTTTAAACTAAGTTGCAGACATAAACTCTAAATACATGAGCACGCATTTCTCCAGAAGAAGGAATATCTCTTACATAAACCAATGCCATTATCACACTAAAACTTTTAAAAAACATTATCCATAAATCATCTTATATATAGTCCACATTTAATTGTCCCCAAAATGACTTTTATAGATTTTTTTTCTAATTCAGATCCAATCAAGATTCAAGCATCACAGTGTTTTAAAATATAGAACAGTCCCTCTCCATCTTTTCAATTTTTCATGACATTGACTTTTTCTGAAGGGCCCAGGTCAATTGTTTTAGATAATGTAAACACTGAGTTTGTCAGATGGTTTTTATACTTAGGTTTTTGTATTAACATATTTCTGGAATAACAGCATATGTATTTTCTAGTATCCTTTTTCATTTCTGCTAAAGTTTTTAACAGCACTTTTCATTGAGTACAATTATATCTTCATCATTTACCATATTACTGGATATTTTTTATGAACACTGTGGTGGCTGCAAATATTCTACTGAATGTACGTACCATGGGGTATTTAACTACTCCTATAAAGTGAATAATTTAGCTGTTTCCTTCTTTTTTCCTTATTTTTAATACCACCGCAATGAAAATCTTATGAGTGATAAGGCTCCCCATCCCCATCCAAATTTTAGGTGTCATGTATTTTTTTTAAAACAATGTATTTTGAAAAGTGCTTCTGGTAGTGACACCTACTTGGCAAAGTTAGCCAGGTTCTGAATGACCTTGGCAATCAGAGTTAGGGTGCGAGATGTGCGGTCATCAGGATACTCCTGCATAAGGTTGAAGAGACTGGGGGACATGATGGCGGGGCACAGGAAACGGAGAAACAATGAGGCACTGATGAGGCGCTCACTGATGTCCTGCTTGCCGCGGTTCAGGCACTGCTGCTTCCACGATGCAAACACTTCTTTCAACTCACGAGGGAAAACACTGGGGAAGGAAAAAGATCAAACCTCTAAATATGAAAATAGTATAACACGAGAAAACACAAGTGATCCCATTCTGGCCCAGCACGCCTCTGCTCTAGAGCCAGGCTAAGAGGAGAGCCTAGTTGAGAGAATTCTGCCTGACTCATAGCTTACAGTTGGTGGAAAACTGACCAAAGTCCAGATGGACCCTGGAAACCCAAAGCTGCGAAACTCAGGGATTAGTGTAAATTTAGTTTTGCAAAGTGGGAAAATGGCAAAAATAGAGCGTACCATAATCTCTCTAAAGAGTGTTCAGCAAAACTCTTCCAAAATCTCACCAATTGCTGGGGCTGGAGCAATGCAAAAATCATGAACACAGCTGTTTAACACTAGTAAATATTTTAGAAAGCCATACAAATACTTCTGGTATTAGAGGACGTGGTGCTAATATTATGGGGAAATATTATATTTATGCAGACAGTCAGTTCACAGGTACTGCTGCTTACAGTGGAGATCTGGATTTTAGAGAGGACTCTATCAGGGAAACCTTCCATCTTCCCCCTAAGCCCTTCCTTTGGTTGGGAAATGCTACCGTTAGCAGTGCGATGGCTTTTGTATGGAAAACTTGCAGCTCCATAAGCAGGGGCTACAGCACAGACACCCACTCACCAGTAGGAGTTGATGATCTTGCAGAAAGCCAGCTCGCAGCACATCTTCAGGTTGCTCTGATGGTCTATCAGTTCGCTCGAGGAACACTTGCTGGGATCCACTTCACAGTTCTCATCGGACTCGTACAAAGCTTTGATGAACTCCCCTGTTTGAAGAGAGGTGATGACAGATAGCACAACTCTGAATAGTGTCCTCCTGAACAGAATAAAAGGATTTCGGATTTCTATCCTTAACGTAGAATGGGAATTTCTTTCTGAGATCTGACGTGGAGGGCACAAAGGATTGTTATTGCTTTAGAACCCAAGGGTTACCACCTCCCATATGTCATGTTTATTTTCCTCATCCTGGACGTGGAAAAGCTGCAGTCACTAACATCACCATCATGGTATTTATAAAATAATAATGATACTACTTTAAACAATGATATAACTTTAAATCTATTATCTAAAACCATGAACATATTTTATTAGCAGGAACACATTATTTGTTATAAGGCCCTTCTACCAGGGTGAATAATGTTATTTTAGAAGAAAAAAGAACCCAAGCTTGATCGAATAGCCAACCTAAAGTTTTTAGGGCTAAGGCTGGTGCCAAACATAGATTCAATTAAGGGTCTCTAGACTTACCTCTTGTGAAGGGGACATTCAAAATAGCACAAAATTGTAGCAGAACATTTCTTCATATAATGTTTGTCCAAATAAATTTAGTTTAGAAGCACTGTTCATATATTCCATCCTCTATAGAGATATGCCCATATTCTCTAAAAGAATAAATCCTTACCTTCCCTATTCATCTTCCACTATACACTATACCTTATGCATGTTCTAGTGTTCCATGTCTCACACTGTTTGATGATTATTTGGTCACATGTCTGTCCCATGTTCACATCTCTGGGATAAATACCCTTGGGGGTCAGAGGCCAGCTTCGATTCATGCCTGAGTTTCTAGCCTATCAAATAGCTCCCAAAGCACTGCAGATGCTCAGTATTTATCAAAGATGATAGTATGTATTCTTAGGTTTTTACAGGTCTTTATGACAGAGGAGTAGATTTTGCAACGATCCCTTCAAATTTGCTTCTATCTCTCAAGGTTCAGCCTAGTTCTTTTTTTTTTTTTTTTTTTTTTTTTAAGATTTTATTTATTGATTTGACAAAGAGATAGAGATAGAGCACAGGTAGGCAGAGCGGCAGGCAGAGGGAGGGTGAAGCAGGCTCTCCAGTGAGCAGGGAGCCTGATGTGGAGCTCGATCCCAGGACCCTGGGATCATGACCTGAGCTGAAGGCAGACGCTTAACCGACTGAGCCACCCAGGTGCCCAAACTGGCAACTTTTCACTAAATTTTCTCCGAGAATTCTTCAGGCAGCCTGGAAACAGCATCTATTTTTTTTTTTGCCCAAAGTGTATGAAATATAACTAAACTTTAATTATTCTGAGTGTTCGGCTGTCGTTATTTTTTGGTTTACTGAGACTTCACTGTGAAGCCTCTTTATATAATAATTATTATAAAACCTTCCTCAATTGTAGTATTAGAGGCTCCTGCCACAGTAAGTACAGTTTCATATGAAAATAATTGAATTTTTCTCAGGTAACTGAAAATTGTGCAGTTCTTCAGGGTTCCTGTTTGAAAAATCACATTACTATCTCAAACCATATAAAATGAGTCTGAATTTACACTGGCTCCAAGACACACTCTGTTAGTTGTTTTCAAAAGAGAGTTTCTGTCAGAAAAGTAAAATAGGGGAGAAAAGTCAGCCATTGAGCATCTAAGATGTTAAAGCTAACTAGAAATGTGGGAAGTTAAGCGGGAAGAAGACAGTAGAATCTCCATCCTGAAGCATCTTAGCACTTAATTTTGTTTATGCTTTTGGAAGCAGCAGCCATTTTCACTACCCTTGTCCCTGCTCTCGGGTTATAAATATGATAATAGAGATCTATGTGGGGTTATTTGAGTTTCTTCTCATGGTCAGTGAATTTTCATGTCTCATTTAGCCCATCAGCTATTTAATTATTCTCTGTCATGTCATAGCACTTGCATCTACTTTTCACTTTGGAAATTATTTATTTGGAAATCCTGTTTATTAGTACACTGAATGGCAGCATATAGATTTTGATTTTTAAGAAATAGGTAGTCAACACAGATTTACCCCTATGTCCACAGAATGGAGACTACAGTTTGAGATGTTTCACCATTGCCTTTTATAAGGCAATACAAATCATTAAAGCAAGCCATGAGATATACTTTAGGATGTGACTGTAATAAGCTCTTTAGGTGAAACTATGAACCTCTCTGTAACTCTCCCAGTATCAGTGAAAATCCATTTTCACTATTCTTACAAATTCCCATTGGACTTTAAACTGAAGCACATGACTTAGGGAAAAGAATATGAAGCTAGGAAGAAGGAAGAGAAAAAATTTACTTCGGCAGAGTAGGAATTAATCACTACTACAGTGAGTCCACTTCATGTAAACACAGTGGGCCTATTTCCTTGGCAGTCATTCACATTTTACCCCGCACAACCCGGTTCCCGTCCTCCTGATAGGAGTCCCAGACACCACTAGTGATCTTTAAGTTGCCAAATACAATAGTCATTTTCTTTTTTTTAATCTCTGCCTTCCTCAATCTCTGACTTTATCGATGTTTTCATCTCCTTTGTTGTCTAGGACTATTTTCTTGGTTTGTATGTGTGCACGTGTGCTTTGTGATCACTCCCCTGTTTCCCCCTCTTCCTTCCATCTATATCATAAACCTAGGGGCACTCTAAGATCTGTAGCTTCATTTATCCCTCCACATGGATTTCTCACCTAGAACCCCTGGGATTTCCTACTAGAACTTCAAATTGAATACCCACGAAATGGAAATATCACTTTGCATCTCTCAAGCCTCCTACTTCTATGTTCTTTATTTCTGTCGAGAATCTCATTATCCTTCTAGTAACTCAAGGCCCAACATTCATTGTAATATCTGGTCTCCACCCCCTACTTTGACCCGTTCTCACAAAATTACAAGCTGCCATGTCCATCAGCTCAACTTCTTTAATATTTCTCTGGTCCCCCTTTCCTCTTACTCTTGGTGATCACATCATTCAGAGGCTCCTGATTTCTTGTCTTCCTTCTTACAATGGCTTCTTAATTGGTCTCTGTTTTCAGTCGCTTTCTTCACCAACACATTTTAATCATTTTGTTAAACTATTTCTATTGAAAATACCCTGCTCAGAACTTCCAGTGGCTCACCCGTGATTACTGTAAAATCTGAACTCTTCAGCCCGGCATTCAAGGGTCTCAACAAATTGGTTCTCATTGTTTTTCTAATCTTTTGTTGTTGTTGTTGACTTGTCTATTTCATTTTATTTTTCAGCTAATTAATTTTATTTCATACATGTCTGGTTCTCTCATACCTTTATGCCATTTTGTCCATGTGGTTCTTTCCCTATGCCAATTCCTACTACTTCCTTTGTCCAATATCTGTTTTTATATAACCTTTCTACTCTTTAAGCTACACACACACAGTTTATGTCTCTTACACAGGAAATTTCATCAGCTAGAATTAATTTAATTCTTTGGAAAAACACAGGATCTCCCTCTCTCTCTTTTTATAGGGATATCCTTACCTTATCTCCCTATCTTATAAATTCCTTGAGGGCAAAAATCTCTCCATTCATTCAACATAACTTACTGTCTACTTTTGACCATCACACGTGACTACCGAGCACTTGAAATGTGGCTAGTGCAAACTGGAATATGTAACAAATGCGAAATACACACCAAATTTTAAAGAGTTTGTATGAAAAAAAAGTAATGTGCCTCACTAATAATTTTTATACTGATAACCTGCTAAATAATATTTGGATATATGGAGTTAACTATAATGTTATTAAAATTAATTTTACCTGTTTCTCTTTACCCTTTTTATACTATGACTACCTGGAAATTTAAATTACTCACATTATGTTTGTGTATGATGGTGCTGCTCTACATTCTGTGGGAAGTACTAGGGATATAAAGATAAAAGACTATGTTCTTCAAGAAACTCAATGTCATGATGTATGTCACCCAGCACAGTGCCTTACTGTAGTAGCTTTAACACCTGAATTTCATGACCAGATCTGGAATTCCAAGTGACTGGCCTAGTCAGCAAGAACTACTGATTGGGCAAAATGTAGTAATTATTAAAAATTCTAGAGATCTTGAAGACAGAAATTAGGAGTTAAGGGAATTGGCAAAAGTTTTTAAACTTTTGATGCATGATAACAAATGTTAACACTTTCAAGATTTAGGTAATATATTTATATCATAATGTAAATAATCAACACTTCGGGGGAAACAGGTACCCTCAGATCTAGTAGCGACATCCCCTCATATTGTGTATCTTAGTGTCAGGAACTTGAGGGCCCCGGGGGTAGCTGCATATGCTGATGAGCTTTCTCTTTCTGTACATATTGGAATAAATCAACGTGTAATAAAGCAGTACCGCTTGTGAGTACTACAGAGACTTACAGCTGAAACTCAAACTTTAACACTCTAGTCAGCTAGAATTAAGTAACATGCTGAATTTGAGTTCAATTTGTTTGTCCTATGAGGGTGAAATAACAAAATCGAAAGGCAAAGAAAACAATGTGTTTCTTCTCCATACCCAATGCATCATGAAGATACTGTTGTCCCACCAACTTGAGGTATTCCTCAATGGATTTGGTGGCAATGGTGTTCTCTCTGAAGATCAAGACATCATGCTCTCCACAGCGATCCACCTCAGACATCACTAAGTCGGTGAGAAAATCCTGGTAGAAAAATGTTCAGTCAGGCACAAAGCAAATGAATAAATAATATGCGCTAAAGAAACTGATGAAATATCAGACATCCTGAGAATGCTGCTTTAAAACTAAAGCTGCCTGATTCATTTGAAAGAAAAAAGTCAATCAGAATAAAAGCTTAGGTATCACCAGCCCGAAGTTTAAAATTCCTCCATAGGTTTTCCATCATACCTATAAAGACCATACTTCTACATGCGGCCCACAAGTTCCTATATTTTCTGGTTTCCGTCCACCTTCCCAGCCTCCTCATATACCATTCTCTCTGCATTCCATTCCAGCCACAAGGGGCTTCTCTTTAAGGCCCTAGAATAACACCAAGCCCCTTCTAACATATGATGCTATTTACTACGAAGCTTCTGCAAATGCTGTTCTCAGTTCTGCTTCACTCCTACCCTCGCTCCTGCCCTCACTGTCATGGAGTTAATTCCTCAAATCCTTTGGATCCTAGTTTGTACCTCATTTCCTCAGTGAAGCCTTCTCTGAATCAGCATCAGTCAGGTCTCCTATTCCCTACTCTCATAGTCCCATATATTTTTTTCCCCTCTGCATTTCTCACTGTAATCACACATTTATTTCTTTAAGTACTTGATTATTATGTTTCCCCCAAAAGACTATAGACCCCGTGAGGCCAAAGACAGTGTCTATTTTTAGTCATTTTTAGATCTTCACTATTAGTTTCTGGTACATATAAGGTGTTCAATATATAATAAATTGGTGCATGATGTCAACATAGAATTTCTTAAACCTAACACTTGAACTCATCTTCTAGGCTGATTATCTGTCTCTCTGTTTATCTATCCATCTATCTATCCCCATCCATCCATCCACCCAGAAAAAAGGCATAAGGAGAAATAAAGCCCTAAAGGAATAGCTGGTTCATTTCTCAATAGTCTTAAAGATTAACTTGATGTAAAATTCAATGTTTATTATTGTTTAGTTTAAATGTAGTAGCATCATATTTGGAATTTTATATATTCATTGGCTATTTCAGTCTCCAAAACCAAAAACAAAGGAAATATACTGATTTACTTTAAAATTAAGCATTTTGAACATTGATGGGATTTACTCTGGGGAAGCTCAACAAAGTAAGAGTTACAAATGTAGCAATCACTATTACTACTCATGTGCTGAGGAACAGGAGGAAACTTATGGGGGTGATGGTAACATTCTGTATCTTGACTGTTGTGGTTTTCATGGGTGCATAATATGTCAAAACTCACTGCACTTTCCACTTAAAATGGGTGTATTGTATATAAACTGTACCTCAATAAAGTTGTTTAAAAATATCCTCTCTCTCTCTCTCTCTCTATATATATATATATATAGTACATATATATCTTGAACCTTAAGCAATGGAAGAACAGAATGAACATATCCTTACATATTCAAAGATGAAATTCAAAATTTCAATGGCACCTCACCCCAAACTCATATGCATTTGTAACACTAGAGAACTCAAAATTATTATCAAAACATTCAACTACAAAAATGATAATCAGTAGGGAGGCAGTCGGATAAGGGACTGTATATTGAATATATTGATACATTATTATGATTTGTATCAAGAAATCTTAAAAGAACTTACTTTTATTTATTTTTTTTAAAAGATTTTATTTATTTATTTGACAGAGAGAGAGGTCACAAGCAGGCAGAGAGGCAGGCAGAGGGAGAGGGGGAAGCAGGCTCCCTGCTGAGCAGAGAGCCCAATGCAGGGCTCGATCCCAGAACCCCGAGATCATGACCTGAGCTGAAGGCAGAGGCTTAACCCACTGAGCCACCCAGACGCCCCAAAAGAACTTACTTTTATTATTTGGTTCTAAATAAATTATTCTAGCTGTGAACTCTAGATCTAAAATACGATTTTACCAGGATCCATTTCATTGACTATAATGAAGACTCAGCCTAGCGAATATGCCTCATAGAGATGATAATTATCATAGTTTAGGCTGATCAAAGACTATCAGCTGGTTGGTTTTCTTCATATAATTAGCATATTTCCCTTTTTCCATCTTCCTGAACTTTTACTTCCATCCAGGATGAAATGAGGTTAAGACTATCATGAAACAGCTACTAATCAATATCCTTTAGTATTTTAATTCCATGAAGACTCTTGTCGATGCCTACCATGATTCTGGAATATCTCCTTCTGTGACTAGGGAATAGTTATCAGTTAATCTTAACTTAAAATATAGTGAGGAGTATAAACATCATACAGCACACTCTGGAATTAAAGATAATCTTGAACACACTGTGGGATTAGCACACCAATCGTGCCATTTCTTCTGTCAGACAATAAAGAGCTAGCCGTGGTATCTATGTTTCACGCAAATGGACTTTAAATAAATATCTGCTGGTTTCTTCTTGTTACTGCTTTGTTTTATAATCCCCAATCCCTGGATGTACTACTACTACTAATAGGCTTCCTTCCTTCCTTTTTTTTTAATCACTAGCAAAGCATACTTCTCCAATTTGGATCTTTACATGAAACATAGTATATATGCTTCTTCATAAAAGGGAAGAGACTTTGGAAAATGCAACCCTCCTTTTTCGCTTACCTTGGCTCTGCCAGTACTTTGAAGAATGTGCACTAAGGCACAGGCCAACTCCTCTTTATTTCTCACACTAATTACTGGTTCAAGGACAGAACATAGCATGGTGTAGTTGCTGGTGACAAATTCTGCAAATTCTTTGTATTGCTCCATAGGCAGAATGGTGATAGTTTGAAAACGTGATTTAATCCGAATAGAAGGTCCTCCTGTCTTTCCTTTGTTGGGTGTCGGGGTACTCACTGGATACCACTTTTCTACAAATTGGCGACCAGTCACACTGGCAGTGGGAATGTTGACTAGCCCTACATAATTATTCTTGTCTTTTTTTTTCTTTTTTTCCACATCTTTATAAATGTGAACTGTGATGCTATGAAGAGGTGGAAGGCTGTAGAATTCAAAATGTTCGCCCCAGAAAATATTATCTGCTTTGGTCTTGCTGGTTGTACGGGCAAAGAGGGTATCATCAAGGCACAGTTCACAGAAATATTTCTTTTTAGGGGCAAGGTCCTTGGCTTCAATGATCCATAAACGAAGAACATTTTCAGCTCGTCTGCAATTGTCCTATAAAAAAGCAACAAAGTTGAGTTGGAAAGTTGAAGTCCCAGAAAAGCAACATTTTCCTTTTAAAGTAGGTGATACTGACCATGCACTTTATTAAGGGTAGTCATTTAATAATGAAAGGGATTGCTTTCTCTTTGTTCAGGATAATAGCAAGCTCTAAATAAGATATCAGAATCTTAGCCTCATACAGTAAATTTACTTGGATTAAAAAAATATCCTGTAATGTAAGTTCTAATAAAGCCAGCCTAGTGACAACTGGCCCAGTTTCTGCAAATAAAAGAAGAGATAAGTAGTTAAGAAACTAATGTTCTAGTCCCACTTCTGTCATGCACCAGCTTTTGACCTGGACATATCATGTAACTTGTGAGTCTTCTTACACGGGTAAAATCACAATAATACCTGCAATAAGATTATTTTGAGTGTAAAATGGCATAATATGTAAATAAAAATTAAGGTGTGATTGCTGCATTTACCTTCTATCAACTTACTGCTTACAGAGTTATACATTTTTTAGACACTCAAAGCCACTATTACCTTATTTGGTTGAACTGTCCTACGAAGGTTTTCCATCCACTTATCTCTCTCTGAAGCAGAGTTACAGCTGAAGCATTTACTTCCACTTAAGTACGTAACCTTCAACATAAAGATTAGAGATAAGGAAAAGGAAACAGGATTTGGGGGCTCTATCTTCGTAATTCTATCATTTATGAGTTAGGAATATGCTATGAACCCAAATCATAGCACACAAAACCAAAATGATATTTGGTAGTTCGGTGATGTCTCTATTCTACATCTACATCTGCTTTTTGTTCTCTCATATAGGGAGCATTCACACTCATTTCCAGGTATGAGAACAAAAGCCATTGAGAATTCAGGTCAGAACCTAAAACTGGCCTTCAGTTCAGAAAGATCAAAATTAAAAACCTTCCAGGCCACATCTTCAAATACTTGCAAACAAATATGCTTGATTCTGAGTTAACAAAAAATAACTGAAAATGCAAGAGAGCCTCTACAATGAGAGTTTATCAAGTTTCTTGGGACTGCCTTCACTATAATATTACAGAAAGGATATTCCATGAAAGTGAGAAGAGTTAGCGGTACTTAATTAATGTCTTTGGAACCCATTTCTCCTCCACTAGGCAACCAGTTTGTTTATTTCCAGTTATTGACCACTATCATCACTGTCCTTTAAAAATGAACTATGCTCTCCATATACTTAGCACCTAACACCGGGCCTGGTATACAGCCTGCTGCACTGAGGTCCACAAATAGGGGAAAATTCACGTGACTTTGGTAAAAAAGGAACACGAATAAACAGCCTGTCCAAATAGTTTGGTGTGCTCACATATTAACTCAATTTACAGTTATAACCTAGTAAATCAGATCAGATTATATATGCTATTCAATATGGTAGCTACTAGCTACATGTGGCTAAGTGAACACCTGAAATGCAGCTAGTCCAAAATGAGATGTATTGTAAATGTAACAGACACATCAGCTTTTGAATACTTAGCTTAAAAAACAAAAAGGATGTAAAAAATCTCATTGATAATTTTATATTAGTTACATGTTAAAATGATGATACTTGGGTTTAATAAAATTTTAGATTTTAGATTTCATATTTGGCTAGTATTATATTTCTGTTGGACAGGGTAGATCCATAAGAACAGGAATCAAACACCTTTCAACTTCTATACCATCTATCACAGGACTCATAAGTCACTTAGTAAGTTCATGTTAATTACTCAAATCTTAACCCGAGCAATTATATATACATACACACATATATGTAATATAATATATATATATGGATATGCTTATATATATGTAATTTTAAACTTTAAATTACAAATGGTCAATTGTGTACATTTAGTTTTGGAGGGAGAAATTACTTTATAAAAAGTGATGGTCATAATTTATTGGTGAAGAGCAATTTATTCATTCAAGAAATCAGGCACCTGCAATGTGCCAGGGACCAGGCTGTGTGAAGGGGGTTATAAAAATAAATAAGACAAGGTCTCAGATCTTGAACTGCCCAGGTTGTAGTTAGAAAAATTATGGTTTTGGTCAATCTTCTCAAAGAATCGTTAAAATTGGGGGCTTAGGTTTTCAGGAGAAAGATAACACACTGGGTGATATCTTTATCGAAACTAAAAAATTATTGCGCATAATAAAAAATAAAAGAATAAAAAAATTAAAAAAGGGAAAAAAAAAAAACCCTAAAAAATGAAAATACTAACTTAGTAAATTATTGTTAGGCTTGTGACCTCTGCCAAGAACATAATAAGAACCCATTATTCTGAAAGCAGACTAGGCCAAAAGGAATGAAAAGTCATCATCAATAACTGTAATGACCAATATAATTAGATTAATAGATTTCCAACTTTTTTCCTAAAAGTAGGCAATTTTCAGCAACTGAAAGTCCCTTAAGATGATCAAATCATTGATACCACAGTAATGAAATCAGAAAATTACTGGATAAAAAATCTGTTTGGTGTTTAACCTCTCTTCCTTCTTTCTATGCTTTTTACCTCAAAGCAGAAGTCTTGTCCAAGGATGCTACTGTGGAGTGGTTTCACTGATACAGGCTCTCCTCTGCCAAGATCCAGACATTCCACTGCACTGCAAGGGCTCAGCAAGGACTCATGGGAACGTGACTCTTTTAGTTTAGGCAGACCACGAGCCCTAAAAGTAGAAAAAGATATTTTAGACAGGGTAACTACTTGGCCAACAAGAAAATGAAGGACTAATGCACCGGAGGTTAACAACAAATGTATAAATTCCTAAGGGAAACGTAAATAAGGGGCAAATTAATAGTTAATCCATAATAACCATAGTAGCCATATTCGCATGGCACATATAAACCACATATATATTTGTGTGTGTACACATATCCACACTTTATTTTTTCAGTACAATACAAAAACATATAACTTTACCAGTCTCAAGGGAGTTCAAAAAACTCCACTACAAACGTTGTTTTTATCCTCACTCCTATCTTGAAGATAAAGAAATACATACTATTCAAGGTAGCTTACATATTCTTTTTTCACGCAAAGGTAGTATTAAAAGACATGTTTTCTTTCTTTCTTTTTTTTTTCCATGTCATAGCTTGAACCTCTTCTCTCCTTGACGAAATGGTAGCGACTGAACCCTCATTCTGTTTCTTTCTGCTTTGGCAGAATAAACACACTCACACACAGAGTCAAAGCCAAACTTTTCAGCACAAGACTCTGCCTTTCAAAAGATCTGATTTCCATCTCAATGTGGAATTCTTTTCTGGCAAGCATTTGGTCATATCCATGCTTTACTGTATAAACATGAATAAAGAATAAAATGCCTTGAAGAAACCTCCCACCCTCAAAAGAAATGTTCAAACTCTCATCCAGAAGAACAAATCTTTGTCAAACCGTTTCAGGCACCCTGACTGATTCTGTTTCTCATTTGTTTAAAAAAGAATGTTGGGAATGACTCTGGTCATGACAGAAGCTAGTCCTTCGCTGCCCTTCCAGCTTGGGAAGTATTAATGAAGTCAAGCGATATAAAGTAAAATATTCTTAGATCCAGAACTGGATAGCCAAGTGGTTTTACTCAATAATTATAGAATTTATTAACTAAAACACCCAGAGTTAAATATATATGTTTTGAGTAGAAGTACCCAGTAGTTGGGATAAAAAGAAATGCCTTGTGTAAAGACATTTGTTTTTGTAAAACACATTGAATACGGAGCTTCATTTATTTCTTTGAAACGACTATGTTAACATTAATATCAGAGTGGCTTTCGGTTAAATTATAAAGCAATGAGATATAGGAAGCTAGCGCTAAAGGTTGCTCTTTCCCTTTTGTTTCCATTCTCACATTATTTCATGAAGCTCCAGATAGTAAGAAACCTCTCAAGCAGTAAGAATTTGCATCCATTCTTCTTTCCACACACGTGAAAAACAACTACCATTTAATGTTTACACTGAAAAACATGTGTTCTGATACTCAGCAGCCTTTCTAAGGTCAAAAAGCCACTGTGTCTATTTCCCATGGATAATACAAAGCATGTACGAAAGGTACAAATGCCACTGAATGTTTTGTACATGAAAATATAACAAGGTGATATTTCTTTCCTTCTGTTCTCTTGGGTAAGACAATGACATGTTATATACCGCAAACACAGCTCCGCAACTATAAATAACCAAAGGTTACACAAAATTTTACTGTCATTTAATTACCATCTAACCTTCCCCAGTATGTTTCATAGGGAGCCAGTGGAGTTAACGGGATACTGTAATATTTTTAAAAACACATATCAAACAGTCATTCCAGCCCATCTTTCCCAGGAGGAGCTGTCTGGAAGGGAAAAAGCCGCTCATGCTCGGGGAATGAGCCTCCCGATAGGATAGACGAAGGCCTATTTGAAATCGAAGCACGTATGACAAAGGGCTTACTTTTATTTCGAAAGTTCTCAAGGAAAATATCCTCAAACAGAAATTAATTTTATTTTCAGCAAAATAAACGCCTACCTACATGAAGCAACGGTACAGCCACGTGGCGGCGCAGCCCCAAACCATAGCGGAGCAGCATGTCCCGCGTCGCGAGGCACTTTCTGCGCTACCTCAGAAAACAACTCTCTGCTTAGAAGCCAAGAGCCAACAGAACAGGCTTGCCCTGCTGCCGTCGGTGACTCATAGCATCTTTGGGGAAACGTTTTCCAGGGGTAATTTCAAGTCTCCAGCAGAAGTTGAACAGAAACCCAAAAAGGGAACACGAAGTCACCATCCAGAGGCTGCAGACTAGGTAAGATTCCTTCCTCTCTCCCTCAGGCTGCATCCAGCCAGCCCCTCAGGTAACACAAACAAGGTTCTGGGCTCTAGGCTGGGCCTGTTGCCATGGCGCTCCACCTGGAAGGAGAGCAGGGCTGGGAGGTGGCAGGGAGAAGCTGCGGTTTGAAGGACTCGGGAGCGTGCTCTGTGAACGTGACCATTTTAAGACAGGAAGGAAGGAATGGCAAGGTCCCTACTCATTTCCATTCACAGTTTCTCAAAGTCAAAGGCTGTAGGAAAAAACCAGAGGCGACTCTGTGGGTGGAGGAGAATCTCTTAACATAAGGACAAATCTGAGCTTTGGCTCGCCTCCTCCGTGATTCCCTGCCCTCCACTAGAAGGTATTTGCCACATCCCACTTGCAAGAACAATCTTTCTCTCACATCTGTTCTATTTCCTTTGCAGTGTTTACCCTGGTTTAATGTTCCTAGGTATTATTTTATATTAACTTATCTGGATTACACAATTTTTTTTTAAAAGAGAAAGTTGGATAAAATTCTTATTTACTGTTTTTCCAATAATGAACAAATTTCATTTCGATACTTATGTCTAACTTCCAAACGCAGCCAGCAACAGATATTACAACCAAGACACCTGGAATTAGAATTCAAAACTTCTCCTAGTTATTGAAATTGCAATTATTAATTTGTAGCTCAGAATCTCCTATTGTTCAGCACGTATGTATGTGTGTGTGCACACAATTACACCCTCATACCCATGAATTGAACACCGAAGTCACTAGTATGTTCAACATTACTACTGAATAAATAAGCAAGCCCTTTCTGTATTAGGAAAAAAGTCTCTGGGAAGACAGAAGTAATTCCCAGAGAAGCAGGATTACAGTAAACAGGAAGATCAAGCAGCCTGGGAATGGCTTGAGGTTGGGGGGAGGTATTATTGGGCAAATAGCTCTATGTAATAGCATTAGTAACTCAAGTCCCCTCTAAATCATGTTTACTTCCTCCTGTACCATCATGGGAATTGATTTTTCTTAGTTCTGCTAACTAGAGAGTTTTAAGAACCCTGTACGGCACTACAGCTTACTTCTCTAATGTAAAGTAGAAGGTGGACTTACTGAGAGAATAATTTGAGTTTAAGGCCATTTTTCCCAGTCCAGTCTGACAATGGCCTTCATCAAGGAACCTAGCCTTGAAAGTGGACCTTGAGAATCCCTTGACTACTAGCCAGAGTTCTCTTCCCAACCCCTGCACTTCTACCCCCAACCCCCATCATCCCAAACACTAAGTAAGAATCATTCAGGGCTCCAATATAATTATTTCTTAGTTTAATTGGGAAACTGCTTTCCAGAAGCAATTTTACTCTCAATTAAGGAACACCACATTCTTTACATTTTTGTTTTAAGATTAGCAAACAACCTGGATTGCTATGTAAACTCCAAGGCCTCCAGCAATGTGATGGGTAAGGGTTAAAAATCCATTGCTTTGATGATGAAGATTACCTGCTGCTTCTGACCTATTTAAGAGATAAACTACAAGACAAGAGAAGCCTTCAATTACTCACTACAGTGAATAAGTATTCCATTGCTTTAACCCACATCCCTATCTTAAATCAGTCTTAGAAGACAAAAGTGAAGGGGTGGGGGATGGGGAGCCAATACACACATCACTGGATACATTGATAGAAAAAAAAAAAAAAAGGAGCCAAAGAACTCTGATTAGTGTGATGTTAAGTAAAACACAGCTGGATTTTTCTCAGCTTAACCATTCAATTTTTTTTAAAAGCCGTATTTCCCCCAAAGTGCCAATGGTGCTTGGATGTGCTAGCTCAATCTGCCATGTGTTTACAGATTCAGTTCCAAATCATCCGGGAAACTTTTAATTAAAAATGCTTATTGCCACACAAAATCCTGCACTCCAGTGCAGGTGAATTTCTGCTGGGCTTGGCAGTTATGATTCCAGATTGCTTCACTGAATTGAAGAAACAGCTCAGCCATAAGGTGGGTGCAGCAATGTATGCTCATATTCACCAGTATGTATTCCTAAGGCACTTTACCTTGTTTGAGAATTTCCCAGGTAGTAACTAACAAGATTCAGTATCCTAATACTCTACCAATAAGTATGCATGGGGTCCAATAAGTTTTTAAAACTTGCATCTGAGATCTCACTTTGGGAAAAATGTGGCTTTACTTGCACCTTACATTTTATTGTTTTTTTGACCTGGTACATCTTTTGAAAAAGCCAATCTTTCCCTCTGCTATAATTTTAAAGGTTTCCTTCCTTGGATTAAAAACAACAACAACAAAAAATAAATTAGAACTCAGTCACCAGAATTCTACTTGTGGGCTCAGAAGAATGTCCTCTCTGAGGATCCTAGTTGTACTGGTTTATCTGCTGCAGTTAAAGCCAGTCCATACTGCTTAAATTACTCACTGATTTTTATGTTAGCTTTAAAAAATATACCACATAACCACTCACACAGAAAGCTATATATGGAAACGTGACATATATTGCTGATCTTCCCTCTTCCTACTCTCAGCCTCTAGACAGGATGGTCTAATGAGCCCAATTGCTAATGGTAAAAAAGGACACTTGTCAGCCTGAGTTGTCACTTAAAATGAACAAACTTAGGGTAAGGAAATTTATCATCATAGATAAAAATGACAGTCAACCTATTCTGGTACACATACATGTATATATGCAATGAAGGAAGACACCAAAGAAAGACAAGATTAGAAATATTAAAACATGTTTAGGGGGCAGAAAACTCAACTAACCTCCAATATGACAGACACTAGGAACAATCCCTTTACAGAAACTGTACCATACTGTAATATACCTATTGCTTTTTGTCCTTAAATTGCAAACGGAGTAAGATCTACTACTGCCTACTAAATTAAACACAACTATATTGAATTTTTAAAACCCCATGAAATGATTTAGAGAAAAGGGAACCTTCTTACACTGTTAGTAGGAATGCAAACTGGTGCAGCCACTCTGGAAAACAGTATGGAGGTGCCTCAAAAAGTTAAAAATAGAACTACCCTATGATCCAGCAATAGCACTATTAGGCATTTGCCCAAAGGATACAAACATACTAATTTGAAGGGATACATGCACCCTCATTTATAGCAGCATTATCAACAATAGCCAAAAAAGCCCAAATGTCCGTCAACTGATAAATGGATAAAGAAGTTGTGGTATATATACGCAGCGGAACATTACTCAGCCATAAAAAGAATCTTGCCGTTTGCAACAATGTGGACAGAGCTAGAGAGTATTATACTAAGTGAAATAAGTCAGAGAAAGACAAATACCACATGATTTTACTCATATATGGAATTTAAGAAATGAAACAGATGAATGTAGGGAGACAAAAAAGAGAGGGAGGCAAACCATAAAACAGACTCTTAACTACAGACAACAAACTGAGGGTTGCAGGAGGGGGACATGGATGGAGGGGGATGGACTAATTAGGTGAGGGGCATTAAGGAGGGCACTTACTTACATACATTGTATGTAAGTGATCCATTACTAAATTCTACACCTGCAACTAATATTTTACTGTACGTTAACTAGCTGGAATTTAAATTAAATTTGAAACAATCAAGCAAAACCAACTAAACCAAACCATACTCACAAACAACTCAACTAATGTACTTACTAGTTAAAGAGTGATTGAAAAGGCTAATAACTTTACTCTTTGCCCAAATTAGGTTAGACTTTTAGTCTCATTATTGCCATAAATTAAGTATGCGTGAGAGGAGTATGAATGAGGAAAAACTGGTAGAATCCAATGATATTTACTTCTTACTCATTCTTAAACGCATGACTGTTTGCTTTCCCATTACTTCCTCCTTTGGTTGAATATATATTTATGAACTTATCTATCCATCCAACAATTACTTGGTGTACATTATATGTCGGGCACTATACTAGAGGTAGATGCAAGGAATACAATAGTAAAGAAGAAAGGCATGGTCCTTGTACTCACACACAGTTTACAACCTGGTTATCCATTATAATAAAATGTGATAAGACCTATGAAAAAAGATGCAAAAGAGGCTCTGTGAGCATTTACCAAGGCCCCTGGATCTTAACTGGGGATTCAGAGAAGCTTTCTTGGAGGAAAAAATAATGTGAACTTGTGACCTCAACTTAGCTCCATGCAGACCTGGAGGTGCAGTCCTAGAGGGAATGGCTAGTCTGTTGAGAAGACCTGTGGTCAAAATATTCAAGTCTGGGGTGTTTGAGGAACTGAAGAGAATTCAGCACTGTGGCTCTGGTGCAGTGTGGGTGAGTGCAGGGGCTGAGAGAAGAGGGGTGGGGAATACTGAGGTTTAAGAAATACCATGATGGGACTTGTAGTAATGTGGGTGTTTGAATTTGAAAAAAACAAAAACAAAAAAAAAAAACACCAGTGGATGGACATAGAAAGGTTTTGAGTGGTGGAGGGGGAAACGACATGATTGGAAGTGTACTTTCGTAAAGAGTGCTTTGGCTAAGGTGAGGAGAAAAGAGGGACACAAAGAGAGGGCAGAGAAGAAATGGAACACTTAGAGACTAAGTTCACAGATTATGGCAGTATCTGAGTCAAGATCATGAACAATACATTAGCAGAAGTGGAAAGAAGTGGATGGATTTGAGATATAATTAGAAGGTAAATAGGTATTGGGCAGCTGGGTGGCTCAGTCAGTTAAGCATCTGTCTTGGGCTCAGGTCATGATCCCAGGGATCGAGTCCTGCATCGGGCCCCTTGCTCAGCAGGGAGCCTGCTTCTATCTCTGCCTCTGCCTCTGCCTCTCTCTCTCTCTCCCTCTCTGTCTCTCATGAACAAATAAATAAAATATTTTTTTTTTTTTTTTAAAGAAGGTAGATAGGTCTCAATGATGGAATGTTGCGGGAATCAGGGAGAGGGTAGAGCCAAGGATGAGCTACTGGGCAGAAAGATGGTGATATCCTTTACAGAGATAGGGAATGAAAGGCAACACTTGTTGAGGTGAGGGTAGAAATGAAATCAAATTATGTACAAGATAAATTCGGGGTTTCTCTGAGTAGATGTTTGCTGTAGACTGAATGTTTGTGTTCCTCCACCCCAAATTTATGTTGAAATGCTAAACTCTAAGGTGACAGTATTTGGAGGTGTGACCTAAGGGAGGTGATTACATAATGAGAGCAGAGCCCTCATGAATGAGATTTGTACCCTTACGAAATACACCCAGGAGAGAGCCACTGCTCATTCTCCCATAGGAGGCCACAGTGAAAAGATGGGACTTTTGTCTCAGAAAGCGGGTCCAGACCAGACACCGAATCTGCCTGAGATTTGTTCTTGAACTTCTCGGCCTCTGGAACTATGAGAAATACATTTCTGTTTATTATTAGCTACCTAGTCTATGGTATTCTGCTATAGCAATCTGACTAGACTAAGACACTATGACTACTGCAAGACAACATGCAGATCAAGAAAAGGTCCTAAGGACCCTGCAA